>MU405211.1:0-638106 GCA_022836615.1 Annulohypoxylon bovei var. microspora | reverse complement strand
TCGAAAAAAAAGGAAATATTAAGGTTTTTAATTTATTTAAAGTTAACGCTTTTAACGTTAACTTTTAATAACTTATAATTAATTTTATAAATCGTAAATTAACCACGATTTTTTTTATATAAATAACCTTATTACTTAATTTAATTACCATTAAATTAATACGAGTAATTATTTTATAATTATTAAGGTTATATTTTATTAAATACCTTAATAAAAGCCCCGATCCGTAATAAAAAAAGAAAATTTAAATAACTTTTTTTTCGAAAAAAATAAATAAAAAAATCCCGTATAATGTTAACCCACACATTCGCACGTAAATTTTAATTTTATTTATTCGTATATAAATTTTAATTATGTTTTATTATTAATAAAAAATTAAACATTATAAAATAAAATTTTAAGCGAATTTAATTTATTATTACCGATTTTTAAATTAATATAATAATTTAATTTATTAAATTAAAATGTGATTTCCGGGGCTTTTACTTTAAAATGTTTTAAAATAATAAATTCCGTTAAACCATTTTCGTAATTAATTTACCATTAATATTTTATGAAAAAAATTTTATATTAATCGAATATTTCGTAACCCTTGAAATGCATTAATGTGTTAATTTTATTAATTTATTTAATATAAATAAAAAAATTTTAAATGTTTATACGATTATTATACGAAAAAAATACCGTGGTTCGTAGGTTTAATTTATTAAAAAATTCTTTAAAACGAAAAAATTAATCGTTTTTTATGAAACCCGGAACATTTTTAATAAAGTTATCCGTTAAATTTAACTTTTTTAAAATATTAATTCATTAAAATTATAATAATATTTAATTTTTTAAGTTAAGTTTACTTTAATTAATTAAAATTCGGCTTTTTATATGAATATTATTATTATAATTCTTATAACTTTAAGCTATATATTTAATAAAACACTTTTTACATTTCTTTTTAATAATAAAAAACAAAAGGTTAATTAATTTTTCGTTAATTTTATTAATTCCGAAAATAAAAACAATTAAAACGAAAATAATTTAATAATATATTAAAAAAGTAAAAGCATTTAATTAATAAACATGGAAAAGGCTTGAAATAATAAGCCATGTAAAAACCATAATGTTTTAATTATTTAAATTAATAAAAAATTATTAAATCTTAAATATAATATTTATAAACCATTAGAATCATTTAAACGTGGGTATTATAAAAGGCTTATTAATGAATAATAAAAAACATTATATTTAATAATAATGTAAATTTAATATATCGTGTTAATTATATTAAAAAATAATAATAAATAATATAAGTAAACATTTTATTTTTAAAATTATTTTATAATGTTAATATTATATTAATATTATTACGATAAAAATTATATGTAATTTTTAAACCTTGGAATTATATAAGTGTGTTTTAATTTTTATAAATTAATTAATTCGTACGAAGTCCCGAATAACCGGCGTAAAAACGTATAACGTAAAAACCATCCATTTTACTTTAATTTTAACCGATTAACGATTAATATTTTAATTAAATTAAATAAGTTTCGAAAAGTTTTAATATATTATATATAATAATGAATTTAATTTATTCGTTAAAAACGGAAAATATTAAAATGACTTTTATTTAAATATTTAATTAAAGTATTTACATATTATATATATAATGATATTTTAATTTATATTATTAAGGTTTAAGTTATTATATTAACTTTTTTTCTTATTAAAAACACGTTTTATTTAAATGGAATAATTTATTTTAATATATTATACAATTTATATACCTTTATTTTTAATTATAATAACTTTAATAATAACTTTATATTTAAAGTTTTAAGTTATGAAATAACCGTATACATAAGTTAAAAAGGTTTTATAATAAAGTAAACACCATTTAAGCGGCGTTTATTTTATCATTAAAACACGAAGGTTTTTTTAAAAAAAAATAAATAATAATATATTAAATAAACGAAATAAAACTCGGGTTTTTTATTATTCCGGTATAAAGTGGTTTTATATTTAATTAATTATTTCATTCGAATAAATATATGTATATTATTTTTATATAAATTTATTTAAAGTTATGTTTAATTTTTATAAAATAATTAACTTTAATTAAATTTAATATTTAAATTAATTATTTTTATGTAAATAATTTTATAATAATAAATAATAAATTAATGATATTTATGTAAATATATATATATAAATATAAAAAAGTGAAATAAATGGAAATGAATTAATAATATTTATGTAAATATATATATATAAATATAAAAAAGTGAAATAAATGGAATGAATTTTAAAAAAAGGAAAATGTGGGTTTATTTTAATGTAAATTATTACCCGATTTAAAAAACATTCTTTTGCTTCTTTTTATAAAATTTAAAATTATTTAAATACTTGGTTATTATTATTAATTATTAATTTATTTTTTAAATTATTATTAAAAAATATTATTTTAAATATACATTACTTTTCTTTTATTATTTTATTAAATCTTTAGTTTTTATATTAATTTTAATATATTATAATATAACTTAACGATTTAATAATTAATATGGAATAATTTTAACATTTTATATATAATAAAAATTTTTAAAACGAAATGATAATTATTTTGCAAAGAAAACTTGCGATATAAATGAATAAAAGTATTTTTATTAATTATTTAAATTACCATGGGTTTTTTTTAATGTTAATATTTAATGTTTTAAACTTTAAAAGTGTTTATTATAATGTCGTTTATTATATGTATTATATTGTAATTAAAAATGTTTAAAATAATAATGAAAGTGTTTATAATAAATAAATGTTTTCGATAAATGATCTTTAAATTAATAATGTTTAATTACCATTCGTTAACCATTAATATATTAATAATTATTAAATTAATAATTATTAAATTAATAACCGTTAATGTAAAAATTATTAACATCCACGGTACCAAAGTTTACCTTTAATTTAAAATTAATTAAATCATTAACATCGACGATAAATATAACCAAAAAAGCAATGTTAAAAAAAAATAACCTTAAAGTAATAATTAAATTAATAATATATTTTTTAAATTTTTTATATTTATATTTTAATATTTATAAAACCAGCGGACCCATTAAAATATTTATTAATGGTATTTTATATAAAAATTTATATTATTTTCATGTATTAAAATATAATGAAAAAAATATATTAATTAATGTTATTATTTTATTTTTCGTTATTAATAATAAATTTTCCATAAATTTATATTTTATCGTTTTTAATTTTTATTATTAAGTAATGTTACATAAGCTTTTATCTTTATAATAAAAATTTAAAAATTTATTAAATGAAAGATTTACGTTTAAATGGAACAATTTTAATTAATATATCGAACCATGTCGTTTTATTTTACGTTTTATATGCGTAAATTTTATGCATATAATCCTTTTTATTTATTAATAATAAATAATACTTAAAAATATTACGAAATATAATACGAACGTTAATTTTAAAGTAATATAAAATATAAATTATAATAATGTAATATTTTTATCGCCGTTAATACATTATTTATTAAATAAAACTTACTTAGTTTTATTTTTTAAACGTGATAAAAAGCGTACCGCATTATTATATTATATATTTAAAGCTATAAATAAAAGAATAATATTTACCTTAAATTTAATAATAAATTATTATAATGTAAAATTCCATAAATTATATAAAATATTTTGTAAATATATTTTTATTCACTTCGTTTAATTTTTTTTTTAAACTTTAATATTCTTACTTTTCACGGGAAGTTTAAAAGCCTTTAAACTTTGTTTTTATAAATGTTATAATGAAAATTATTCTTTTAATAAAACGGAAAACCAATACAAGTAACCATTAATTAACATTTATACCATTTTATAATTTAATAATGTTTTAATAAAAAATACCTTTTTAAACGGTAATAAACGTAAATTTTTAAATAAAAAAGGATTTTTAATTAAAAAATCCAAGATATATAATGATAATAAATACTTTATAAAATTTAATAATAATTTTAATTTTAATTTTAATTATAATGAACTTAATTATAATTAAAAACGTAAAATTAAAAATGAGCTTTTTAAATAATATATAATAAATAAATATTTTTTAAATCTTAATAACCATTTTAATTCCGAATATAAGAATTTTAATTTTAAGTATTAAATGTTTAATTTTAATCATAATTCCAAGTTTTTAAATAAAAACCATAATTTTAATTAAAAGTGTAAACATTAATATAACCGTTTACGTATAAAAAAACTTAAATACAATCGGTTAAAAAATGTAATTAAATTATTTTAAAGTTTTAATCATTTAAATAATAATAAATTAATGTTAAAATTAATAAGTTTTACTTTTAACATTTTAAGTAATAAAAATAATAAAAAAAGTTTTAATGGTTATTTTAATAATATTAAATTAACGTTTAAAACTTTTAAAATTTCTGAGATTTTTAAAACTTTTAAAAATAAATTAAACGTTTTATCCCATTTAATTAACCATATTAAAATTATATAAAATGATTATTAAAATAATTAATTTAAAGTTTTTTTATAAATTATATATTAAGTTAAAAATTAATTTCTTTAACGTATTAAAAAGTGGTAATTATTTATTTTCTTTTATTTTATATTATTTTAATGTTTATTTCCGGTTATCCAAGGTTATTTAATATATTAATGGAAAATAACGATAATAATAAAAGATATTTTAATTTAATTTAAATATATAATTAAAAGTTTATATTAAAGTGTAATTATAAGTTAATTAAATGAATATAATTAATAAATAATAATAAATGTTTATTTAAGTTTATTTACCCACTTTATTATAAGATTTTAAAAGCCTTTCCAATGATATTTATTTTATTTATTAAATTATATTATTATATATAAATGTTGGTTTTATTAATAAAAAAAGTTTAAAATAAATTATTATTATATTTTAATACTTTTACATTTTCTTATATAAAAAATAATAATTATTCCTTTTATTATCCATTTATATTAATTATATAATATTAATTAAATGTTAAATAAATATTATGCATGTAAATAATGTATTATATTAAATTTAATAAAGTAATTTTATTATTTTTTTTAAATAAAATAATATACGTTAACTTAATTAATTTTAAGTTAAAAGTAATTACATTATAATTAACTTAAACATTTAATTATAAATATTATTATATAATAAACCGTAAATGTGCCCGTATTTATTTATTTATTTAAAATAATTTACTTTATTTTTAATATTAAAGGTATTTTAATTTATTACTTTAAAATTACAATCATTATTTGCCACATTTTCATTAAATTTGCAAAAAAAAGATTTTTATATTAAAAAAACGTATTTAATTAATTAAATTATTTAATAAATTTTAACCTTAAATTTATAAATTTTATAAAATAAAATATAAGTTAATAAAAGTTTATTTTTATTATATTAAATTACCCGAAAATCATCGTATATGAAATTATAAAAAATAAATTATTATTTTATAATAATATTAAAGCTTACTTAAGCTTAAATAAAAGCGGTATTATAAAACTTGAATTTTATTAAAAATTTTAAGTTATTTTTAACTTTAAAGTAATATATTTATTACAAAATACTTTACTTGCTTAAATTATAACGTAATTAAGGATTTTATAATTATTTTAACCATTAAATTAAATTAAAAATTCTTAAAAAATACTTAAATATATTAATTATATTAAAGGTATTTACTTAAATATGCTTTAACGCTAAGAATCTTTTAATGGAATATAAATTTTATTAATAATTAATGGAAAAAAGTGAAAATAAAATTTAAAGTATTATTATTATTTAAGTAAATAATATGTTAACGCCTTTAATTAAATAAAATTAAATAAAGTAATGCTTATAAATTTCGATTAAAATGAAAGGCGTATTATTAAAATTAAAAAAAAATAAATGTTTATAATTAATTTCGGGGATAATTTAAAACCATATTATATAATATGTTTTAAATGTTAAATATTTAAACGGGGTATAATAAAAATATAAGTAATAATAACTTAAAAAATAATTTTAAATATTTTACGTTATTTTAAAAGTTTAAAAAATAATATATTTTAAACCGATAATTTACTTTTTTAATAAATAATTATATTAATAACGTTATTTTCTTTTATTTCATATTATTTTATTTTATTAATTATAATATCATTAAATACTTAAATCGTTAAAACATGGTTTAACCTTTTTTTAATATTTTTTATATTTTCTTTAAAATGGTTTAAACTTTATTCGATTTAAAGTTAAAGTTTTATAAAATCGTTAAAAATTATATACTTCGATAAAATAAACGGTTAATTCGGTTAAAAAAATATATTTAAAATAAATCGATATAAATAAATTAATTAATTTAAAGGTTTTTTTTAAGATTAAACTTTATATAATTAATAAATAATAATATGTTTCTTTTAAGGCTTTATTATTATTTAAAAAATATAAAATTAAAGAAATAAATGGTAAAAATAATATTTCATTAAAAATTAAACGTAATAAATAATTAAAAAAAAGTATTTATTTAAATATTTAAACTTAAATAAAACACGTTTCTTTTTTTCATTTTCTTTTTTCATTTTTTTTATAATAAACATTATTAATTTTTATAAGCTTTTTTTATAATTTTACATATAAATGTTTATTAATTTTATTTAAACATTTATTTTTTTTAATATAATGTTATTTATATTATATAAATAAATATTTAAAAAGTTAATATTATAAGATTATTTAAGTAAATAAATATTACATATTTATTATTTATTTATATAAATATTTATTTATTTACCTTTAAGAAAATTTTACAAACGGTTTATTATATTAATTAACTTTTTATTTATGCCATAATTAAAAAATATTAAATATATAATTATTATAATATTGTTTTTATATTCGTATTTAATGACTTTAAACGTGATTTAAAAATTTTATTAATGATTAATACGTTACGAATACGTATAAATGTTTTAAGGCGTAATATTTTTCGATATTATATATATATCCGAAAATTAACTTAAAACGAACATGATTTATTAATGACCTTTATATTATATAAATACGTACGAAATTAAAATGGTTTATGTAATTGTTTTATTTTATAAAATGTTATAAAAAATGTTCGGGTAATATAATTTAAATCCTTTTTCCACACATAAAAAAGTTAATTTTAATGAATTAATTTAATTAACATTTTTCTTTTAAAGTTTATAATTTTCATTTATTTTTTTTAATACTTTTTATTTTTATAATTTTATATAAAGTTTTTAACACTTTAAAATATTTATTTTAATAAAGTTTAATTTTTGAAAATAAAAGATTAATATAATTAAATAAATTAATGAACTTATTAACCTTATTAATTTTAACTTAAAGATGTTTATGTTATTTAATAATAATATTAATTTTAATTAAAATTAGGTTAAAATTTTTAATTAAAATTTAATAAAAAAGAATTATTTCTTTACTTAATTTAAACCTTTTATTTAAGATTCTTTTATTAAAAGTAATGAAAATTAATTAAATTTAATTAATAACGTTAATTTAATTTATTATACCATTTAAGTTTTAATTAAAGTTAAAATAATATATATAAATAATATTTTTATTTTAATAATAAACGATTTAAATATATAAATTAATTAATATTAATTATAAGTAATTTATTAATATTCATGTTAATTTTAAATCCAATGGATTATTTTTTTTAATAAACATTATTATAATTAATTATATTATTATTAAGAAATTAAGTTTATGCTTTTACTTATTATTAACCATAAAAACAAATTTTAATTAAATTTATTTTTATATAATAATAATTTCTAATAAATTTTAATCATTTACATAATAATGGTTAATATTATTTTACCTTTAAAATATGCTTATATTAATTATAAGTTTCGTAAAAGTATATTTAAACATTATATTATTTTATTTAATTATTTTAATAACGTTTGTATTAAGTGTTATTATAATAATAATGGTTGTAAATGTTTTTATAAATTTAATAAATATAAATTTTAATAATATTTTTTTAAAATAAAATTATTAATTTTTTTAAAAATAAATAAAATAAATAAGCGTATGAAAATAATTAATACATTTATAATAAAACTTATTTCTTCGATATTTAAATTTAAAATTATTCGATTAATCTTTAATCGCGATATTTAATTTATTAAATAATAATATTTATTAAAAGTAATTAATAATATTTAAACGTAATTATTTATTATCGTAAATTAAATTAAAAAGTTAAAAAGTTTATTATAATTAAAAGTTTAATTAATATTAAATGGTTATGTATAAAAATATAATTATCATTAATTAATTATTTAATTTTAATTTTTTATTTATATAAACATTACTTCGTTTAAAATCGAAAAAACTTCCTTTTAATTATAACGTATATTTAAAAATAAGTATTATAATATAAACTTAACAAATAAAGAAATAATTATATTATTATATAAAAATTTTTAACTTTTTATACTTATAAAACGCGGTATATATATATAACATGCTTTTTATTTACTTTGTTTTAAAATTAATTTCAATGGTTTCTTTAAAAATAAGTTTTTATTTTATTAAGTTTTTAAATTAAACTTTAAAATTATCCTTTTAAAGGGGTGAAATATAATAAATAAAAAAAATTAAAAAAAACCTTTAATAATAAATGAATAATGGAAAAATTTATATGTTAAAATAATATTTAAATGTATAATTTATTCGGTGTAAAAGTTATTTTTTATAAATTATTTCTTTAAAAAATATTATATAATATAATGTTATAAGTTTATTTAAAATACTTAATAACATTTTATAATTAATAACTTTATTATTAACGTTAATTAAAATTAACATTAATAATATAATTTTAATTAATTTTTATTTATTATTATCGTTATTATTATTATTATTATTATTATTATTATTATTATTATTATTATTATTATTTAATTATTATTATTACTTTTTAAACCTTTTAATAAAACTTAATAATAATAATTACCATTTATATTTCAATTTAAAGCCCCCGTTTATAACATTTAATTAATAATTATTATTATTAATTATCGTTTTTATTATTTTATAATTAATATTAATTATTTATTATTCGTGTTAATAATTTTAATAAATTATTATTATATATTTTACTTATAATACTTTTTTAATATTAATAATTTTTAACGTTATAATATTATTATTTTATATTTTTTTAAGCCCGATATAACATTTATATTTTAATTAAAGTTATACGTTATTTATAAAATTAATAATAATTAATATAACTTTTAAAAGTAATAAAGTTTTATATATATTATTTTATAAAAACTTAAATAAAAAACGTTTTTTATTAACTTTTATTTTTAACGAATAAATTAAATTTATTATTAATTTTTAACTTTTATTATATATTTATTTATTAATTTAAACGTATTAATATAAAAGTTTTTTAAAATTCATTTAAATGAAATAAATGTAAAAAAATGTTTTTTATTTAAATATCCATTAAACGTTATAATGTTTTTTAACGTTATAATCTTTTATACCTTTTTTAATATAATGTGTTTTTATTATATATTATATATTTTTTATTATATACATTTTAATACCTTAATTGAAAAGGCGGGTTGGCGGATTTCGTACTATCGTCCGCCGTCCAACATTATGAGTCTAAAGTATTAATGTAATGGGTTAGGTTGGCTTACATATTTGTGTAAAGGAGGCGTCGTCTTGCTTCAAAGTGGCTGGCTGATTATCACCGTTTAAAAAGTACATGCGGTATTAATAGGACCAATAGGACCCCCCTAATGATTCATGTGAATATCGTATCAAGTACATATGTCGTGTATGAAACCAAGTGGCTGTCGCCAAGCTGCGACCAGCCTAAGGTATAAACGTAATGCTTGAATTCATGATTATAGACCAGCAGCCCCGTTCCGCAAATTCTCGACATTCCGGTATACGTCATGACATTGATGCCAAACGACAGAATTCGATCTTGAGTACCGGTCAACTAGGTAGGATTATCGACTATACAATCACGACACAGTGCTCTAATCGAAGAGTACTAAAGCTTCTATATCCCCAACACCACGGCGACCCCGATATAATATGGATAGTCACACTATGCATAGGATATGTCTTGGAGAGGGGGGGTGGTGCATTTCCTCCGTTGATCGAAACCTGCGTATAGGAGAAGATGCATGACATAGTAACGTCATGGCTTAATTCCAATGTTATACTCAAGTTACTCTAATCGAGACGTTGCATTTGGAGTATAGAATCCACTTCGCATAGAATGTTAGAGTAGGGATACAAAAGCTTGGCGCCAGCCGGCTTCCGAATGCCACATCGGCAGATCAAATGAATCGAGATCGTATATATAGTACCATGATAATAATTATCGTCAATACTGAAGTTTCCTTTCATTGGCTTATCACCACAGATTGGTAACCGATATTTGGCATGATTTGCCAAGGAACCGAGGCCAGCGTTACTTCAACCAAGAGAATCGATGCATGAGTCCTACATGTGTCACCTATCGCGGCCACCGCGTGTTGAATTTCACGCTGCAAGATCCTGCACCAGCTTCTTTCGTTCACTCCTTCCAAATGGAGACCAACCCCTCACATGAAATGTGATATGCGACAGCTAGTTAAGATCGGACGAGATGTCAATGATTTTATTTCAACATTCCTTCCAAAGTTCTGTCTGGAACTATTAGATCATCGCACCTAAACTACACAATGGCGCAACCAACAAAAGAAATGGACTGTGTTTCCGAGACTATGGACGTGGTCATCGTTGGTGCTGGCGTCTCAGGCATAAACACTGCATATCACCTCCTAAAAGAGTTTCCTGATGTAAAACTCACCATCCTCGAAGCCCGGGATGATATTGGTGGGACTTGGGATTTGTTCAAATATCCTGGAGTCCGATCAGATTCCGAGTATGCATTCAGAGAATAGTTTCCTCCAGCTTGATCTAGAGAAGGTATCACAAAGAATATTCACTAACTGTTTACTTCACCAGCCTCTATTCCTATGGTTTCACCTGGTACCCTTGGCCCTTCCCACAGCCCGTTGCTGAAGGCCCACTTATCAAACAATACTTGAAGGACGCTGCCTCTCAGCACGGGGTGGACCAGTATATCCGGTTCCAACACAAGGTACTGAGTGCGGATTGGTCACAGGATGACCAAAGATGGAGGGTAAGTGTGGGTCATGACGGCCTATTCATCGACATTACGACAAGCTTCCTTGTTCTAGGGACGGGCTATTATGACTACAACACTCCACTTCAGACGGTGATCCCAGGGTTGGAAGACTTCAAAGGAAAAGTCATTCACCCACAGTTTTGGCCGGTTGACTATGAGCATCAAAACAAAAAGATGGCTATCATCGGTAGCGGAGCAACATGTATCAGTCTCTTCCCTGCATTGGCAGAAACGGCTTCGCAAGTAACCATAGTGCAACGGAGTCCCTCCTACATCATCTCTACCAAGGATATGGGACCACGATTGTCTCCCATGCTAAACTTTCTACACTTCCCCTCATCCAGGCGCATTAGCTGGGAAAGGAAATGGAGTCTGTTCTTATATCAGATGATGGCATTGTTCACCGATTATTTTCCTACGCAGTCAAGAAATGTTCTTCGAAACATGACAATCCCACAACTGCCAAAGCGGTACGACCATGACGTTCATTTCAAACCTCGGTACAATCCTTGGGAGCAACGTCTATGTATATGTCCCGACGGCGACTTCTTTCAGACGCTCCACAAGTCAAATACCAATATTGTCACCGGGAATATCGATAAAGTTACAGAGAACTCGATTATAATGCAAGATGGTACGGTCATTGACGTAGATACCATAGTGACAGCCACAGGAATTTCGATGAAACTAGGAGGACATATCGATATCTCGGTCGACGGCAAGGAGATGAAGTGGGAAGACAAACTCATATGGAACGGCTGTATGCTGGATGATATTCCAAACATGGTGTTTGTTTTCGGATATACTAATATTTCGTGGACTTTTGGTGTTGAGAACACTGCGCACACTCTCCTCCGACTTATGAAGTTTATGAAGTCCAAGGGGCTCAGGTCTGCAGTTCCGCAGCTCCCAAAGGAAGGTGTTCTCCAGACAGAAAGTATGTGGCGCTTGAAATCGACATATTCTGTGCAAGCTTCCCGCCATCTACCCAAATATGGAACGGAGGGGCCGTGGAAGCCGAGAATCCATGGTATTGTTGATGAGGTATCTTCTCGATGGGGTAACGTAACGAGTGGTTTGAAATTTACGACTTGATTTTCTTGTTGAAATGAAGATTGTACATGATCGAATGGTTTGTCAATATGGGCTCTGCAAGGTTTTATGACAATGTTCTGGATCCGAATGTTATCACGAGTGAAGAATTCACATCACCTTATATACAGTTGCTCAAACGAATATTTTTGGATTCTTTACACATTATCATTGAATACACCCTCATTAAGGGGTGCCTGTCTGTCTAATATTTATGCAATGCTTTTTGCCAATGCCGGCAATACAACGCCATGCTCATGCAAGACCATACCCACGCGATCGTTCAGTCCAACGCCTCGCCGCTTAAAATGCTCTTCAGGATATCAACACCAAGTCCTTCCACAGCTTGCTCAAGCTCCTTTTCACCTATGCAGCTCGCTACTCTCTTCTCATCCGCCAATCCGACACCAGACGCGAACCCACCCCTCTTCCCCCGTTTGCTTGGCGTCTGCAGTAATGCGAGAGAACCAGTCTTCCCATCCACGGCAGAAATCAGGGACAATGTCTCGAGACTGCCTATGACTTCCCGGAACTCCGAGCTGGATAGCGGGTGTAGCACTGACTCCCGAGTGCATAGTAGGCAGTATGTTTCGTATAACAACTTGACACTTGGAGCAATTGTCTGCGACTTGGACGGCGTAGACGGGACAGGCGCGGTTCGGGCAGCTCTGTTTCGCTTCTCCAGTGCCATTAAGGAACACAATGCTGCCTTCTGTTGCAAGTTCAAGGCCTTGAGTCGCTGATTCGTTCCGTTGCTGAAGGCAGCAGCCGTAATCTTGTTGAGATGGGCTATGCTGACGCGAGGTGCCGTCTCCACTGTCAAACTCCTCAACGATTCCGCTAGCATCGCTGATGGGCCTCTGATCGATTTTTTCAATGGCGATAGGTGCACGTTCTCTCCCAGAGGCTTCTTGGATGGCGTAGCGAGGAGTATCTTCTCCTTTATCTCAGCCTCGTGCTTCTGTCTCGTTTCCATCTCCACAAGATCAATGGCCCTCCGACATATTTCGAAGGCTTTACGTAAATCGCCCGTTTGGCTGGATACCTTTCGGGAGCAAAGCTCGATGGCGGCTGGGTGAATGAAGGGTAGAGGACTACCTTCGGGTACGAGGCTCTTGAGGCGACCCGTAATTATCGTCTTGATCTGTGCAGCTGAGTATGGCAGAAACGGAAGAAGCTCAGGTTTTAGGTTCCGAGACTTCAGGCGTGGGAGAAATCGGTCCGTCAGATCCAGTGCATTCGCGATGCCTACCAGAACAAGGCGTGACGACTTTTGCATAGACCATTCAAATAGCTGATATAGACTTTCCAAATCCAACGTGAGAATGTGATCAATCTCATCTAAAACAACCAGATAAGTATCCGTCGACTTCTTGCGCGGCATGAAGAACTTTTGGACAGTTGCCGCCGCATCGCCTTCGGGAATATCGGACTCGTCGCAAATTTGGTCCAATAGAGTTCCGTAAAGATCCTTGGACGACTTTATGCTCATGCAATTGATGTACACCTTTTTCACGGCTCCCTGCTCAACCAGTTCTTGGGTAACTTCATTCACCATCGCACTCTTCCCCGTTCCTGGGGGACCGCTAACGTAGATGCATCCGCTAGGGTTAGATGTCGAACATCGTTGCAAGAACCCCTTGAGCTGTGTGCGTTCATCGTCTCGTCCAATCAATTGGCCAGGATCGGCACTTCGAGCAAAGAGTTGTCGAGCATGATGATACACAGTCTGTACTGCGGTAGGCGTGAGAGGTGTTGTCGGGAAAAGTCGCTTAGAGATCCTCCCTGCAGACATCACCCGATGACGAGGGGTGACGGGTACTTTGGAAAGAGCATCTCGAAACCGAGGTGTAGAAGGCGTGAGAGGTGTATATTCTACTACATTCTTAGTCAGGTAATGCCTCCCATAAGTATATCACGGAACTTCATCTTACCCTGCTTACGACTCTCTACATCGTGGATTGGTTGGGAAGGAGGTGACTTGATATTTATCGCGCCAATATCGCAATCGGGTTCATCGCCTGTAGCAGTTTCTTTCGGGTCTACGTTCTCATCGTTGTGTACGGAGCTGCGAGTCTGTCTTCTTGTACGCTTTGCAGGCACATCTACGACCTCTAGATTCGGTGTCAGTTACGTTGCTTCGAAAAATAAAAATAAAAATAAAATGGTACTGCTCCTACCACCGTCTTTTGAATTTCTAGTTCTCTTTCCAAGAGTAGATCGCACCATGCTGAATTGTGATTGTTGGTGTAATTGAGGAAAGTGAGAAGCTCGAGATAAAGAGTTGGTGAAGTTGAAGGTGGAAGGTGTAGGTGTACAGGTGTACCGTATGAGAAGGAAACAAGGGAAGATGTTTTAAGGTTGAATTGACTTGGCAACGGCAAGGGGAAATGACGCGGGTCCGCAGTACGCGAGGAAGTCGCGTAAAGTGATTTCAACGCGTCCCGCTAGGACGTTACAACGCGTAGCTAGTTAGCGATGTATTGTACCTATGTACCTACATAGACCGCTACCTAGACCTAGATTGTGCGTATGTGGCGCTGTGGCGTTGACAATGAGGCGCGAGCTCCCTTCTTACTAGCCTCCCCCACCTTTGACGTAGTGGATGTCTGCTTATATAATACATGACCCACCAAGCTTTTTGGAACAGGGCGAACTCCGAGTAAGAGTCGCTGGAATGCCCCTTATTTCTTAGTTAGTTTATTAGGTGTTTCTTGGTTCGCCAACTACGGGTAGCCGCGTTATCATTGGTACACATCGATATTAGGTACACTGCGGTCCGTAGATAATCAGTACTGATACCGCCGTTAGCAATCGCGCTGCATACCTCGGGTATCTATCCCTATCGCCACATCAGCATCCCAAGTATGAATCCCACTCTTGGGCAGCACAAACAATGAATACTACTTCACATCACTACCTGGACAGTTCTTATTCCCTAGCCTGGCCAATGACATTTCAAGTGAGTGAGTGCTTGGTGGGTAGGACAGACTGGACAGTTTCAATGTCTTGGTTTCTTTTGGCTTTAACACGATCGATATGACGGACGATGGCGGTAACACGGCATATAATAGCCACATCGAAGGGCTTCGACGAAATGAGTTTCCCATGCTACGAGGCAAGCATTGCTCTACCCTCAGTTACTCTCGTCAGGATACCTTTAATTAATAAGAAGAGTAGATGAGGTCTATCTTGATCATGCCGGGACAACGCTATACGCGAAGTCCCTTGTGGACAAGTTTGCGGCGGATATGACGTCGAATCTGTTCGGCAATCCGCACTCGGCTTCTTTTTCCTCCCAGACCTCCACCTCAAGAATTGAAGATATTCGACTTCGGGCTCTGCAATTTTTCAACGCTGACCCTTCCGAGTTTGACCTCGTCTTTGTTGCCAATGCCACTGCAGGCATCAAGCTTGTGGCCGAGGCATTTAGAGGTCACTCTCTTGGCTTTGATTATTTGTACCATCAAGCATGTCACACAAGCTTAGTAGGTGTTCGAGAAGAAGCCACGAATAATTTATGTCTTGACGACGCTGGTGTAAACAGTTGGCTTAGCGGAACCGATCCTTTTACCGGAGTAAGCCGTCATGATAGTCCACTTCTTTTCGCCTATCCGGCGCAATCCAACATGGATGGCTCCCGGTTTCCTCTCGGCTGGGCCGACTCGTTCCGCAAAAGTGAAGCGGCACTAGGCCGGCCGACCTTTACGCTATTGGATGCCGCGGCATTCGTCGCAACATCCCCTCTAGACCTGAGCAATCCAGAAACGGCGCCGGATTTTACTGTCTTCAGTTTCTACAAGATGTTTGGGTTCCCAGATTTGGGCGGACTTATTGTGCGACGCCAAGCGACTTCAATCTTCCAGTCTCGAAAATATTTCGGGGGCGGTACGGTTGACATGGTAGTTTGTCTCGGAGAGCAGTGGCATGCTTCCAAAACACAGGCCTTACACGAGTCGCTAGAAGATGGAACGTTACCGATACATAGCATCATCGCGTTAGACTCGGCTCTCGATGTTCACCGTCAATTATTCAAGACCATGAGAGATATCTCATCTCATACGTCCTTTCTAAGTCAAAGGTTATATGATGGTCTAGCCGCCTTGAAATATACCAATGGCCAACCTGTGTGCGTCATATACTCGCAACCGTCGTTAGGATTAAGGAGACTGAAGTCTCCTCAGTCTCCTTTGGGAAACGGACCAGTCGTTACCTTCAATTTACAAAATCCCCTAGGAGGTTGGGTTAGCTTGGTTGAATTTGAGAAACTCGCAGTACTAAAGCAATTCCACGTACGCACCGGAGGACTTTGCAACCCGGGTGGAATCGCAAATGCACTTGACCTCGCGCCTTGGGAAATGAAGCAAAATTTCTCTGCTGGTTTTAGATGCGGAACTGAAAATGATATCATGAGTGGAAGGCCAACAGGAGTTATTCGGGTGAGCTTAGGTGCCATGAGTACTATCTCAGACGTGGATAAGTTCGTTGCTTTCATCGTCGAATTCTACCAGACCGAAAGTCTACCCGAACTTATACCGCCGAATTTAATACCAGATCGCCCGGAGCTTTCGGATATGTGTGTGAAAAGCATCACAGTGTTTCCGATCAAGAGCTGTGGAGGGTTTCGCATTCCCGCCAGAATGATGTGGGAAGTAAGAGCAGAAGGGCTTGCATGGGATCGAGAATGGTGTTTGGTTCATCGAGGGACCGGCCAGGCCTTGAGCCAAAAGCGACACCCTCGAATGACTCTTATTCGGCCGCTGATTGATTTTTCCAAGGGACAGTTGCGAGTTTCTTACTCAGGACCCCCTCTGCAGCAAATCCCGCCTGAAATAGCTGTTCCTTTATCGGCAAACCCGAGTCTCTTTCAGGCAAGCACTACATCTAAGACGATGGCGTCCAGAGTTTGTGGTGAAGAAATATCAGCACAGATCTATACTTCCCGCAAGGTTAATGATTTCTTCACAGCTATTCTTGGGGTGCCATGCGCGCTAGCCCGCTTCCCACCTGGTGGCCTGGGGAAGAGTATGCGACACGCTAAGGCTCACCTTCAAAATCATCAAAGGGTCAACAAAAGGTCACAGTGCAAGATGCCCTGCCAATTCCCAGGCATGGATACGCCTCCAGACTCAGACTCGGAATCCGACCGACAGCGTATCCTCCTATCGAATGAGAGTCCCATTCTTGCCATCAACTTATCTAGTCTTGAGGCGCTAAACCGCCAAATTATCGAACAGGGGGGGAAAGCAGTCTCCCCGGAAGTATTTCGCGCCAATATCGTCGTTGGCGCAACAACTGCGGGGTCGCAGTCGTTTGCTTATTCAGAAGACCACTGGTCTAGTTTACGGATCGGACAGCAAGACTTCAAGATGTTAGGTTCCTGTCGGAGGTGTCACATGATATGTATAGATCAAGAAACGGCGGAGAAGAGCGAGGAACCGTTCGTCACCTTATCCAAGACGAGGAGATTTGATGGTAAGGTGTTCTTCGGGACACACATGTGTCATCTACCCTCACCAAGTCCTAAGACCAAGGAGGCCCAGTCTCCTACCATTACAGTGGGAGACAAAGTGCTCGTAGATCCTGTTCAATAAATCTATTAAAAATAGTCAAAAAATAGTCAAAATATCAGCAACGATTGACTGTTAATTCGTATCGAAGACCTTGTAATTGTTTTTTGTTGTGATCTAGTACCCATCCATGAATTAATTACTACTGCAGTAGGTTTAGAAACCCACAGCCTTGAATAAAAGTTATAATGTCCTCCGGACGGATGATATCAGTAAAGTAATTACACATAAAGTGACCAAGAGCTAGATCATTATCAAACTTCAAAAGATTTTGAGGTAGCTACCAGGGTACCTAGATATATAATATCATTTCGCTAGTAGGTTAGGTAGTAGGCAATGAATCACGGAGTTTGCTACTCCAAGGCTCCCTCACGATTCACTTGCCAAACATAAAATAAATAAATTCACCAGCACCCGTATTTCCTACTCCCAAGGCTAGGTACCTTAAGTTAAATTCCTGTTACTATAGTGATTGGGTATGGGCCCTAGGGCTGGTTTTCGTGACATCGACCTAGTACCGGGTCTCCTAGGTGACCAAGAGTATACTAGTCATCATGAGCGTGTATGTTGCAGCGCGCGTAACTGCTCCGGTTCCGACAAAATTCGTCTGCATTAGATACGAAACAATCATCACTCCTCAACGCCCACACGCAGAAAATTCATGAGCACCAAGAACCAAGGTTGATGGTACTAATTCTTGTCATTTTTCTACCAAAAAGATCATATTTCGAGCCTCGTTTCCCACATCTACCATTATAATGATAATTTCTTATTGGCTTTTGTCATAGAGAAAATCACCTTTCCCATCACCATCATCGACGAAGTCTAAGAACGATTAGGCCAGTCATTGTACAAATGCCTCTCAATGCAAACCACTCTGGATACGACTCCAATTCTTCTTATTAGATATTGACTCACTAAATCTATTCAAAAGGAAAATGTAAGTTAGTTATAACTTACCTAGACACCACCGTCTGACTAAACCAACCTAACTCCTAACCCCAGGGCAAGCACGATGAGGCCTTCAAATGTTCTGCGAAAGGCCGTTGGCCGTCTAGACGGTTTTATATTCGAGTCGATCAAGGAATTGTGCGGGGCACCTGACAGCATCCTCAGGCCCTTCGTCAAGTTCGATATGGACGATATGGACATCACCTCAGAGGAGGCTCGAGACCATATTATCGACCGAGTCAACCTCGCCTTTCTCTTCTACATTCGAGCTGAGGATGTGTACCGTCGTCTCCGAGGCGACAAAGCCTTCTATTATCTGATTCTCGCGAATTGGAATTCGGAACACTCAGCTGCACCCTTCTCCCCTGCCCGTATCGAGCAACTCATGAATCTATTTATTACCGCCCGCCGCCGCTACTTAGCCGAGCATCCATCTCCATCCCCTAAGGCCGACCGGGTCACTGCAAAACTGGGAAATTTGGTGAGCGTCGTCGATCGTGCTATCGCAATCATTGATGAGATTGACAGTACTGTCGCCACACGGAAGACTCTTAGCCTAAAGCCTCCCATTGGTCGTAAGGCTGATCGCATCTGGCCTCCCAGCCAATTCGGCCCTCTTGATGTTGCGATAATGGCCGAGACCGAAACTCGCAAGGCACTCTTTGGCGTTGACAACAACCACCCTCTGTACGAAGAAGATATCCCGTTATATCCTAATGATCAGGATCTCCCATTGACTGTTCGCAAGTTTCTCTGCTGGCTGTCTTTGGTCGAGACGAATCCCAATTCCAAGACTTCACTTTTCCTCGCTCCCATCGCATTTATCACCCACGAAAAACGTCAAGAATGGTACAAACCTACGGGACACAAATCTCGCTTCTACGCCATCGTCGACGAGTTCATCGAGTATGCACACAATGAATTCGAAAAGACTGGAAATGGGGTTAAGAACAATGTGATGGGTCTCCTTACCCCCTGGTTCTTTGAGAAGGACGAGATCGTGGCGGACGCGGCAGAGAAAGACAGGCCCATTCCAATATCTTGGCAGAAAGCTTGCTTTCGAATGGGGATGATGCTATCCATAACCAAAGTCAAAAAGGGCGGCAAAGTCTTAGGCTACCGAGTTGTCGTGTTTAAGCCAGGCCCGCCATATTACGAGAACATAGCCGAACGGCCAGGTCGACGAGAGAAGCAGGGTGCGTGGGTAGAAGAGTTGCTGAAGAAGTTGGAGACCGGATTTCATGTACAGGAAGGATGGATTGGGGGAACAGTACGAACCCATTTATACCCTAATGACAGGAAGCCCAAACCAGACGCTGTGGAAATATCAGGTGAGATAATCGAAGAGGTTATGAGAGACGTAAATACGTTGCCCTCTACCTCTCACGAATTTCTCATGAGGGGTTTCGAGTCCTTGGGAAAATACTCGGGCTTCTAGCGATTAAGATGGTACCATTCTCAAGGGGGGAATGGATGTTACATACCAGGTAACTCATAACTAGCTGATACTCATGGGTAACCTAGGTAGTTTTCGATAAGGCAGTCTATTATTGAAAGGGGTATTGGAATTGTGAAACCTGTAATTAATTGCGCTGCTTGATAGCCAATGCCAATAAAGCTGACTTAAGAATTATGTATGTAGAATATCGTAAGTTTAAAAGCGGTTGTGTGAATATTGCTTAGGTACAGAATTGTAAAGGGTCGTTAACGTCGAATTCGTTTCAAAGAAAAATATGCGTATATTCAAGGCACCGAAGGAGAAAAAGGGAAACAGTGCGATATTATTTAGATAGGTAGGGTCGGAAAATAAGTGAAAAGAAAAGGCATCCATTGTAACAAAGGAGGCTCGAACCTAGCACCTCTGGCATCTATTGTCTCGATCCCTCTGCAACTACTCGTAGAAACGAAAAGGGACCTTTAAAAAAGAAAAAAAAATCATCGAGACCCTTCAGTGCCTAAACCTAGGACTCAACCAGTCTAGGCTGGGCCCGGGACCAGTCTATTGCGCGTGACCGGATCAATCCACGTTGGAGTAGTACTTAGCGCAGCCTCATCAAATGTGGGAAACCTAGCAGCTAAATCGCTAGGCCAATGCATTTGTTAAAAACCTGGAGCATTATTATGCTATATAAGCTTCAATGTGTTGGTAGGCGACAGCTGTCAGTCCATGCCGTTGCTATGGGTACAGTATATCTGCCACCCGCCATCGGTTCCCTACCCTTACTCATTTTTGACAATGCAGTACAATATCGGGTAATACAATCTAGGCAGCGTGTATCATTCGGATATATTCACCTTCGTCATTAGATGCGTCTCCTTTTAATAGTATTTGGTGCAACATTGACATACCGTAAAATTGTTATTCTGCCAATGCAAACGCACCTGTACCAGTACAACTCTTTCTATTCTCCTTACTTGGAGTATCACACTTACAACAAACAAACTCAAAAAGCAAGCGAAGGCTTCATTCGAATTAAATAATCTCCTATGCTATCGAGGGTTATGAGTTGTTGATTATACATGCCTACTACCTAGGTATCTACTAGGTAGCAGACGTCGTCAGGGGGTGGATCACATGTTATTTGAGCCGCAGCGGTGGTGGAGCAAAGCTACCCGGGATCGGATAAATATATTCCCCGCAAGCCAAACTAGACCTCATCAGATTACCTAATAAGCTCCATAACTTAGGCATTGGTACATACTTGTTTGTAGCTCGGGCAGCCGTATCTTAAATTCAATCATCTACCTATCTTCTACTTTCCATCCTCTTGACAACTTCAATAATTTCGGCAATCACCAAAGTTGAACTTGAACACCTACGCGTCTCGCCCCTTTTCAACTAGGGTCAAATAGATAGTCATTGATCAATATGATATTCAACCCGCTATCACCTTCATCCGTAGTTAACTCGTCCTGCTCGTTTGAGGAGTACTAGTGCTTCTTCCGAGCCCTCGATATGATACCTCCTTTCACTACTATGACTTCCGAAATCCAGGATAGTAGGCATAGGTAATTGCCTATCTAGAAAGCCTCTGACCTTCAAATATTTCGAATACCTGCCTATCTATTAGACACAGATAACTCGGCAAGATGTACTATTGCAAGACATACCGATTCGAACGTACCCCGGATCTTGACGACTTCCCGTTCCAATAATGAGCCTCGGAAGATGACTTGAGACTTTATCTTGTCACTGTCCTCGGCCCGACAATGGTTCGTCCTGGGCAAGACGATAAAAGGCCCTCAATAGTCGTGGAACACATGGAGAACTCCCGACATTTACGGTCCTGGGCATGACGAAAAAATAAAAAGGCCTTCTAGTAGCCACGACATTCTATTTGATAGTGGCGTCACGGTTGGTCCTAGGCATGACCCATAAAAGGCCAAACTTGGCGCGGCGGCGTTGCATCAAGGGACAAAGCCACGCATGTACGGTTACTACGGGATGTATGAACATAACGAATTTTTCTACGATTCTTGAGTTTCCGGCATATAGAAGGTAGATGGCGTTCTTCGTCATGTTGGGTAAGCATTCTTCCTTTTTTAACACACACACACACTCTCTCTCTCTCTCTACGACGAGACGTCAGCTTACAAGTCATCCTGAATACTTAGGTATACGATCTAGAGGACTTCTACGTTCGGTCAAGTTCAATTCGGTACGCACGACGCTAACGATACAATACCTTGGCATCAATGGAGATACTTGTATGGGAATAGTCACGGCACGGCAACTTAATTCCTCATCCGAGCAAGCATTTGAGGCGTTTTCTAAGTTCTGGGTACAATATCAGGCGCCAATGTTGCGTGGGTTCTAATCAATGAATCGGATCGTAATCGACACATACTAATACCATCCACGGCAATAAGTAAGTCTCCACGAGTCTCGTCCTAGGCACGACGATAAACGGCCTTGCTTACTCTGGGTATATTTACCCGGAGAAATTACTCTAGACACAATTATCTAGAGAAATTTAATGGAGTCAGGGAGCCTGCTCCATTTCACTCTGGCTTATCTTCCCCAGAGAATACATGGAGGAAGGGATCCTAACTCCATGTTTTACCGGGCAACATGACTGCGTACTCGGATTTGTGGCGCAAAACACCGAAGCTTTCACTCGCTGTTTTCCTGGACAAATCCTAGAGTTGCTTGTCACCCGGTAACGACGAACATACACTGTTCGTAAATTCCTTGACATCGTGGTTTCTGTTGCTTGAATTTCATGCATGGCCTGTACTGTTTCTTAGCATCTGGTTGCGGCATGGTGCTAGAGGAACGCCAAGCTCCTCGGATTTTGCGATCGTGGTTGGTGACGGTTATGATATGACCTCGTATACCCATACCAGTCGATGTCACGACCCAGTTAGCTGGTTCAATTAACGGCTCCTGGGAATTTTTTTTCTTTGTTGGAATCAAATGGGAAACGGAATCCGGAGTACCTCTTTGTTCAAAGTTTTCCGCAGTCGAGCTGATCGATACGACCAAGATGCGTCGGCAATCTGTACTTCGGCATCTTGTGGCGACCCCATGAGGCCTGGATAACGGGCAGACCAGCATACCTAATGAGGTATCGTTCTAGCTTCGTCCATCTAAGCCTCTCGTCTGGGTCGAGTGTACCTCCATCTGCTTGGGTTCTTTCTGAAAGAGATAAGCGCGATAGTAAGAGCAATATGCCAGAGCAAAAGGGTTCTTCCCACAGGGAATCAATGCTTCGACCCTTTTGCGAACCTCGGCAGAAGCTACTTTGCTCTGGAGCCAGCGTCTCGGACTAGGCCGAGGAGAACCCGTCCCACGCTGATAATCTGCCTCTTTCATACCGCGCCCGGGTCTATCCAGGCCGGTATGAAGCCCTCGGAGGCGTGGGAACTAGCTTTGGAAGGATGATAGAAGGTCTCGAAGCACGTAAGGTAACACACGTGGCATGGTTGCGTGTACCCTGCGTGCATCGGTGGACTTGGGGCTGGGCTGGTCGCGTCTCTCTGCGGACAGGTTCGCGGGTTCGCCCGCACTGTCACAAAGGCCCCCAGCTCGACTGCAAACAAGCCATATCCGGGCATAACGTAAACGACCGTTTCGTGGTCTACTCGCGGTCGGGAATCGGGCAGGTTCCTATATATCTCCGACAAAAATAAGAAAATCGGTTATAAAAAAAAAAGAAAATCTGGCAAGGGGGCCAACTGGTGGGGGATTTCTGTCTAAGTGGGGATGCCGATGGAGTCTCTGCATGTAAATAGCTGGATATCGTAAATTCAAGCTAGGCCTTGCCCCCAACTGCTGTTTGACTTTTGCGTGTTGTGACATGTTTATGTATGGTGAGGTTAATGCATGGTGATCCCCAGATTTCAGACGTAACCACTTGATTGACTTCGATCGCTTCGGTGTAAATTCATAGGTGATCACTTAACTACGTTTTTTGGCACTAAGGTAATCAATGGTCAACATATACAAATATAACTAACTATTCCGAAGTCGATATTATCCCGTGATAATCGATTCTTAGAACGAAGGCTGTTCACTGTTGGAACTCTACAATGGAGCTTAACTAGACGTTTTTGGACTTCTCAAGTTGTGATAGTGATAATGCTGTAGTTATGTGGACTTAATAGTAACCTATACACCAACCATACGCCGCCAGCCCTCTGGATTCTTGGCCAAACATCGTAGACGTCTCCATGTCTATTCCGCACAATCTGGATGGCGACACCCGGCCTACTCTCGGCACGGAACTCCCCGAAAACTCAGTATTGTCATGCATATGCCGTCCTGTTCATGGGTGTATCTCAGTTGTCTGTTCAATGAGTTGTACCCTGTATGCTTCGTAGAGCTAGGCGAGTCTACTTCGCCTGATTTTGAGAGCCGCGCGTGAAGCTAGGTAGTTCATGGCAAGTCAGTAAAACGTTTTCTTATGGAGTGTCCGAATTAGGCGGGTTGGCAATGGAGGGAAGGACTCACTCGTTCCACATCCGACCGAAGAAGCCTGCCTGGGGCTTCTGGTCGTGAAGACTCGCTCGTCTAGCCATGGTGATGTTGTCGCTGTTGCGCTTCTGGTTCATGAGGCCGTCGAAGCCCGGTCCGGAGCCCTGGAGACGATATATTAGAAACGGTCAGCAGAGATGTGTACTTGGAAGCCGTACCCTTCGTCGGGTGGGACTTGATGGACTTTGGTTGTTTCCTTTGGAGCTGTCCATGTTGATCCTGTCTCGCGACTTCGAATCTTAGAGGGAAGGTCGATATAGTTACTAGTGGTGGTCTACGTGGTATTGATGCGGTTTCACAAAGCGATACTTTGGGTAATTGTAATATGTCAAGACAATAGAAAAGACATATGTAGTAGGTGGGAGTAGAATGAAGGGTGAGTAGGGATCTCTTTATGTAGGCTCGAGTACCCAATAGACCACACGACCTTTCTAATCGAACGGCGGCAGAATCCCACATCTAATAGCTTGCATTAAGATAAGCAGTAGCAGCTCTCTGCTACAATAGTATGTTAGATGCAGCCAACGCTACTGCACCTTTCCATTGTCCGAAGTAAGCCTTTGGGACTGATTGATCAGCGAGCCAGGCTCTAAAAATTGGGGAAAGGTCCCCTTGATGACTTCACCAATAAGGTAGGCCATCGGGGTGATGCTAGGGGAGAGCTCTCCGTTCAATGTTTGAATCGTACGAGTTAGCGCACCCCTAGCCTGATAGGCGATGTACTCAGCGGTATCTATGATAAATGGTGACAAAGAAAAGACAATCCGGAGAGGTCGGTTTCTAATACATGACGCGGTGCAGGGTACTTCTGCGTGCGGAATGAAGAAGCGTCATAGGTGAGGTATAGCTTGATCCTTGCCTTGATAGGGGAGAGATGTACACGCACGTCTCTACCCCGCAAAGAAACATCGAACGAGACAAGGAGATCGCGAAGGCTTATATATTGATGATCGAATCAGAGTGCTTCGATCGACACTTGCCTCTGCCTTAATAAGTGGCACGAGCATGACACCACCTACTTCGTCGTCGAAGAGATACCCCTAGCAATGCTGGTAATGGAGTAGGTGTGGGGTTCAGTGTGGTTCAGTGCCTGACGAGTTTGACCAGATGAACATTCGTTCCTTGTAAATGAGATAAACTCATCCCCAACCAAGATCATTCGAGTCATTCGAGTCATATCAGATCGAACGACCCAATTCATTTTAAATTATGCCTTTTTATCATCCCGACCCCTAGGGGGGTTGTTACGCAGGGGAGTTGCAATAGTAAGAGCAGGAAGAGTTGATAGGGGTCAGCGACGTGGGGTCTATGATGCAACAGAGAGACAAGTTCCAGGCCCGGCTATTGGTAGTGCGACCCACCTTCCCCAGAAAATCCTACCTTCCTACCCGATCATCTCGCACTTAAGCACGGCTCCGAGTCATTAGCGGATTGGTAATTTGTAGGACTTTACTGAACGACATCACTTGAATGTTGGTAGAGATAACACTAGATCAAGGCACCGTCGAAAAATATTATATTCAAATCCAAGTGAAGCTCAAAAATATATACCTAACATATCCCTGTCTCAAACAACCACATCTTACAGGTCCTTGTCTTAAGAGCTGCACTCTCAGAGCCGAGGACGCAATTAGAACGGTTACGTCCTATACTGCGAAGCACGGCTATTATGTCTAATGTAGAAACGTCAGCCATCTTGTCATATCAAGCAATGCTAAGTAACAATATTCCACTGCCTCTTCAGTTCTCCAAGGTGATAGGAAAAGTCTCGTCACGAAGAACTCCGACATTATGCAGAAAAGTATCATCCGAAAGGCTTCTGTTTAAATAAGAAAAATCGACTAACCTTCTAAACATATGGATGTTCATTCAAAATGCGCAAAACTTATGTTACCTAGCATAACCGAGTTAGCTACGTTGACCCTAGTATAGATCAAGCAAGGTATAATTGAAAGCTATCAGGCTATTTATGTTAGCTTCGAACACGCAAAAGCCATCGTCGATATGGACATACCTCATTAAATCAGATTTGTTTATAATGTTCATTTCCATGCCCAGTGGACAGGATCAAACAGTGTGAATAATGTTCATCATATGCAACGATAACAGATAGAGAAGAGTCAAAGTATTACCTATCGACAACTGTTAGCTACGTCTCAGTGCCAATAGCAATTACAAGATCAAGTCGACAAGACACAATCAGTTGACGAATTCTCAACAAGAATCCCTCGTGGTCCTCCTCCCACAAGGTTTGTAAAGCCTTGTTTGTTAACGAGAAAAGGTACGAGGGTTCGTTTATGTCCGCCCGTTCGTTCAAGATATCCTCATGTGAATATGAAAAGAGGTGTGTAACTGGAGTATATGTACCTATTCGAATAGACGAGTTAGTCATGTGAACAAGTAATTGTCGTCTAATAAATAATGGAATAGATATTGAGGTCAGACAAGGCTGAAACAAAACAACTCTACATAGTGTATTCGGAATGAGGAATTCCCTAGGTTTGTCGATTTCTTCATCACTCCTCGATGGGGTTGGACAGAGTCCTAGACTTGAAAATGGAAAATAGTGCATACCTTTTGTTATGTAGAAAAACCAATTGTGGATGACAGTCACCACATCAGTAAGGGAAATAATCTATTATGCACTCGGTTAGCTATCCGATTATCTCAATGCTCGCGCAATGGCTGTATGCCAATAATATTTGCTCAGAGTACGTCAAAGACGAGATCCCCATTGTGTTGTAAGATTTGGATTGTTCAAATTTTTTCTTCGTCACAGCAAGGGAATAGGACTGAATGATTGTCGCAACTTACATCATAATTAGGCTAGAAGCTCATCAAGCATCAATAGAAGCCAGTCAAAAGAAGAAAGAAGCCCATATTCACATGGGCGCGGGAGTGCGAAAGCTTCAAAGGACGAAGATAAAAGTTGTGAAGAAGTAAAAAATATAATTGCGGACGCAAGCAAGAAAATAAAAATTGTAGTGGAGTTTTTTCTCTCCCGACCCACTTCGGAGATTCGCTGGCTGTTAGCGTCGGCAATCTCGACAAACTTGTGGCGAATGAAGCTGCGCCACATCTGCTTACCTAACCAATCTTATCGGTGTAGATAACAATCGTCATCGCCCACCGCTGCCTGACCTTTCACTCCTTCCTTCTTCTCTCTCCCCAGACCAACCCTTACGTTCGCCGCCGCCTCATCGCGACGAACAGGATATCAAAATGACCGCTCCCATAGGTGGCATATGGGCGCCCGCCACGTTGCGGGCCGTCCGTACCGCCGCCTACAAGGCGAGCCAGCTGATCCGGGCCAAGCTCGCCGCCGCCGCCGCTCGTCCGGCCAACAACGCCGTCCTCGAACCCGTGCTCGCACGCAACGCCCCCCGCCAGCCAACCCACCCCATCGCTCTCCTACGTCAGTCCAAGAACCGGCGATGGCACTCGACGACTTCCGCCGCGTACCAGCACGTCAACGCCGCGGTCCGCCGCTTCATGAGCACCGGGCGCCTCGACGCCGGCAACGCTGCTCGGGTCGACCGGACCAAGTTCAACGGCACGCAGGTGGGCCGCGCCGTCGCGCAGTTCACGGGGCGCGCGCCGTTCGCGAGCGCGCTGCGCCCGAACCTGACGGGCGGCGCCCTGCCTCGCACCGCCGGCGGCTACGGCCTGGGCTCCGGCCGCGTGGGCGGAGCCCGATACTTCTCGCACGCACCCGCGGCGCAGGCCCAGGTGGTGCAGAACGTGTCGGCGGCCGTGCGCGCGTTCTGGATCTCGGGGCAGAAGGCGCAGTTCGACGGGCTGACGGCCCACGGCGAGCGCAAGTACCGGTCCGTGTCGGCGCTGCAAGACGAGACCGCGCGCAAGCTGGCGGCGCTGCCGCGCAGCACCCCCGGCTCGTACGTCGAGTTCCGGCTGAACCCGACCGTCACCGCCCTGAGCCCCCTCGCGGCTGCGTTCCCCTACCCGCCCGCCGGCTTCAAGGTCCCCGCTCTCGACGCCACCACCCTGAACACCGACGGCTTCCTCGATGTGCTGTCTGGCGACTTCGCTCGTGCGCTGAAGGACTTGACTACGACCTTGGCGGATATGAAGAAGCTCTCCTCGTTGGGTGACCTGCCGGTCCACCTCGAAAAAGGGCATACCCTCCGGGTGCGCTTCCCAGGCGTCGACAGGGGGACCGTGGAGTCGTTATGTGACGACCTTGGAGTGAGGAGGGGCATCGTCATGGAGGATCCCGATTTCGAGGCCGAAACCGGGGTGACCATGGCGCTGAAGTTTCCCTTCGCCCCTGACGTCCACAACGACACGAGGACTCTCACCTCGCCCAGCGATTCGCTCAGGTCCGAGGACAGTTTCTTCCGTGCGGAAGAGGAGCTCTTCGAAGAGGGGTTTAGCGACCTCGAAGATAACCCGTGGCTGTCGCTGCCGGACGACCCGGAGGGCTACGAGAGCATGTCGCCGCCGATCAGCTCGGGCGAGCACTGCTCACAGGACTCTGAGGGCCTCGATGGCATCTACAAGTTCCTAGAAGAGTGCGATCGCTCTCGCGGAAGGTTTTGAGCGCCTGCTCGCCTATGGTTTATGAAGGAGTACGGTTGTTTTTGTTTCGGGGGAAATATCCGCATCAGATTGTCAAGATGTCTTTAAGCCTAGGAACTACACTCATTGTATATTTATAGTTACGACATCCTAGGTAGCTACCGGGCTTACTAGTCCCGCTTGAAATTTCCATATGTTACTATACCAACTACCTATCTTGAAAGCCCGACGTAGACTAGTGAAAGGGGTATCTGATTGTTCATATACTAAAGCCGAGACATAAACCCCGTAGAATTATTCAAAAAGACGACAACGGATATTAGCTCCTTGGACTTGGCAAATAGTGTTAGTGCCATAAAAGTCTAGTAACCTCAGGTATCAAATCTCGTCTTGCGTTTCCCAGCACTCGGTTTTGGTCCACCCACCCCTTGCGCGGAACTCTGTTGTGCTCCCTGGCCCTCCCCAGTCGAAGCAGTTGTCGCCGCCACAAAATCAACAGGAGCCCCCTTCCCTCTCGCCTTCGCCTTCTCAACCTCAGCCTGGCTCTGCTTAAGCTGCTCCTTGTACGCCCATCTCGGGAACGCAGCCGGGTCCCATATCTCGGCCGGCAGCGTAGTCTGGTACTGGTCCGCGGCGGCGCCGAGCTCGACGAAGGCAAGGAGCTTTTCCGTCAGCGCCGGGTTGCGCAACGACGGGTTCTGCGCGATCTTGGAGTTGAAGTGCACGCCCTGCTTCTTTAGCTCGAGGAACCGCTCGAATTTGGCGCTAGTCGCCGGTGGGGGCGAGCCTGGCGGAGATGGCGGCATATCTGTGTTGGGGATAGGGGGTAGTGTGAGATCCCGTAGTAGTGCGCGAGTTGCTGTGTATGGTGATCCCGGGGGTAGACCGGGCCCGGTGTCTGCTTCATCGTCCTCTAGCGGTGCTTCTTCCAGTGGAGGGAAGCTGGGTCCTACGGCTGTGGTTGGGCCTATTTGTGGCCCGATAACAGCTGCTGATTTCTCATCTGGTTTTGGTGATGCAGCGTCGGGCTCTCTTGGGGGACCTGTTCCTTCGTTAGAAAAAAACATAGCTTAGATTCGGTGAAAGATGTGAGGTAGATAATATGATTTTACTTACTCAGTTTCCCATCGGCAATCACGGCAGTATCTTGAGTTTGTTTCAGCGACTGGCCTCAGTATAATCAGTGCTGTCCAATGCCTACCGGTGCAATGTTGTATGTCATTCTCATATTGTCATTCATACCTTTGGTTTTGGTTGTGGTTGTTGCACGACCTCTTCCTCGTCACTGCTCTCGTAGCTGACAAGGCCCGACATTTTTATTGTTGTTGAGGATATCAATCGCGATTTAGCTATACATAAGTTCAGGATCGAAAGGTCTCATCTAAGTGAAATTGAGATATTGCATCGAATGAGTTGCTCATATAACTGAAGTGAGAGTTCGTAAGGTTGTCGCAAGTTTATATAACATGTTCGAGATATCCTAGCGTCTTTCCGGATTTAAAGTGGACCATCAACTCAATTTCAGCCGCCAAGCAGCTGCCCGGGTACGTACTTCATTGCTCTATCTGGGAAGGCAGAACTGACGCGCAGCTCCAAGCTTGTAGGTCAACTCCCAAACGCAGCTTCCCTTCATCAGCCTTACCACTTTCCAACTCGATATTCTGAAAGCGACCGCCAATTTTCCTCAAGCAATTATTAATCCCAACAATCCTCTACCCAGCCTAATTCCGAATCAACACCTACTCAATTCCAATATGGATCACCGACCACAAGCTTGGGGCCGTGTAAGCAGCTTGTCTCCCAAGGACTAAGAGCACCGCTAACTAGCAACCGATAGCCTAGAGATGATGTCTACGGCGCCTACGATGCCTCATATATGCAGACCAACGGTCCGAACCAGCACACCCAGTCCCCCGTCGTAACGGGAACGTCGGTAGTAGCGATGAAGTTCAAGGACGGTGTTGTCATGGCCGCCGATAACTTGGGTATGCATCTACCTACCAATACCGCTACCTCGCTCTCTATACATCTATCCGCCTATTTCCGATCCCCTTCAATCTGCCAATGCCCCCATATCCCAGCCTACCTAGCTAACAACTCCCCCCCCGCCCAGCATCCTACGGCTCCCTAGCGCGCTTCACCGACGTCAAGCGCATCCGCACCTTCGCCAAGACCTCGCTCGTCGGCTTCGGCGGGGACGTGTCCGACATGCAGTACCTGGACCGGCACCTGACGGAGCTCGGCATCGACGAGGCGTACCAGCAGACGGCGCACACGCTGAACGCCCGCTCGCTGCACAAGTACCTCTCCAAGCTGCTCTACCACCGCCGCTCCAAGTTCGACCCGCTGTGGAACCACCTGCTCGTCGCCGGCCTCGACGACGAGGGCGCGCCCTTCCTCGCCGCCGCCGACCTGCTCGGCACCACCTTCACCTCGCCCTCGCTCGCCACCGGCTACGGGAGCATGCTGGCCCAGCCCATCATGCGCAGGTACGTGCCGGACGAGGCCTCCGTCGCCGACCTGACCCAGGAGAAGGCCGTCGAGGTCATCCGGGAGTGCATGAAGGTGCTCTTCTACCGCGACGCGCGGTCGCTGGACTCGTACTCCTTGGCCATCGTGACCAAGGACGGCATCACGCTGTCCGAGAGCGAGCAGCTGGAGGACCAGAGCTGGGCCTTCGCCGACCGCATCAAGGGCTACGGCACGCAGACCGTGTAGAGAGCCGACCCTGCTGCTGCTGCCGCCATGGTGCATTCTTTCCATCGGCTCTCCATCGAGCTTAATCTCGGTTCCGAGCACCATAACATGATGGATGTGGATCAAGACTAGTTCGATGAAGGGGTGAGAGGATGGGTCATTCTCATCTACACTACGATGGGACGGGATACGAGACCATTTATCTAAAGAGCTTGATGAAGAGATATTATGTTTACTACTACAAAGTCACAATGCTTCCCGGTCGTCTGTAGAGAAGAGGAGCATAGGTAGAGTAGCAAGAAACTCTTGTAACAATAGAGCCAAGACACGTGAACAAGAATAATAGTTGTGTTTTCAATCAACCACCATTTTCTCAATACTGTGTATACCAAAGCCTAGTGCAAGTACAATTCACATCGACCTCGCCAAGAATTCAACTTTGGCTTCTTTGAGGGTTAGAGTACGTACCTAACACTCCAATCAACATCGAGGTCCAGGAAATAAAACGAGTGGTATTCCTAGCTAAGAACCAAAATCATTAGACAATGAGCCTTAACATTGTTTGGACCCAATCCTTTTTGTGGTTATCAACTTTTTACTTTATTCCTCAGTATCCTCGTCTAGATCGCCCTAGCCGATTTACAGATCGTCATCTATCTACTTCCTCTGCAGTACATGTGTCACACACCAGAATTGGCGTGGGGGGCATTATGCATCAAGGGGGGTTGCAAAAGATAGCAACTGCCTTCTCTTCGTAACCCCCTTATCATCTCTCAATCCCGCTACCATGTATAAAACCACCACGCGCTTATTTGCGACCCAGATCCATCCTCCAACCATAAAATCGGGTTCGTAGTCAACTCCCATATCATGTCAAAAACTCGTCAGGAATGAGTTCAATCATAAAAGACACGCACGCAAGCTTATTCGACTGTGACCGACTTGGCAAGGTTTCGCGGGAAGTCGACGTTCAGGCCCTCCATAACAGCTAGCCAGTAGGCAATAAGCTGCAGGGGGACAACGTTGAGAATACCTTGCAGACAGTCGACGGTCTTGGGCACTTCGATCTTCTGCGCCAGACTGGCTTGGAATTCCTCGTCACTAGGGTTGCAGATGACGATAGGCTTTCCACCACGGGCGGCAACTGTGAGCTCGTTAGAAAGGGTTCAAATCATATTCGCAAGGGTAATGGTTACAACATACCTTGTTGGTAGGCATTGAGAGACTTCGTAAATAGGTCATCACGGGTTAGGATCATGATGATAGGAAGGTTCTCGTCAACCAGAGCCAGCACACCGTGCTTCAATTCACCCGACATGACAGCTTCACAGTGAAGGTAGGAAATTTCCTTGATCTTCAGGGCACCCTCAAGGGCAGTCGAGTATTGACTGCCACGTCCCAGGAGCAGGAGAGACTTCTGGTTCTTGAACGTCTTCGAGCAAAGCTCCTTGATCGATTGGTCCAGCGTCAAGATGTCCTTGATTTGTGCGGAGATGTTGCCAAGGCCTTCGATAATCTCCTCCCGTCTCTTCTGCTTAGATGCTCGGTCCTCACTAAGAGACAGAGCAAACATGACCATGGCAATGAATTGCGATGTGTAAGCCTTAGTTGAGGCAACACCGATTTCAGGGCCAGCGTTGACGTGAACACCACAGTGAGTAAGGAGCGAGATAGAAGAACCGACGACGTTAACGATACCAACGGTAAGAGCACCACGCTCCAAGCAGTATCGGAGAGCCAACAGCGAGTCGGCTGTCTCGCCGGACTGGGAGACGAACACGCACGTGTCGTCACGGAAAACGGGCGCCTGTCTGTCTAGGAAGTCGGAAGCCAACTCAACAGCGATCGGAATCTCTGCGAGCTCTTCAAAGATACCTCGAACAGCCATGCAAGAGTGATAACTCGTTCCGCAAGCAATGAAAATAATACGTCGGCATCGACGAATAGTTGCGATGTACGACCTCAGACCACCGAGCGTGACTGACTTGTGCTCGATGTCGAGACGACCTCTCATGGTGTTGACGACGGACTCGGGCTGCTCGAAGATTTCCTTCTGCATGAAGTGGTCGAATTTTCCCTTCATGATCTCCTGGAGCTCGAGCTCTAGGGTCTGGATACTTCTGACATTGGAGCTACCATCAGCCTTCTTGAGGCGGTGAATGTTTAGCGAGCCCTCGTGAATGTGGGCAATGTCGTCATCCTCCAGGTACATGACCTTCTTGGTGTGCTCTACGATAGCAGAAGGGTCAGACGAGAGGAAGAACTCGGCGGGCATGGGCAAGCCATCGTCGGTCATGAAAGCGCGGGATTGCGAGCGGTGGAGGAGGGACTTGTCAGCGGCACCAAGCAGGGCGTTCGGGGCCAAGAAGTTGCCGGTTTGCTTCTTCAAGGCGACGTTCTGAGAGGCAGCCTCGGCTGGCAGAACACCATTCTCCTCGGAGTATTCGACATCGACGAAGTCAACCTTCATGCGCCTCTGGGTCTTCACGCCAATGACAAGGGGCGAACCCTTGCGAGCAGCAATGACCTCATGGGGGTAGTGTACAGACTTGATCAGCAGGCCGTAGGCACCCTCGAGCTCAGTGATGACAGCTTTCGCAAGATCGACAAAGTCAATTTGGGGGTGTTGGTCGTACAGGTACTTTGCGAGTTTAGCAATGCATTCAGTGTCGGTCTCGGTCTCAAACTTAAAGCCCTTTGCGGAAAGGAGGGTCTTCAATTCCTTGTAATTGGTGATGATGCCATTGTGGACGACTGAGAATTCCCATGTGGGGTCAGATCTGAAAAACGATGGTCGTATTAGCAAGGGGACTCGTAAGCTTCGCTGGTATAATAAGTATTTACCGGTGGGGATGGCAGTTCAGCCGAGAGGGAGGGCCGTGAGTAGCCCATCGAGTATGGGCGATACCGGCATGTGAGTCGAAAACTTTAGTGAGATCTGGTTTGGTCTCCTCAATGAGTTGCTTGAGCTTGGCAACCTTGCCGACTTCCTTGAAAGCGAGAACCTCGTTCTTCTTGTCGCCGTCGACAGCTAAACCGGCCGAGTCATATCCACGATACTCTAGACGGGAAAGACCTATATAACAAAAAGAACCAGATATCAGCTTTCGATTTCCTTCATCAATGTTTTTGGGGGTAGTCATCGAGGTTGCAGAATGCAAGGTAGAAGGTTGCGGAACGGGTTACGGCAGGTTGTCATGTCTCACCGTTCACGAGTGTGTCGAGGATAAACTTCCTATCCTTCTCAACCAGGTAGTTAATGTAGCCGAAAATTCCACTATAATAAGAGCTCAAGTTAGCAAATTGAATTGATCCCAACTACGTGATTCTTCTTCCATGGCCTCTTCTGTTCCCAACTTAACCACAAGATTCGAGATTCAAGTAGCCGTGACCGTAGCCGCAGCCGCATTAAAACAGTTGAAGTCAAGGGTTGTTGGGCTGAAGTAACTCGACAGAAACAGAGTTATATCTAATCTTTTGATAGCGTAGGAAGACGAAAGATCATTGAATGTTCCGCGGGTCTTACATACCACATATTGCCTCTAGTTTCGGTGCTGCAAAGCAAGAATGGGTTACGGATGTGTTTCTCTGGCTTAAACTACTGGAATGTTTTCCCTCTTTAGCTGCAGTTAGGGAATTCTCTGAAGGGGGGGTATCAATGATAAACGAAAGTCAATGGCGGTGAGCTTTGAGGGGGAACGGATTAAGTGAAGAATAAAGGATAGAGTTTCCAGAACTTGGTCGGGGAGGAATTCGGAGGGCACAGGCTTGTACTTTTAAAAGGTAAAGGGGAGCTAAGGCTTGTCTGGCTGGATTGGATTGTCTGGCTTTTAAGGATGTTTTTTTTTTCTTCTCTACCTACAAAAGAATGCTGGTGACTTGGTGACTTGAACCTGACTGGTGCTTTCTTAGGCTTTTAGAACTTGGCTGTTACCAGGTGAGGCAAGCATGTACGAGGATGTAGCTACCACAGTCAATCCACTAGTGGGCTGCGATGGACCTCAGAAGTAAGAGGGGTTGTCAGGGGGGTAATGGATGTACCTATGTTTCTTACGATCGAATTCATGCCTTACTCGTGCAAGGTATGAGCTAGGTATCTAATTGCCTATCTTTTACCTATCTTTCGCCTATCACCCATCATAGAGTGACTTGGGCGATACTTATCGTTGGCTAGACCCTAAACAATAAACACTGGCAATAACCCTACCTTATGCAGTTGCAGCGTATCAATGACACCACACCGTACCTACCGTACCTCTCTTACCTTGTCTGCCGCCTCCTCATACCTCGATTGCTCGATTCAAGTTACGTATTACCAAAAAAAAAGTTAACCTCCTAATTATTTTTTTGCTTTTTACTCGTCCCGCGTCCACTGCACCGCTAGAAAGACACATACGTATGTATTTTCTGTGTCTAGAATCAATTCGACCATTTCAATCTGTTCTCTTCTTTTTCGACCTTCTGGGCTTTTCCTTTTTCTATTCTAAACTCCCATCATATAATACCGGCTATGGGATATAGGATTCTAGGTTCCTAGTTCCCAGTCTCGTCGTTCTATTTGTTACAAATAGACAAAATAGACAAATGGCGGGATCCAGCTTGTCAGCCCTTGTTTTAGAAATTTATGGTTTTTGCATTGCGTTGCCTGTCTTTTAGTCTTTGTGCTTCTAATCTCCTCTCTTATTTGTCGCAGCCAATCATTAGTCAAAGTCTATGCAGCGTGCCGACCCTTTCATTGTCTAGGCAATATTCAGCTTGCTGATACGACGATAATTGGTTGTCTTACAAGAGCAACACCTTGTCCGATTGAGCCTCTTTTCTCATCTCCTCGTCTGATCCCGAGAACAAAAAAAGATTCGGGCATGCAAATCTTTCAACGTTACCTATGATATGGATACATAGAATCCATAGGAGGCATACGTAGTATCTCTTTCTTTTCGTAAAGATATATTGCAATTTGAAAACTTCACTAAATACCAAACAGATACTAGCCAATGCCTGCGCCACCACCCGATGGGGTGTCTACGCCATTCATTGGTTTCTTCGTGTTGAATGAAGATCGATTTCTAGCCTGCAGAGTTAGCTGGCCGTTCGCCGGATCATCATCCTGGCCGCGGCCCCTTATTTGGGGCTGTACCTGAGCTCAATTTTGCTTGGCCTCCATGTTGAGGCTTGGCCCGAGTCGGCCAGAATGTTACCCTCCACCTCCAAGCTTACTTGCTAGTTTGTTGGATGTCCCGATATCAGAAACAAAGCAAGCATCCGAACACGACCTCCTCTGACGACATGTCGAAAAGGGGCTACCGGAGCGCGGCGGTAATGACGCGGCTTATTTCTTCTCTAGACTCTTGTTCGCGATACGGTTGTCACGGCAATAAAAGATATCGTATGGGCATGGTTGAGTTTTTTTTTATTGTTTTTTTTTAATTTCGGAAGACAAAATCCTTCCATAATTCAGTCAAACAGTCTCGATCGAAGACCAGTCAGTTGTCCAGGAACGTCGCCATCATCCTTGGTGATATTAATCCACCGTATCGGCCGAGCGGCTGAAATCTGGTTTCTTATCTAGTGGAACATTCATCGTTAAGCAACCAGATCTTGTAGTATGGTTATCAATCCTTTAGAAGACTAAGACCGCCAACCTTTTTTTTTATTTTTTGTTTATCATATCCCATTCATGCCTTCTCACCTCAGTCTAAGTTTCAGGTAGTCGGTGAGAATATTCGGCAGTGAGTGGCACAGCTAGTTACACCGTTAATATCATTCAATCTTCCACCGTCTCTACCAATGTATTCAATGAATGAATTGCACTCTTTTCTATCCATATCAAAGCTGAGAATGCTATACCTGGGCCACCAACCAGCTTGGCATCATTAACACCTAGGTACATATCATCACCCGCGCTGGTCGTCTAGCTAGCGACTCGCGCCTTGCGCGCCTAGTAAGGGTCAGCTAAGAATAGCAAGCGACTCGATCCACCCAATGGTGACCCCTGCGAGGCTCGCACCTGGGCGCCGGTTACAATCCATGTAACCTTGCCGGCAGCCCACCACTCTGATGTCAGACTGACAGGGAAAGTCCTGCATGGCCTTTATCCCGGAGGCCTGCATTTCGTGGATGTCGGAACGTGTCTTTTGCATTGCAACTCTCTAGACACCACACGTGGGGATATCGCATCTCAGTAAATACGAAAGGTATGATAGGTTGAGAGGCCTCACTACGAACAACGACAAATTATCAGCACTTTCGTGATACGGCTCAATTCTCGTTGGCAGAGATTGGTCGTAAATGCGACCTTGCAATCTGCAAAGCCACTGACGTGCTTCTTACGATTCATGCGCATATGGCTCCGATGAGATCGATACATCAGAGAGGAAGTTAGTTTGGCTGCCCACCCTCCCTCGGTTCTCAAGAGCTGTCTAACGAAGCTTTTAGCCAACAGTAGTCAGTTGAGCGCGTTTGTGGGATTACATCACAAGAAGCTTTAGTAATATACTAAAAAGCATCCGTTTAATCGCTATATATCATTCGTACTTGCGCCCAGTTTGCAGTGTGAATCCTAATATGATGACCAGGACAGCTAACTAGCTATCCTTACTCTATACCTAAAGGGTAGAAGAAACCGTCATGCCCTAGTTCTACTCCACAGCTCTAGTGAAAGCGAAACAGCTCATCCTAGTACTATGTGCTCTTAGAATCTGCTCTATGGAAGTTGGCTCGGAGGTTTAAGCCTCCAGGTATGTCATCCAACACCTTCGGATTCGAAAGGTCTATATATCGAATATCCCTCGGCCCTAACTTGGCTAGCGAAATTCTCGACTAGCTCAAGTACTAGGTATGCATGCACGCATGTAGGACTGAAGTAGTCATCCGCGGTACGCTATACTCAACGCATATCATTACAAGGCTTTCTTGTACATATCTGCCTAGGTATTCAGCCTTCTGCTTGTATATATCCCCTAGATTCGGTATGTATAATATGTACCTCCCTAAGCAGGGTGCGAAGATGCGTATATTTCAACCAATGGGCGATTTAGCTCCTGTCAGCTTACGGGACTTAAATCTACAGCTGCTCGGATATGCGATCCTTCAGTGGCCTTGGTACGCGGGGATTTGAAGGACCAGCTCGCAAAAAGACCCACCGGTGATCTCAGCCTACATGCAGCTAGTTAAGGTAGGAAAGGGAGATATCTATCTGCCGTTCGAGTGGTGTCTAGGCAGTCATATGTGGTGTTCGTATGGAACGCGTTCTAAGACTAGTATCTGATTGTCGTCACTAAGGCTGCTTGTCTCATCAGTGACTATAGTTAGTTGACTCCGTTAAACCCCCTTTCTGGCACATGTATGCCTCGTATAGGATATCTAGTCCCGGCTACTATTACACCATGCCTTGTTCATTCTGTCTTTTATGTTACCTAGAGCTATCTATAAGTTTCTCTTAGTTTAGCTCGTTATATTATAGACTCTTTAATAATACCTATAATGACCTATACCACTACTACAGAACACTGCTACGTGGTATTTAGTTAACTATGACATGTAGTTCATTATGTCGAATATGAACTTATTTATATGTAAACCATGAGAAGCCCCTTAAATTGATTGTATTTTGATTTAATCTACCGGTTATTTCAACTTGTCTATCAGCATGATTTACACTAATATTATCATACCATAATACAAGAAGAGACAGTAATACTGAGAGTGTACTTGAAAAGGGGCAAGACGTTTAAACTATGACCTGGAACTGAAAGTGGTACAACGTAAAAATGCAACTGTATTCTCGTATTAAGTATCTGGTTCTCAGTAACATGGGAAATAGGGTGAGGTACACTGGACAAGATATATATTGTGTAAACTATACACTCGTTGGTTGATTATAATATACCTAATAGTAAATTATAAGATAATTACCTAGCATAGTTTTCTAAGGTCTAACTTTGCATAACTTAAAAGCTAACACCGACAATAGCTAGTTATGGTATTAAGTTTTATCTAATTCTAATGAATTTGAATAGGGTTGATGTAGGGGGTGAATGAATATCCCACGATGCCTAGGTAAGTAATATCCAATAGTCCTAATGAAGCTATCACAATACAAATACTAGCTAACTTAATGAGGATATAACTAAACGTGTTCGTCTCATAACTCTATCACCTATCTTTAAAACGTATAACCTAAAGGGACGGCTCACCACACACTACACGACATCGATGATGTTCTCGGTAGAATTCAGTTCAAATCGGTTCCATGTCCAGGCTCTACTATGGGGTTGGTTGCTCTTCAAGTCGCGATGCGATGATGGTTGGACAGACGGGGGCACAACAGAGCTGGGAGTACAAAAATTCAGCCTTATAACATGATAAATACTGGAGGTATAGTAAGTGCGGTGCCCAACGACATCCGGCAGCTGGATGCCATGGCGCCGTTGAAAACTGTTGCTCTAATATATGGCAACTTCAAGTGACATGTATAAGCAAGACATGTACCCTACTTTGAGAAGTACCCCATCATATCAGACAAGACCCTAAACCGATGAGGCTAAGCAAGCAGCACTTTAAAAGGGACACATAACCACATGTAGGATCCGTAATCTATCCTTCGTAGTATTATTAGCGTGGCCGATGAAAACCTCGCACGCGTTCTACACATATTTTTACATCGAGGGCTTAGCTTATGTAGTTGGCTTCACAATCCACCTATTCCTTCGTGGTGCTACTAGTGACAATTCCCTCGTGATGATTCGTTCGGTCAGGATACCCTATCTCTGTCGAAGGGGAATTTGGGAAAGCCTTGCGACTAGGGCTATTTATGCCCTGCTATCATACCCGCCATGCCCGCCTCATAGCTTCTGGTACTCCAGCTTGCCCTCCAACTTCTTCGCCTCCGCCAGCTTCCGCACCGCCTTGTTGAAGTCGTCCTGGTTGACCGCGTCCCGGTAGGCCTTGATCGCAAACAGACCGCTATTTATCAAAATCAGTATCATGCTCTCTGCCTCTGCCTAAGGCTCGCAAAATAGGAAGAAATGCAAAAACTTACGCCTCGGTGACTACGTTTCTTAAATCCGCTCCGTTCAAGCCGTCGCTCATCTTGACCACGCTCTCAAAGTCGATTTCGCCCTCAGTAACGACGCTCTGGGCGTGGATCTTAAGGATCTCGAGACGCCCGACCTCGTTCGGCAGCGGGATCTCGAGCTTTCTGTCGAGGCGACCAGCACGAAGCAGCGCGGGATCTAAAGTATCGGGTCGGTTTGTTGCCATGATGATCTTGGTTTTGCCCAAGTAATCGAAACCGTCGAGCTGGTTGAGCAGCTCCATGAGCGTTCGCTGGATCTCTCGGTCCGCGCTAGTACCCTCCGAGAACCGTCGTCCGCCGATGGCGTCGATCTCGTCCATGAAGATGATGCAGGGCTCATGCTCCTTGGCATACCCGAACATCTCTCGTATTAGCCGTGCCGATTCGCCAATGTACTTGTCGACGATGGCCGATGAGACGACTATAGAAATTAGACGTGTTAGTTGAACCGCAAAGTTTATAGAATCCGTGCAACGTAGGACAAGGATCTTGTGCATACCTTTTAAGAAATTCGTTTCTAAGCTGCTGGCTACAGCTCTCGCCAACAGCGTCTTTCCTGTACCCGGAGGTCCGTACAACAGCACGCCCTTGGGCGGCTTGATGCCCACTCTTAAGAACAGTTCTGGGTTCTTCAGCGGTAGTTCGATGACTTCGCGCAGCTCGCGGATCTGGTCGTTCAGACCACCGATACCTGCAAAACTGACTTGTCCCGGGTCTTCTAGTGACATGTTGTAGACGAGCGGATCGACTTCTCGCGGAAGCATTCGCATAATAGTGAGTGTTGTCATATCGAGCGCCACTCGGGTTCCCTGCTTCAACTTTACTTTGTCCACTTTAGATCTGCAGCCGACGACGTAGCGGGGCCCCGAAGAGGCTTTGACGATAACTACAAAAGACAGAATCAAGTTAGCATATCATCTTCTCGGAGATTGGCGATGGGTGACGACGACGTACATCTTTCCTCGTCCAGCTGTTTTAAGACTTCGCCGATGATCTGTCCGACACTTTGTAGAGCCTTGATGTTCTCTTCGGTTTGGTTGAATTCCTTCTCTAGTCCCTTGATCTCTACGCGCAGCGCCTTTAATTTGGATTCCCACTCCCGCGACTCGATGAGTTTAGCACGGAGGGCTTGGAGCGCGTGCTCCCGTTCTTGCTCCGAAGCCATAGTGTATGTTGATGATGCGAGTTGGAGGGAGTATTAAGTGACGAGGACGGAATAGAGACGTTGACTTGGTTCGTAAGGAAGATTGGTTACCGAATAAGTTGGGAATAGAATGTGAGTGTATGAATAATCGAGGTGGTTTTTGCGAAAGTCAATAAAAAGGTTCAAGGTTATGATGGAGCTTCAAACGACGAGGCAGTTGCTATTACCGTCAGTACTAGCTGATGAAGCTCCCGTTTGCCTGGTCGGACCTGCTAAGCTTAGACCCACTCTACGAGCCGAACTTCTGCCGCAATTAAGGTACCTAGGTACTTCAAATACTTCAATGTTCTACACGTCTGGCATGCGATTGCACATCCAATTGCACATAGAAACTTAAGTCATACATACAGCTCAACTAGTTGAGTGCAATAACCTGAACATTAATCATATGTAATGGCTATGAAGACGAAGACCTATAATATAAATACCACACATACCACACATATCACAAAGGGAATATTTGTATGTACAGATTGTAATCTTCCTAGGTATTTCTCCAAGGAATAAGAAATTGTGTATCTCGAATCCTACATAGGTAGGTATGTAGCTATGTAGCTAAACAAACTGAGAGTACCTTCGCATAGGCTATGGTGGAAGTGGATTGAAAATATGAAACTTCATTGTTTAATGACTAGTTATCCTTGAGGTAGGTATGAATCTCTCAACAAGCGTTGGAATAATACATCAACATCAATGCTATGCTTTGGGGTATATGGTGTAAATCGTGATGCAATAGCGTCCTCCTAGTGTGATCGCTAACCATTGATGTCCAGTGTTACTGTCCGCTGGCCAGACACTATGAAGTTCCATCTACAGAACTTCTTGCGTCCGCGGATGAAACACCACAAGCGTGAAGTCGTGAAATATCTCGATCTTTGCTTATTCTTGGCTCTCCCATTCGGCGGTGATCTCTTCTCTGACTTGCCGACACCATTTCCAGATTGCTGCTTCGAAGTCTACCCATACTTGGGGTTCGGTATTGTAGACTACGCCCATCACGTCTACTTTGAGCATAACTTCAAACCGTAGCTCGGCTGCTTTAATCCAGTACCGAAGATTGTCTGCACATCTGTAAGGCTTCTGCGTATCTGTGTGGAACGTTCCAATGGCACCGAAGCGTCGTCGAGATTTCCTAACCGCGGCGTTATGAAGCTTGACAAGCCTCAGTCCGTTTTGCATACTCTCCAGGAACGGCGTTGGTAGCTGTGCTGCTTTGTCAATTGGCGTCCATGGTGGTAATGGTTCAGCCTCGTTGTCGATCGAGCTGAGGAATGCAATCTCGCGCTCAATTTCCCTTCCGGACCAGTCTCCCTTCCACCATGTCCAGCTAGCCCTCTCGTCGCGCTCAGCTTTCTCAATTTCTTCCTCCTTCCTAAGCATGGCGCGAATACTTTCGATCCAGGATATCATCGTCTTGTGCTCATCACCACGAGGACCACCAGCAAAACTCCTAGTTGCCATGTGTTTCAGTACCTCTAGGACGGAAAGCAGCTCTGAACGAATCTCCTTTTCGGACTTGATAGAATCCAAACGGTCTGGGTGCTCATGTGCCGTATAGTATATCTTCGCAGCGCGTATAGCTAATGTCATCACATCGAGCAACTGCACTCCTTGAACTTCATACCACGTTTGTGTCCTGGGGGGCCGAACCAGGGCCGCCTTAGCAGATAACGGTGTACACTCTACTAATACCGTCGAAGCAGAATCTAACGCCTTCGTCAAATCCGCCTTTAGCTCCTCGATGGTGGGAGGTTTGGGGATGTGCTTTTCCCGATGGTTATAGGTACTCGTGGTTGGTGGCAAGACGTCTGGGTCTGGATCCTCAAACTCATCGGAGTAAAATCCATCTTGGTCGTCAGTGGGAGATTCAACCATGAAACCGCCGATAAAGTTCTGGGCACCAAGATCTGGGCTACTGCCCATCGAGGCGTACGAGGAATCAACATCTGAACCGAATTTCGGACTTAACAAGGTGGGACTATCCAACTGCGATAGGTCCAAGGTCGCTCGGGGGTGTCGTTTTCTTGCTAGTTGACCCCCTTTCCCATCCAACAGTCCAGTTCTAGCGAAATAGTATTGGAGGTGGGAGATGCTTCCCAAACTCAGAACGCTCTCTCGATGCCTTGCACTGGATGCGAAATCTGTTCCTTGCGGCTTTGTATATCCACGCTGTTTTAGAGTCCTACCTAAGCTTCCGGTCGATAGGCGCGAGGACGCAATGCTGGTGTCTGACCTTCGAGACTGATAACTCGAAGAAGACAATCTGGAACGTGCATCACCACCTATCGAATCTCGATATGAGCTGTCGGCACTCGAAGTGAGAGAAATGGACGAATCTGTCGAGAGACATCGAGCCGAGTCTGCCCTCTTAGCACCTCGGGCTACACTCGGTGTTGTTTCAGGCGAGGGAGAGTCACGTCGGAAGGTTGGTCGCTCTTCTTGGTTGGTTGACATGGCTTGATATTCTGAGATCCGAGAGTCTCAGTAGTTCTAGGCAGGGAGTATGCGATATAGTTTTGTTTTGGTATATTCGTTGTTGGTCGAGTCGCAGAGCGACTCTCGATTTGGTAACGGAAGGGCGGAGAACACGAGTGCCAAACTAAAGTGTGTCTCAAGGCTGTTCAACAGCTTCGGATTAGATAGATGTAAATTAGAAAACAGCGTTGTCTAAATCGCCAGGAGAGCTTGAGCTTGTCGGGTCTACGAGCGCTATGAAGATGTATGTAAATAATGTGAAACAAGTTGGTATCGAATTATGTGTCGGAGGACGAACAGTCACACGGGTTCGCCGTTTCCTCTATTTCGATTGTGAGATCGATGGGGGGATATCTTACCACTTCGTGCCTAGCGTAATATGTCTGTGAGTATGAGTGGGACTTTGGAGAAAGAGCAAGGGGCTATAGAAATTAATACATTGATCATTCAACGCACCTTCTATCGCGTCAAATCGGTCCTCGGTTGTGTGGAGACGCGTAAAACGAAACGGGCGAGGAGTCAACCAATAGCCGTTCTCCCAGTTGCCTGTTGCCCCCTTTTTGTTCTTGGTATCGGCAGACGCTGTCAAATCCTTCGATTTTTAAATATTTATATATATGTTTTGCATATTCAATGGATCCAAGTAGTGGAGTAAACCGAGGAGGGACAATGCCGAGGAAAGAGGATCTGACGATTGTTCGGTATCAATGCTTTAGTTATACATACCCACCTACATAGACATATGTAGGCATGTAATATGTAGGAATTACTTGAGGTATTGAAGCTAATTAGAGGTGATACTTTGGACCGCATTGGGCTGACTGGGCAACGAGATTTGATGACATTCCTCTTTGCACAATTATTCGATAGTACCTTTGGATTCCTTTTTTTCTTGTACATCGTGATATCCTATTTCCTCGTCATTGAGAGAGTTGAATGTTGCGAAATCGATACTACAGTCGATATGTATTAATACCTGACTATACCATGTATAACATACCTACCCAGGTAGTAATCCATTGCCCAATCACCCCGCAAACAGCACAGACAGTTGTCAGTCCTGCAAGTGATAGCACTTCTTTTATTAGTACTAGTAGTTGATTCCGGCTTGATAGGTTGCATCTGCATAATCGCTGCATGAGGGTAACGTAAAATGCATGTGACGGTGTTTCTAGAAGCTTTGTCTTTCGGTTGCTGAGTTGAATTATTTTAATCAAATCCATGTATAAGTACCTTCCTACCTCTCTTACATATGTAGCTCTATGATGACTGGATGACGTACAATAAGAGACATGACTATTTTAAGGTCTTATATAAGAGAACTGCCGTTTTAAGAGACGCTTAAGCGTTACAAATGATATAAGCTTATTAGGTAATAGGTATTACATAATTATATAGATGGGAACGTTTACGAACAGATATACTAGACTTCTATGTAGATAGTCTGAATACCTATATTCTCATTCTATGAAAACCTGCGGCGTTGTACTATTCATTTTACATTCTCTCCGACCCTGGTCAAGACTGACTTTTAGATAGGTTGTGCTAATAGCCTGGTCCTAGTAGTTTTGACCAACGGTTCGGCGAAGCCCTGACCTAACCCATGTGGCATGCTAGGGCTCCCGTGCACGAGGCACTCTGAGGCATAGTTCTTTAATAGTTGCTTGTCATAATGGTTACATGGAATAAGGAGTGAGACCTTTAACTTCGTCACAAAGCGATAGAAATGATGGATTTTGCATTCGTCCAGGAAAGCAGTCTGACGTATATTATAGGTAGGTAAGTACATAGTTGTGTTGCTAGCTGTCTAAGCAATATGCGGTACATAGTAGTACTACTAACTTGACATGCCGTCCCCACGCGGATTTTTCTTATTAAGAGGCACTAGCTGAGCTCCTGGGCTGCCGGGGATATTTCTCGAATAATCCGAACTGCGACTGAACAAGATTACCGGAAACTGGATGAATGACTATCACCCCGGAGAGAGGACACTCTTGATTCTAGAATTGCCTTGCCTGTTATTTAATTAAACAACACGCATCTGTACCGAACCATGTTATCTTGTTTTCCTTCGTATCATTTTCCCGCTCCTCTTTACCGTATTATTTATGTAATGTATTGTGTCGTATCGTCTGTACATATGTCAACGCCGATTTGACCGGATTGTGACATACGCACAAGTTATTGCTTTTGGATCAACTTTGACCGATTGTAACAGTCTAAGACCACTAAAAGAGGCTTGGAAGCGAACCGGTTGGACATCGATAAACCCCTGACGAATTTGAATTATTTTATTTCTCTTTACCTTCATTATTTACGAATTATGAGAAGAGGTTCCTAAAGTGAATCAATATCATGTTCGTTTGCTTTGTCTATTCGCCCGCTGCGGTCCTACTTTAAAGTACTACCTCTTAATTAAGAACAAGACGAATCTCAAACTCGCCAAATTCATTCCCTATCAGATTCGATCTGTTTCTCTTAGTTGAGAAAGCCAGCGGAAGGAATCAGGATTCGCAGAGAATTATCGAGGTTTATCGAGGATTTTCGATATATTTAATTTAAAGGACGGTTGTTAAAAAGGACAAGGTTTAACGCAACTCCAAATTTGGTTCGACCCACTCTGTCCCTTACAAAGTCAAATGGTGGAAGCTTTTCGCATGTCCCTTGCCGGTGCTACTGCATACTAAAAGGGGAGGTGTTACCTTGGGTACCTACCTGAAATTTCATTAAAACCGAATTAAAGCAAAAAAAAGTCATTGACTGCATTGCATAAGGTTCAGTGTATGTGGACATTCGGGGGTACTGTATTCCTTAGATGTACAAAAATCTAGGAGCAGTGAACTTGTGAAGGAGTTGCGACAAGCAAATCCATCCATAGGTAAGCGTATACATAAGTACATCCGGTACTCGATACCTAGTAATACGTGAGGTATGTAAATTCGCGTTCCCCCCACCAATCAGAGCACCAATTAAACTTGCACGTCTCGTCCGACACGCCAATTCCTTTCCGCCTCCGACCACATACGTGTAATTCCATTAATTCCATTCCCAGAAAAATAGGAGATCATCCACCGTGGCTGCAGAGAAAAACAAGGAGTCCCTCATTTGTGTCTGTGCAGTGCAGTAAGAAGTGGGCAACAACACAGACAGTTGCTTCATCCGAACAATCAACGAGGGAACCTAGGATTAAGAAAAAGATAGAGAAAAGAAGAAGAGCAAGAAAAAAAAAAAGAAAAAAAGGTGATATATACCACAAAGCATCTATCACCTATTTTGGGTAAATGACAGGCCCATCTGGAGCCGGCCCAGCTGCAACAGCACCACCAGATGCAGCAGTGGCAACAACGGCGCCAGTTTCTTCTTCATCACTGAACGACCAAGACCAAGGCCGAAACCAAAATCAAAACCAAAACCAACATCATATCACCCGACCTGCATCCTCCTCTTCTCGCCAATCTCCCATACCGACGGCCTCCGCTTTTTCGGATCCAGGATTGACTAACCTTCAACAACACAATGCCGCCGACCCGTCGATCCAACTTTTGACATTTTCTGACGTTCCGACCGACTTAGTCCAGCTCAATCCTATCCCAGCTAACAACAGCACCATTACTGTCGATAGCATCAATAATTATTCTACTATCAAAGCTAAAAATCATCAACCGCGCAAACCTTCTCCTGGATTAGCAGCTCGTCTTAAAGCTCTAGGCTTCGGTTCTCAGAGACATTCATCACCTTCGGCCCTAATACCGAACCACGAACACGTCGGCCGCTTGCCGGAAGACCAGCTAAGATTTCTTGATCAGAAACATCAAGCCAATTCCAACGAACTAATCATTGAACGCCGCGGTCGTCCTTGGAAGGGTGCTGGTGCTCCTCTCCAGCTGTTAAGGTCCAAGTCCAGTCGCGACTCATTTCGAAGGAAGAGTGCCGCGAGCGAGGAGGAGAAGCCATCCCCGCCTCTATCTCTTCAGGCCGAACCCTCTACTAAGCCTGAGCTCTTGCCTGAGATAACTGAAGTTCCACCCCTGGATATGGACACTAACAAATACCGATTGCCCGACCACACGAATGGAAATGGCACTAAGGTGCAGTTGGATACGCGTAGGGAACATCTCGAGCGAAATCTCCCTGTCCCGACCCTAGAACTTGATGACTCCCAAACGCCACCCCCCGTGCCAGCTAAAGATACGCCACCTGGGGGGACAGCTTCTACCGAATTTACACCCGATCTACCCTCATATTTCAACCCCCTAGGTCTTCAACGGCCCGGGTCTATCTACACAATATCCCGCGCCTCGTTCGCTAACCAACTGGCCCAGCTTACCGCGCTACAGCTACCTGATGCTGAATTACTATCAAGCAAGGTTGCCGCCATCCCCACTGCCCAGGCTGCAACAAAAGCCTTACTAGGTGCTGCCGAACAGATACGGAGCTGGATATCGAAAGCTTCCGAGGTTATAGGAGGTCTCGATAGCGACGATGACGTGGAGTGGGCAGCGGCCGGTGGTCGGGAGGGGTACGAAGAAGTGGAGAATGCCATTACCAGATTCGAAGGGCTTATCAATGTCTACGTAACCGCGATCGAAGAACTCCAAAACCGGCGAGATATCGCCAGCGTGTCTAGCGATGACCTGCAAAGGGCAGTGACGCAGATGGAGGCCATCATGAACGAATGGTCTAAGATTCGCTCTACTTTGAACAACATTAAAGGCCAGGTCGAGACGGCGATGGAATGGGAAGAACTATGGAACATGGTTCTCGGCGATATCCAGAACGAAATGGATGAATTAAGCCGGTTAATATTTGAAATGGAAGAACGGCGCCATAAGTCTATAATGGCAGTTTCGAATGGTGATGGAGTTGATATTGGCGACCTGGAGACTATCGTCGAGGAGACGCCGCCGGCCGTTATGCGCAACAACCGGTATAGCGTGCCATCATTCCCGCTCAGCCCAAGCTCTCCAGGAACTCCCACTCTCACCCAGGATGACTCGAGCTTGCTTGCATTGTTTGCAAGGATGCAGCCGTTGAGAGCATCCTTAGACTTCTTACCCATGAGACTATCCGTATTCGAAGCTAGAGCCTTTGGTGCATTCCCGACAGCCTGTGAGGAGCTCGAGATGAGGAGAGAAGGTTTAGAAGCTAGCTACATGAAGCTCGAGAAGGATGCCGAGTCTTTGAGAAAGGAACTAGGGGAGGATAAATGGGTCTTGGTGTTCCGCGGTGCCGGTAGGCAGGCCCAGAAAATGATAGAGTCTGTGGACCGAAGCATGGCAAAACTGCGTGAAGCTGTAGACCAGGGCTTGCAGCTCTCGAGTCCTGCAGCGATGAGCAAGAAGATCGAAAGCTACGAGGCGAAGAAGATACATTACGGGCCGGCGATCGAGCGCGTGCTATCTATCATTGATAAAGGTGTCAAGGATAGGCTTACTGTGAACGGTGAAGTCCTTAGGCTACATACCGAGTTACAGTCAAAGTGGGCAGAAGTAAGAGAGTCGATGGCGACAATGAGTGTCATTCTGGAAGAGATTCAGTCTCATAAGCAGAACCAACAGCTGCGTGACTCGATTTCAAGTATGCTCTCTATTGACAGGTCTACCGTTGCTAGCGGCAACGAGACCCCGGGAAGTTCGCCTCCGTCGTCTGTCGTCATGTCTAGCCTAGGCCTGGACCCGATTACCCCGTCATCAAAGAATAAGAGGCGCATCAGCAGTGGTGGTAGTCATCTGCCTCAGCCCTCGGGGGCCCGCAGAAGTAGTTCAAGTTTAGCTCCCCCGCTTTCACGACGACCTCCTGGATCTAGGTATTCCACATATTATCAGTCAAGCACTTCCACTTTGACGACACCACCCCGAAGCGGCAGCGCCACACCTATGGCGACTCGCCTCCCAAGGTCTAGTTCCAGCGTCTCTGACAACCGTCCTCGATGGAATGCGTCTACAAACACCAACAATTCTGACGTTGGACACAACTTCAAGCCGCTTAGCCTTACCACCCCAAGCCCATACGCCAAGAACAGTCCTAATTCTGGATACTCGTCTTCTTCGATAACTCCAACTACCGGGGTTTCCAAACTTCCCCTTCGCAGTCCATTAGCAAGGGCAGCTTCGTCGTCACCAATCCCCGAAGATACGCCTCCCAGGAAAAGCACATCTCGGCTTTCCTTTCGCGATCGTATTAATGCTGCCGCGTCTTCTGGATACCCCACTGCCAAGCCTCGGTTTGTGACACAAGTATCTAACTCTACTCTTGATAGCCGGAGAATCTCACTTCAACCTCCAAGGCCAGGTAGTAGTATCAATGGCAGTATTGGTGACATTAGGCAGCGACCGGCTAGTTCCCTCGCTATAACCAACCGACGCAGCAGTTTACTCCCTCAACCTAAATCGAGAGTAGAGGAGGAGTCAGGTCGCTGTAGCCCACACGCTACCGCCGCAGCCCGTGCTGCTATGCGCAAGGGCAACAGTATGACAGAGTCGAGAATACCAAAAGACAACAAACCTCGCTGGCACTTTTAAGTGGCACACCTTCGTTTTCATTTCCAAGCCAATTTTGCAGCTCACTGAGAGCATCAGCGGAGGGGGTTTGTCACCCCCTTTATAACTTTCCTATTTGCTGAAGGTCCGCCAGACGGTCTTCATCTCCTTACGTTCAATTCTACTCCAATGATACCACGAAGGACTGCTTTTCGAAAGTACCGGAATCTAGGTTGCATGACGAGCTTGCGGCCGGCAAGAATCTCGTTTGACAGCAGAGCAAGCAACATTTACGCATAGCAGACATGTTTTGTTTCCTTGCGGTTGGATTATTTATCACACGTGTCCACTGTTCATTCCCGCCCGTAACCCTCTGACGCGGACACGAAGGGGCGAAATGCAGCATGGCGAAACTTGCGGAGGTCGGGCCAAGGCGTTCCTGAGGACAATTCATTTTTTATTGGTCATCATCTCCAGGTGTTTTTTTAGCAACGGGGTAGTCACGGAAACGGTCTCAACTCTCACAGTGATACCTCTTATTTTATGTCTTTTTGTCGTCGTCGAGAAGCCTACTATATTTTACCCGAGCGTTGTGGCGGGGAAATGATAGCAAGCCAGCGTCGTACGATTCCGAGCAGACAGATTGAGCATGCCGAGTGAAGGAGATGAGGAGGACTGAGGAGAAGAGCGTGAAGCCTAGAGGTGGGGGAACCTGCCCCCCGTCTTCCTCCGTCTTCCCTCGTGAGAAGACGGATGATTGGAGACCCTGAGATAGGCGAGATGCTGCGTTGTATGATATGGACCCGGCCTACGTGCATAATCCACCCATCGGCCGTTTTTTGGAAGGCCTGTGGCAAGCAGCAGTGTAGGAAACACTCAGGCTAGAATAGGAAAGATGCATTTTGGAAGGTCTAAGCGAGAGAGTAGGAGACGGAGATGTAGTCCATAAATTTGAGAATTGGTATCAAACCATCCCACTCGAAAGCTGAGCTTGTTGTATGCACTGCACATTGTGTTTGAAACGTGGTAGAGATGTAGTTGGTTAGGCGCTGCATAGGCGATAATGATAATGTTTTTTTTGGAAGACTTGCGATAGCCTCTTATTAGATTCTCGGGATCCATTAGGGAGTAGGTAAGGGGAACGAACGTTATAACAGCATCGAATAAATGGCTAGCTAGGTGATCATGAAGCCGGGCTGGGTGGTGTTTTCCAATCATTAAGAGGTTAAGTCTGCCAATTATGAAACGGGCATTTGTCAAACTCTGTACGACCCTTAAGTCTTCTCGGAGAGAATATGTACGATACTATAATCGTAAATGTCACAGAGAAAGATATAATCAAGTAGTATGTATGTACTCAGGTACCTATGTCATATATAAATATCAAACGCCACGCCACGCCGTGCCCTAAATTACGCCTTCGCCGTTGCCGTAGCCATGCCATGCAGTGAGTCAGTCGTCCAAGCCATGTAAAAAGCGTGATGATGTAGCGTAACTAGAAAGGATATGTAACTCGCGCACTCATTTCAACCAAAACCCGATTCGGCTCAGCTGAGCTCAACTCGTTAATACTCCATGAGTCCGATGCCGCTAGGGCCTGCGCCTCCGCCTTGCGATTTGGCCCTGCTACCGCCACCCGACTTCCCCGTCGACCGCGACTGTCCTCCGAAAGACGCCGAGGACGTGCCGCCGGCAGTCTTCCGGCTGCCGGCCGTGGCCTTCTTCTTAACGCCCCCGTACGCCTTGCCCCCTCTACTAGAAGCCCCTGAAGACCTGCGCGAAAATGGCTTCTTGCTTCCCCGCCATGTACCTGCTGCTTTAGCTCCCCGAGGCGCCGATGACGTTGAGCGCCCTCGGGATGCTGTAGCCGTGGCTGAAGCTCCTCGCCCCGTGCGCCCCGCTGAGCCCGCGAAGTAGGATGATATCGCACCCTGGCCGTTCGCGTCCGCGTCGTCGAAGTCGACGTCCTCCATTTCTTCGTCGCTTGATACGAGGTCTACCACATTACGGGAGCCAGATGCTGGAGCGGCGGCAAGGGGACCCATCTGACCCATGATCTCTTCATACCGTACATGATACTGCCGGATTAGGGGTAAGAGCGCGCTGCCGTACCTATCCACTTTATCGCCGTTAATACCGGGAATCGAGTGCATTTTATCCAGCGACACGGTCCATCTTATGGCCATCTCGCGGAGCTGCTGCTCAGTGAAAATAGGATTGCGTAGGTTCTTGGAGTTCCGCACATTCTCTTCTAGGTCTTTGGCCTCTTTGAGGAAGTTGCTGATAATATCGTCGTGGATATCAGACAGTTCGGCGTCACCCATCCGCGCATCGTGCGATATTGGCGGGCCTAGCGACTTTCGTTGTGGTCGACCTCTTGATTGAGGGCCGGTCATCGTTTCAAAATCGTCATCGGTATCATCGGGCACAACAAATCCGTCTTTAGCGTATCCGTTGCTAAATCTAGAATAGTCCTCATCGCTCTCTTCATCATCTAGCATCGCCACGGCCTTCCCCTTCTTTTTTCGATCCTTACCTAGGACAGGGGATGACACATTGGTAGATGGGACATTCCCAGAGGTGAGGCGCTTCGTCGCTGCAGTAGCCGGCTTGCTGATCCGTGTTTGCTTTTTAGGTATACCACCCTGACTATCCTTGCTCTTAACTCGGGTGGTCAGGAGAAGTTTACGTTGGCCGTTTAAGAAGGCACGCGCTCCGTATCCGGTCTAGATTAAAATAATTAGCAAGAGGAACCAAACATTATGGGGAGATTTCTTACCTTAAAATATTGAATAGCAATCCTAGCCTTTTGGTTGAAGGTGTTTTCTTCTCTTAATGCACCCTCAGCAGCGAGCCGGTCGATAATGCGATGGATTTCGTTTTTGGGCATTTGCTTTGCCATTCCACGATACTGCTCTGTCCCGGTCTTATAATCTGACAGCTTCTTCTTCCCCATCAGGAAATCCGTACATTGGTTAAGCGTGAGTTTTCCTTGGGACCGCACGATTGTCAGCACGGCTATCGCATATTCGCTAAAGTCTTTTTGCTCAAATGCCTCGTTATTCAAGCAATTGTCGCAAGTTTTACCACATTGCTCCTTGTCGAACGTCTCCCCGAAGTAGCGGAGGATTTCGACTCGGCGGCAATCGCTCTGGTTGTCGCAAAAGGCTGTCACGGTGTTCAACATATTCCTTTGTCTTTCCTTCTGCTCCTCGCTACCGTCGCCGTCTGTGATAAGCCTTCTCATGGAGGTAACATCGCCATAACTGAAATATAAGTAACATTCGGATGGTAAGCCGTCTCGGCCGGCACGGCCAGTCTCCTGGTAGTATCCTTCGAGGCTCTTCGGGATCGAGTGATGGATGACGAAGCGGACGTCAGGCTTGTCGATTCCCATACCAAAAGCGATGGTCGCAACCACAACCTTGACCCGCCCGGCCTGCCAATCCTGCTGAACTTTCACTTTTTCTTCAACCTTTATGCTCGCATGATAGTGCTGGGCTGCTATACCATGGCCTCGCAGCTTCTCGGCGATCTTCTCAGCCGACTTCCGAGAAAGCGTGTAGACTATGCCTGTTTTTCTACTGTATTTTGTATTGATCAAGTCGGCGATGCTTTCAATATTGTCCTTCTCCTTTTTCATGACCTCGTAGTAAAGGTTAGGACGGTTGAAGCTTTGCGTGAATTGTTCACATGCTTCGATCCCTAGATTATGTTTGACGTCAAGGATAACGTTTTGAGTTGCAGTGGCTGTCAAGGCCATGATAGGCACTCCGGGAAACCTGTCTCGAAAGTTACCAAGTTCTTTGTAGTCCGGTCGAAAGTCATGGCCCCATTGGCTGACACAATGAGCTTCGTCGATGACGAGACGGGCGAGCTTCTTATTTTGGTAGAGCGCATACAAGCCATCTTGGAATTGGTTGCTCTTATTGATCATCTCTGGCGTGACATAGAGGAGCTGTAGATGAAGTTCCGGGTTCCGTTCCTCTAGGTATCCCATGATCTTGAGACGGTCATGTGCTTTCTTGTCACCACTGAAGGAAGCTGCCACGATATTCAACGCGTTTAGATGGTCTACCTGGTCCTGCATCAAACTGAGAAGGGGGGATACGACGACTGTTACGCCATGTGTCTTTCCGCAGGTGACGACGGCCGGAAGTTGGTAACAGAGAGATTTCCCACCACCTGTAGGCATCAAGACGAAAGCGTCCTTGCCGGCCAGAGTAGCGTCGATCGCCTCTAGTTGATTATGTCTGAAGCCGGTCATCCTAAATCTATCTTTCAACGCCCTTCTCACCTCTTTAAACCACGGACGATTCTTAATTTCGCGTGGAATCTGGACTGACGTCAACGGATCCGTGGTCTTCTGAATGGCTGTCTTCTGGGGCCGTACGCCCGCATTTCCCGACGTTTCTGAAAGCACAGGGCGCTGGGGTCTAGACTGCCTGTTCTCTGATGATGACTGTTGAAGGTCAAATTCTTCTGCAAACTGGACCATGTCAACATCATCACTATAATCACTCTGATAACCTTGCTGGCGGCTAGCCTTGGCTCTGACTGGACTCTTGTGTGTTCTAGCGCTCGCTGATTGCACGCTTGTTGCTGTCTTCCGTGCCGTTCGGCGACTAGCTGGAGGTAACGAGTCCTCAAATAGGTCATCGCCATCGTCAAAGGCATAGGGGTCCTGTTCCGTAGTGACGGTTGACTTCTGACGAGCCGGGGTCTTTGTCAGCTTGCTACTGCTAGCTATAGTAAAAGGCGGCTGATCATCGATCAATTCATCGATATCGGGTGAAGGCGAAGCAACCCGGCGACGGTGTCTTCCCATTGAACTCTCTAGCGGCAATGGTGGTTCAATACGGTCCTGTCTAGCAACCGGCGGAGGAGGATCCATCTGTCGAGGGAGCTGGGTTTGGAGGATGACTTGCGTACCACCTCGTGGGAGGAGGGTTGACTCTCGCGAGAAGCTCGTCGGTTGAGCAGTTCTAGTTGGCTGGGTTGCTTGCACGACAGGGTTGGCGTGGTACGTTTCGGTGCTGTGAGCCTGATCACTCTCAAAAATATTTCGATTGTCGATGCCCGCTTTCACAATGCTATCCTTTAGAGATGATTGTCGCCCCTTAAGCAAATTCTCCAATTCCTCAAGGCGAGCCTCGTCGTCTTGTGTATCCAGATCCTGGTCATAAGCATCCGTTATTCGCGAAATCAGTGCCTCCTTTTTAAGTTGAACTTCTTCGTATGATCGATATTCCGTAGAGAAATCGTCCAAGGCTGCTTGTAGTTGCATTAGCTGCTCTTTCTCTCGCTTGAGCCGACCTCTGGGTGCGAGTTCCCCCTTTTTTAGGGATTGCATGTAAGCATCCCTATTTTCTCGCAATTTCTCCTCCAAAGATTTTCTTTTTCTTTCAATCACTGATGGCTGAGCTAGAAACAGTTCAAGAATAGCGATTTTCTCTTCGTCGTCGATCTCAATACTTATTTCACGTAGAGGCTGGGATCCTTGCGAGGGACCAGGTGCTTGCAGGTCACGGTCATATTCTCTCGAGGTGCTAAGGTTAGACAATACGCTTTGCTCAGGCTTCCTAGGTGAACGATATGGCGTGCGTCTCTCGCTGGTAACCGCTTGTCTTGGCTTCGAGGGGGTGTCATAGGCAACGACGAAGTCGTCATCTTGGGATCTTCGAACAGATGCCCTAGGACGATTATTCGAATGGGCTGTACTGCCTGGTATATTATAAGCAGGAGGCGTCACGAGTTCATCATCAGAATCCTCGATAACTCGATCATCACTCTTCAGATTCCGAGATCGTTGTGTCGTCTGTGCTCTGGGAGTCTCGGGAGCCTCCGAAGACGAATCACGCTTTGAAATGATGACATCCCTATTCTCAACAACAGGAGCCACATCACGAGGAGCTTTGTTTTTTCGTGATGTTTTAGGGGGAGACTGCTTTATAGTGTGCTCGGCGTCGAACGGCGAGTCATCAGGGATTTCTGACCCTTTTCTGATTCGTTGAGATGCTTCCTTCTTGGGCTTCGATGGCGTTCGAGTGACTTCGGTCTTTAGCTTCGATTTCGCGGGTGATTTTGTAGGAGACCGTTTCAGATGAGAAGACAGAACCTCTTCCTCAGACAGAACTTCGAAGATGTCGGGAAAGTCATCTATCTCAGCGACAGCAGTAGCACGTGGCCGACTAATTTGATCACTTTTTCTTTTTTTACCTCTCTTAGGCGTCAGGGGTACTGACCGCAAAGCACGCTCCTCTTCCCATACCATAACATCAGTACCGAACGCAACTGAGTTTTCCGTAGTCGTGGGAATAGGCTCCGCTCGAGTAGCATGCTCCTCTTCCCAAAGCGCAATATCGGTCCCAAATGCAACTGAATTTGCGGTCGTAGTAGGAACCGGCTCGGGCCGCGCAGCAAAGTCTTCCCGCCATAGCCCAATATCGCCTCCAAAAGCAACAGAATTAGGTGAAGTTAGTTCATTCAGCTCATCATCCCCGGTCAGATCAACGGTGTCGAAGGTACGATCACTCCCGAATGTCGGGCCAGGAGTTGGGAATTCGCGTCGAGGCGACGTTCTTTTCTTAGCCGAAGACGAAACACCTATTATCCTCAATTAGCTACACGCGACAGCCACACTATTATATATAAAAGACACGATATATCTGACCTGAGTTCTTCAGCAAAGCCGTATACTCCTTCGCAAGGGACCCCGCACCTCCGCGTGTAGAAGTTGGAGTAAGTAATTGCTCCTGGCGTAGAACGAGAGTCGGCCGTTTTGAACCAGATTTCGAAGCTAGACGTCCCATGCTTTCGTTTTCGTTTTCCCTTTCCGCTACCGTTTCCCCCCGGGGTACTTGGAGTGGTTTCGCGGCCGGTTTGGTAGACCCATTAGTTGACTCCGGTTGCACAGGCCGAGGGACGGGAAGAACTGGGTATAAAGGTGATTCAGGAACGGGTCGAGGACGCGTCTCGGGACGTGGATTCGTAAAACGGTCGAAAGAAGATGTTGGATCGGAGATCGATTGATTGGAAGCTGGTGGTAGAACTGGCGCGTTTGGCGCGTTTAGAGCAACATTCGCGAGTAGCCAAGGTAAATGATCGCGAAGATTGTTTCGAGTCATGAAGACGCCTTGGAACTCTTGAGCTCCATGGGAATTCTATAACCAATTGACATGAGAAGCAATGCCTAATAGAAAGAGTTTTCCACGAGAAGCATTGTAGGTCGTCTCCTCTTGGTGTCAATGTAACAGTACTGCCTAGATTGTATGCACGATATAGAATCACGATGGGTCCGCCAAAAAGCTCGAGCCATGTCACACCGAGTCGCGCGTGCAGGTGATTCAATTAATTATGCCGCGTTTGTACTGTGGGGTTGCTTATGTAAGTGAAGCTTATGTAAGTGCATCAACTTTTAACGTTTATACTCTTACATAAGCTTTGAAGCCAGCCAACCTAAAACATCTTTAAGTCTCTCGTACGCTATTTTATACACATTCAAAAGCTCGACGCGGTAGGTGTGTAATTCGACATCTTTCATTTTTCTTATAAACTAAGAGGCAAAAAATTGTGTGAAGTTCCGTATAACTATCAATAGGTATACTACCTAGGTAGTAGGAACATATTGATATTACGAACTTAATAGCGACGCATTAAAGTGAAGCCGGAGCAAGCGGGTGCCCGATCTGAGACTTTAAGTAACCAACTCGACGAATATGACGGGCAGGACTGCCATAATTGTAGAAATTTCAACTCGTCCAGCTCGTCCGAAGCAAAATCCTATAAATTGTTTGAGTATTCGAGGTCATTGGCAGCTTTTCGTTCTACCAGCAAGATTAAAAGACTCGGATGAAGGCCTATAATACGAGCATCTCCGCAAACTGAGCAGATTTTTCTATGGGTCTAAAAGGAATCATATGAAAATTGGCGTACGTCATTAGACGAATCGCTCTTAGAGTAATTACAACATATATTCTGACCGAAATCGAAGTCTAGCCTATGCTGATTGACTGAAGGGAATTATAATGATCTATAGTCCTTACTTAGGGAGCGATGTTTGTACTGGGAACCCTTACTACCTATATATGACTAAGTTTAGTCAGTGATGTTTACACTGCAGTCCGAGTCCGAAGCATATCTGCATTCTTCGGGTCGGATCCGAGACAAGGACTTAACATAGTGGTATACGGTCGTTTCTCATTGGCGAAAAAGTGCCGACGAATCCACTACGTTTTAGAGACGTCGACGTGTAGACGATGAAGGGAGAGAAGCATATGATATATGGGTTTCACCATGGAAATATCCGATCTAGTTATTTATTTGTGCTACATCGTAGCAAACTTGACCGTTCGATCCTCTTCCATGTGAAGATAGAAACTGCTCGAGAAGCACGAATAGCACGCTGACGAAGCTAGTAGAGCGGCCACGTTTTCGCGTGGAACCTAGCGTTGAATGAAAATAGCATATTCAGAGCGATCCTGGCTAGGGCGTGGCACCCGGGTACCAAATCATCATGGTAATCGTTCGTTCACGAGGTGATGATCGCAGTAGTACTGAATTTCTCGGATTCGAGTCAAATGTGATTCAAGTGTTGAGATTGGTGTAATGGTGTAGGTCGAGGTAAAACAGGCGCAGAGCGCGCTACAATATGAATATCATTGGGTTTATCTTGGTTCTTGGTTCTTGCTAGTTTGCACATGTGTGAGATGGTGTTGCGAATACATATATGTATTGCTGAAGTTCTGTCTTCATGTGACAATTGTTGAAGTTGCCATGGTCATACTTGCTTGAATTGAATATTGTACAACTCTGTAGCTCAAGGTAAAGTTTAATAATTGGAAGGGAGCGAGCAAAAGAAGTGACGTCCTACAGAGCTGATGGAACTTGAGGAAGTCCTACCCCCAGCATCCATGGATTTTCTGCAGATTTAATCAAATGGCCCAAGCGTCAGATCGCTTAACCGGGGTCAAATTGTCCGGGGACAAGTAATCTTGCAGCTTTATCCCACTTTTCCACAACCTATGAATCCACACCAAGATCTACCGCCAGTTAGCTGCCGCCAGATTTCACACCGCATCGATGTTGTCTTGCCGTGGTGCACAGTGGCGCCTTAGATAGAATACAATAGGTACCTACGGATCCTAATAAGAGCAACCATTACCAGCCCTGGTTTTCTTACTTCTTCCTTCCGCTTCCTCTTTTCCTTTCTTTTTTCCACGCTCTCTCAACATCATCTTCTTTCACCCCGATGGAGGCATGGTGAAGGTTTTCGTGTTGCTCGTCGTGCGTACTCAAGTAGAGTTTCACGACACTCCTGGGTCGTCATTGGGAGTGTCGTTCTAAAACGAGAAACTCTCAAAGACCAGGGGGGAATAGTGCAGTTCGGCATTACCCCTGGGCTTTGACCGCAAGAGGATCGTCATTCTTTTACTCCGGGAGACCAGGGAAGACGAAAAGAGAAAAAAAAGAATATTAGGTGCTGGCTGTCTTTACAAAGGCTTCACCAATTACGAAATATTCATCCCCCCTAGGCTTTTTAAGACCTTTTTTTTTCTTATCGGATTTCTTTAGAAATCCTGCTGCCTTTTCCAAGGTTCCTCAATACGAGCATTTAAGCACCTAGGTATCGCCTAAAATCTCAGCTGGCCAATTGGTGGTGGAAAAAGGCAGATACGTAAGCTATTAGCTCTGCCCCTTATTTGTGGGTGCCATCCCATGGCTTCGGGCATCTAATTTTAAAAAATACTTGTCAAGTTCTAACCTTCAGCCTTTTTAACAGATCTTCCTTACACCATCATCGCCACAACGACAGCTATACCCGCAGAATCCATTCGCGACTTTTTCGGCATTTTCACGCGTCCAGCCCGAATGATCGAGGTTAAATAGCTCACCATACCTAGCTCTTCTCAAGATACCAACATCGTCTTCGGTATCACTAAGCCACATTTTGTATCCCTTATCAATCGACAAAACAATTCAAGGTTCCATCTTCACAACAACATTGAGTCATACTACTCTCTCTATCCGACACAATGTCCCGTATTCAGATCCCTCTTGACGTCCTGACGTCGCGCTTGAACATTCAGGATCGCTTCGCAGGTTTTCGCAACACTTCTCTCTCCAGCCGGTTCGCCAACATGCGTCCCGTCAGCGAATTCCTCGATTTCAAGCGCCTCTCCAAACCAGCAAACTTCGGAGAAGTCCAGTCGCGTGTTAATTACAATCTGGGCACCTTTTCGAGTAACTATGCTTTGGTCTTTGTGCTCCTTAGCGTCTATGCTTTGATCACAAACCCTCTGCTACTCTTCGATATTATACTTCTGGTTGGTGGCATGTGGTTACTTGGCCGACTCAACGGACAAGACCTTACCATTGGCACCCTCCAAGCCACATCTTCGCAGCTGTACACCGGCTTGCTTGTTACCTGCGGTCTACTGTTTCTAATTGCATCACCTTTCTCCACTGTCCTATGGTTGATTGGTGCAAGCGGCGTGGTCATCATTGGCCACGCCTCTTTGATGGATAAGCCTATCGATGAGGCTTTTTCCGGGGAGGCGGTCTAGGTGGTCGGCCGCGAGCTCCCAAATTTGCGCCCCAATGGGGAAGACCATCGAGGCGTCCGAGGAGGGAATATGAAGAAGAGGAGGAAGATGACATCTGGGGTACCGGGCGCAGGGTTGTGGAGGAGTTGTTGGATAGTGAGGGTACAGACACACAAGGCGCTGAAAATGGTGGGAGACGGTTTGCTAGTGATCCGCTTCGGTTTACTGGCATAGATTTGGGTGGGAGTGGTCAGGCACGGAATGGTTATGCTTATCAACATTCGGATGAAGAAGACGACGACGACGACAATTCAACAGAGGAGGGTACACAAGCTACATCAGAGGAAGAGGAAGAGGATACCGATGATGAGAATCAAGTTGCTAGGAGGGAACTTGAAGAGGCTCTAGTACAGTCAGCTCTCTCAAGGATACGGAAAGCTCAGAGCAAGGGCAGGCAAGATGTTAAACTTAACAAGGAGGAGCTTGCGGCTCTTGAACGTAGACGGAAACGCTTACAGGCCGAGGCCGAGGCAGCTAAACGGCGTAACGGCGGCGATCGAAAGCAACGAAAAGAAAAAGAACAGCGATACGCTATCCCCCTTACACAATTCGATCCCCCTTCGCCCCCTCGACGCGGAGGTCCATCTGGCTCCAACGAATCTTTGGCCCGCAAAGCCTTACCTTCGACAGAGCAAGCTGGTCCACCGATGGGACGCTTTCATCCGCCGAATGCAAGCCGTTCCCGTCCTCGCTCCGGCACATCATCTACATCATCTACACAACGTCCCCAATCCCGCATAAGAGATTCTCCACCTTTCGATTACCAGTACGTCAACGCACCTCCTAATCAACGACACGCCTCTGATCCTTCGGGAAGACCTCCATCTTCGTCGTCAAACCAAAATCCTTTTCAGTACCAGACTGCGGGTCCGCGCGCGCCGTACGCCGATGGCGCTGCGGCCGTTAGGAGTAGCCCGAGGAGGCATAGAAGCCGTGCGAGGAGGAACGAAGAACAAGAGGACGAGACCACAAGTGATGACGGAGGGAACAGGGAGATTATCTTAGCCTCAGCTTCGCCAGAATCCGAGCGACCCAAGGCCAAGAAGTCTTCACCTGGTCAACCGACAAAGAAGAAGACGACTAGTGGTACAGGTAAAAAACGGAAAGGGAAATAAGTCAAGCGGAGCTGTCCTGATCATCCTGCTGAGAAAAGTAATACACCTATGTAATACCTGAACATTGATAGACTGGTTTTTAATATGCACTCGCGAGCTCCTCTTCCTTCAATATAACCGCGTACGCTTCTCACGTATCTCCAAGACATCTAGTAAATTCTTTTTGATGAAATGTGACTTCTAAATCTAAAGTCTAACATGACATTAGGGTATCGTATCGATTCTTCAACCAACTCTCATCTTTTTTTCTTCGAAAAGACATCAATCGTAACCCAACAACTTCTAGTATAAGGAAAGATGGGAAGCGAAAAAAAGTAGGGATCATTCAAAACGACCGCGCCTCAGACGCCATCGTTAATTCGTAATCATCAATCCATCCATCCATCCGTGGTATCCCTCATCCGGCACGTCACGAGTTATCGTAACCGCGTTTTCCCAGCTATATACGAAACCCCCCAATTTCCTAGGCCAAGTACCTAGACAAGTAGGTAGGTAAGGGTATCAAAACTTAGGAGAAAAAATCCCGTATCCCGTCGAAAAACCCACCCCCGCCACTCCGCCCCTCGCTGTGGTACTCGCGCCGCTCGAACTGGTACTCCCCGTGGTGGTCGCGGCCAACGGACATGGCATCACTGCGGCCCAGACCGCCGGCCATGCGCACCGCCTCACCGACCAACCCCACGCTGGAGCCGGAGCCGGCGCGCGCGGCCACGCCGAGCATGCGCTCGATGCTGGGGGGCAGGCGCAGGCCGAAGCGCGCGAGCAGCGCCGTCAGGGCGCCCCCGGTTATGAGAGGCATGATCACGAGCATGAACACCTTGATCGGATGCCGCTTCGCGTAGTACATCAGGTCCCGCAAGAGGCGCTTCAGCTTCTTGAGCGTCCGCTGCACGAAGGAGGACCGCGGCTGCCGCTTGTAGTAGGAGTTGGACCGGCCTGGGGGGCTCATGTTAGTCGGGGCTGGCTAAGGTGTGCTATGCTGTAACATGATATGGCGGATGGGGTATATGGTGTGGTATGATATGTAGGAGAATGGAGAAAGGGGGATAAGGATGGGGATGCGTTGCTACGTGTGTAGATAGGTGAATGGGTTTAGAGGCCTCCACACGTGCGCGCGTGTGATTCGGCACATAAACGGGGTTCGTCGAACGAGGGGAGCGCACAGAACGAAGGGGAATGAATGGAGGGAAATCAGGTGTGCTCACCTAGGCTGAAAAAACTCCGGGTGCTGCCATTGCCCAGGTTGAAGAACGAGCTCTTGGAGCCGTTGTTCTTGCTGTAGTGACTGCCGCCGGTGCTGTGGTGGCTGTGGCCGTTGTCGACACCGAAGAAACCAGCGAGCCCTGAGTGCCGCTTACTGCTCTTGCTACTCTTGTGCGAGCGAGAGGATTCTCGCGATTTGGAGGTCTTGTGGTGGTGCGAGCGCGAACGTCGCGTCGAGTTCGAGATCACGGACTCGCCGTCCCAATTGTCGAACATGCCCATAGTGAGGAGGTTGGTGTTCGTAGGAGGTGGTAAATTGTATTATATACAATGAGTAGATGTATAAGATATATATAAAGTTATCTCACTCAAGCTTGTTCGAGCTTGTTACTAGTGTTCTCAAGCTTGAGTATCACAGCTATGTATCTCAATCGGCGTAGCGGGGCAGATTGTCGACTTTGAGCTGAAGCTAACGAGAGGGACAAACAATCTCACAGTAAGTAGATGCTTAGTAGATCAATCGTGGAGGATCAACTCGATCTTTTGTTATTTCTCCGTCGGATGATCGATTTCTTGTGAGCTGCAGAGCACCAGCCAATTTGCGAACACTCGAATGGAGCTCAAGCCGACTATCCACAGGCGAGATGGGTCTGGATGTATGAAAGAAAAAGTTATTGCAGCTTACGAAGACATCGCGAAGATTGGAACTGCGAATGAGAAGGGACGGATCGGCCGTTCACCGACAATTGAAGTGGCTGGGCGCACCCCTGAAGGATCGCTGTAGTCTAAAACTGCCCTAAGGCTTAGGGTTAGTCTGCATCTTGTCTAGTCTGGTTCCGAGGTGAGCCTGCGGGTCTAAGTGCGGGCCTTCGCCAAGGCTCAAATATTGGCTAGACCGTTTACGAAGTAGGCAACTTGCAGTTCAATAAGCTGCAACCTGCAAGGTGTGCTGTGTGCTGTTTGTGGAACCGAACTACGATCAAGCCACCGTGGCTTGTTAGAACTTTTAAGAGCTAAATGTTAAAGTGTTTCCCTATTAGGTAAGTCATCTTGCTCTAAAGCCACATCTATGACGTTCCCTATTGGATGTACACCATCCACCTATGTAATTCTTAAACTCCCAACGAAGCCTGATTAAAGTGACGATGCCTTGACCTTGCAGACCGACTGTGCTCCTAATACTTCTCTTCCTCTTCTTCACCTTCAACTGCCGGACCAGTAGACTTATCAGTTATTATTGCGACTTCGAGATTTCAAAATGGCCAATAGACCTCCCGACTACTGTTAGTCACCTTTAACTTCTCCCAGCTCTTATAACGATATAGAACCCCACTAACACTAGATAAACTTATAGACAGGATCCTCGAGGTCTCTGAAACCGCGAGTACGCAACAGATCCGCGATGCCTATAAACGGTAGGTTACCTTATGAAACCTTTTTTAGTTGAATATAGTAGCTACCATAGTAGTGTTAGAATTTCCGTCGTACATAACTAACAGGCATCCCCCACAACCAGAGCGGCCCTCAAAACCCACCCGGACAGAGTCTCTGCCAGCTCCCCCGATCGAGCAGCCCGGACACGAAAGTTCCAGCTTGTAAACGACGCCTACTACACACTCTCAGACCCGACCCGGCGGCGGGAGTACGACTACACACGGAAGCAGGACCGGAGCCGCCGCGGTGGCCGTGCCTCCTACAACGACCCATTCGACGACCCATCGGAGTCCGTGCCGCCCGATAACGGCAACGGTAACGGGGCCGGCGGTGGCGGCGGCGCGGCCCAGAACGCATACTCGTGGGCGTGGAACTTCTTCACGGGCGGCAACACCAACACCCAACCAAACGCGCGCGCGGAGCGCCAACAGGCCGAAGATGCCCAGTTCGGCGATGTGTTCGAAGAGATGCTACGCGAGGAGGGGCTCGCGGAGGACAACAACCGCCCCACGTCCTCATTCTGGAGCATGCTAGGCACGGCGAGCGGAAGCGTGATCGGCTTCATCGTGGGCAATATGCCCGGAGCCGTAGCGGGTGCCGTGGCGGGGAATAGGTTGGGTGCGGTGAGGGACGCGAAGGGAAAGAGCGTGTACGCGGTTTTTCAGGATCTGCCGCAGGATGACCGCGCGAGGTTGCTGGCACAGCTGGCTACGCGGGTGTTTAGTCATGCTGTGGGCATCTGATGAAGGCAGGGCGGGGCATGGATTGTTGTCATGACGGTATGCTACACGAGGACTCTTCTAGGGGCAACGGTATTCGATGGGACACGAGAGAACATGAAATAGACTGCATTCTTAAAGGGGATCGTGCGTGGAGTTTAGGCTTTGCTTTTAAGGGGGAGGCAATGGATAGGGGTAGCCCGGCTTGGTAGAGGTCTAGAAGCATGACCGACTAGTATAGTTAGGGGCAAAAGGCATCCCTATTCCGTACTCCGTACATGACAATTATCCATTAAAAGGGATATTTCTAAAAATAAAAATAAATAAAAAGTGTGCCATAGTAGTACAAGCTTCTCAGCGCTGATAGTACAAATGTCTTGAGGTATTCTAAGTCTCGGGATAATATGCCATTTACATAGTTATATGTCTAAGTGTTGATACTAAGAGTAAAACACTATTTGATACAACGATTCAACTACTTGCCGAACGATATCGTCGAACATTACAGTATTACTTATAACCAAGTGTACAAAGCTTGAATGGTGACGGAAATTCTAGCAAAGCCTAAAGCAACTCTATATATCATCTAGTACTTCATAAAGATCATTATGAAATATTCCTCTGTCGCCTACTAAACAACGGCAAAATTGCAGGTTATAAATGATAGTTAACCTTATGTTCAACTAGATATAACGCTATCCTCTAGGTATTTGTGGAGCTGTCAGTCACTGTCTGGCTCCCGTCATACTGGTCGTGCCTGACAGGGATTACCAACCCCACCATAATTGTTCCTCGTTAATTCTTCATCTTTCTAAACTTACAACAACTTAACATCAACCAAGAACATCGTCATCATCACTTAGTAATAAACATGGCTGCACCTATAGAGATTCAGTCGTCTACGCAGTTCAATGAATTACTGAAGGACTCGCGTATTGTGGTGGCAGACTGTATGTACCTCTTCGAGTGCCACTGATCACTGATGCACCTATCCTGTCCACTCAGCCCCTCCATCGTCATGGTAGCATGTATAGAATCTTTTGCGACGCGAAGCTGACAAATCGTTCTAACGCGTAGTCTACGCAAACTGGTGTGGACCATGCAAGCAGATCGCGCCTGTATACGAACAGCTCTCAAGGCAGCTCTCGCGTCCTAAGATTGCAACATTTGTCAAGGTCAATACTGAGGCTGACGGAGCCAAAGCCGTCGCGGCCGAATATGCCGTCTCACATCTTCCTACCTTCATTATCTTTCGCGATGGCTCTGTCGTTGAGAAGCTTAAGGGGGCTGATCCGCAGAAACTTCAAGCTGTCGTTGAGAAACTAAGCAGTGATATCGAGAACGCTTCTCAAGGAGGTAGCAGTTCTGGAGGCATCGCTTGGAAGGGAGCCGATCTGCCTCGAGGTTACACCGACGTCTCGGACACCATCGACGTACGCGGCCTAGAACTCTTGAATGCGGATGAATCCCACTTCTCCGTTCGAACTCTTTTCAACAAGAACAAGCCTTCGGCATTATCAAAGGATACGGCTACCAGCGACGCAAAGGATTGGGTGGAGAGCGATACCGATGAGCAGTTGTTACTCTTCACACCATTCAACTCGGCCATCAAGCTACACACGATACAGGTATATATATACCTACTTAGTCCGCCACAGAAGATATTTTCAAGCTAATGCATACTTACCAGATTACTTCTCTACCGCCTACAGCCGACGACGATGACGATGACGATGACGTTCCGTTGAGACCCAAGACTCTCAAATTGTTCACGAATCGACCGCACAATCTAGGCTTTGATGACGCCGAGGATATCGACCCGACCCAGACTATCGAGATCGGCGAGAACGACTGGAACGCCAACGGCACCGCGAACCTAGGCCTGCGATTTGTCCGGTACCAGAATCTGACGAGTCTCGTGATCTTCGTCGTGGACGGCGACGGCGATGGTGAAAAGGTTCGAATAGACCGAATAAGATTTATTGGCGAGTCTGGAGAGAAAAGAGAAATGGGCAAGCTCGAGAAGATTGGTGACGAAACGGGTGAATAATTCTGCGGCAAGAGAAAATCGTATGCATACAGGCGAGCGTCAATCGCGATTATGATCATGGACAACGAGGACAACGAATGGAATGCGGCTATAGACTCGGGATACCTTGGGACCGCATCTATATAGATGATATCAATTGATGGCCGCAATGCTTTTTAGTAGTGAACAAGTTTTCATTACCTACTAACCTAGACACCATGGATAGCTACGATCCATGGATACTAGCAAACTATCGGGTTATTACCATATAAGAAACCTCGAATGTGAAGCATGCATGCGTACATCTACGTATCTGATATGCTCAAATGCGGGACGAACTTGACTCTTGCATTGATTGATATGTTCATTGGATTTAATTCATCTGCACATGCGGTTGGCCATGAAATGTTAAGCTGACCTCATCACTGCCCTTGCCACCTCGCCGATTACTCCCTTCATTACCAACGTCGACAATTTCAAAATAGGTTCATATTGGATAATGGCTGTGTCACTGCATTGAGCAAGGGCAGATAATTCAATTCACTTGGATCGGATCGCATCCTACGGAAGCACCACCTAAACAATGTCTTAGCAGACAGCCTTAGTTATATCTGCTCGTCGACCGATATAGCCATGACAGCGGGTACCGATGTAGAAGGTTATATGTCCAGCATCCTCGCTGCAGTTCGAAGAAGCAATCAAAGGCTTCAGATTCGAACCGGCATCAGAAGCGAGGTCGCCGGCTTGCAATTTTAATTACTCTGGGGCATGATTGACGCTTTGCATCCATGGGAATTCCACTGAAGGAAGAAGGGATAAGAGCAACACGGGAAATGTTATATCATGCCAGCCGCACGAAGAAGAAAAAAGAAGAAAGAAAATTTAAATTTTCGCGATCGCGTTCGAGTTTTCATGTATTCTGCTAGCGTTTTGGGCAGCTGACAGCATAAAGCCTGCAGGTGACAATGAGCTATCGGACCCATAAATGGTTCAAACTTCCAACCCTGCTGCCCTGTTGGTGCTAGGGCGATAGCCGCTACGGAAAATGGTCGGCGATTACTTAAGATTCAAGATTTAAGATTTCCAACGGACATGCTAGGTTTATCCGGTTCCACGTTAACTTCGAAGGTTTTTCAAATATTCCGCTGTTTCATTGCCGGCTCCAGTCGCACAGCAGAAAATTGAAACGAACAGAAAATCAAGAACATCCACATCCACATCCACCATCCACCATATTATTTTTCTCCCACATATTATTCCTAGTCCCTACCATACCTAGTCTCCCACCAAAAAAGCCAACCCTGATGAAACCGCCACAAGCGGACACACACTCTAATTCATTGTTTCCACTCTCCCTCTCCCACTCTCCCACTCATCGAGTCTATTAAGTCTGGAATCCTTGGAATAGTTAGCCTCGGAAAGACCATGCTTTTAATATACCCGTCCACTTGGATTCCTTCCATCCCAATGATCCCATACACCCCCATCCCGTTTCTGTCTCTCATCCCGTTCTACGATACCTAGCCAGGATGTGCCGCCTAGGTAGGTAGTGTCGCCCAATCCAAGTGGGAGGGGTGTTTACGTACGCACATCACATCCCGTCCTGTCCGTCCTGCCCGTCCTAAGGAATGGTGGCGGCTTAGAAAGATACCTACCTTACTAACTTCATGATGTTGCTAACAGTTAGCTAACTACCATTGGACATGTATAAACTACCTCTACCTGCTCTACCTAGTCGGTAGACTACGGTACCTAATCCATTGGCAACCATTGAGTCTTGACAACCATTGGTAAGCCTTGTCTACAGGTCTACAGGTCTACAGCCCGACTTTTGCCCTTCTCTTGCCCTTGTTGTAATCTCTTCTCATATTGACCCTAACCCCTCATGCAACGTCACGCAACTGGACTATCCCATCAGCACGGGGCCTATATTAAAAAATCGCCAGAAGCCGCACACGCAAAGTAGCAACGCTAACGAACCCCCTAAGACGACGTCAGCTGCTACTACCTAGTAGCCTCCGGTCTGTGATATCTGCACGTGTGCCACGGTGGCAGGGTTCCAAGGTCGTCCTAAGCTTGTTACAATGTACCTAAGGTAGCAACCAAGCAACCAAGCAACCAAGAAAGTCGAACCAGCATTGGAAAACCATCGAACGTGGTATGCAGCATTAATATACAACTTAATTGTTCCATTTATAGACCAAATTCCGACCGTCGCATGCCACGACTCCCTATTCGCCCTATTCGTCTCGTCTATTCGTTATACATAGTACAGACTGTACGTACAAAGTGTAATATGTAAGCTGCTCTCTATCTATTTGTCTCGAAACTAATCCATGGGATAGCTATCGTAGCAGTCTTATTAACCCGGGGGGGCCATCTCATAGGATTCTCTAGCACGCTCTGCACGCTTCAGCTTCCCTTTTCAGGAGTTGCTTCGCTACGTTGGTTGTACGTCAGCGACCCGACTTATGGCTGATTGTACCACAACTCTCACCCCTATGTCTGATTCTGGAAGGTTTCCGCCGCTCGAGTGTGCTTTTTTGCAAAAGCGAGGCGTTAGGTCATCGCTCATCGCTTCAGACCTTTTTCTGCTCACAAGTCCGTTGCATACCCGCGCATGACTGGCACTTGGGCAATAACTATGTTCGGTTGCCCCCAACCTTTCCCATAAAAGTAAAGAAGCAAATGGCTTGCAAGCCACTCTTTTCCCTTAAGCGGATTTATTGTCTCTCATATTCTGGAGACACCGATCCATGTGATCAACCTTGGAAGCATTCTACATTTTCTAGGTACCTAGCCTACATGCTGCACTCGTAACCTTACTATTAGTTGATTTCTTAATGTCATGAACATCTTACATCATTCCCCTGGTCTTAAAAAACTCCTACCTGATTTCCCCTGCGTGTGAATTTGCTCTGCTCCTTTTCTTTCATTCCTCTTGGATCCGGCTGCTTATCTTTCATCATCCTTGAAAGCTATCGCCAAGTCCATTCACATCGCATTAAGTGGAAGAAAGGGAAGGAGAGGCGTAGCTATTGAAGAAGTGGCGTATTACATGAAGGTCTCCCAACATTAACTTGATTGTTGATCTGTCGACAACTTACACAGCGATACGGACTACCGCCGCTTCCTATCGGGACTCGCGACACATAATACAGGGCGACTCCCGGCTAGCTAGATATTTATTTTAGTCGAAGGATCTTCGGGCTGAGAAGAGGAGGCCTCGCAACCAAAAAACTAACAGATCAAAAGAGCCGGGTGCTCTCAGAGGCTGTGACTGGCAGGAGTTTGTGTTAGCTTCTGCCAGCGAGGCACATTCATAACAATCATCGGCCTTTGCGGTCTCTAACTAACTTGATCGACCGACGGGTCTACTATTTAGAGGTGGAGAGTCAAAACCTCTGAATGAATTCTAAACATTCTACGCAACGAGGCTGCTAGCATAATCAATAACCCGCACAGCTGACGATGGCTTCTCAGCCGGCCAGCTTTCCGCAATTCTCTAAATTGCCATTGGAATTGCGGGATATGATATGGGGATATGCTCTTCCCGAACCAAGAGTCTTCGAGGTCCTCGACTCTCCGTCGTCTTCGCAATCCCAATCCTCGCCCTCGGGCCGTCTAATGTTTGCGGATGTCCGCAACGAGCCGCCACCTTCCATAGCCCGAGTCTGCCGCGACGCTCGACAGGCCGTCTTGCGCCGCTATAAGCCTATCGCTTTCTCTGGGACGGTCAAGCACCTGGACCTCCGCCGAGACATCATCCTGCTCGACTCCTACTTGCAGGTGAAGAGGCTGCTCAAGGTGATACGGCTCCTAAGCCAGATTGAGCCCATCCGCCGCAGCGCGACGAGGCTGGCCCTCGGCACGAGTTGGGGTCTGCATACGGGGCTGCACCTGCGCATGTTCCACCGGAGCGTCCAGACGAAACGGAATATGGCGAGGTTCCTGGAGTACGTGTCCAAGTTCCGGCACCTCGAGACGATCATCTTAGTAGTATACCAGCGCTCGGCGTTCGGCCTCCGGCTCAAGTGCTGCAGCCCCGCTCCGGTTGGGCCGGTGCCGGATCACCGTTATCAACATCTAAATCATCAGCATCAACCTCTCCTACCTCACCAACCTCACCCACATCACCAACATCAGCATTACCAGTATAATAATCAGCAGTATCAAAATCCGAGTCATGGTCAGGGCCAGGGTCAGGGCCAAAGGAATGTGAATATGCTCCCGTGGCGCCACTACGATCTATACGAGTCGTACCACTTCAACTTTAATGTTAACTTCAACTTCGATAATTACTGGCTGCGCCGCCCGTACCAAAGCCGACTCGTACGATACGAACCCGAAGACGACAGGGAGAAGGTGCAGTCCTCACAGTCCTCGCAGCCAGCACACTTGTTAGCGAGGCACTCAAAACAGTGCGCGCACGACCCGCAACCTAGGGGCTACCAGGTGCATGACCTCAAGGGCACATTCGAGGGCTGGCTAAAGAAGCTTCAGGATGACGAGACGGCGGTTCCCGGGCTCAGGGTGCCTAACTTAGAGACGGCGACGCTAACGTGGATTTATACGGGCGTGAGGAATGATGGATTTTATTAAGGGGTCAGAAATAGATGGTACAGGTTTTGGGTTTACTGGGTATATACCTTTATACACGTTGGAATATATTATTATTATCTGTTAGGGCGTTGGAGCGGACATCACGCTGCGTCTATCTTGAATTCTACCGAAGGATATCACTTCTGTTGTACACCGATCATTCCGGTCGTACCAGTCTTACTCGCGACTTAAGTTGGCTTTTTAGAGGACTAAGGTTAACATCGGACGTCTATCTTTCTAGTCTGCCGCGGTATCCCCTTATTCTTCGGTAGCTCTTTTGACGAATTCTACAATACCTACCAATCTTCGAAAGCCGTCATACGGATAAACGGCGCATAGAGTTATATAAGTAGGTATTCTTCAAATCAAACTCAATATCGAACGAGACGACTTTTAACCTTTTTTTTTCTTTCGCTCCGTGCGAGTCTGTATGACAACTCGTATTCCGTTAGAGGCGTCTAGTGCTATGAAAGTCTAGATACGAAATCATAACCCTTCCATTGTCGTTTAGGCAAAGGTAGTATAGGTAAGTGTAAGTAGAACGGAGGCCCATATATGCGTAACAACGATTTAGGACAAGGAGACGCAGTACAGTTGTCGAGCGGCGAAGTCCACATAAACGGCCCCGATGTATGTAGGTAGCCACTTACTTTACATAAAGCAGCCTAGTCCTGCGCGAGGCGACCGAACAAGTCTTTTAGACCTTGTAGGTAAGGGCCCCGACGTCGAAGTGATATCGTAAGGGCAGACAAGAGGTCAACTTTGGTTAATATGTAGACTACTTACATGCCTGGTCCCGTAAAACACGAACATCTCCGCAGATTCCACACATTCCTCATCCTCCGACATCCATCTATCAATTCCCACCATCTCACGCCGTACCTACCGTATCGTATCTGCCTAATCTTGCCGAATCCAGATTCCCACGCAGGCGCGCGAGGCAAATCCTGTCGCAGCCTGCAGAAGCCTTGGAAAAGTTGTTGTATAGCTAGGTACCTACAAACTTGTTCGACCTGCCTTGGTGCGACCCATGGTCCGGCCCTGGCCCCAGCCAAGAATTCTTTTTTCTTTTTCTTTTTTTTCGCGTTCGCCGTTTCGCCGGGGACGGTACGGCACGCCGGCTTACCCACTCCCTTGCATGGGAAGACCGGGTTTAGGAGCGAGGCGCCAGCGCAGCGCTGCGCTGCGCGCGTGGTGCGTCCGCGTCTGCGTCTGCGGGTGCCTGACCTAGGTCAAGGGAGTGCGTTTAGGTAGATAGGTAGGTATGCATGCACGTGTGTGTCGATGTAGGTAGGTAGGTAGGTAGGTGTTTCTGCACTTCGGTGGGGGGGCTTGGGCGAGGAAAAGGGGGCAGGGTTAGTTGGGGATTGGGCTCGATAAGATGCGCCAAAAAAAAAAAGTTTGGCTTGTGATTGTGGGCTTGATGCTTGATTTTTATTTTTTATTGAAAAAAATTTTATGATTTGACTCGTGCGTGGCTGCTTGGCCTTGATTTATTGCGCTCAGAGTTGAGAAATTGAATATTTGCGACGATATGTTGAGCGACATGACATGTCTCTGTTCAAGTCCGCGTTATGAAAATAGGAGTTCGTAAAATGTCGTCTCTCGCCTCACGTACAAGACTACCGGAATTTTTAATACCTCGTTGGAATATGCAGTAAGTTTATTTCATAGCATTAACATGTAATTGTGGTTTGGCTATCGGAACTTGGAAAACCACCACGTACGAATACCTGTGGGCGGTTCTTACGTCGTCTCATGTTAAGTAACGACGTCTTAGATTCCTTGATTTTTTCCCACAACTAAAACTCTCCAGCAACACACACACACACACAAGCTAGCCCTCCCAGACATACTCCTGTGGCACACTTCCCCCAATCTGCCTCCTCAGCGCAAATCCGTAGTCTCCGGCATTCGGCGTTCTCAGCAGCGTATGTATGTGAAACTTCGCGGGCTCCGAATTGGCCAAGAACACGCCAGAGTGGTGGTCGAACTCGACGATGACGACCGGGCTCTGGATCCGGTAGTAGAACGGGTCCTCGTCCGCGTACCCGCCGATCCAGCTGAAGTGCGTCTCCCCGAACCAATCCTCGCAGTCCTTGAGCTTGAGCGCGCGCGACTTCGCCGGCAGGTATAGCAGGTACTGGGACAGGATCTGCTTGACGAGCTCTTTCTGCTCCGGCGCGAGGGTGGCCACGACGATGCCCTCGTACGGCACGACGCGGTTGTCCCTATACGCTCCGCACAGATGTCTCTGATCGTCGTGGTTCCAGCGCCCCTTCGGCATCTTCTCATCCCTCATCTTCTCGTACGTCCTCGCCTTGCGCTTCTCCCCCTCGCTCAGCCCCTGCATAAGCACCAACCCCAGCCGCTCCTCCTCGTGCAAGATGCGCGTGCCCTTCCACGGGCCCGCGTCGATGAGGTTCGGCTCCGCGCCCGTGAACCAGGGGCTGACGACGATCTGGGTCTTGTATAGAAACACGGAGAGGCACAGGTGGTGCCCGTAGAAGCTGAAGCCCCACGGCCGTTCGCGGTGCGCCGCGCCGAACAGCACGAAGTTGTAGCTGTGCTCGTTCATGACGTCGGGCGCGTTGACGAGCTCGCCGAGGAAGTGGTTGACGCGCATGGCGGCGACGGCCTTCTCGTAGCCCTCGGGGCTCAGGGTGGCCTCGAGGAGGGCCAGGACCGAGGCGCGGAGCTCCGGCGTGACGGACTCGAGCCGGATCCCCTTGTCGCTGAGCAGGAACTCGGGGTTCGACCACGAGCGCCACTCGGGCGAGTCGATGTGCAGGCTGGTCTTGAGAGCTTGCTCGGGCGTCAGCTGCGATGTGATGGCTTCTGCGGCGGCGACGATGGCGTCGATGGGGATGCCTTCGTCGCGCAGGGGGAAGAGGTTCGGGCGGATGGTGCCTGGGCGCGTTAGTTATGAGCTTATTGAGTCTGTATTTTCTACTCGTCACCCCTGAACCTCCTTATCGTAACGATACTTGGCTCGTATTCCTCACTCGCTGATATGACAGAGGGAAGAGTGAGTGAGTGAGAATGAGAATGAGAGCACATACCATCATTAGTCACACCCTTAAACGGCTCCTCGAACAACTTCCGCCAATGCATGTATAATCCATACAGCCATGGCGGCCTATGATGCTCCAGCAACTCCTTAGCGTGACCGTACTCATCGTTCTTAGCGATGATATGGAACCGCGGTGTATCCAGGTCTGGGAGGTATTTCCGGAACTCGCCATGCTGGGCGTTTTGTTTTTCTGTCGACGTCATCTTCGACTCCGGTATAGCTATCCTTCTTCGGAAACTTAGAAGCGTTTCGAAGTATGAGAGCCAGTGAGCTTATCTTAGCTTAGCTAACGAACTAGTCAACTAATATCTAAACCGAGTACGAGCTCCTAGTCAAGAGTCTTCAAGTACGTACGGTAAGCTTCCCCAGATTACGAATTCACCTATCTCGACGCGGCCTCTTATAAACGATCGTAATTAATTTCACCCGAGAGTACGGTAAACGCATATCTAGATGCGGTTTCTGAAACCGGGGCCAACCGTTAATAAGTATGGCTATCGAACGGTTCGTTCGAAATCCCTGGTGGATCCCGACGCGAATCTCCAACGCGAATCTCCAACGCGGGGAAATATATCGGCTCTTACCTAGGTAAATGGCGGGAGCGGCAGCGCTCTACCGGCGTCATTTATTTCCATGAGGCTATTAGCCCTCTGTACATACCTAGTACTAAAAGTTAACAACACACAAGTCCTAGACAGCTTCATATGTACATTCACTTATGTAAGATTTGCGAATTGAAGACCACCGCGAAAATTTGTGTGTAAAAAAGTGGCGAATCCCGCATCTGAGCGGTCATCATCTCTCGTCTTTTCGTCGTTCAATTATCTAGTAGCTGCCATGTAGACCACCACCGAGTTTCGTACACGTACAAGAGATTTCGAGTTTGTTACTCTCTTTGGATTTTTCTTCTTCTTCAATAACACAACACCCTGACTCCGACTCGCAGGCACCCGGACATCATACGTAACGAATCGATGCAAAAAATCCGTCGATACGCCGCCATCCCCCTTAAAGTTCATCGTTCACAAGAACACCGATATATGCAATGCAATCAATCCCCTCGTATCCGTCCCCAATGTTCGTTACTGACTTTTTTTTCTTGTAGGTTCCGGAATGCCACGCGCAATGTTATGAACGCCGATTTGCTTTCTAGCCGACACCAAACCTTATCATGTTGAAGCATGTAGTGTATGGCTGAAGTGCCTTAACCAAGACTTCGAGGACTATGAAACTCATAGAACATAAGAGCGAAATGATTTCGAATATCTTGTTAACGGAACTAGCGTTTTCGAGTGTCCTTTCCCTTCTTGCTCTTGCTCTTCTTTTTATCCTTGGGTAATTCTAGAGCCGTGCCCTCGAGCTGCTTGTGCACAGTAGTAAGCATATAGTCGTCGATAGACTGTATCTTCTCGCCCCAAGCATTTCTCTCGATTTCCTCAAGTGCATGATCCACATCTGCCGACTCGATGTATAACCCAAGATTCGATCTTCCAATGCCTGGCGCAAGTGAACCGTCTCGCGTCGTCGGTGTACCGAGTCTGGCGCTTGAGGTTCCAGATGCACTCGCCGTCGCCGGTTTCTCGGCAAAGTCGGCTTCATCCTCCTGTATCTCCTTCTCGGCAACATGGGCCGCGTCGACATCTTCGCGGTCTTCGGCTTGTTCGAGGACTCGGCCAACAGTTCGCTGATCACTATTCTCAACACCGCCAAGAACACGATCCATGGCATCACCGACTACGTCGCCTTCATCTGAAGCGGCGCCAATAACGTCACGTACAGAGAGCTTGTTGAAGTAGTCGGTTGTGAAGCCACCTTCTTGTATCACGATATCATCTAGCATTTGCTTTTGACTCGCTTTACGCAGGATATTTGCTTCGATAGTGTGCTCGCTCACGAGCCGGTAGATGTGAACATCTCTCGTCTGGCCAATGCGATGACATCTATCTTGGCATTGCTTGTCCATTGCTGGGTTCCAGTCTTGATCATAGAAGATGACGGTGTCAGCTCCAGTCAGATTAATACCAAGACCGCCCGATCGTGTAGACAAAATGAAGCATAAAATCCTATTGTCATGGTTGAAACGGTCTGTAAGAATCTGTCGCTGCTCGACTTTCGTGGCGCCGTCGAGCCGGAGATATTTGTGACCGTGAATGTTGAGAAACTGCTCTAGAAGATCAAGCACTTTCGTCATTTGCGTGAAGATCAAGGCACGGTGGCCACCGGACTGCAGTTTTCGTAGAAGACGGTCAAGAGCCTGAAGTTTACCGCAGTCGTATTGAAGAAGTCTCTTATCCGGGAACTGAATGCTGAGCCTCATGCGGGCTTCGTGCCATGGATCAAGCGGAGCTTCTTTCTGCATAAATGGAGCATAACGTACCGGAGCTGCCAATTTTAGATTCGTCTCGTCAAAAGCTTGAACGCCTTTCGAACCAAGAACGAATTGGTCGAAATCTCGAGTGACAACCGCTGGCGTGACACATGCAAACTTGGCGATAGTAGTCTTCATTGACGCAGCACGTTGATCAAGTGTTGGCACCATCGACCGTAGCACCGGCGAGTCTTCTTCAAACCAACTCATGATCTTCTGTGGGACCTTTGGGCGAGCTTTATGTGGCCGGTCGTTCACGCCAAGAGTTAGGAAATCCGTGAGTTGTTTGCCGTAAATGGGACGTTGTTGTCTTCTAATCGCGTTTACGTAGACACAATGTCGCAACTCTTCAAAACGATCCCATCGTCCCGCACCTTCTAGACCAACGATAATAGACTCAACCGTTGAAAGATCGAGGTTGATACAGGCGGATTGAGCTCTGATTTTCTGCGCTTCGCGGCGTTGTAATAGTTCGCGATGGGAGTTGAGTTGAGAAACTCGTTCGCACACTGTTTTCGATTGGGTCTCGTGTTGTGTAGGGATAAAGTTGAGGAAGCCTAAGCTGACATGACTCATGGGCTTTTCAGTAAGTAACTTGCCCCGAATCGTATCTTCAGTCGCTGCGTAGTTGGCTATAATTGATCTGCGTTGTCGGAAGGACGTCATGATTGGACGTTCGACGAAAAGGTCGGGATGGTTGCAAACCTTGCGTAGCTGCATGAGACAGTTGATAACCGATATATAATTACCAGATGACAGCGCCTCTCTAGTATCCGTACGAGCTAAAAATCCATCATATAACTCACGTTGTCGGCGTGACAGCCGGCAAAATTCGACGTGCTCATACTTGGCCGGCATCTGCTTCTCGACATCTGCTTTCAGTCGTCGCAGGAGATATGGCCTAAGCACTTTGTGCAATTTGGCAATGATTGCACGAGCCTCGTCGTCCATCTGTTCTCGACCGCTTTCTAATATTTGGGATTCGGGTTTGTGGAACCAGTCTTGGAATTCTGCTAAGTCTGCAAAGCCGCCGACTCCATTTTCAGATGGCATCAAGAAGAACAACAGAGACCACAACTCGGTCAAATTGTTCTGTAGCGGCGTGCCAGTGAGTAATAGTCGTGCCCGCGTGTTGAAGGTAAGTAGTGTTTGCCAGCGCTTGGACTTGAAGTTTTTGATATTATGAGCTTCATCCAGAATCATATAATGCCATTGTCGGCGTTTGAAAACCTGTTGATCTTGCAAGACGATCTGGTACGACGTGATGCACACATTCCACATATCATCCGTCTTCCATCCTTGACGTTTTCGTTTTCGTTCATCGATACTTCCATAGTATGATAACACTTTGAATCCGGGGCACCACTTCTTGAACTCCATTTCCCAATTCAGCATCACGCTCGTTGGGACGATGACTAAATGCGGTCCCCACACTTCGTGGTGACATGCAAGATGGGCCAATAGGGCAATTGTTTGGATGGTCTTGCCAAGACCCATCTCATCCGCGAGAATGCCATTTGTCTGATTTCTGTATAAACCGGCAAGCCAATCCAATCCAAAATGTTGATATTCACGTAACGTTCCCCGGAGTAAAAAGGGAACCTCCGTCCTAGGCACTTGGTACTGAGGTGAACTAGACCTGCTTGCGCCAGACTTGACAACAGAAGAGGTGGTATCTACCTCTGAGGGTTTGGTATCGGATGTTCGAGGTGTGTGACTTCGATCACGACTGGGAGGGTTTGTGATCGCTTCTGTATCTGGACTCGTCTGTGGCTGGTCTGTTGGCGAAATTGCGACTTCAACACTTGGCATTGCTGAGGCTGTTTGCTCGACCCCACCGATCGACGTGTCCGCCTTGACATCTTTCTTAGCATGCTCAACGGCTTCTATGATTTCCATTTCAACATCTTGAGCCTGCAGAGGTTCTGGAACCGGAGCGGGAGCGTTAGGGTTATTAGCTTCATAAGGGTTATCTGGTGCAGCCGTCGCGGATACGGCATTGGACGGACGTGCGGGCGCATTGTCTCGATTAGATGCGGACGATGTGGCGATACCTTCGGCTCCGTTCACTATTAGCAGTGGAGTTTCCTTTTGCAAATCTGCTCCCTCCGCCGTTGTGCCATCTTTAATACCCTTCTCACCTGTAGCCTCATCGGGGGGAGGCGCTCCGTCAACAGGTGCGGCATCCGGAATTTCTGTCATCTCAACATCACGTTGGGGTGAGGACGGTTTATCGGCCACTGTGTCTTGATTCATCTTCTTCAGCTCGGATTTGCCGAAGAGGCCCAGTAGCCCGGAAGGTTCCTCGTCCTCTTCAGAATTTTCATCCTCATCCTCAGATTGGCCTTCATCCTCGCCGCTTTCCATATTCTCGTCACTCGACCCTAAGTCATCATCCATGTCAATGGACTCGTCGGTGGTTTCGCCTTGATCGTCTAACTCTGCTGCGGGTTGGTCGCCGTCGAGACTGGTTGTCGGTTCGTCTACAGGGAGACTCGGAATGTTCGCATATTTCTTCATTAACTGTTCTTGCGTAAGGGCTTCATCTGAGATGTCTGACTTCGCATCGTCGTCGTCATCAGATGAAGACATGTTATCCTCATTCCTATCTTCGTCGGAACTTTGGTCTGAAGCAGCCTCTTCGACGGAAACCAAATCATCATCTTCGTCATCAGCTTCTTCATCCGACCCTTCTAATTCCTCGTCTTCCTCTGATACAAGCTCTGAATCAAAATGAGCTCGACGGGCCTGTAACTTTAGCTCTGACATATTTACGGCCTCATTCAAAGCAGCTTTTACACGCTTTTGTTCGGCAGCTTCCCACTCTTCTAGGCGGCGACGATTGACCTCTGTTTTAACATTCTCCCATGTTCCACCAATGGCCTTGATGGTGGTCCTGTAACGAATTACCCACGCGGCTCTGGCCTCGGCTTCGATTTGCTCAGCCGTCTTAGGCTGTCGACGTATCCACTCGTCCCGGCAGGCTTCAGCTAGTCGTTTCGCCGTAGCTTTGTGTCTTTGGTGCTCTATCACCATCAACCTCCGGAAGTTCGCCATCTGTTTGGTAAGATGATCCATGTGCGCCCATTGTCGCGGAGGCTCCTCGGCTGGTTCTGGGACAAAAAGTGTAGAACGTTCTTCGCTGAGTAGTCCACCGGGTTCTACTTCGGCTTCGATTCGCATAATAACACTAGCATCTCTCTCGGCGGCCTCGTCAGTATATGGCTCCCCTTCGTCGGCAAGGTCAAGCCAGCCGCCATTTTTAACATCTACGGTTGGCGCACGTTCGACAAATTCGCGGAAATCAGATGATATTTTGGGGCGTGCGATGGTTTGTCCCGGGAAGACATTGACTTGGGCTGGGTGGACGGTAGGAATAGTAGGGGCTTTTAGACGTAGCCGAATCTTAGTCGGGCGCAGGCTAAGGTTATCATCGGTAGGATGCTTGGGGTCGCGAGAGGGAGTATCGATGGCGTCTCGGAGGGTTCCAGAATTACGTCTAATCCTAGTAGAGCGTCTTGGTGGTGTGGTCTGAGGTGGAGTAGCTGAGCGTCGTCGAGCTTTCGAAGAAGACTTAGAACCATTAGCAGAGCCGTTAGCAGAGCCATTAGCTAAAGATTTCCGCGTGTTCGGCTTGGCGTTGGGCGTAGGAGCTTTGGAGGGAGCACCCTTCCCCGTCGACGCGAGCTTTTGTGACCCATTTACGTGGCTATTAGGTGTAGATCGCTTATCTCTAGCAGGCGTAGGAGGTTGAAGGCTATGAAGAGCGCCTCTGGTTACTCTTCTATTGCCTGGAGGCTGCAACTCTAAAGGTATCTGATTTGTGCGTCCGGATCTGCGTTTGCCATTTTCAGTAAAAGATGTGGGCCCTTCAGCCTCTATTCTCCTCCAAGGAGGGGATTCTAGTTTTGGTTTACGAGATGCGCTATTAGGAGTTGAATCGCGGATACGGCGTCGTTTGGAAGGTCTTTCGTCAACATCGCCATTTTTGTCGGGGGTTTCAATAACTGCTTCTTCCGCGTCGTTTCTATTTGTGTTAGGCCCCGTTGAGGACAATTGGGTTACGTTATCCGTCTCCGATTTAATCCCCACTTGAGATGTGGTATCTAACGATGCATCGGGAATATCAGAATTTTGTTGTGATGTAAAGTCGTTTGTAGGGTTTAAGTTAGAAAGATTTGCGGTGTCGTGTGAAGGCGCAGACTCGAGCGACGCGGTGGCCGTCATAGCTGTCCAGGGGTATGAAGGCAAGAAAAAGACGCGGGTCTCGATGAAATGGACATTTGGTACGATGAAAAATATGTCTAGAGATAGAGAATTAATAGTAGATTATCATGGCGAAGTTTGAACATGCAGAAGGTTCTAAAAAGACAATTGTGATGGATTCTTGTCGAGAATTGTCATTCATCAGCGGTTTGATGATGATTCAAAAATTTCGTCGGGTCTCCGCCTCGTCTTAGACAGGAATAGCAAGCTTGGTCCGAGTTCCCCCCTGTCCCTCCCCAACATAAGAGAAGTATGGTGGTCCGTGCACGTACGCAGATCCCTTGTATTTCCCCCAGTTTCTAACTTTACGTAATCTGTATGAGGTCAATCTCGTCATTGGCGTAGCACAAAGCCTTAGGTTGTCATAGCGTTGCCTTAGAATTCAGGCTAATAAAATTACTAAGCCTTCATCGTCAATGGTCTCAAGTCAACGAGGTAAAAGGTGCATATATAGCAACAACACAACTCCGATAGCATCGAGGTAGGGTCTGACTGACAGGCCTACAGTATGTGCCAATTGACTCCGAAACTCCTCTAACTATTTAGATGTAACTAACATAGGCTCTCCAGATGCTTCCCCAACGAATCGCAAGAGCTTCGGCTCTTCGATCAGCATCGCTGGCAGCGCGAAAACTACCCATCATTCAACAACGCACATTCGTTCCACGGGCATACAGCGACCCCGCCGTCATCGAAGCGAAATTCCCCGATCACCCAAAACTTACAGAAGCGGAAGACCCGGGCCAGGTCAGTGTGCTTCTAACGATTATTTGCCGATGTGCCGACAAACTGATACTAACCTATATAGAACGGCGGCTATATCAACCCTCCAGCAGTCAAGCGACAGTTCCGCGATCCGCACGGCGACTGGTGGGATAAGCAGGAGAGGCGTAATTTTGGCGAACCTATTCACGAGGACAATGATCTCCTAGGCATCTTCTCTCCCTACGAATACACCTGGGTCTCTCCTGGCAAGGGACTACTACAGGTTGGCGCATTCATTGCCACTTTCGTAGGAGTATGTTGGGTCGTTGGAAGGTTATATCCCGACAAGCCATCTTTCCCGCGGGAGTTCGAGGGTGGTCTAGAGCGAGAATTGGGTGGTGCCGGTGCTTGGAGGGTAAGTTCAATCTGATCGAGCTGTTAAGCTTATTCGTGATATTAACGATACTTTTAGGCAAGAGCCCCTGGCGACCCAGAACCATATCAGGTTGAGGAAGTAGAGGAAGCATAAAAGACTTGTACATAAACTAAGCCTGTTTAGCCGCAGATACACAAAATACAACCTAGATCATTATGAGTGAGGGAGTATTGGTTGACCTTGTAGGTCCTTTTGAAGGAGCTAATATCATATAGCAAATAACTCAACTTGTCTCATTTGTTCACCTGGGGCTGCAATGTTCTCCGACAGTTTATGTCTTCTACGTTGAGCCCGTCCCCTTCCTTAGCTTGTGATCAAGATATAGAAGGATATTGTGCATTATCGCTTATAGGAGATCGTGGATAGAAGGAACAACTTATTTTATTTTACCCTAGGTATTGCGGCTTTCAAGAGTTAAGCCGTCCCTACATGCATATGTAGAGAGGACACTTAAGTACAATGACATACTAAAGTTTCTCATAACTTTCCAAGGTTCTGGTGTCACTCGGCTCATTGGAATTGCATTCTTTCGAGATCATTATAGACCTCGAGGAAAAGGTTGAGGTCCACTCTACCTAGGGGTAGCCAATGAAAATGACGAGCAGTTTAGAGAGCTACGTACCTTCATCATACGAACTATAGTACTAATGAATATAGGAAGTTACGATTGTGTCTATCACTGCATTATGGGAAGGCTGAGACCATTAGCTAGCATGTGAATTCAATGTTCTTCACATGAAATTAGATGAATCCATTTCCTCTTCAATCTTCACAACCTTACAATATTCAACCAGTACAACTCGCATCACCAACATCATATTCCTTGAAAAGACCACTTTGACAGGAATTGGCTCTACTCCAAGTTTGTTCGTTGTATCAACCTGTTATTCTTTTTTGAGCTTTCCCTACTTCTCTGTTTATTATCATCACTGCTAGTGAAGATGCGTTTTGAGGACTGGGATGTGTTATTATTTCCTAGGGACTCCAAGATCCCATTGAAGGAGTTCAAGACTAACTGTCATGTTGTTCATGATAACGGTAAGTATCATTTTCTAGCGAGGTTCTCCTAAATTTCGTGGTAGACCAGCCTCTCATAATATCCCGATGCTTTGCTCTACACTATACACTTATTTATCTGTCCAAAGTCTGACTCGTTCTGATTCAGAGTTCGCCTACACGAATGGATCTTACGGCTTGCCGACTATGACTTGTTTCATGCCAGGCTTATCCCCGAGTACTCAATTCAATATCTCGCTTCACTCCTGGAAGACGCCCGATATCAGTCAATTCACTAGAAACTACAGCAAACATCCCGAATCAGTCAAGTTCGAGGCACGGGTCTTGATCGATGGTCGTTTAGTTGCGTACGTCCCCCTATCCTTATATCCTAAGTTGAAGCCAACTCTAACAGGTAGCTCATCTCTTAGATCATCCTCATTTAATCGTACCGGGCCATGGCCTCAGTTGATCAACCATAGCTTTGGTGAGTCTTTCACATCAAGAGGAGACTCATATAATCTTACAATAGCAGAGTTCACCAAGAATGGAGATCTCGAAACGCTCAGGTTTCCTCAGTTTCGCAGCGAAGTGCTCCGACAAAGCTATTGGAGCCCCGCAGATGAACTCGGAAGGATTAAAATCGTCATCAGTGAAGGCTTCCCAAGGGATTCTTTGACTATGCCCATCGAACGGGTCAAGAATGTCGTTGCATTCTCATTCCAACATGCACCACTTGGTAGAGAACCGACTGCCTCCCCAATACGATACCCAAGACTAACATATACCGCGTTGCAGACATTCTCGAGACCTCTGGGATTGCTTGGCCAAATCCCAGCATGTGGCGCCGTACTCCGTTCAATCCTACTATGCCTGTCCCAGCACGGCATCATGAAGATGGTGCGGAGGCTCACCTCCACTCCCCTCGCCGTCGAACAACGAGCTTCATGAAAAATTCATCCAGTTCGTCCACGTATAACACCTGCCCCCCTGGATTGACGCAGGAAAACTTGCTCGGTTCTATGCCAAACACCGAGGCATTGCTACAGCGTAACGGGACTGGGGCCAGCTCGTCTTGGGCAGACCCCTTCAGCTCGCAGAAGTCTGAAGCAACCGCTTGCTTTGACTGGGCAAGCAACAACTTCGGACCTATTGGATATAATCAGGCTACTAACAGTGGCAAGTCCAGCTATAATTCTGCCGCCAGTCGCAGAGCTACTAGTGCTAGCAAAGTGCCACACTCCGATGTCAGCATGCCTGATTACGGTTTGGGCAATTCCAGCAATGCCCAAGGCTTGATAGATAATCACTTCATAAACCTCTCATCGACTCATCTGGGAGATATGGATGTCAGTGCTCATGATCCCAAAGCGCCGACAAATACGCCAACGACGTTGGGTGGGTCAAACTTCATTGACGATCTTAACCTCGACGTGAGCAAGATTGGCGCACCTGGAAGTATGCTATCCTACACTGCTTTAATATTCCCATTGTCTGTCAGCGTGCTTATTAAGGTCTGATATCCATGTAAACGATGCTAATAATTACCCTACTCTAGGTACGTCAATGAACGACTTCTTCAACACTGGCAGCGCAAACTTCTCTTCCGAACTCGCAACGTCTCTTACGCACTCGTTGCTGAACCAACCACACCCGCTTCCAGTTCATACCGGAAGCATTGCACCGCCAGCCTCTGAAGTTAAATCGCGTAAGGAGAATCACCTTCAAGATTCCCCGAGTGAAGATGCGCCAGTCATCAACCACATCGATATGCGCAAGGTGTCACAGTCGTCATTCAGCAACCTTTGCAAAGAAAGCCAGGACACTAGCGCGAACAATTCACCTCCCAGCCAGAGCGCATTCTCGGGAGTGTTCTCACATCGATCCACATCGGCAGTAGACTTCGGTAATGACCTTACTAATGTTGCCAACGTCTTTACGTCGTCGAACATGGACTCGCATACATGCGGTGACGCAAACACAGATGCTTGTGTCATAAACCGGCCCGAGAAGAGCATCAAGCGCCCTCGTCATTTTACGCCTGGTAGTGCAAGAGTGATTGATGATGATGTCGAGGCACTGACCAATAGCCCTCGGGTTCAGGTAGAACTCGACGATCACTTTGGGGAACATATCTGATCAATGCGGCGAAATGTCGCAGAGTACTAAACTCTAATAGCAGCTTATTTACTCTTTGAGGGATCATTGAATATTCGTCGGATTATTGGACTCATCAGAACGAAGGGTTATGTGGTATCCCTTTTATAGATTAGCATTGGAACGGGCATATCAATCTCTCGTCGGGATAGAGCACTTCACTAACCCACTGCACCCGATGCATATTCCGTGTGTTGTTTTTCATACTAACAACATCCTGCTATTGGTTCGCGGAATATTCTTGGCCTGGGCAAATGGGTTTGAACCATAAGTCGTATAAGGGCTTTAATGTCTTGTGGGGGAAACGAAGCAAAGGTTGGAATGTGGCCGGGGAAGTATAGATAGATTAAGTCGACTTCACTAGTACATAACACAGAGACCAATACAAGAAAGAAGTAGCTATAAATCTGGTATATCACTGTCTATTTTAGGTTCTTGCGACGCGGTTCGAGCGATTATCAACTCTTATGCGCAAGGGATCTCATTAGTCACGAATCACACATATTCTCATAATCCCCTCCACTTTTCTCATCCTCTTTCTCACCAGCACTCTCCCGTCCACTCTCAATAGAACACTCCTCACTCAAGGATACCGAAGCCAGATCATCAACAGGATACTTATCCGTTGTCGGCGCCATCTTCGGGTCGAAACAAACCGCATCATCCAACGGTATGCTCCCCATAATCCGCCTCACCCGCTCCCCGGCATCCGCGAACACCGACACGTGAGCCTTCACATTCACCGTCGCCAGAAACAAGCCCTCGTCCCCCGCCCGCCGCTCCAGCAGCACCGCCACGCGCAGGTACCGCGGCACCCCGCTCTTCTGCGACGCGTTCTCGCGCAGCGTGAAGCGCGCGGCGTTGGGCTTGCCCGCGGCGCGGTTGACGAAGGCCTCGGTGCCCTCGACCGCCATGCAGTCGCCGCGCCGCACGGCGTCGCCCACCGCGTACGTGTAGCGCGCGCCGGCGGTGGCCAGCGGGTCCGTGCCCGCCTCGGCGTACGCCTCGAAGCCGTGCTTGCGCGTCGCGAGGTGCGTGGTCTGCAGCAGGGCGCGGTGGCCGCGCGGCGCGAGCCCGCGCACCCGCGGGTCGTAGCGCGAGAGGTCGGTGCCGGGCTTGTTGTGGCTGCGCAGGCTGGGCCGCCCCTGCGCCCCGTGCGCCGCGAACACGACCTCGACCTGCACCTCCCGGTACCGCCGCGACGGGGTCTGGCCTAGTGCTGCGAACTCGAAGATGGCGAGCGTGCAGGGCGCGCTGTCGTCGCTCGCGGCGCTGCTGGCGCGGCCGTGGACGACGTCTGCGAGGCGTCCGAGGACGCGGAGGGAGGATTTCCGGTCGTAGCCTGTGATGTACTCGCGCTGCTTCTCGCCCGGCTCGTTCTGCAGCCGGAAGTGCGCGGATTCGTCGTTGGCGTCCGTGAGGACGATTTCGAAGGGGTCGTCGTCCATGTTCACTTTTGCGGGGGAGGTATGAAGAGGATTGGTTAGGTCTAATTTGTTTCTAGCAAATCTCTAACTTGGTTTGAGAGTCTATCACGGATCCCTTCGATCTTCACAACTTAGGGCCTAGGTGTTGAATAAGGAAAACATTTCGAAATCATCTCGTTAAGTTACTCAGACATATGAGGTTATTCAGCCGCATACACAAACCTATAAATAGACCACCTCCGTGGTGACTAACCCTGGCTACGCCCTTGTTGAGAGCTGATCTCCCCTAGCTGCCTAGCTGCCTATCTAGGCAGTGATAAGTGAGGATTGGGGTTCATCACCGAGACCCATTAAACCAGTCTCGGCGGGCGGCAGGGCTGTTTGGGCTGCTGTAGCCAAAGTTGTAAAAGGGTGGGACGTCACATGCGGATGCAGCCATCTACTCTGTTGTAGGTACATAGATATGTATGACCTAGGATAGCTTAGATGATCAGCGAGGGCAGATTGTAGGTGTAAATGTTAGTCATATCGCTTACCTCGCTATCCCTGGGATTAGTGAACGCTTTTACAGCTCTCGTTCTTTGGCCCCAAACTTTGTGTTGAAGGATTCAATGCGCCTTTCCGCCTCCGTATGTACCTACCTAGCCTAGTATAGATTAATGACTAAGCCGATTTCAAAGCATTCCGTCAACCAATCAGGAGACTCATCACTCACCCTTTTCCTCGATCACGTCGCCCAACTCAATATCCAGTGCCGCGCAATCCCCCAAAAAGTGAGAAAATGCACCTACCCTTCCCCCCCCCAAAATAACTGGATATTCGGGTTGCTCCGGACAGCCTGAAGCTTCCTAAACACACATAAAATGTCCTGGTAAGGTACCTGAGTGTCTATAGGGTTAGGGTTAGGGTTACATACCAGATATCGTTTCATCGCTATAACAACATGAGAAGCCATATAAACAATGATATTTAATGTAGAATTATAATAAATAGCCTATGATGAACAGAGGATAACAAATTCCTACCTAGTGGTGAATACTTTTAGTTAAATAGGGGTTAGTTAGGTAGGTACCTATCAACCTTAATCCCCTGATTTTAGATTCCCGAGATAAGCTTACTTCAGGTATGTGCCCAAGATATATAGATATTTTTATTAATACCTAGGTAGGTAGTTCATAAACAGACTCTTCATATTAAGCCTTATCTATATAGGTATCTAGCATACGAAGACATTGGATTTTCATCTCATTATCTTGACCATTTTACCATATGGGCCTATCTAGGTAGGTACTAGGAACTAGATCGATTAGAATCTTCCTCTCTTCTCATTCTGCGTCGTCCGCCACAGTTTCGCTGGTTGATAGTGTATCTATATCATGCGATTCCTGGTCGAACCGCTGGAACACATGATCCTTAGGGTGTGTTTCTTCGTAGTACCAGTAGCACTTGAAGCAGAACCAGTACTTAGCGCACGAACGGCAACGGTACCCCGTTCCGTATATCGTCTACACGTATTCCGTAGTTAGCATTGTATGTCAAATCTTCTCGATAAGTAGTAGCAGTAGTAGGGATCTCGTAAACTTACGCAAAAGCACGAGTCGCAGGTATCGTTGGTGACTAACCCCGCCGCCTGGGAGGGTATGCCGTCGTCGTCACTCCTGTCGTCTTCTTCCGGCAGATACTCGAATTGGTCCGTCATTCCGTGGTATGTAGCGACTGCTAGGGGCGTCCACCTGTCGTGTGTTCTCGGCTGCTTGCTGGCCTTGTGCTCGATCAGCATATCCGTAATCTGCGTGTCGCTCTGCCGACACGACCAATGGAGCGGTGTCCAGCCGTCGCGGTCGGGGACGTCGATTAGGTCGGGATATTCCTTCAGGAGCTTCTCTAGCAGTCCCGTCGACCCGCTTGTAACCACGTAGTGAAGCGCATTGCGTCCTTGCTTATCCACACTTCTTGCCGTGGAGGTTTTCGTCGTCAGCATGTCGAACCGCTCCGACTGGTATGACCTCCGTGCCGCTGCGAGGTGGAGGGGAAGTCGTCCCAAGTCGTCTGGTATATCGAGAGAGACTCCGGGTAGACTAAGTATTTTGCGTACGATGTCATCGTCTGAAGTCTCGCAAGTCGCGTTTAGAACCGTGCCGTATGTACCGCTTGATATGGTAGGGTCGGCCCCGTGAGCGAGAAGTAGGTCTATCATTTCACCTAAGATGTTTGTCGCGCACCAGTCCAAAGCGACGTGAAGAGGGGTGTTGCGATAGTCGTCTACCTTGTTTATATCCACAGGCGTGAATTTATTATCCAAGAGCAATTTTACGATATCTAGGTTGTCGTACGCGATGGCAATACCAAGGGCGGAAGCATGTCTAGCGTCAAAGCGAAGGTTGATGACGTTCGGGTCCGCGCCGTACTCGAGTAAAAGTTGTATGACATCGGGTTTTGAGACATATACAGCCGCAGTGAGTGCTTCGTTAATGTCCACAGAAAGGGCCTCCTCGCTAACACGAGGCTTTATGTATTCCAGGTAGACTTTGACCGCGCCGACTTTGAATGCATAAGCGAGGCCGCCGAGGAAGGATAGCTCATTATTCAAGACAGAGGCCGCATTTCGATCATACTCGGGTAAGACTGTCTCTGCTCCACGCTCCAGGAGAAGGCGGAAACAGTCTTCGTTAACATCCGCCGCACATGTAACTAGGATATCAAAGTTAGTGGATAGATACTAAAAGGGGCTCACCACCAAATATTGAAATATACTCACTAGCTCTTTTGCCAACTGTGGTCTCTACATCGGTATCTGCGCCGGCATCTAGGAGCAACTTCAGACACTCGAATTCACCTCTCCTTGCGGCATCTGTAGTCGCGGTATAGCCATCGTTATCGGCAAGGTCGATATTTGGCATCCGTGCGAGTAAGACCTGGGTCACTCTTGAGTTCGCATTCCAGCAGGAGAACTGCAAAGGCGTATTCCCAAACTCGTCCTGGTGGTTGATATTAGCCCCGGCGTCCAGCAATGCAGTGGTTATCTCATGGTAGCCGTATCGTGCGGCGTGGATCAACGCCCAGGATATGCTCTCTTTAGAACTGTACGGGATCATTTTTCTTATTCCGCGGATTAAACCCCATGTAGCTGACACCGCGATGGGAGGCACTTTCTCGTCGTCGGGCTGGTCAGCAACGGCGTTTTTTTCGAGCAATACCTCGATCGCCTTTGTACTGCCCCAAGCACAAGCGTCGTGTAGGGCATGTTTGCCCCCATTACGAAGTTGATCGACATTCGCGCCATTATCCAGCAAGTAACGAGTCATTTCCACGTTGTTTGACATCGCGGCTCTGCATAAAGCAGTGTACCCATCGCTCTCCGCATCGTTCACACTTGCCCCGAGGTCAATCAGAGACTCTACCAAGTCTATATCACCAGCCACGACCGCATAAATAATAGCAGTCTTGTTCTTATTGCCAGTCTGCGAGTTGATGATTCTCGACACTTCATCGGCGTCTTGGGTGCCGCTCTCCTTATAGCGCGGCCATCGATCCTTGAGAGCTTTCATTATCGTAGTAGCTACCTTTTTGTATCGTTGGATACTGGAAAATCTTGCCCCACTATGTAGCGGCGACAGTCCCTCTGTATGTAATTCGATGGTTGCTCCATGCTCGATCAACAATTTACAGACAGAAGGGAATCCGCGCATACTTGCAACGTGTAGTGCAGTCTTACCGGACGTAGCGGCTAGGTCAGCTTTTGCGCCTGCACCAAGTAATAGTCGTACGATGCTAGTGAGACCAAATTGGCAGGCGACGATAAGTGGACTGGCGTTGACGTTCAGGAAAGCCTTTTCGCCCAGTGAGTTGACGTCGGCGCCAGAATCTAGAAGTAGTTTGATCATATCCCAATTGCCGGTTACTACGGCGCCAGATAAGATAGCAAGAATGTCCAGTTTAAACCAGAAACCCTTAAGGGGGGTTTCTAAGTATTCGAGGAGTGCTTTTGCGATGTCTACCAAGTTCCAGCCAACTGCGTAGTTTAACGCTTTAGATGATACAGCACCTATATCTCCCACATCACCGACTTTCTTAAGAAAATTGATGAGCAGAGAAGGGTTATTGCTTGCAGCAATAGACACAAGTATATCGGATAGATCATTGCGTATCGCCTTCTCCTCGTGTTGAAATAGCCTGTCGATTTCGTGAGGGTAGCATTCAATTGTCTCTGATACAGACAGGGGCAGGAAATTGGAAGTAATCCAGTTACGCGCAACTCCGGCCATTGTGGAATCGGGGGGATACATAATGTCGATGTATGTATGACTTGGTTGACGGTCGATTAATTGTGTCGTCAGTTTCAAGGCTTCGGACTCGCTCAAATTGAGCGCTTCTCTCACGGAAAGTGGCATGAATTCCTCGGGAGCGCAAAAGTCTTGACAAAATAGACACCTACTATGATATCGTAAGGCCAGTATTTCTTTCAGCCGGCGTGGGTTGGTCAACCAAGACCTAGGCAGTTCACTCGCGGCGTTGTTGCTGCTAGCAGATAGGTAATGGTCGTACCAGTATAGAGCAGCATACGGAACGAACCCGAGGCATCGATCCTTTGCATATGACTGGTTCTCGACATATATCTCTCGAACGTTTCCCGGCGCGGCCCTAGCGCAGCGCATCCATTCAACGATTGATTTTACCGACAGTGACTGCATATCAGCAAACTTGTCAAGGAGAAGAGATAGATAATTGTAGCTGGTAGCCATGATTTCCGAGTGAAAATCTCTAAGACGATACCAGGCGTCCTCTGGACTTTGTTGAAGGAAGGATTTTAAGTCCTCGTGGATTATGATGATATTCTCTGACGTGACACAAATGATTCCCGGAAGAAGTTCCCGGATATATTCTCCTGTTCTACGGTCGACATTCTGTTCTAGTTGTTCGAAACTTTGACAATCTACCGCGGCCACGACGATTGCGAGCTCATCCAGTGACAAAGGTCTCCGGGAAAAGCACAAAAGTCCAAGAATTGTGCGTAACCAAGCCCGATAATGCCTCGGAACCTGGTCAAGGATTGCGTTGAATGCCATATCAGTCGATGAGAATGAATCCATAAGACTAGCTAAGACGTCTGGGATCGGTGGGTTGATGACTTGCAAGGTATCCATCAAGAAGCCCAACAACTTGTGATTCAGCGGCTGCTTGCGAAGTAGTTGCAGGGCCTTCTCCTTAACGACTGGAATTAATTTCCTCGTCTTTATAATTGAATCCAGTCGGGCTTCGATATCCTTCTCGATAGATGATTTCAGGGTATCGTGTTTTGGTCTGACCCTAGAAAGTACTTTGGACAAGGGGCAGTCGATATTAGACGTCGAGTTGTTTATAATGATAACCTTCCAAGAGATTTCATCCAACTCATCAAAGTACTGTAGTCGTTCTAATATCTTAAGGATAAGTTCATGTTGATCAGGGCCGCCAGTTGTGTGAATGAGCCAGAAGCCTTGAAAGTGAGACTTATGAGTGAATACTAGTCTTAAACATTCCCAGAGGGTCCGGATCTTCAGCTCAACGTTTCGGATACGTAAGGCGTATAAGACTCGCTCATTGGTCGCCTTCAGCCAGCTGGATAGTTTGGGGCGTTGTTTGAGTAGTTGAACGAGACAGGAAGATAGCAACCCCATTTCAGTCAAGGAAGAGGGCTGGTTAGTAGTGATGGAGCTGCATGCAATGACAGTGCCAGGATATGGCGGTAAGATTCGGCGAATCTCGTCGCGGAAGCATGATAGGAAATCTCTTCCATCAACCTGAACTTCAAGTTCTACTGAAATAAGCTGCGCTTTGCCATTGTGGATGGAGTCCTCCAACTCCTCTGAGTGAATAATAGAATTCACAAGGTTGTGAGTGTTTCCCGGTGTTTGAAAGTTAGTCTCAATGCCATCAGCTTCTAGGGATAGCCACTGAACGAGTTGGCGGAAATCCTCATTGATATCTAAATTTAGGTAAGCAACTACGAAAAGACTTTTGGAATCTTAGAATCGGAATCTTACACGTTGGAGTTTCTGAGATTAGGTCTACAATGAAGTCTTCTCCGGCAGACTCGTGAAAAAAACAATGAAGCTCATAGTGCGTCACGTCAATTCCAATATTAATAACATTGAACCCCTGAAGTTCTGTGCAGGACTTGTGAACCGTCTAGTTGCCACTCTTAGCGATCAGAATAGAGCACATCGGTTATTATAGAGAGAGGGGTATAGCTCACCAGAATTTCGGAACTAGACTCAGGCATATCTTGGAAATAATTCATAATATGGAAATGATCTGAAATACTGCGAAAATCTAGCCGGAGTTGCTCGAGAGAGCGTGATAATTGATGTATGCGGTCCGGAAACCAAGGCCCCCGTAATCCTCGATAGGTATCTTCAATGATTCTCGATATTGTCTCTTCCCAACAAGACACATCAGACGCATGGTGAGGAGTCCCGAAGAAAAACTGGCGAACCTCATTAATATACCAATCTTACGATTAGGGTTCTCATCAGATTATCTTACTAAAAGTGAGGTCTGGGTGAATATGAACTGATACTTAACGTCTGTCGCTGCTCGCAATAGAGCCTAAGAGCGGTTGTTAGTAACAATGTAAAGCTATCAGAGCTTCGTAAGGGTCATGCATACCTTTTTAACGAGAATTCCGCCGAGGTCAGACGTCGAAAACACGATGGAAAGTTCAGACAGGCTCTAATTTATACAGTTAGGGGGGAAGGATCCCAACAATCGATTTGGTGAAAGGGACGTACGATGTTGGTATCCTCTGAGGCTTTCACAATGAAGTTTAACAAATCTCCAACTATATCATCCAAGATATCCACCGAGCCCTTCTCACCAAGGAACCTAGTTGGCTGCACTGAAAAGGTTAAGATGTTCGCAGTCGCCTCCAGACTGTTATTGTTATGCATGACAGGAAACTCCGTACTAAGACTTGGGAGACATATCATTAAGATATTGGATCGTGGAGGCGGAGGCGGAGGCGGAGGGCTCTGTTCTGAAGCCTCGGTTTCCGCCTGAGAGTTCGTCCCGTCCTCGACGTCGCTTTGTTGGTCCACATCGTCTTCCACTACGACATCCTGATCCTCATCTGATTCTACCTCAGCTTCAGCCTTGAGAGCAGATCCGGTTTCGCTACTTGAATCTGCCATTCCCACGATCTTTCGTCTAATGAAATGAATTGACTAGATTAATGGTACGGTATCAAAAGGAACAATCCATAAAGACTCCTGGTGATTGGGAATGGAATTTATCCATGTGGCTACCCTATGGTAAGAGAATGGGCGCTTGATTTGGGGCTGAAAACAAGCCTAAGCAGGTAGGTACCTAGTAGAAAGAGAGAACTTCTATGTTTAAGTTCTCAGTAAAAGAATGCCTCTGAGGTTATCCAGGCCATCGAAAAGGGCACTTGATACTCGACGATGCTAGAATAAAAATTGTACTATCTCAAGATGGCGACTGGGTGGAAATCTGCAATCTATTTGCTTTGCGGTTCTAATCCAGCCCATCGCAGTCATAAGCCAGACCTCGTCGGGCGGACGATAACGTAAGAGTGGACAGTCACTTTCGGCCCCCAACTATTTCGCAGGGGGTTGGATCAGCTTAGGTCTCGGGGCCTGCTCAATCTGCAGCACATCCTCGCTATAACCCCTGTCTGGTATACTACCTAATGCATAATTGGTCAGATAGTGTCAGCGAAAGGTTAAGTTTAACAAGAGGTAGGATGAAAGAGGGTGGTGTAGAGATGGATGAGTAATTTCAGCCGCTGCTTTCCTCTCAAGGTCGTCCCCCCCGAAGAAGTTCGTTTAGGCCAATTCGCAGTTTTTTCGTACGCAAATATTTACTTATTTGCGATGTAAGAGGTCTGTTTGAACCGCCAGTCAATTGAGACTTAAAGCGACTTGCAGAACCATGGATAGCGAGGACGCGCATAATAGGTCTGCGCAGGAAGACTTTACTGTGGTAGACAACCCAGACAATCCAGCAGATACTGGAGGTAGGATTTTTATTCCTTTTTCTGGAACCGAACAAGACGACACGAATGACCTAGACGACGACGATGATGACGAAACTGAGAGTGACGAAGATGAAGATGAAGATGACGATGATGAGCTTGACGACGGCGAGCCGGATTTCGTTGTAGGCGGATCAAGTACTATCGATATCAGATCCGAACGGACCAAGCTCCTTACCGATGTCAGCAAAGAGGCTAGATTTGACGACCCGGAAATTCTTGAGAGATATCGCGCTCGTGTGCGCTTATGTCTCAAGGACGACAAGAATGTAGAAGAGCCGACGTTGCTGCATTATATCGTGCTCAGCATTCTAATCTTCCATGAGAGCCACGATGCGATGCATTTCATCGTTAAGCTAACTCTAGAAGAGTCGCCCGGTGATCTAGCATATCAGACGAAAGGGCCGCTCGAGACTCCACTACACGTCGCGATTAAGCGAAAAGAAGAGAAACTCGCACAGCTAATGTGCGAGTCGGCTCCCACTGTCGCTGCCAAGGCCATATCGCTCCAGAACGAGAGTGGAGAAACCTGCTTACATCTTGCGATCAAAGAAAGCCTGGATATAGTCCCATACTTGATCGACAAGGCTCATGTTATGACATTTCGCCAACAACGAAGTCAGAAATTGCGAGAAGGTGCTGGAAACACCCCCTTACACGATGCTGTCCATTATTCTCGCTATATCACAGAGGCTGCAACGTGCCCGCCGGAGAAGATCCCGAAATGTCGACGATGTCGTGAAGCCGAGAAGAAGCTCGAGAGTGGTGGCATTCAACTAAGGAAGATTGTCGAAGCCCTCGTCGAGAGAGACGCAGAGACTCTCGCGACTCTCAACGCCCTTGGGCAATCTCCTTACGTATACCATTTGGCAACCCGCCAGGAAGTTCGGGCGACTCTCGACCTAGCTAAACAAAAGTCTACAGGCGCAAGTCAGGGACGGTCCCCAAAGAACCCTAAGGCCGAGAAGGATACAATCACTATCACTATCAGAACCAAGGCACAAGTTTTTGTGGGGGGTGAAGAGGTTAAAAATCCCAAATCAGAAAGTCCTGATCCCTCGCAAAACAAAAGTCGTCCCGCCAAACCGGGCCCCAAAATCTCCAAATCTCACCAGCGTCTGCCAAGGACCGACAAGCTAGCAGAGAAGACCAAGGTCGAGGAATATCTTCGAGAGATGGCATTTGCCCAAGGAAACTTCGAGAAAGCTTGCAAGTGTCTCTTCGGAAACCGGAGCGCCGACTCGAAAGTTCGTACAGTCTTTCGACCTCAACTCCGCCTGTCAGAGCACACGCCAGAAGACCATGAGTTCCTCGAGTTTGGTAAGATGCTTGCCTACGTCGAGCTCGACATACGGCCAAGGCCATTCATACAAGGGACTGGCTCAATAATCGAGGATGAACTAGAGGATTTCGATACTTGGGAAGAAGATTCGAAAGCTCTATGCGCTACATTTAAATGGCTAAGAAAGAAAAACGTTAAGCAAATAGTCAAACTGGTGGTTAAAGATAATCCGGATCGGAACTGTAGCGATGAGACTATAGAGTCATGTCTCGACGGATTCGATGTTCGTTATCTCGATTGGAATAAAGCCGATATGAGCGTTTATACTATCCGTAAAAAGGCGCCTAACGTGGTGCATTTATGGCTTCACTCTAGTGGAAGTAATGCGGGTAAGTTGATCTCACTGTGACACCTTAGGGGGTTGGGAGTTGAGGGTTGGGGGTTTAACACATCGCTAAATTTCATTTTTTTAGTTCTCTGGTCCTGGTCTGATGGCAGTGGACTTAGAAGCTTACCTAAGGTAATACCCTCTATTACCCCTATTTTTATAGCGCAACGAAAGCTAAACTTTAACTGCAAGTTAAACCAAGTCTACCTAAATGCTAGAAAGGGGTTGGAGAGTTACAAACGAAACGAGGAGAACGTACGCAATTTCAAAGAACGTTTAAGACAACCGATATATAGTTTGGATGCGTCGAAGATAAAGGTTATAGAATCTATTGAGAAGCCACCGAAAGCAAGGCCTCATCTTCGTATTGAAAATAGTTTTGACGTTAGGTCACAAGAGTACGTTGAAATGATTTTAACCATATATCTGTCGAAAATACTAACAATTAGCTATTATAGTCGTCACCAATGGATGAATAATATTAGGGATTTTGCAGCAGAGCTTAGAACGGAGCTTGGAGTTAATTACACACAACGCAAGCCAAAGGTTGCTATCATTGACGATGGTGTCAACCCCGAAACCGAGTTTCTAGGGCAGAGAATTGCCCATGGCTGGCCTCCCGACGAGCCCAAGTCTAGTTCTGAACCGTTTTATGCCTCCACGAGGGGCCACGGAACGCAAATGGCCAAGCTCATCTGCCATGCCTGTCCGTTCGCCCAGCTCTACGTCGCCAAACTTGACGGTTGGAAGGACCCGGACCTCCCGCATCCGCAATTCACAGCGAAGGACGCAGCCGAGGCGGTCAAATGGGCTATTCGAGAAAATGTCGACATAATCAGTATGTCGTGGAATATAGAGCGCAACCGTTCTAACGAGGCGGATATCGATGCTCTCGCATTCCAGATCAAGGCCGCGGCGAACCGCAATATTATTATGTACTGCGCGGCGCAAGACAAGGGACAACTAGCCAACTCAGAAGTTGAGGTTTATCCTGCGGGGTCGGACACGACCAAACTAAGGATCGTCGGCGCCGCTGACGCAACTGGCCATCCACTTAACATTGTCGACACGGACAGAGTGCACTATCTGTTCCCCGGCGAGGTCATACTCGAGAACGACGGGAAGACAATTACTGGAAGTTCGGCAGCGACAGCGCTCGCAGCAGGGACAGCCGCTATGATCTTGTTCTGTTATGAGTTAGGTTACGGGAAGATGGAAACCATCGCTAAACCAGCACGTATGGGACAACTATTTAACAGCTTAAGATCCACGACCAAGTATGTGGATGTTGAGCCTATCCTGAAGCCGGGAAATAGTCCTCAGTTTGTTGTTAAGGAGTGCACAGCGAGAGTGAAGGAAATTAGAGATGAAGAGAACCAGGCTATTCGTACAGGTTCAGACCAGCGAAATTCCGGTATCATAGATGCAAGCGGTTCAACAGCATCATTTACGGCTCCCATTAGGAGGACAACTGGTCCATTAATTACCCCGGTAGGGCGGTCGTAGGCTCTTTCAGGGCATTGAGGTTGCCATGTAGCACCGTCTAGCTAATAAATCAAGAACATTTCGCTAAGTTGGCAATTCTTCAACAGAGCACATACACTCCACACCCAAGCAATGTCCTGCGACAAGATAATGAGACCAACCACCTCATCTCTAACTTTATCATGCTGAACTTCTTGGGTTCAGTAGTCAAACTTAGCTCCGACAAAGGTAGCCGTATTCAGAATATGATCGATGCCCAGATGCTTTCACGACCAAGCACACACGAAACCTAGATCATAACATGTAAGATGATAACTCTTCCCCATCATAATACAACAGCTTCAAAAACAGACAGACGAATTAATGCATCGACCTTCAAGATACGATTTAGCCTCAAAATGAGGTGTTGATCTGCGACTACATACACGGTGAACTTTGAGACGACACAATGTTCTCAGACTAATGAGACAGCTTGGCGCCGAAATCAAGGCCTATATTTACTTGTCGTCTACAATATCCGATTCCGTTAAGTTCGAGTTGGTATGCCTGCGAAGTTGTCGGATTGCCGTTCTGAAACACATCTCGGTTTTATACCGAAGATCCGGTTCTTGGCTGAGTTGACTTGACGCTATTTACATCTACCATGAGCCGAGCATCGTCTTTTGTCGGGTGTTCGTCCCGTCTGGACCAGGATCAGTGTATGATCAGCAGCGAGTTGCGACGAAGCGCCGCGCGACAGCTGGATCTTGATCCGGGGCATTCATCTCAACCCAAACCCGGCCTGCGATCTTACTGCGTATATAAATGGACCTCGCCACCAGCTTCCAAGTTTACTATGATTCTCATCCTATCTCATCTTGCGCATCTTACCTTCGTTACGAGTTGATCTCAAGTTTCACTTAACCACAAAGTTCTGCGAACTTCTTCCGTTCTCTTGTACATATCTTCTCTCATCGCTCATTACGATACACCATATACCCAACACAACATTCATTTCATCCGACCAATAAACAAAATGCAGACCAAGACTCTCATCTTCGCCCTCTTCGCGGCCTCGTCCGCCTCCGCAGCCACCCTCGGGAGCCGCCAGAACAACAAGAACAACGCCGCCGCCGCCGCCGACGCAGCAGCCGACTTCGGCAATTGCACGCCAACGATGTCCTTCGAGCTCGGACGCCCCGGCCGCAAAGCCGACGAGGGCACCTTCCTGCCCACCGACGCCCTAGTCGCCAAGGGCCAGCAGGACGCTCTAAACCCCAGGTACGTCGTACACCTAAGTAAAAGGAGAAGGAATATGCTAACGCCCCACCGCAGCATCATCATGAACCGCATCTGCGACCAGCTGACCAACGTGTGCGACGCCAACGACGCCGCCGTCTCCGCGTGCGAGGCCGCGCAGGCCAGCACCGAGGCCCTGGGGACCAAGGACGCGACGACCGCCGATGCGTTCAACGCCGCCTTGGGTTTCTAAGTCCTTGATCCTCGTGTGTCTATCTAAGTCTCTGAAAGCCTATGTTACCTAGGCAGTCTTGAAAAAGAAGAGAACAGGATAGACAGGCGGAAAGGGAAAGGGGAAAGGTTCGCTTGAGAAATAGTGAACTAGGCCAGCTACTTCGTGTATTGGTGTTTGGAAATATCACGATAGCACGTAGAGACGCGACATAGATAATATATCATACGAATATATCAATAACTTATCCATTATGATTTCTGTAATATTTAACGTTAGACTTAGTTATTGCCATATTGATTTGACCCCTATCCTGCATAACCCCATCGCGTTGATACAAGAAACCATCATAGCTATCTCACATAGTGAAGCACAGAAAAATCCATGAGACTCGCCAACACTGCTCAAATGAGGAACACGCACCTCAATGCAATTTACAATATCCATTAACTATCTACCACCTTCCCACCTATCCAACCCAAGCCATCCATCAGTCGGACTCATGTCCAAATCTGGCTTTCAGCTTCGCTATTTGTACAGCCATTTGCTACATCTGACATCTGACATCTGACAAAATACACTCGCGGTCGCTCTTATACAAACTAACTAGCTCAAAAATTTTCGCACGCGTTTATGTGCTCTGTACACCATTCTACAGTTATACTTTTAAACATCCATCTCGTCATCCAAGGGAACTAGAGCAAGACACCGGTAGATATAAATACCTAGGTACCCGTCTACCAGAACTCCCTATCTCTGCCCTCAAACGCAAAGTTCAGCACGACCCCCACAAAGAGAGCGCTGCACAGAACAGTCGGGCCCATCCTGTCGTAGTACTTGATGGCCCTGCGCTCGCGGATCCCCTTGCTTCGGTACAGGTAGATGCCAACCGAGTAGCAGAGCGACATGATAGCCAAGAGGGTGAACAGGCCAGACACCAATAGTGAGATCTTGGTCGGGGTGCCGAAGTTAAGCAACGTGACGGCGATCGTGCCGATGTAAATCGAGAATTCGAGCTACAGATACTGGTTAGTAAGGAAAATAGGTACGAAGTATACGTAATAGAAAGGAAGAAAAACGTACCCAGCTAAGATAAGTCCTCTCCGCCGCGAAGTAGACCTTAGGCTCGACTCTAACCGGCACGTAGATCCTCTTACCCTTCGGGGCCTTGAACTTCTTCGTCTGGATCTCTTGGTTGCCGAAGAACATTAGGTTCCGGTTGCTACGCGGCACCGTCGTGGCGCGAGGACGCGGTATGACGCTCGTTACGATATTTAATGCCCCTTGGCCGGCAGCGCTCCCATACTTTTTAGCTAGGGTTGAGTAGTACTTCCATCCGCCCACTCTCCGTGCCTCCTCGAGCGCATCCTCCTCGTCTACTTCGTCATCTGAGTCATAGAGTGGGTAATCTTGGTTGGTAGCTGTGCCCTCGACAGTCTGCCCCTCGATATCTCCAATCACGAGAGCCTGAGCACCCCGCGACAAGCCATTTCCATTGCCAGAATGACCCGCAGATTCAGCGTCGGTAGTCTCATCATCGGCATCAGAGTCAATATCATCATCGTCGTCGTCGTCATCATCTGATGTTGTGCCACTAGTATGCGAATGCGTTGGGCGGTGAATACCAAAGTTGTGCGTTGCCGGTTTGCGGATGTCCACATCCATCTGCGGCATCCAATAAGGAAGCAGGTTAATCCTACTAGGGAAAAGGGAAGCAGTGCCGTGGATGAACTTGGAGAATTTGGGAACGGCTTCTACAAGGTGACTCGAGATGAGTTGACGAACCCACTCCGGAGGTTCTTGTCCGTGCTGGGTTTGGAGCTTTACTTCCAAAACCGCGTACGGAAAATGGAGAACATCTTTAGGAGGCAATTGTGAGAATGGATAATCAATACCGATGTCCATTCGTCTCCAATTGTCGCCAGTCCGCTTAACACCATCCAAGTTATCCTCTCGAACCATTGTAAGCTCGGTATCAAGGGAAATTCGAACACGAGCATCAGCTGGCAGCTGGAACGCAGTTCGGTTGTAGAATGATCTGCAAACGGGCTTATACCCGTTCTTTAAGACTGAGTATTGGACCTCTTTTGCTAGAGTCTCATCCTCGGCAATAGCCTTCTCAGATTTTTTACCGTCCTTCCGAGCCTTCTCGAAGAGAGCTGTTGGTAGTAGGTCGCCCCTCAAATATGCGTTGACATTCTTCTCCTTCACGGAAAAGCGAGCTTTGACTGACTTTTCTCCCGTCCAATCTTCTCGGTGTGTTTTACGCTCCACGAAGATAGTGTCAGTTTGCATGCCACCATACCACCTTAGACGGATAGCTTCAGCTCCCTCGGTCTTCTTCAATCGGCCTTCGTAGAGATCCCATTTCTCAGGGTTATCGTAGTAGATAGAAGAGATAGCAGAATCTTGTATTTCAAATTCCTTGCTAGCATTAAATACTAGCACAGGTAGATGCTTCAAGATGATAAGTTTTAATTCGGTGACATTGTCTGGGTGCACCCAGTATTTAGTCGTCTGGCGAACGAAACTACCCTGGGTACCACCGGCAGCGCTGTCGCCCTTCACGGGGTTTCCTCGTGTCCTAACATTGTTGTACATGTTAGATAGCTTCACAACTTCGGCATCGAAATCTTCGTTGTAGAATGGTTTGTTCTTGAGCGCGGTGTCGAACGAAGGTCGGAGGTGCCAATTGGTCATTTTCTGTAATATCGGTTAGATTTTGTACAACATGATATATGTAAATGTTGGTATATATTCTGAGATGGCCACAAACATCATGCTTCTTGATTATCTTGTAAAAGCCGGTATAGTTCAATTGGACATATTTGGCAAGATCATGAACATCGGCAATAATGTCGCTAAGGTCTTCTTCGAGCAGTATAAACTCCTCCTCGGAAGGACCTTGCTCCGTCAAACCTCGCTCGGTAACCTTGGTGACAACCTCCTTGACCTCTCGTTCGCTAACGGCTATACGACGTTGAATTTCCGACTGCTTGACTTTTGTCTTGGTATAAACTTTGTCAAGCTCCGCATAGAGCCTGGCGATGAATCTTTGTTCGTCTTCTTCGGTCCATCTGTTCTTCTGCTGCTGGCCATTGGATTTGCCCTTGCCCTTCTTATTATTCCTTGAAGAGTTATCATCAGCATCTACGAGCGGTCCCGAAGCGGTCTTCAACTCGGTCTTGAGTCCATCGTAGTCGATATAGTACCATTGGTACTCGCGGATGATGCTAGACCGTAGCTGTTCTCCGAACTTCATGACTACCAACCCAGGGCAAGCGCGCCAATTCTTGTTATCGCCGTTTCGAGTCGAAATCCAAGATGTCTTCCTTGTTCTCAAGTCTTCAATAATTAGCATGAAGAGACAAACACAAGAGCAGGATTCAATCTTAGTAGCATAATGTTAACATACGAAATGAGTGACAGTTGATAGATAAGAGAGGGGGTTTTCCTAACCATCCAATGCCTGCAGAGAATCGACTTTGGTTATATCGCGTGCCCCGTACAGTTACAACCAGTTTGAACCAAAATATAAAAAATAAAGGGAAACAATTAATAATAAATTGCGAGAAACAGGAACTTGAAACTAATCCGGCACTATTTACGAGGTGTGGTACGTAATAAAATACAGAGTAGTGTAGTAGTAGTACATATGCGCAGCAGGTGAAAAACTGCACGATCAATTGAATAGGAAACAAAAGCAATAATAGGATGAAGCTTAGAAAATCCCGACCAGCCTCGCGTCATGATACATGCCAATACATGTGTACATTATGTTAGAACCCCACCCGCACTACCTCCACAGTAAAGACTTTTCAGCTGCCATTGGCCAATCAATCATAACCTGAAAAGCACGTGTCAGTCCAGACTCAGGCTTTAATCTTAGCGGCCTTTTAGCGTCTTTAATCGCTGTAGGAACTGGAAAGGTCGATGAAATACAGTCTGCAATATCTTCACACGGTGAAAAGTGGAATTGGTTCCGCTACCCCACTACCAAATTACCATGGTAGCTGTCTGAACCCTCAATTTTTGTTGCTACCCCACCATTAACAAGCTACATCACTATAAGGAGTATACGGTGAGAGCTTCAAAGTTGTCCTACCTCCTACCTCCTAACTCCCTATTCTCGTATTATACAAGCACCCTAAGCACCATGGCCTCCAAACCCCCCAGCGACAGCATCGACATCCGGATCCCCGGCTCCTGCCCTGCCCAGATCTCCCAAATCCTCTACCACGCCTGGCACCACGACCTGACCGGCCTCAAGCCCCTCCTCAACGTGCCAGAGAGCGCACGTGTCCAAGAGCCCACGACCGGCGAGAGCCCCCTCCATGCCGCGGTCCGGGCCTGCGCGCCGGCGAACCAGGGGGCGCTAGGCGGCGAGGAGGCAGACCTCGAAGAACACGCCAAGGCCGTGGTGCACGAGCTGTTCATGAGCGGCGGCATCTGGAACGGGCTCGACAACAATGACGAGACGCCGGGGTGTGTGGCCGCGCGGCTCGGGCTGAAGGGGCTGTATGCGCTGTGCGTAGAGGCAGGCGTGCGTGCCGAGCTGTTGTTTGGGCTGCTGGATGGGTATGAGGAACTTGACTCTGATGATGGAGAAGAGGAGGAAGATGGGTCTAATAAAGAGGACGACGGCGAGGAAGGAGCAGAAGGAGAAAGTGGTGAAGCCAAAGCCGAAGGTGTGGAAGAAAGTGTGGTGGAGGAGGAGGCACACGTCTTCGTATCGAAGCGTGCTCAAGGGCCAAATGTCAACAGCGAAGATTACCTGCGTTCGAACCTAACGTATAGCGACGGCAAGCTAGTTGACTCCTCCCAGAACGGCGTAATGAGTACGTACATATCAATCCATTCTCCTTTACCCCTTAATGCTTGGAGATAATCGAACCCTTAAACACCCCTGTTCGCTAACCCCTTTTCCAATTAGTGGCCTGGGAAACATCCATCATGCGCGCCTCCGTCGACGCCCTATTGCCCGGCCTTGAAGCTGGACGCAAGATCTTGAACATTGGTTTCGGCATGGGTATCGTTGACTCTATGTTCGCCGAGACGAAACCTTCGAAACATCACATCATCGAGGCGCATCCGGCTGTCCTAGAGCACATTAACAGCTCCGACTCTAAATTCGGAAAGGAGTGGGAAGCTAGCGGTCCAAGCAGTAGTGCTTACAAGGTCCACGCTGGAAAGTGGCAAGACGTACTACCCAAGCTACTAGAGCAGGGTGAGACATACGATGCTATCTACTTCGATACGTTTGGCGAGGATTACAACCAATTGCGCTTATTCTTCACCGAATATGTTCCCAGTTTACTCGAGGAGGAAGGCCGGTTTGGCTTCTTCAATGGTTTAGGTGCTGATCGGAAGATCTGTTACGATGTCTATACGCAAGTTGTCGAAATGCATCTCAGCGATGCGGGTATGGATGTTGAATGGCAAGAGTTGGATGTAGACATGAAGGATCTCGAAAAAGAAGGCGAAGGAGATTGGCAAGGCGTTAAGAGACGTTACTGGACCCTGGAAAGTGAGTTAATCCACGTTTTTGTTTCATCTTCCACCATTTTTAATAGCAAGCTAACTCGCGACAGAATACCGACTTCCGACTTGCACTCTCATGGGATAACCCCGTATCGCATCTTAGTTCTAGTCCCGTAGCCAGACACCTATTGTTTTTCTGTTGTGTTTGGACAGCCCTCTCTATGTCTAACCTTCTAGGGGACGCCGTTGTTTTTCTGTAGATAAGCTACGCTATCTCTTCGGATCATCCCGTTGCTTATTTGAAGTTTTCGGGGTGCAAAATACCAGCAACGTTACCCTTCTGCACTCTCTTCAGTGTAAGAGCAGCGATAACGGCGGCGCCGACACCACTTCCATCTTCGGCCGCGAGGATTTCCACCGGGTCTTCCTCCTTGGAGCTCTTCTTAGCTGGCCAGTCAAGAATCTCCCGGAGAGCCTGCGCGCCTCGAGCCTTGAAATGCGGGTATTTGTTGAATACGGAACCGTCTGCGCCCACATGGCAGGGTTGGAGGTTCTTCTTGGTGCAAATAGCAGCAACACCACAGGCTGACAATCGGGCGGCACGTGTACCGATAAGTTCAGCAGCTCGGCGGATCAGCTCAAGTTCGGGGCGAGTAGTAGCTAAGTGGAGCTTCTCCTGGAATATATCTGCAGTCTCTTGCAGGTTCTCAAATGGGTCACTACCGAGGGTCAGCTGGACAGAATCAAATAACATTCATGTGATAACTTACTCCTCGATTGCCGAGAGGAAGGATGAATCAAGAGTATACGGCTTTCGAAGATACTTGATGTCCTGTCCCTCGAAAATGTGAACCTCCTTATTGTCATGTAAATCGACCAAAATCAGTCGGAAGATTTCACCGAGATAAAGACCAGCTATACACTTCTCAAAAGCCTGCTGGCCTGGTCGCGGCGATTGCTTGTCGATGATGATATCGTAGGGAGTTCGTGGAAGGACCTTGTGCTCGTTGTCAAAGGCGCCCCACTCACAGTTGATAGCCATTGGCAAACTCGGGTCGAGGTTCAGGTGGGCCAACTTGGGGATAGAACCACAGTTCTCCATGTACGCAGCATTGCAACCAGTTCCGAAGATGCATCCGATAGCCATCTTAGGGTCAGTGTAGGCAGAAGCAATGAGAGTACCAGTAGTATCATTGATCAGAGCCGAGACTTTAATAGGAACTTCCTGTAAATCCGTCAATATTGTCTTTAGGTATCCTCCTATAGTCATTCTCAACCTACCTGCGCGTCTAAGGCAGCTTCTAGAAGCGGCACAACATTGCGACCTTCGACACCATTGATATCAAAACCCTTGGTCCATCGTTGTAGAACACCTTCGTCGATGTAGTTCTGAGTAGCCGGGTACGAGAATGTAAAACCAAGCGGAATCTTTCCTTGTGATGGGGAGATTTCACCATGGTGAGTCTCGATGAATTGCTTCAAGCAATCGGCGATGTATTCCCACAGTTCCTCGGAATCGCCAGTCTTTAGCTCCTCGGGCATGCGGTACTTGGACTGGATGATGTCGAACTCCGACTTGTTATCCGTCAAGGTAATCTCACAAACACGCAGATTAGTACCGCCCATATCTAAGGCCAAATAGGTGCCGGTCTCAGATCCATCTGGGAAATCCATAACCCATGTTGGGTTCATTGGCTACACAACACGTTATTACGTTATACATGTGTAAAAAGCATACGTAAGTATGTTGAGTCTTGAGCTTACGATGCTGCCACCTGCTACACTCAGGCCTATCGAGTTGTCAGTGTCGTTTCTTTCTAATGCCAAATGATTAAATTACCCTTCTCAAGCTCGGAAACGAAATGCGTGGTGATTTCCTTGAGCTTAGTCGTATCAACGGCGAATAGATCTTCTAATTTCTTGATCTCGGTGAGAAGATCTTTTGGCACATCGGCCATCGACCCTGTGATAATTAACATTAGTATACTATATAGATTTAAATTATGAGGCATAAAGAACCATTGATTCCATCTCGAGAGTTGCCATGATGGTGATGGTGATATGAATGAAGCTTCGTTGCAAGACCAAGCGCAGTTGGTCTCTGGCCAGCCTCCATGATGACTCCCAAGTAACAATAACGAATAATATGAATAAAATCAATAATTGAAAGATAATTCAAATATGAGTATGTTAGGGAAGAGAGTAGAGAATACTATGAAAATTTAGGTATTTATAGAGAAAAGTCTGGTGGTTAAAACATGACTTTGTGATCTCAAATACTTAGATCAAATAGAAATCCATACAACACACGTAAACTTCGATGAGCTCACATTGTCCCGTCCCATTACGGTATAAATGTAAATGTTTGCGCAACGTGGATGGAAGGAGCAACTCTGCTCATAGATGATTGATGTTATGTGTAACAACAGAGTGGTCTAATCGAATCCCATTCATCTGATTACTCAGGGAAAGAAGGTACAATGCGTAGCAAAAGGGGTATATCCCAGTTAAGCATCTCAAGTACCCAGGTGCCTGAAAACCAGGTAACTTCTGTACCCAGTTTCGAAAATACACCAAGACTAGACTAAAGTTGAAGCTGAGGTCAAACATTGAAAATAATATTATACATACCCTTTCGGGATGGTGGCTTTCGAGGACCGAGACCGACCATTTTGATTGTGATAATAGAATTTTATTAATATCCAAGAAATGTCGATAACAAGGAAGGATATCTGAAACAACTTAGATATCTAAAACCACGGTGTTAGTGTAATCAATAGTATATCAGATAGAAGAGAAAAGAAAAGAAGCTTAGAAGAAAAGATGTTGAGCAAACAATCCCGGTCGTGCCATGTGCTAACTAATAAATAGTGAGGGTTTTCAGGGTTGTCTGGGCTGGCTCGGAGCTTGGACAAATAGGAGGGACCCGGAAACGAATTAAGGAGATAAAAACTTACTCAGCTCAGAAAGATCTTGACATACAAAAGTGGTAAAGCAATGCAATGAGAAGGAAGGACGGCGTAGTTGATTGCTACTGGAGCTTAAGGTCTTTTGAATGGTGAGGGGAATTTAAGCTTGACGAAAAGTGCCCCTCCATCCAAGACCCACAAATTAAGTTTCCAGTAATTCATTGGTCTATTACCAATTTTGGTAGACTTTTATTGGCTATAATGTCATGCTGGGCTTGGGTTTGGTTTGGGTTGGCTGAGTGGATCTAATGTAAACCCCACCAAGATATCTCGCCTGGGCAATTACTGTACATACATATGTACCCGTGTACATACGTGCGGATCTGCGAGTACATGCGTATCTCCGTAGCTTCCATCCAGTCCCTATTTGTCTTATTGTACGCATTTGATTTGAACATGTTCCAACAATTTCATGTCATTACACAAATGATGACTTCCTTCACTTGGCCTACCTATCAAACAACACTCTTCAAAGGTGGACCATAACAGCGGTGTGCTTCACTTTTAAGGTTAAGTACATAGACGCCATCCGTCTGTTCGGGACGATGGGTGATTCGAGAAGGATTACGGATGTACATGTGTAAGTATGTACGTACGTGTGATTTACACAGCTGCGGACTTGTCAACAATCAGGATGGAACTCCGTAAGAGGCACTAAATCCCGTGCTGTCCGTGTAAGCTGAGGTTATTCAAATTTGAAGTTTGATACCTTGTCACCCCGCATTCTAACATCGAAAGTTTTCAAGCTGTCACGTCCTTTTCAATCCTTTAGGACTGTGCCGTCGTGGGGTATTGCTGGGGATAGATAAGGCTGGGAGAGGCATTTGAGCGATTTGTTTCCTGGATTCATAAGATTAGGAAATAACTCTTCGGTATAAATAATTAGAAATATCACATGTGATGATTCGATGGTAATGTGATGTTGAGACTTTTAATGCATACAATTCTATGAGAGTTGAAGGTTCTAAATCGCTTCTTAGAGCTTTAATTTATCAAAATATGACAGGTCCAGACAATCGGCTCCATCAAAAATATGGGGTTGCGGTACCCTGTCGTATTTTGTCGTGCAGCTCTAATGTCTCTAACTAAAAACGGTCTAACGCCATCTTTGATTGTACACGGATTAACGTGCTTCCTCAATCCCGGTTTAGTCGGTCCAGACGCGCATTGGCAACGTAAGCTGTAACTTTTTGAAAGGTGTACCTTAAGATTTGGAGCTCTAAAGTCTATCACCTTAGAGAAAAGCCACATGTAGCTGTCTAAGTCAAGACAGCAACGCCGTTGATCATTAACATCCATCGGCGCTACTCATTTTTTCATGAGTAGCCCATTCGGTCTTTTTTCGTCATGAAGTTCTCTGCGGTCGCAGCTACCTGCCTCACTTTCTTTTCGCAGGCCATCGGCGAATCTAACACAGCTGGACCATCATCGTCTAAGGTCATCCTCCCAGCTACCTTCAACCCCCCTCAGGTCTTCAAGAATGCCAACCTGGTACATGTGATCTCTTTAGAAAAGAACTATGCGAAGGAGTCTATCAATGTTTTAATCGAGAACATATCGTCAGAGCCTCAAGATGAATACTTCCTCCCATTCACGAGTGCGCAGCTAGAAAGGGTTGGTGGCATTGAGGTGAAGGATAGAAAAGATCCTAGCGTATCAGGCTTTGTCGCAGAAGTCGTTGAATTCGATCCATCAAGGTAAGGAGAACCTACATTTATCTTTGGATTGTTGTGTTCTAGTCGCTAACAGAATATTAGTGACATTCAGTACTATCGCATTCGACTACCCGCACCCTTGCCGGCCAAGGGTCAACAGACCCTAGGTATCTCATTCTACTACCTTGACACATTCACACCCTTACCAGCTGCGATCGAACAATCCGACAAGCAATATCTCGTCTACCAATTCTCGGCCTATGCTCTGTCAGCCTACCCTACGCTGAAGCAGAAGACTGAAGTCAAGCTTCCATCTTCTGATGTTCCCGATTACACCAAGATTGCTGGTAGTGGCGAGATCAAGGAATTCCCTCAGAAGCAAGGTGCCAAGCTTACCTACGGTCCCTTCCCCGAGGTCCCAGCCGGCGCAGTGTCTCCAGCTAAGGTGAGGTTCGAGTTTACTAAACCCGTTACCCACGTGTCGCTTTATGAGCGAGACATCGAGGTCAGCCACTGGGGAGGAAACGTCGCATTCGAAGAGCGATACACCCTTTATAACCACGGCGCAAACCTCTCGTCGCAGTTTAGCAGGGTTAAATGGGCACAGTCCCAGTATTTCAACCCTACCTCGTACGCCTTGAGAGAAATCAAGGTCCCTCTTAAGGTTGGAAGCAAGGATGCTTACTTCACGGATGCAATTGGTAACGTGTCGACATCGCATTTCCGCTCTAACCAAAGAGAGGCCGTCCTCGAACTTAAGCCTCGTTACCCGGTTTTCGGTGGCTGGAAGTATCCATTCACGATTGGCTGGAATGCGGATGCCAAGAAATTTCTGCGAAAGAAGTCTGGCGACAGCTATCTGTTAAACGTACCTTTCATCGAGGGTCCTAAGCAAATGGAAGGCGTCGCGTTCGAGCAGGTCCAAGTCCGCGTACTTTTGCCCGAGGGCGCTGAGTGAGTGTCATTGAATACCTTTCCTAATCCGATATCTTCTAACTGTGTCGCAGCAATGTTCGTTTCTATACGACGATCCCCGAATCTTCTATCACGGATTTCGTGGTCGATCAGCAAAAGACGTATTTGGATACCGTCGGTCGCACAGTGCTAACAATCAAGGCGAGGAACTTGGTAGACGACTTCCGAGGCCGCGACCTAATCGTCTCTTACGATTATTCGTTAACAGCCAGCCTTCGCAAGCCATTGATCGTCTTCTCAAGCATGGTGGCGTTATTTGTTGGGATCTGGGCGATCTCAAAGGTGGATGTAAAGTTCTCGACGAAATAAGGGGCGTTTGGTTCTTTTTGGGACTAGGTACATATGCGTGTGTGTACATTACAGGTTTTCCAAAAGGATTGTATGGCGGCCTAGGAAAACTCTAGAGTAGCTCAGGGCATAGCTCCGGCGTGAATGAATACTGAAATGAACTAAATTCCTTCGATTTGACGTAACTATTTTCAACTATTTTCAACTTATCCCAGGTGAAGAGGACGGCGCTAGGTATCCTCAAAATCGGTAAGGTGAGCGATGTCATTACTCGATTTCGGTGAATACTTGGTATTATGGCTAAATATCTGGAATCTGGATTTACAGGGTCCAAGGGTCCTTAGCAGCTTAGTTGAGGTAGCACTATACGACGGAGCTAAACTAGCTTGATGGCATTGATGGAAGTTGGCTTGTGATTAAGAATGCATGCTGACGTAGACGCAACATCATAGGTTGTGCTGCTAAGACACTTCGGAACGGGAATGCGAAAAGTGCAGAACCGGTATATGGCATCGCATTAGATCCAGGCAGCTAGGGCTGTAAAGATAAAAAAGCAATAGAACATCATCATAGGAATGAGTAGGTTAGCAGACTAGAGCATAACATTCCGCTATATATGGATACTATATCTGCAAGGATAAATTGAGGCGGAATAAGACGATACATTATAGGTGGGTTTCGTGGGTATCTATTAAGCACAGCATCACGATGGATCGATGGATACATACATAGTTGCCAATGGACACGAGCACGAAATAAGGCACAGCAGAATACTAAAACTCCCCGGTTCTTGACACAAAAGACCTCCAGGGCTAGACATGCTGTATGAGATATCCAGCCCGCCCGGCTGCATAGAATATAACGGTTCATCTCGTGTTATAGGTCGCCACGACCAGGTTCAACCTGTTCGTGTAAAAGTCGCGACGCAGTGTAAGTCCAAGTCTCAGAACCAAAATGACGGCGTTCTTGGCAAGATTCTCCGCCGTCCCGCCCGACGGCAGCGATGGTTCTAGATCCCATGATAGGCTGCGTGTGTGGCGCGGAAGATGTCAAGGCTCCTGCAGCTCTCGTACGACCAAGTTTCTTTTTACCTGCTTGTAATACATGCCAGTTTGCCAGTATGTCGGTATTAGTAGCAGCAGGGATTACAGCATGGAAAAATGGGATGCGCGCGAGGATCCTCGATGACCTCGATAACTGGGAATCCGGCGCCAATGATCTAGGACGCATGCCAAGATGCTTTCTTCAGTGTGTATGCGTAGGACGGTTACACCGAAGCCCCCCTCTCGTGACGCTTTTGGGTAAGCAAGGCTGAACTTGGTCATAGGTCATCTGAAGATGGATAATTTATAAATACGTAACTGTCTTCCGCTTTATTAATTTCCAGAATCGACTCTTCATTCCATCCATTCTATCGACATCTACACCTATCTACTCAGTTCCATCAACTAATAAAGTCTTAAAGCCCTCATCACTCGAAAACTTCAACTATTCACTGCACCCTCTTAAGTCTACTCAAATATTATATCTAGACTTTCAACAAACGACCTATCATCCCAATCATCTCATATAACCCGATAACATCAAGGTTATGACCTACCACGTTTCTATCCACACCGAGACCGACAGAATGTGTTTCCGTACTGAGCCATCGAAGAAGTACTACTACCATGAAGAGTACATCCCCGTGAGACAAGCCCACCACCATCACCACCGCTCTTCCACGCCAAGGGTCAGCTACCACTCGCACACTACACACCACAGCCCGCGTGTCAGTACCACTAGCTACCGACACAGCAACCCAGTGGTTTACGAGAGGACCAGCCAGACTCGGTACCGCTGAGAAGCGAGGTTGCCGCCAACTCACTTTACAACCAACCAATTCACACTGCCATATAAAACAACCAGAAATTACAGCACCACACATTACACATTACAACATCTGAGAACATCTAAAAAAAGAAATCGGGCCGGGATATATAATTTGACACTTACACTTATGGATATTTAATATTGGGGTATAATCTTCGTTTCTTGTACTGTACCTACGAACACTTGAACGCTTAATGAGTTTTCTTAATCGAGGAGTTTGAATTTACAATGTTTGAAAAGGATGGAAAGGATAGGGGGGAGCATTGCAATATTAGCGCTCGGGCCAAGCGGGGTGTCGGTTTACAGCTCCAAAGCACATCTAGATTAATGCACAAAAAATGACATCATGATGGTTCTTTAGCTTCCCTTCGTCGTCATCTTCCGTATTCGAGACTCTGTCTGCACTATTCTCTATTTCCCGTAAGCGTATCCATGTTTCTTTTTTGCAGAAGTGATGTGATGTATAGCTGAGGTCGGTTAGAAGAGGGGTTGATGCATTTTCTCTCGTTCAAATGTACATTTGTGTTGTTGTCAAGTTATTGAATGTGTCAATTCCAAAGAATTCCAATGCTTGAATACTATTAGCTGGTTCTTTATTTGCGCTCCTAATAAATCCCTGCTCGAGTATACCGATCTGATCTACAAGATACATATAGCGCTCCACCTATAATTAACGTCAGATATCAACAATAACCATTTGAGAATATTCTGTAAGTCCAATAGATATCTCATATTGTTAATATGTAATCTCAAGTATATTAAAATAGGGACTCGGAAGCTTCGTACCTTCAATACTTAATTTTATTGGCTTTGTGTAACTGCGTTATAAAACAATGGGAAAGTCTTGTAGGACTAAGAACACCGAAATAGGAAACCACATATCTAAACAATACGAAGAAAGCATGAAGACAAATGGAAGTAGCCAGCTAACTAGGTGCCTGCAGTTGTCACAACTAATACAACGAATCAATCCAATACGCTTAATTCTTCTACCTTGAATACATCATGTAGGTCACGATGGATTTCCAATTCTTTAGCAATAACTCGAAAGGCGTGTCCGAGCTAGAGAGAGTGTCTCAGCTCAGCCGGCAGGGGAGCACTCGATCCCAGGGGTCAACCTACTTGTAAACCCTCGCCGACCCAGCCTACCTTTTCACCCAACCCAATTGCACTATCACATCCAATAGTCATGAGCATCGAGGCGTGCTAACACATCCCCCGCACCCTAGGAACCGCTCCCTCTCCATCCGCTCCAGCAAGCCGGGGCCGTCGGGCTCCCCTCTCCCCGCGAAGCGCAAAGGGTTCTCCTTCGCGTCGCTGCGGGGGTCGATCCAGCCGGAGCTCTCGCGGCGGCTGTACCAGCTGATCAAGTCGTCGAACAACCTGGTGTCGGCGCACGAGACGGCGGGGCGCGAGCGCGAGGCCATCGCCAAGCAGCTGTCGGAGTGGGGCGAGCAGACGGCGGACGAGGGCGTGTCGGACGTCAGCGACAAGGTCGGCGTCGTGCTGTCGGAGCTCGGCGCGCAGGAGGACGCGTACGCCCACGGCCTCGACGACGCCCGCGGGGTCCTCAAGACCATCCGCAACACCGAGAAGAGCGTCCAGCCCAGCCGCGACGCCAAGGCCAAGATCGCCGACGACATCCAGAAGCTCAAGCTGAAGGAGCCACAGAGCCCGAGGCTCGTCATCCTCGAGCAGGAGCTGGTGAGGGCCGAGGCCGAGAATCTGGTTGCTGAGGCGCAGTTGACGAATATTGTACGCCCGCTTTCTCGTTTCTCTTTGTCTTATTCTTCATCCGTTGCGTGAGTTCAGAAGTGGCCATATTAATGCGACGTGAGGTATAGACCCGCAACAAGCTGAAAGAAGCCTACGATGCCGAATTCGCCGCCGTCATCGAGCGTGCCGAGAAGCAGATCATTCTGGCCAAGCACGGTCGGCGCCTCCTCGAGCTCCTAGATGACTCACCCGTTACACCTGGCGACGCCCGACGCGCGTACGAGAACGGTGCCGCCGCGCGCCAGGTCCTAAACGATGCCGAGGATGACCTCAAGGCCTGGGAGAAGAACGCGGACGAACACTACTCCCTCGTCGGCGAGGAGATGACGGGCGCTGGTGCTAGTGTTGTTGAGAGTGAGAGGGGAGGCACAGGTGAGTAATACACGATACTCGCCAAGACTGGTAGTGCTAAGTTTCGAGTGTGAAGCTAATGTTGGTGGTGGCAAAGCAATTGCAGCCGAGGCGCCACTTGTGAGCCCCACGCCCACTTCGAACTACGACACACATGAGGATACGAGAAGCCCCTTTCCTTAAAGGCTGGAGTGATGGTATCCTAAGCTTTTGTCGAGCATATCGTGGGTGTAATAAGGGGCTTGGTATAGTCTTTTACCTATCAAGTAAGGGGTTTGTTTAGTTTTCTTACCTAGAACATATGTATATTCCTGCTCAGGCTGGTTTGCAATTAGGGAGGTTCCAAGTTTGTATTCGCGTGTAACATACATACCTACCTACACTAAGGTCACGGCAAATTGGGAACTCGGGCTTTTACTTGGGGTATACGGAATAGCAAATAGTAGGATAATTATGAAAGTGTAATGAATACAACGGATTGCTTTGAGCCTAAGTAAAAATAAATGTACTATGTCCTTGTTGAAGAAGTTATCAACTTCTCATGCTAACATGTGAAGCTATATGTATCCGGCAAAACGTCGGGTAATATTGGCCCTTGCATGCTAAAGCTCCTCCAAAAAATGACGATTATCGTTCCATTCCCAATAGCTTTTGCGCACGGCGGACTTCAGACAAAATGGATTTCGTCGTCCTATCTAGCCGCCAGCTCCGAAGGCCCCTCCCGAAACTATGTAGAAACTGCAGCCGTCGACTCGCATTCCGTTCGTCCCGATCCTACGCTAGCGCCAGCTCCCAACAGCCTGATATATACGATGTCGTGTGCGTAGGTGGAGGTCCGGCCGGCCTCAGTCTGCTCACTGCGCTGAGTACGCTCACCTTCAGCTATCCTTTCATGCCAATGCTTAACTCTAAGCTAATATAACGGGAGCAGGAGCGAACCCGGTAACAGCTGGTCTACGAGTCGCCCTCGTCGAGGCCCAGGACCTGCGCAAGGTGCGCGCGTGGAAGATGCCGCCCGATCGCTTCTCGAACCGCTGCAGCTCGCTGACCCCCGCCTCCGCGAAATTTCTAGACGGGATTGGGGCCTGGAGACATGTGAAGAGAGAACGAGTGCAGGACTACCAGGAGATGCAGGTCTGGGATGGGGTTACAGATGCTAGAATCGAGTTCGAGTGGGCTGCGGGCAAGGACGGGAAGACAATTGCGTATATGACCGAGAACCTGAACCTTACGTCTGGGCTGCTAGGGAGACTGGACGAACTGGGAGGCGTGGAGGTATTTGACGGGGTGAAGGTCGAGGGAATTGAGTTCGGCGGGGAGACGGATGACTTGGATTTGAGGGAGTGGCCGGTTGTCAATCTAGCAGGAGGGAAGAAGTTGGCGGCACGCCTACTCGTAGGTGCAGACGGAGCTAACAGTCCCGTAAGAGCATTCGCCGGGATCGAGAGTAGAGGATGGGATTATGAACGACATGGCGTCGTAGCGACGCTTGAGCTAGAAGGAAGTGGTTGGGGCGGAGACGCCATGAAAATCGCATACCAGAGATTCTTACCTACAGGTCCTGTCGCCATGCTCCCTCTTCCAGGCAACCTGTCAACACTCGTCTGGTCTACGACGCCCTCGAACGCCGCCCTTCTCAAATCCCTCTCGACAAAGGACCTCGTCGCCCTTGTGAACGCCGCCTTCCGCCTCAATCCCGTAGATCTGGAATTCATGCACACGCTTAGCTCCGGACAAGTTGACGAGCTCGCTTGGAGGCTGCAGCACACACAATTCAATCACCAGGCCATCCCGCAGACGGTCGTCGGCGTTCAAGAGGGCACGATAGCCTCATTCCCATTGAAGCTGCGGCACGCGGACACGTACATCGGGGAGCGCGTCGCTCTCGTCGGCGACGCCGCGCACTCGATCCACCCGCTCGCGGGGCAGGGCCTCAACCAAGGGCAGGGCGACGTCGAGTCTCTAAGCCGGACGATCGAGTACGCGGTCTCGCACGGTCAGGATATTGGCACGCGGATGTCCCTCGAATCGTACAATGCGGAGAGGTACGGGCCTAATCATGTGTTGCTGGGCGTGTGCGATAAGCTGCATAAGCTGTACTCGGTGGGAAGCGGACCGTTGGTGCCGCTGAGGTCGTTAGGATTGAACGCGATTAATGCGTTGGGTCCCGTGAAGAACTTCTTCATGGATCAGGCGGCGGGGAATGGGATTAAGCTGTTCTGAGCAATTAAATATCACCTGTAACTTGCTCTAGATCGTGTATTTTATGTACTATACCACTTCATACCCTATGATAGAAGACGCTAGATGGCGTCTAAAGTGGCGAAAATATCTAGGCGTTGCCGTGTACCTAGTAGAAGTCACAATCATAACTGGAAGCATTCAATAACATACAATACGATTACCATCCTACGTATGTAATGATAGAACAAGATAACCTTGATCACAAGTTTGACAAGTACCAGCTACGCAGAGACGAAATGCTTAATCAGCCGTGAAGAATTCGAGACGCGCTTGGATATTTACAAGTCACCTCCAGACTTCATCTTCCTCATGGCAATGCATCAAGGCATCGATCATAATGAAAAATATGGTTGAGATCAAAAATTGCACTCCCTACGATCCACGAGGGATAGTAGAAGAGGGTCGACTCCGCGATGTGCTATGCAGGTCTTCCCACTTCGCAACTCTGTTTCTTGAGCTAGAGTCGCGGAAGCAAGGTAAGTATGAAGAAGAAAGGAAAGAAAAAGGTAAAAGGTGGGAGGAAATCCAGCTATTTATGTGCTTTGGAAGTGGGGCACAATCAGCACAATCAGCCAGGCAGCTGCCAGGCAGTTCTAAGGTTGTCAGGCACCTGCGACTGAGCTAGAGGGGTAAGTTCCGAAAGTAGTGGGGTGAACTAAAAATCACTTGATAATCCCCGATAAGATAAGATAGTAACTTTTCTTTCAGCAGTCACTTTTTTTTTCTTGAGACGAACAGGAACAGGCATTCTGCTATTCGTTCAACCCCACCAATATTCGATATTCAACTCACAAATCACAAATCATGGCACCTTCGTCGGGACGGCGGCAGCCGCCTACCGCGGAAGAATTGGAAGAGCGAAATGTATGCTACCATCTGCCCTCCTGGGAAAACCAAGTATTCTATCTAACATGTAAACTAGATCGTGGGCATAAACAAGGAGACAGTAACCAACACCGTCTCGAACGACTACCCCGACAACTACGCAAACGAGGAGCAGGCCTGGGACAAGGACGTCTTCCGGCAGAACTTCAAGGTCCAATGGCACGAGAATAAGCAGTACGAGGCGCAGTTCTCGCTCGTCGGCGTCGACGCCTCCATCGCCAACGCCTTCCGCCGCATCCTGATCGCCGAGATCCCCACCCTCGCCATCGACACCGTCTTCATGCACAACAACACGTCCGTGATCCAGGACGAGGTCTTCGCGCACCGCCTCGGCCTGATCCCCTTCACGGGCGGAAAGAAGGGTCTGCGGGAGTGGATGAGCTTCTGGCGCAAGCCCGCCGAGGGCGAGGGCACCTACGACACGACCTTCGACAACAACACCGTGAGCCTGAAGCTCAAGGCGCGGTGCGCGCACAACCCGTCCGCGCCCCCGGGCTCCAAGGACCCGAGGGAGCTCTACCTCAACGCGCACCTGTACGCGCGCGACATCACGTGCGAGATGCTGGGCGGCCAGCCCAAGTACTTCTCGGGCGAGGACCGCATCCGGCCGTGCAACCCGGACATCCTGATCGCGAAGCTGCGGCCGGGCCAGGAGGTCGACGTCGAGATGCACATGCACAAGGGCTTCGGGTGGGACCACGCCAAGTGGTCGCCCGTGGCGACGGCCAGCTACCGGCTCATGCCGACGATCGCGATCACGCGGCCGGTGCTCGGGGCCGACGCCGAGAAGCTCGCCGGCTGCTTCATGCCGGGCGTGATCGCGCTCGAGCCCGTGACGCGCCAGGAGGCGCGCGCCAAGGGCAGCGGGTACGAGGGCCGCGAGGGCGAGCTCAAGGCCGTGGTGAAGGACCCCATGCGCGACACCGTCAGCAGGGAGGTGCTGCGCCACCCCGAGTTCGAGGGCAAGGTCAAGCTCGGCAGGCGCAGGGACCACTTCATCTTCTCGATCGAGAGCACGGGGCAGTGGGATAGCGACGAGCTGTTCCTCGAGTCGGTCAGGACGCTGAAGAAGAAGTGCCAGGTGCTAAAACCGCAGGTCACGAATATGGTCTACACTTATTGAGTGCGGGCTCGCTTTTTGGGACCGGGGTGGTAGGTAGGCATTGGGGTTCCTTTATGTACCTAGATAGGTATGGGAGAGGGGAGAGAGATAGGGGGTTTGCTTTGCATGTAGAGGTGCATGTGCATGCGAGAAAGGAGTTCTATTCACGACACCTCCGACGAACGGCGTTTGATGGAAAATGTAACGGAATGGTTAGTTACTCAGGGATAATAGAGTAATGAAAGATTTAAGAAACTCTCCAGGAGGTAATTATAATCGTGATCACTGTCTTTATGATGATTTAAAGCTATATACGTCAGATTTGATACTCCAGCTAGAAACTCTCAACGGAAGTTTCCGAGGAGTATATAGTCTTGTACTTAGAAATGCGTAACTACATAAGTCTAACTAGATGTAGTTTTCGCATTGGTCAACTTCTGCCATCAAAATTTATATGAGATGTCCTAGCTTTTGATAACATGGATATTATATACTAAAGCTCTTTGTTAGATGACGAAGGAAAGGGACGTTGTGGATAGAGCATACTTGCCTATGAAGTAACCCAGCTAAAACGTACCATATGTTAATGACTTTGAAATCTATACTTCACATGATGTGAAGATAGGGGTAAAATGACATAGCGCTATGATGGCCCCTAATGCTACACTAGCTATACATAATGCCTTAGTCAAAAGAGAGACATAATATGATGTAGGCCAACGACCCTTTTTGCTTTAATCGCAGCAGATATGCACTTCTAAAAATACGTCCTCGTACTCGCGCTTCGGTACTCGTCTGAAGTGCCTGGGAATGCGCCGACTGGTGTTTCAACTACAGTATCGTCATCTGAACTGAACGGCTCGTCTCCAAAATCGTCTGACCGATCCGGAGGCGCACGCATTGCCTCGAGAGATTCTCTTCCGAGCTCCGGGAGTTGGTAGGGTTTAATCGTGTGCATATCCCTCCCAGACGGAAGACTAGCTAATAACGTCCCGGGCGGCGGGATAGTCTGAGTCATCATCTGCTTTAAATTAGTCATGGCTACACCGTTCATAGCTTGGAAAGACTTACGGTATCGTTGATTTTGGCCCATTTTGCATCTAACATCTCAATGACTCTCGTCTCCTCCACCCTACCGGCGTCCGCCCCCCAATTTGTGCCCCTTTCGACCTTTTTGTCTTCCCTCCTCTCGGTCCAGTCTTTCTTCATCCGGGTAAGGCTAAGGCCCTTTTTAATCTCTTTCGACTCGACCCCGAGTTCTTGGAGGCCGCATCGCAGCCAGCCCAAAGCATTTCCAGTCTGACCTGATAGCTCGGCGTCTATACCGAAGAACCGACACGCCTTTGCCCTGCTGGTCTTTCTGAAGTCTTCTATATATCGTAACAACCCTTCGTTGAGCTTCGAGGGTCCTCTTCCTTGCGACTGACATAAAGAAGATGCTTGAGCTGCGTGGTCCGCGGCTGCAAGACACAGGCGAGCGAATAGGTGAGCTCGGACCTTGGGTATCTCGGGCGCTTTGTACATCCACTCCCGGTCGTTCATGTTGCGGTCCTGTGCTACGACCGCTGGATATGGATCATCTTTCAAGACGGCCAAGAGAGTTGCTTCAGCTAATGCCAGCGAAGACATAGCACGGGCGGTAGATTGCGAGATATCAGCGCAAGGGGGTGTTGTAATAAGGCTCTCTGCCCGACGGGCAAGATAGTCATGTACCGAGGCTGCATCTAGCAGGTGTCTCGTAGCCGTTGTTATAGCTGTTGTGCGTTCTTGTGTACCTAGTGGTGCACCTGAGGTAACATATAGTGGATGGAGTGAAGAACGGGCAAGAAGAGTATGGGTATAGCCCACAGCGGAGAGAACGAAGAATAATTCATATTCTAGAGACTGGATTCTGACTCTAGCTATTTCCTTGCCAGGCACAGCATGATCTGATAGAGTAGGCCGCCATTCGATTTTAGGGTTAGAAGTTAGAACTACACTAACTTCATCTCCGGAGACTGCTTTATTACTTAAGCCAGCATCGACGGCGAGGAGATATGGAAGATAGTTATTCAAGTTAGAGAGTATTGAAGGTAAATTAGGACCCTGGGACGTTGCAGGAAGTCGCTTATGCTTCTTTAATGAGTCTTTTACAACCCCTCGGTGCGTACTTGTGTTCAAAGGTAGTGAGGGGTGCGACTCGCATGTGAAGCTTGAGGAGAATGAGAATGATGATGTAGTGGGTAGTATAAATGGAAAAGGCATCTTGACGATTCCTCTATAAGAATCCTATGTTCAAAATCGCAACGCTTCAAATGAAGTCAATTAAATTAAAATCAGTACACTCGTTTCATATTAAAAGACTTTTGCTTTTGTTAAGAAGATCACCGGAGCCAAGTGACTTGGCTTAAGCCTGAGTTGTTCATGCCATGCCTTTGTAATACTAAGAGATATGTAACAAACAGAAATTAATTGCTGTCGTGAAACCGGAGTATGCTTGAATCGGGATGCTGTGAAGCCACACCGTTTATCTTTAATAAATGGATCTGTACCTGTAAGTACCTGTATGTACCGTGCTTAGCCGCATTGTAAGCCACAACTCCATTCTTTCTAGAAGAGAGATCCCTGCTGGGGTTTGTGACAAGCTAACAAACGATCCCTGTTTTAAAAGTACTCAGGTACGGAATTTACGAAGATAATGTGGGCTACACTAAATTCAGCTTGACCTCGACAACTTTCAATGCCACCTGGTCAGATTGAATAGAGACAGCTCATCCAAATGACCAAATGACTTCAGCAGTGAGACAACACTCAATAATCCAACGGTGAACACCATGGTTTCCGGTTCACCATCGCCGCACAAGCCGCGGCGCAAGACTAAGAAGACGGCGCATTTCGACAACTCCGTCAATGTCAACACCGAAGCTCTGATCCGAACTCCCTCCTTTCCTCTAGCAGCTTTCCTCTGGCCTGCCAGGAGCTCACTTTCGCAATGGGAGGTTCTACCTCTCATACTCATGGTCGTTGGACTGTTTAGATGGGCTGCTGGACTCTGGGGATATTCAGGTACGGTTATTGCAGCTTTGCCCAATGCGCCTCCAGCTATGTTCGCGTCAGACTTAACCTAACACTCCCTTGACCACAGGCTTTCAGAAACCCCCGATATTTGGAGACTACGAGGCGCAGAGACATTGGATGGAGATCACAACACATCTACCAATATCACAATGGTATTTTCACGACTTACAATGGTGGGGCCTCGATTACCCTCCCTTGACAGCATATCACAGCTTGCTACTCGGCAAGGTCGGGTCTCTCATTGACCCTTCGTGGTTCGCGCTCTATACCTCCCGAGGCTTGGACGACCCCACGCTCAAGGTCTTCATGAGGGCTACGGTCATCGTATCCGAATACCTCATCTATATACCTGCCGCGGTAATATTTGTCAGAAGATATAGCAGGCTCTTTGGAGTTGCTCAATGGACAGCTTCGGTAGCGCTTGTCGCTATACTCATGCAACCGGCTACCATCCTTATCGACCACGTTCACTTCCAGTATAACACCGTCATGCTCGGATTCGTCTTAGCCAGCATGTCAAGTATGGTAGCAGGTCGATATATGTGGGCTTCTGTTTTCTTTGTCGCGGCTCTAGGGTTCAAGCAAATGGCGCTATATTATGCGCCAGTTGTATTTGCCTTCCTGTTAGGGAGCTGTACATTTCCTCAAATCAACATCAAACGACTCATGGGAATCGCCGCTGTCACCCTTGCCTCCTTCGCAGTACTCATGCTGCCGATAATCTTGGGTTCATTATATGATGCTAGCCGAGGTATCGATTCAAGGCCTGATCTTGACGGTCCTCGACCTCCACTCCCCATCTTCACATTTGTATCACCTTATCTAGATACAGAAGCCTCATACTATCCAGTAGTTGAGCAGGTGGTTCAAATGATCCATCGAGTTTTTCCCTTCGCGCGAGGACTGTTCGAAGACAAAGTTGCCAACTTCTGGTGTGCAGCTAACGTAGTCATCAAGTTGCGAAAATATCCAACTGAACTTCTACAGAGAGTCTCGCTTCTAGCGACTCTCGCCTCCATCACCCCGCCCTGTGCGATCATATTCTTCAAGCCGCGCAAGGAACTTCTGCCTTATGCCTTCAGTGCCACCGCCTGGGGCTTTTTCTTATTCAGCTATCAAGTCCACGAGAAGAGTGCACTTCTTCCTCTTCTCCCCATGACTGTGCTCCTTGCGGGAAAGCAGGGACTGGGAAAGGACATTAGGTCCTGGGTTGGGTTTGGTAACCTTGTTGGCGTGTGGACAATGTTTCCGCTGCTACAGAGAGTTGACCTGCGGATGCCATACGCGGTTTTGACACTATTATGGGCATATCTACTGGGTTTGCCGCCTGTATCGATCAGCGCCTACTTTGAGGAAGGGCAGAACATCTGGTTTCAATGGCTAACAGCCATCATCCACGGTGCTTTCTACGTCGCCATGGGTGCTTGGCATGTACTAGAATCAACTGCCATACCACCTCCCGACAAGCCCGATCTTTGGGTTGTTGCCAATGTCGGCATCGGTGCCGCAGGATTTTCGCTTTGCTACTTGTGGTGCCTGTGGAAATTGATCCAAGAGAGTGGGCTCATATCTCCGGTGTCTAAGGTCAAAACGACATGAGTCGGCCTAAGAAGCCCGTGGCCGTGCCACTAGCCTGTATCATAGAAAGGAATTACAAATAAAAACCGTGTTCTCTATAGCTCGCCTTGCGAGTACCCGGCGCTGTCTGAAATTAAGTTCGCCTCGCCTGTTAGGCGGTAAAAACTTGCGACTTCCAACATTTGTCTCAGTTCATATTTGGAGTATATCGACCGGATGGGATCTCGGTATGGACTGCTCATGGTAATAGTGTCTGCGTCTAGGCACGTGGCCGAGAGAGTCCAAGAGTATGATAGACAACCGTCTGTGTGACAACAGCGTGTCACCGCCTCCTCCGACATACAGCCTCCGGCTACCATCATAAGGAGGTGGGTATATGTTAGTGCATCTACCCGCTCTGCAAAGAGGCCTAAGTCTCCTTTTCCCCGCGTGACACAACCACTTCACCTGCTGCCTAGCCCTCCATATTGGAGGTTGCAACCCATTCTACCATAGCTAATCTTTGGTAGAAATGCATTAGTTGAAACATTTTCTGCACTCAACCTCTCACCGCTGGAAGAGCCGCGTTTGTCATGGGACCCGGATGGCAAGTTGCCTGCCGAAGCTCGTAGTGATGTCAGATATCTCCAGCAACTTCATCAGACATACATATCCGAAAGCCGAGCGACAGCAAAGAGCCGGTCGACTGCATTCTGAGTCTCAGAGAATTAGGCGTAGGCATAGGTCGCCAACGACGTCTTTCCCCGATGCCGATTTCGAGTGCCGCATGGAAAGGCGGTCTAGAAGCAAACAAATAGCTATTGGAGTCTTCATCGGGATCTTGCTCGGAAGGTACGTCGACAACAGCACCTCCACTCGTTATATGTTTCAGTCTCGCGGGTTTTCACATTTTGTTTGCTATTAGGTGTCAACTTCGGTCTCGGACATTGAGTAGACTGATGCCTAGGTAGGGACGGATTGGTCCGACTTCCATAGTCCAGCAACTCTCCCTAAGAGATATTTCCGTTGATATACTCCGGGGTGACCCGACTGTAGCTTTTCTATATATTATCCGTATCCCTCTAAACATTTTAGTTCCTCTTCACCTTCAACTCCAATACGGCTTCCCCAGCTATATTTCAATTATATCCGCTGTCCCATTCCACTATACAATTATATGACACGAGGTCTGGCTACTTCTCAGTCGGTCTCTTTTTTTCACTTCATCAAACTTCATCAATATTGCCGATCATTTTCTTGCTCCCACGCCAGACAGTATTTCATGCTATTTTAAGTCTATTTATCGTACTTTACATTTTCCCCCTCAGTAATACCAAGACCTCTAATGTTTCCTAAGACAATATCTTTAATGGTCACTATTATCACTAAAGGCAATAGGTCACGTTGCGTTGGCGTGTAATACCCTGTGATGTATTACTAGTTGCCAGCTTTCAAACCCAAGCCAAACGTACACAAAGCCACAAAGCTTCCCTTTGCCCAGTAAAACCCTTTTACTGCCAACAATCGCCTGTTATAATAATTAACTTTAACATCGCTGAGCTTAGATCAGCAAATGAGAACAGCAGACATAGAATTCGCTGCAATCTTAAATCGACTTAGAAACGGAGGCAAGGCATTTCTCTCGAGCTTCTTGGTTGACCCGTCTAACTTGCCCAGTTGTCTACTACTACCACGAAGATTTGCGGAGGCGATTTTCAAATATTCACCATTTCCTAAACTACCAAACGTTTTTGTCGCTATCAATGGTTTAAACCTTGCAGTCTTCTAAAAGTAAGTTCATATTACAATCTCTAAGTATTACTAAATGTAAGAAGGCGATTAACATCATGTCATTAGCCCTAAACTAAACATCTTTCTCGATCTAACAAGCATAATTTTTAAGGATCTAATTCCCAAACTTAATGAATTGGGTCTATAAGTTTTGAACCAAGGCGATAGCACAACTATAATCTCGAATTACAACACTGCCTAAGGGGGAGGCGAGACTCTGGGTCTTATTATAACAAACTTGGCATCCACCCGTCAGATCTAACACACCGGGTCCACCATATACACCCTCGTTGTCGGCATTGCTCCCGTCGTTGTTTACCATTTCGCAACGATCCGCTGAATTCGCTCAAACAGTAAACGACGTAACAAAGGTATCAAAGCAATCACACCACTTAACTTAATAAGATATGCTATGAACCTCCAAGCAGCGGCGAAGGGGAGTAGCCCTGCAACCTCCTTCCCTTTGTTGACTGAGTTTTGCATTCGCTGCTGCAGCTCGGATCGCATTGCAGAAACAGCTTGCGGAGATTGGGTTGATTGAGATCCAGATGCAGTGTTAAATGATACTCCAGAGCGTACCTAGACCTTCGCCTAGTATGACTACCAGGATTGGACAGTGCTCTAAAGAAGTGCCGTTCTCATAACCGGCAAAAGCAATACCTATGCTATGAACCTTCAAGCCACAATCAGTTTCGCAAAAAGTCGCAACCAGAGATAATACATATTCCTGGAGCTGTTAACGACCAGCAGGCCACTAATACTCCGACCAACTTTAATTGCTTGGTTGGCTAGCCCATATCCAGAGAGGCGAGGCTCCATGGCCAGCCAAATCGGCCGTTGTCTTGACCCCTTCACCCTTCCCGCTGGTCAACCCTCACTAGATTATACAAGAAGATGACCTCGTCTAAGTTGTCTTCTCGCTACTCGCATCACCCCAGTCGGCCCCCGCGAGTTTTAAGATGGCAATCCATCGTACCGTAACGCGGGGACCGACCGCCGAGGCGTACATCCCGCCAGGGCCGTATATCGCTCCAGTCCTTCTCTAGCAATGAAGCGCGAGCCGCCTCGTCACCCTTTTCCCCTTGCCGCCATTGATCTGGGAGGCAAGCGACGTGAATAATTCAGGCTTCGAAACGGAGCCACCTGTTAACCATTTTGCACACCTATTTCGCGGTGGCAAGCCGGAACAACAGCTGTGCAGTCAGTTATTCAGCAAAGCAGCTGGTCGACAATTCAAACACGAGGACCTGTGGACCTTTGACGAGTTTACAAGCCGAATTAACGCTATATATATATATATATATATATATATGTATCGTCCAAGGTCCAAAAAGCCCTTGCAGCCTCTTTTCTTACTTTAACCTCTCCTAAATCGACGATGGGCTGCGGCGTAACAAGCTCAGCGATCGAGATCATCCTCAAGGTTCCGATGGCGTACCTTGTATGGTTGGACAATCATCTGGATCTTACTATCTAAATGGTTATGATACACCTCGTACGTGTGTCCCGTGTCACGACTCGCGGGATGTTTCTATAATGTAATTTCAATCTCGTGGTGTTTTGCCCATGGTTTTTGAAGGCTAACTAATGGGTTTTGCCATCCTCTGCTACGGCAAACATCTTCCTAACATCTAACCTCTTAAGGAACTTGTCTACAGGCTGGTTTTTGAATAATCGTCCGCTCTCCTTAACAGTATTGCGGCATGCCGTGTTGCTCGAGTTGATTGGATTGAATTAATGAGGACAACAGTAAATGTCATCTCCACCAACCTATGTTCGTAGGAAGGCTTTTTACGATTTTTATAACAACTGCAATACAACTAGAAAACCTCAGATAACTAGGTACCTAGAGGTACACAGGCGGGCAGCAGGCTACGAGTAGAATTAGATGCTGAATCAAACATACTGTCACAACACTACCTAATTTGACAACAACATATATAAGAGTTTTTATCGTCTTTTAACTTTATACCTAATATTGACGTAAGCTCAGGTGGGATTTACCATTGAGCATCTAGACAGTTTGAATTCAAGTTACACGCACTATCTGCCATACGACGATCTTACATTGTTTCTACAAAGTGATTGCTGTCACTATCGTCCACTCAGGGGGTTCTGTCCCTTAGACTGCCATGCAGTGTCATCATCCCGTGTAAGCAGTAGCACGAGAGGCAGGTAAGGTTAAATAGCTTGTATGATATCAGCTCAGCTAATCATTCGTTATTCTCAATATTATGTTGATATTATGTTGATTATTGAAATATTGTACTCGTTTCGGTGGAGTTAACGCTGCTGTGTACCGGTCCTACCAATGAATAAAATATGTACCTAGGATATATACAAAACCTATATTACACCGTCTAGATCTTTCTTATTGACTAAAATGCCGTTGAAGTTAATACCTCATGTTCCAATTGGCATGATACCCTCTTTCTAACATAAGTGTTAGTTATGACTACGTACATGTACTTTATGTGGAGGAGTGCCTTTACCGTTTTGCATTGGTGTGAGGTTGCTAGTTTATACCGTCTTGCTGGATATCCCCATAACTGAGGTCCGTGACTAATGTGACATTGCCATATACTGATGTATTATGTATTAACATTTGTTGAATGAGGGAACTCATAAAACGACTTTTAATGAGACTCGAAAAGGAGAGCGGAAGACCCCACATCTTTGAAGTTATTTGTTGGTCCCATAAAAGGGGGGAAGCTTTATTCTGAAAAGGGGCTACGCGGCGAACCAGCCAGTGCCTCAAGAATCTTGTCGCGTTATTTCGATCATGACGGTGACGCGAGTTAGACTTATTCTAACCTAGTCTTGGAATCCCATTGTGCTTTGATACCTTGCGGCAGTTATCTTCAATATAATACAAGCTCGATCTATCTGTGCTTTTAAGAACGTATGAGATAGATAGTGTCAAGCAAAGTCATGGAATCAATGGTTTTAATCTACACATTACAGATGCACGCACATATATCAATAATCCTAGTGTCATTTCCTTAAGTTGTATAGACTTCCTTTTCCCCTCACAGCCGAGACCTCTCGTGATGAAGTGCGTAGTGCGGCACCAATTCAGCTCGTCTTTCCGGCTGAAAATCAACTTTTTATAAAACCTCGCTTTCTACGCCCGTTACGCCACAAAATGTGTTGCCCCAATCGGCATCGGCACACGGCGCAAGATAACCTGGCTAAAGTTCACGTGTGATCGCGATGCGGAGTGCCATCGGTAGAGTTTCTGGTTGGGCAAACTCTGGTCGCTTAATAGACCTTCTTCTTCTCGTCGATGCTGAATTGGCCAGGGCCGCTGTTAACGAGTAGGAGAAGACCACCAACGATGGATAAGATCTGGAAGAAATCGTATTTGGCGAAATCCTTGTGGGGGTGGTGCTCATGAAGCTACATAGAATGTTAGCCTATCCAATTGCTAAGAATTTCTCCTTAACATGGTAACTCACAGTCCAGAAGTTGTTCACCAGAATGTTGAAGACGCTCAGAATGACAACCAAAAGAGTGGCGCTGAACTTGGCCTTGAATCCAACAACGACCATGATACAAGCTACTAGACCAATGACGGACACGGAAATTCGCCAGACGGACCACTCGCCACTAAAGACGAATCCAATGAACAGGAAGATCAGTAGGACACGACCTGCCAGCTGGAAGTACATCTTTCGGTCTTTCTCGTCGAGCGTAGGCAGGCCCGCGAACGCCTTGGTCTTCCTAACCCAAGAGTCAGACAGCACCATAATCAGCCCACCAATGACTGAGAGATTTCGGAGGAAGAAGTTGAGGTCGAAGATCAAGCCGTATCCAAGGGCCTGGGTGACGACAACTGCCATGAGACCGGCGACAGCGTAATCGGAGTGTTTTCGGATAATGACCATCGTGGAGCAGGCGAACATTGTTAGGACATTCACAATAAGGAATAGGTGCGTTAGACCACCAGGGACTAGCCATTTCGGTAAGCTTGACAATATTAATCAGTAGATTGGGATAGTATAACACGTACTATGCCTGTATGAGTTCAGGTATACAAGTTGGTCGTTCCATTGTGTTATAATTCTTAGGGCATCTTCGAGGAATGTGACGACAATCAAGAAACGCCCAATTGCCGGTAAATATCTGTGGCAAAGTAGCGCGTTAGCCTCGCCTCGAACCCATTTGGATTTGGAGAGCTAAACACAAGAACATATAGCTCTTCTATAGCAAGCACGGGAGAGGGCGAAAACGTATTGACATACGGCTTAATGGGTTCGCTGATGGTATCCAACATATCCTCAATCTTACTAGTCTGTTCCCTAATTGCGTCCAGAGGACTCGGGTCGGCAACATCGTCTTTGGGACCACCGAAGGGGTTCGGCCCTCCAAGGTGGTAGCCGGCTGTACCTCTGATCTGGGCCATTTTGATTATATCGCGGTTTTATGTCGCCCAGGCCAGCTGTTTATGCGCGAGTCGGCGAGAAGGCGAGAATGTTTGGTCGACGGTTGCGCGAAGAATGTGAAAATAATTGTAGAATGTAGTAGGAGGAGGAGAGAGGTTGGGCAATGTGGTAGTCAGACGGGTGAAGAAATAAGGGTATCGGTAATAATAAAAGAGGGAGAGACAAGCCGGAGAACAGTCGAGTTTGGTAACGGTATAACGGTAAAACGGTAGGGGCGGAAAAGGAAATAAGTCGAGTAATGAGTAATGAAAAAAAGAGGGAAAGCCGGCGATTGTCGAAGCCTTTCGTATGATGTGATTATAATTCAATGTCCCAGTTCGGATTTGAGCTTTTAATGTGTGCTAGACAACCGTGTCCTCAATTGAATAAGTGATGCAAGGCCAAACTTCCGACATGCCAGATTGGTTCATTGGTTCATTTGCTTCGCTGACTTTGACTCAGCTAAGGCCATTTGTGGCATGGTTTATACGCATTGACCATGATACTTCTCCGAGCTACCTCCCTTGAGTTAGGAAGGAACTTAATGTTTAACTCAAAACTTACAGTGGATAGATGTATTGTTTCATCTTCTAACCCCACTCGGGTACATTGGCATTCTATGGGATGAGGCTTGGATTAACTGATCCATTGAAGCTTAAATACGTCGGCGAGAGGTATATCCGTAACCGACTGTTACTCGCTTCAGCTAGCCGTCTTAACGGACTTGCCGTGGTACTCGAGCTTAACCCTGACAGCCCTGGTAGACTAATAGAACCTTGAAATCCACGCTACGCTCCGCCGCATGTTGCCAAAAATAAATCATCATTTTCACGTAAGCACACAATTCATACCTAAGAACATTAAGAGCACAAAGCATCAGCTGTGCCGTGACTAATATCACCCTTTTCTACCTTTGATTGGTCATTACAGAGACGTTGGCTTCAAATACCGTGAAGCAAAGCGGGGAAATAACTCTAATTGCTCCTGTAGATCAGCAGTGTTAATATTCCCTAAGTAGACCCTATTGCCTAACATAGATGACTGCGCCTTATGAAAAGGTCTAGAAATCCTTAAAGTCCGCCAGCACCCAGAAAGGGTACACAAAGTTATGGAGTTTGATTTGGTTTCGTCTAACTGATTTATGAACATTGTGTATCTCGGATCTCCCCAAGTAGAAAAGGACTCTAAACCTCCTTTTAGTATCACGATATTAAAAGCAATGGATGTAATTGGCTGAACTAGTATTACACGGACCATATGGCCCTGGTTTCTAAAGACTCACGCACAATGACATAGTGGCGGGGCTGTTTTATTCCAGTGGGCGATACTTCCAAACCCCAAACAAGTTCTTAGTTATACATTAAGATATCGTAAATATCGTAAAATATCGTAAATTCATATCTCTCCCGTGACCAATACTCACATGGAACCAACCAAGCATGTACACAGAAAACACGAGCAACCACGCATCATCGTTTGATAAAAAAATTTAATCGTAGAGCACAGCAACCATACTCGCACACAATGCCATCTAATCGTAACATTCATAAAGTTGACCATCGTCAGGTCCAACGAGACATCGCTCTATTGCTCCCTTGTCATAGGCCCTTACATGTCGAACCGCCACACGCTGCCCCTCTACCGAGTGAACACGTACATATATGTTACACAAGCAGATACGGGCAAAGCAACCTAATAATACCGTATACGAAGCATCTCCTCTTCCGCCGGCCAGCCTTCCTTGGCGCGGGTGTTCGATCGACAGCCGTTGTATCAACAACGCCGAGCATCTCGTCGCCGTTTAACCCAATTTCGGCGCGCTGCTGAAACCTAGACGGCAACTGTTGGTAGCATGTAGAATTGCTTGCTCTGGATCCCGACTAACACGGTTTCCTCAAGCCGCCCTGAGGATTCTTCCTGGGAGAAGCGGCCACTGTAAGTGCTCTAAGTCTCAGGTTAAAGCTGTGACGAACCTGGATACATCCGCGAGGGAGTACAGATCCGTCAGAGGCCATCCATAGCGGTCCACCACCACCACCACACAGTAAACTCAACCAAGCCCCCCTCTTACGCAATAACCAACGAATCAATACTCGCCTTCGCAATCGCAATAACCCTCAGACACGTCGGCGTCTCGCCAGGCTCATGCATCTTAATGCCGCACAGGGGCGGCTTCCACGCGCCGGAGCTGATCAGCACGTCCATGACGGCGTGGCGCGCCCTGCTCTTCTGCTCCATCTGGAGCACGACGTCCTTGAGGCCGATGTGCAGGGGCGGGCCGTCGGCGTCGGCGTTGAGCTCCGAGAGGCCGTACACGTCGGCCTTGAGCAGGGCGCGCACGGTGAGCCGCCACATCGCGGGCTCCATCTCGCGGCAGTCGAGCGCGGCCGCCGACACGCAGTCCTCGGCGGCGCCGCCGTGGTCCCACAGGATGCCGCCGAACCCCGTCAGCTTGAAGACGAGCCGGCGGCGCTCGGCCGTCGCGCGCGCCGTCTCCGCGTCCACCGCCGCCAGGATGCGCTCGTACGCGTGCACGACGCTGGGGATGAGCGCCGCGAGCAGCATGAGGTTCTGGAAGTTGCGCGTGACGTCGGCGGCGGCCGCGTGGTCCAGCGGCTCGATCGTGAACGAGCAGACGGGGCAGTAGACCACGTCGTACGCGGTGCGGGTCGCGCGCCGCGCGTGCCGGATCGCGTTCTCCACGCCCGACGGCACCTTCTGCATCGCCTCGAGCGCGAGGTACAGCGCCGCCGTGTGCGCGCAGGTCCGCGTCGGCCCCGCGCCGCTGCATGAGCTGCCTGTGCTCTCCGGCGTGCTGGCCGTGTTAGGTGATAAGTTCGGCACTTGGTCTATGCTCGGGGGATCGAGGATGAAGAGGGAGGGGTCGATGTTCGAGTTGGAGAACGACGGCGTGTGCTGCGGCGGCGCTGGGTCGAAGCCGATGTCCCCCAGACTGTCTCCCGTGTACCCGAAAGTATACTGGTAGCTCTTCTCCTGCGGCGGCGGGGCTTCTATACTGTCATAATCTAGAAAGTCGGTATCTCCCACGGCTAGTAAGTTGATGAAGGCCAAGCCAGGGTCGACCGTATCCGGGGGGATCTCGGTCATCGTGTTCTTCGGCGCCGGGGCCGCATCCGAGTTCTCGTTATTCGACTCGTCTCGGGGCCGTTTCCTCGGCCGGCCCATGGGCTTTTGTGGAGAGTAGTGGCAGGCGATGCCTTCGCGCTTGCATCGGCCGCAGCCGTCTGGCTCCTTGGTGCAAGCTAGCTTACGTGTGCCTGTGGCAATTGTAAGTCCGAATCTTGATGGGCGACACTTATGAGTGAGTGGGTGCCCAACATACGACATTCATCGCAGGCTCTGTGTTTTGGACCGCACTCGGCAGCCCTAGTCGTTGTCGTCGTCGACATCGTAAACCTCCACACGAATCTTCACTACGCATTCGCTCGTAATCGTATATATGTTCTATGTCGTGCTCTTACGTTCTGGTCGGATTGTGGTTTATAGTCGAGGAAGAATCGAAGAATCGATCGTAAGTGAAGCATGCGGTGAAACCATTGAAGTTGTACTATGTATGTGACCAGGACTTGGATACTAGGCTTTGACTTTCAAGGATCTAATGCGCGTTGATCCGATTCGTAAGCCAGATAATTGCCTGTAGGTACATAGCTTGCCTGCATTCGGTAAGTGGGCTGGCTGGCTAAGATAAGGTACCTCGAAACTTGCTCAAAATACCTACAACTACTCTAAATATAGTAGGTGGAGGAAGTATATTACATCATCTTCAAGATACCTACGGGCAGAGTATGACGCCATGAACTCTTTCACATATTTCGAGTTATCAATATTGCAGATTGAAGCATACCTCAGATGAGTCTCATTTGAATAGCTTAGGCTATTCATCCGAATCAAGTAACATTAGCTAGTCATAACTACTTGCGCATGCTAAGAGTCACTCCCTTAGACGTGTAGGATCCAAATTTCAGGGGGTTCTATAGGTAGCCATTGGAAGCCTAAGGTAGAAAAGCCGTATGAATCAAGTTGATACGAACCTAGTCTCCTACTCCGCTTACGTTTTCTTTAAACTCTTCCGAACTCCTTTATCACGTTGGTCCTTCGATGAAGTCTCCTGTTGCATCTCACCAACAGCCCTCAAGTCAGCCAAGAATCGTCGAATCCTCAATCCAGTTTTGTCCCGTATTAGTGCGTCGTACACATTGTCTGCTGCCGCGTGTATAGCGACTTGGAGTCCCTTGATGACATCTCGGTCGTTGATATCTGCATCGTCGTAATTGAAGAAGACATCCAAGTCGTTCAAAACATCCTCGGTCTTAGGTATTCTAGGTAATGCAGGCAATGTCTTTTCTATTGAGGGATTAGGTAACGACAGTTTCTGAGGTGGAGTTGGGGAATCTCGAGTAGGTTTAGGAGGAGGCGGTAAAGGCTTCTTCGGCTTTGGATCAGGAGATTCAACTGGCGGCGTTTTCCGATCCATGTATATGATCTCTTCTGTTGACCTGAGCCGACGTGCAGGAGCAGCCATGGAAGGTTGCTGATCGAACTTTTGAGGAGAAGAATGCGGCTCCTTCTGATTCGTCTTTTCTATCAAAGTTGCCGGGCGACTGCAAAACTGGTCCAATCTGTCCTCGGCTTTCTGTTCCATCTTTTCAAGCTGTTCAGAAACTTCGTCCAACGCTCGTTCCAAGGATGATGGTCGGCGACTAGCATGCCGTGCTAGGTATGGTAATGAAGGAATTGTGGAGGGAGTCGTTTGCGGCGACACGCCCTGCGACTGCTGACCAATTGTAGTACTGGGGGCCGGTGTACCTTTTGGTTCAGGCAAGGGATAGACCTGAACCGTTTTCTGGACGGGACGAACTGGCGAGTTTTCCTTCTCTTCCTCAATAGTTTCAGGACGAGGTACACGAGGGGCCGCCACATCCCGCCTGCGTAAGCCAGTATGCGCTGTCGATTGCCTGGACCCAGGCCCCGGACCAGCCTGCGAACTTACTAACTCCGAACGTGGCCCACCATGGTTTTGCTTAACATCAGTAGACGGCTGTACCCTTAATGGCGGCCTTTTGGGGGTAATAGTATTGACGAACGGTCTGGTTGACTCTAAGGGGGGTTTCGTAGGCGTAGCAGGGACAGGAGGCAGAACCGGTAGGTCTTTAAAAGCTCGAGAATTACGAAGACCACGCACGTTTTGTGAATCTATGGTTTTCACCCGATTTTGTACTTGGCCATCCCTAGCGAGTGGCCGTATTGGCTGCGGCTCATACTGCTCATTAGGGATTTCCCTAGTTGGAGATTTCCTTTTCAGCCATGGAAAGATGCCCCTTTTACCTTTCGATGGTAATTTCTCCTTCAGCTTAGGCATCGGCCTTGGTAATGACTCTATCGGATAGCCACCCGGGGTGAAATCGACAAAAGAGCCAGAACTCGAGAATGATTGCTCGCTTTTAGTCTCGCTATGCCCGTCGAGTTCGGCACTCATTCCCACCGGTTCCACAACTATCTTCGGTAGAGGTTTTGTGAGTGCTCGGTTGCCTCTGGGCCTGACAGGAGATCCCCGATCTTGGTCTGTCGATGTCACTGCAAGACCAGCAGCTTGGAATTCTTTCCGGTATGGTAACAATTGCTGGACGGTATGATATGATACTTTCGACTCAGACTCAGTAGGCGTCATAACCGGAGCCTTACCAGCTGCTTCAGCGGCGCCTGCATACTTCTTAAGCTGCCTCGTGAAGCGATTTAGGGTCTTGCGCTGGCTCGACGTCCGAGAAGGTACTTCTGATGGGTGATTAGATTCTGTCATACCATTCTCTGGTATAATTAGAGTAGACAGTCGCCGTTGCTGGTCGAGTGATCTGTTGATCGCATCCCATACAATGGGGTCTGCAAGACCGAATCGCTTTTCTCGAGCTCGTCCTCGGTTCCGTTCTGAAACGCCCATACCTCGCGGTCGTCGACCTCCAGCTATTTGCTCAACTTGCTTTGGTCTTGGCGGAGGTTGATCATTTTTGGTGGCCGGTTGAACATGACCGCGGTCATCGTATACAGGCCTATTTTCGACAGCTTTAACCATACCAAGATTCATATTTGGAATTTGAGATTGTCGCAAAGTGCCCCAGTACGGATGATCTTCTGTGAACTCGGAAACCTGCATCAACGAATATTGATTATCATCACCCAAAGACACTCCCGTCCCTCGCGAAGGGAGGCGTCGGCTAACTCGGACACCATTTTTTTTCCGGCTGATCCTACGTTGTCTTTGGCGTTCTCGCTCTCTTACTAAGGGCTCTGGCAATGGGGTACGAAATACTGCTTCGGCTGCTCGGTGTGAGAGATTGTCACCTAATTGTGCGGTCGACGGGTGTGTGATTTTCGGTCGACGATTTGGACTTCCTTTCTAAGGTAAACTGAGTTTAGGCATCGTCTGTATTCCAAAAAGGGTTCCCAAAAATCCCAAAAATCCCAAAAGAAAAAGCTATGTTGTGAATAGTCGTACTAGTTGGTCGTGTGTTGCGTGTAGGTTTTAAGTGAAGATTGGGGTCTTTCCCTTATTCTTAGAAGTTTCTCGACTATTTAGCTGGTAACCTTTTCTCTGAAGTAACGACTCGGTGAATCGAAATTGGAAGTCAGTAAGTCGTAACCCATCTATGACTGCGGGCTGTAGTTTCTCATCCCCTAATATCATTATCATCACCTGACATCTTTGATACCAGGTGATGAATATAATTCTAACTGACGTTTCCCCTTCCGTAGTAGGAACTCGATAGCAGAGAAGTCTCTCTTGTCCATTTTAATATGCTTCTTAAATTCAGATCTAAATTATAAGATTAGCTCGGGATAAATGATGCGAATATCTTAAAAAGCTCGATTCTTTATAAATACCTAGTAAATGATTCGAAGTGTGACCGCGTAGCCTGTCATACTTATCAGTTCTAATGACTCAATTGATATGAAGATCGGTTTACAAACTGCTGGTTTCTTGCGGCTTTCACGGAGGCAACTCCGGTAAAGAGACAAGACATCTTTTTGCATACCAGATAGGCGCATTTTGGATAATCCATAAGATACCAATGAAGAGATTTGATCTTATAAAGACACGGTATGAAAGTCTTCGGACGACATCATAAATTTAATTCAACAATGTGGGTCTACCTTCTAGTTATCCATTGTCGCATACCCCTTTTTAAGTGCATGTATTATATTCTAATATGAAGGTATTCTGGAAGTGAATATCCAGAAACCGCAATGGAATCCGTCGATAGAAAAGCAAGCTTTCTCAAGAATATATAGAATTTCTCAAACTAGAGAGGTTACCACGGTGCGGTTCATGATGCAAGATAGTATTGAGAAGGAAATTGAGATTCTTCCCTTGTATCAACAAGACACTTATACAGCTGACCTAGTATTTATAGTATGTTCTAGACGTCCAGGAAGACAAGAAGGACCTTATAAACGCACTATTATTGCCCAGCAAGGCTTCACAGAAAGTCCCACAGCAACGGCTTAGGGTTTATGGCCCACTTGCGTATGCTCGATTTTTCAACATCACTGACCAGCACCCCTAGGAATTTCGAGATAAACTAAGAGGTTGAGCCTGTCCTGAGAAGTACCGGGTGGCTCCGGAAGGGTGGGTTGTTCGAGTTTCTAACTACCTATAAACAAGGCGGGTGACTAAAGGTACTGGACCAATACTTCATCGACTCCGGACGGCTTGTAGGGCCTTCAGCCCCTGAACAGCAACCCAGCCAGCAACAAGGACCGTCACTATGATACGTAGCTCGCGCACTGTAGCCGCAGTTGCCGGATCGAGACGGATCATATGTACATGCTCGATGGCGCCTCCGTGCTGCGCCGCGAGAGAGAAGGACTCCATCCACCTTTCTTTTTCTTTTTCTTTGGCTTGTTGCACTTTGATTTCAGTTGCTGTAGAACGTTTCGAGCAGTTGATTATCGGCGGTTTGGGCGGTTGTGATGTAAGATATGTTAAGAAGAGGCTTTTCGTATATTGTAATAAATAGTAGACTTCTATATCAGGTAGTTGTTCTTATAATTGATTGTTGTTGATTGGTTGTTGAATACGACGAAGTCAGAAAAGTTGGCTGGCAGAATGTGAAAATTGTTAGTTATCAGGTAGTATAGAATTTTGTGGATTCTTTCTACATAAATAACTCTTCGCTCTCAGTCAAGGGGGAATCTAAACATCATGGAAAAGACTCAAATATTTATCATCATTTTCTCGTCCAAATCATATCATGCAAGACGAGAAGGAATAATTATATGAAATGCGACAATCTGGACTTATCATTCCTCGTAACTAGGCAATAGGGAAACCCTGGTGAAAAGCCACCTACGTAAATGACGAGGGTCACCATTATATGCCCCTCACTGTGATAAGGAAAATCATCTCGACACTGAGTTGTATTATTAGTGATAGCATCATGAATTTTTGCTATCATGCCTATTTCGAACTAACCACCTGCCAGACTCGAACGCCTCGAAGGGCACATCCATATGTATAAAGCATCCAACCCAATGCCCCGAAAACCATTCCACGATGACGGAGAGGAGGTAGCATGCATGCGAATTTCGCAGTAGTGAGGGTATCGAGCATATAAGAAGCGTCGTCTCGCTCATGCAACAATTTAACCTGATACTGCCCGGCAACAACATTAAAGAACCAAGACGTCGCTAGAAAACATCCCACCAATGATGACAACCAACATGACCCTAAACTAACTTGCCTCGCTATACCTTATGCGGCACATCGTCGTGCGTCTCAATCGCGACCTCCTTCTCGATCTGGTCCAGGTCCAGATGCGCGACGGGCGCATCGTCGCCGTCGATGACCTTGGCCAGCTCCTCGAGCGTGGGGCCCTTGGTCTCGACGTACATGAAGTAGACGAAGGCGAGCTCGCACAGGATCCAGCAGGTGTAGATGAGGTAGAGCTTCCAGCTGTGCTTCTCGCCGAAGGCCTCGAAGGCGACGGGGTTCGCGTACGAGTTGAGGCACAGCGCGCCCTGGACCATGACGTTGAGGATCATGAGGCCCTTGGCCCGCAGCTTGTACGGCAGGATCTCGATCGCGTAGCCGATGAGCAAGCCCGACCACGCGATCGAGTAGAAGAAGCCGAACAGCCAGATGAAGAAGATCATCGCGTAGTTCGCCCCCGGCGACCCGTGCTCCCCGTACAGCCCCGCGCACAGCGTCCAGAAGATGAACACCCCGAACATCCCCGCCGTCGACGTCAGGAACATCGGCCGCCGACCCCATCGGTCTACTAGCGTCGCCATCGTCACCGAGACGATGAGGGAGAGGATTGTTTGGCCTCCGGAGAGCTAGATGGGTATTACCTGAGTTAGAAAACGGGCCTCTTTAAATAAAGGGTGGAGGATAGAGGATTTACGAGAGTGGAGAAAACTTACACCGAATTTGGAGTTCGAGTCCGTGATGCCGGCCTGGTCGTACAACTTGCTGGCAAAATTGGAAATAATGGCGTTACCAGACCACTGGGAGAAGAGGCCCAGGGACAGGAGCACCACCAACCGGTAACGGTTTCCCTTAGTCTTGAAGAAGTCGACGTAGCTGCTGTTCGACTTGCTCTCCATCTCCAGCCTGATGGTCTCCTTGATCTCGCGGTACTCGAACTGGACGGTAGGGTGGTGGATGTTGCCGTTGGCGTGGTAGTGGGCGAGGATGTTGAGCGCTTGGTCGTGCTTGTCCTTGGCCATGAGGTATCGCGGCGACTCGGGAACCCACCAGATGAAGAGGATCTGGATGACGGAGGGCAGGGCCTGGAGGATGGCCGGAATACGCCACGCCCAATCGTTCTGGATGTAGTTTGTGCCGAAGGACAGCCATGTGACGACTAAAAGAAGTCAGCATTTTTCGTCCACCTTGAATGTTGAATGGGTGAAATATACCAATAGCGCCGGCATTCCACAAGCAGTTATACACAGCCGTAAGACGACCACGATGTTGAGGGTGGGCAATCTCGGTCAGTAACATGGGCGAAGCGATCTGAGCCAAGCTGTTTCCGAATCCCATCATCACGCGACCGCCCATGAAAGTGTTGATGTTGCCGGCAACTCCCTGAAGGATAGCACCAACGATCATGATCACACATCCAACGATAATCGGCACTTTCCGGCCATAGTTATCGGCGAGTATAGGTCTGCAATATGTTAGAGCACATACCCTCACATCGCCACAGCGCAAGACGGAAAAACCACGACTTACACCAGGGGGATTGAGCCCAAGCTACCAATCTGGTACAACGCAGCCAGGAGACCGAGCTGGGAGCCCTGGGGGTCGTTGAAGAAAGCCTTCCACGAGTCGAAAACCTGCACGGAGTTGAAGAACATGCTGCGAGCCACCCAGTTAGCACGTTTACCCGTCTGAAGATGATGTTATGAGCCTGCCGTACCCATCGTAACCCGTCGTCGCCGCTGCGACGCACAGCACGAAGCAGTAGAAGTACAGCTTCCGCAGGCCGGGATCCCGCTTCCAGTCGACCTTCTCGAAGGCCGGCGCCTCCTCCTGCGCCTGCGTTATCTCATTCTTGCGGGGCGCCTTCACTGCGATGGCGCCGATCGCCATTGTGACGGGTTTTAGTCGCGACTTTCGAGCTGCGCGAGTGGCGAGTGGCGACTATGTCGAGATGCTTAAGCCAAGAGAGACGCGTGCTGGCTCTCCGGTGCCGCTTGCTAAGAAGCTTGGTCTCTGAGGTTGAGAGGGTAGAGACGTCGCGTGTAAGACAGACCTACGTACATACAGCGAGAGCCCGGAACAGGATTGCTCGAAGGGACAGCTGCCCTGATATATGAGAAGACCAGGACCCGTAGCAAGGGTGCCATTGCGGGCGAGCGGACCGGTAGAGGTGTTCACTCGAACAGAATTTGCACCGAGCCCGTAGCTCGTCCAAGCCCATCTCGCATCCTAGACGCGATATCTGGAATTGGGGACCCTTCTCGTGGTGAGATGCCCATATAGTACATAGTACGTGTGAGTGGGTGCGGGTCCGCCTTACCCCATTACCCCCATTGCCCCATGCCTAGTTCCCCTGTGGTGCCATGGGGAAGTAAGTCAATGGGGCGAGGGGGGTAGAGGTAGGTTGACAGGGGATAGCCCGTGGACGTCTAGGACCTAGGTACCGCGCAAGGAATTCAGGATCCGAGAAAAAAAAAAAAAAAAGAGGGAAAAATTGCATCTCGGTTAATGAACCAAATTCTGGATGCGCTGAGCACGAACGATCTGACTGGAACCCGGCCGAGTAGCAACGCCACCCGTAATATCAGGTCGAACAACAACCCGTTTGGTATGTCTTGCAGCAGGGTACTCGTTTTCCGATATTGCTCGGTAGTGCACCTGAATTCGGGAAGGATATTGTCTTTGTCATAGACTCTCATTCTACATACCGTCGAGGTAGTAGTAGATCTTCTACCGTGCCCGGGATAATTCTGCAGGAGGGCAGCCATCGCCGGGCTTTCGACCGGGCGACCATGTCACGATTTGATATGATACCTAGGTAGGTAAACAGTTGGATTGACTGGGACCCAGAAGCATTGGAACTCTTCCAGAACGCATAGCAATCCGTTCTGGATATACATAGTATTGTAGCAGATGCCGTGTGTGACGAGTCGTTCTCAACAAGTACGATGCGAACTATCTTTGGTTGGATATAATGAATTTGCGGGGAAATACTCGTCCAGTAACACCGATATCCTGGGTCTGATCCCACCGCGGGACGAGAAAGACGAACCTGAATTCTTGGGTTGTGTAAGTTATCCTATTCCAAGCTCGCCTATTCCTCCTATTGGTGGTTTATTGGTGGTGTCGTGCTATTCTAGCGACAAAAAACGCATAGGACGGTGTCGTTGTTTCAAGATGATCACTCACACTCAGTTCAGATTGTCTCTAGCACACCTTCATTAACAGCTTGTGTTCCGAATTCCGTAAGACTATATGATTGTCTATTCTCGTTCTAGCCTAGACCAAGCGGTTCCACGGTGTCGGAGACGACCCAGAATATAATTCCTTGACTTCTATTTAGGCAAAATCAATTAGATATCATTCATGCACGTCAGGACCTTTAGGAGATATTTTCTCGTCTGGGTGAGATAGTAGCAAACCCTTAAACTCCTAAAAGAGTTGAGTGCCTTGTTAGTTAATAGATGTAGCAAAATAGGAATCTGATTGTCGATTCAACTGTTACTAAAATGGAACCCGCCGCCCACACCTTGGCTAGAACATATTGATCTACCGCTTATATGACAAGATGTAGGTTGCAGTGCAGCGAAGTAACGTGGAATGGCCGCAGGAGATCAGCTCTATTACCAAACGCGTACATGTTCATGTGGTTAGCAGATCTGATCACTGAGATCGGTGATACTTCGAAAAAAACTCTTCAAGAGAAGAAACCATTATTCAAAGCTTCTGCTCAATTACACAGAATAATATGCTATAGTTGGGGTGGTACTATATCTGATCCGGACTCTTCTGCGGCGGTAGTAGTAGAGTTAAATTAATACGGCTTGGCGTTTACCTTCTTTGATCTCCAGTGGCTCTCGTCATGTCGATAGCTTACGACATGCCCTATCGGGTAGATTGTTGATGAATAACTAATCATACGGTGTTCTGCAGTAGCTTGTAACCAACTATTGTACCTATGGATGCAAGTCATTCCACCTCAAGCTGACGAGTAGGTAACCTAATACATCTAGATAGTTGAGGAAGGAGTTCAAAAGGAACGAAGGACACGACAGGGGTCCTCGATTTGGTAACCAGCTTGGTGCATGGCGAAGAGCACAGCTGTTAACCAGCAGATAACTCATCCCGGAGTGACGTCCCGCAAAGCCGGACAATGGCATGTAGATGTTGAGTATGTAAGAAAAGAATTGATAATTCTTAACGATCCTCAATACGATGGAATTGCAGTAGCTGAAGTCTCCAGTAAGCCATATGTCGCTTCCATAACGGCTCATTATCCTAGTTAGGTGATGGTGAGGCGTTGGCAGAGTTGTCTAAATCAGTAGACTCGTTCTTAGTGACCACTAAGCTCTTGCTACCGATCCCGTCTCGTCATTGAATTATACCGAAGCATTATCACACCGCTTATACCTAGGTTATGGGTAGCCGTGTCACTAGACCTCGGCATGCTAGTTTTACCAACGATGTTAAGGACGTGGTTAAACAGATATCTCCAGTAAGTTGCAGATCCCCGTGAGTTTTTACCAACTATAGTGTAGTTGGAGAAATTTAGTTTACCCCCAGATCTGGGGAATTGGGGCGCTAGCTTCGAGAGCTGGCCTTGTGGGACCCCCTGAATTTCAAAGGATTGGGCTCCTCGGACCGCTATTCACGACTCACGAGATCGACATTCCATAAAAATTACTAGGTATATATGTAGGCTAGGCTATGAGCCTCAGAAGAAGCCGTTGATTTTGTTCGCTTACATAGTATCGTACAACGCACACACGTGTTAAGCAAGTCCGCCGCTGGTTAGTTTGGGCAAATATTCTGGAATCTTAGACTTTCAGCTTGCCCAAATCTGTCAGGTGCGAATTCTAGACCGGTGGATCATCGTAGGTTATTTGCAATGCAGCCATTTAGCCTAAATGCGGCAAAAATGCCTGGTCAAAAAGTTGCTAGGGGGACCCCATGCAAAAGTTTACAGGAGGGGGGGATATTTTTGGGCGGATGCTTCCGAGGTAACGTATGCTGCCAGAAGCGTGGGATTGTGCATTTCTCAGAACTACATCGCATCTCATCCTAGAATCTTGCTAGCCTTGTAGTCCAGCCCGATGGGCGCATTGAAAAAAATATCAAAAGTCCCATGGATGAGTAGAAACAGTTAGCCCTAGGTGATCATTAGCGAGCTTCGACTTAGTCTATAGTTCCAATAGGCTTGTTCGCTACCGCTTAGAGTTCTAAGCCAACATCTACGTTGAGCCGCCACAACGTAAGGGAAGTCCAACAGGAATATCATACGTCGGTTACCATTACGAATTCACTAACGTCCTGACCATTGGAAATGTTCTGAATAGTGGTCAGAAAGCGTGTTGCCACGTAATCCACCCTACCTTATACCTCAGGGGTTTAACATTGAAAACCGAACACTCGGACGAACCGGCAAGACACATCGGGAGTATCGAAGAGGCTCTGCGCGCTGCCAGAAATAGCATATCATTTTTCCAATACATATTCTGCTAGGGACGGATATTCAAACAATGGAAGTGAGACAGAGCTGAACTAGCCAATATGGCTGATTGGACGCCTAGCCAAGCAGCATATGCAATGTCCTGGTTCCAACATTCCGCTGAGGCTATTTCGTAGATTGATTGCATCGATCGAGCCGCGTAAGTTCCTCGGTTATGAGATCGAAACGCATTCAGCCTGACCAACGACATATATCCGCCGAGTCCACCTCCCACAGTACGCGATATCCAGGTAGCGACGAAGGAAACCTGTTGATTGTTGATCACATAATTCCCTCACGAATCGCACGCTTGCGTATTTCAAATGGACCGAACAATTGCACCGAGGAGTGGATTCTTGTTTATTCCTATCTTCGTCAAACGCCATTCAATGCATCATGCATTTAGAGGGTATTTTTTATCCTCTATCCCATCCGGAACGCCGGTTTGCCGTAATTCAATCGGGCCCTTAGTATACAAAGCTTTTAGTTTTTTTCTGAGAGGCATTACCCATCGATGTTGGATATTGGATGTTGCCTCCCACTTGTTCTTCTTCCTTTAAACCTGGAATCCGAACCCGGCCATGCAGCTTCGATACTGATCGATAGTCGTCTTGCAATCGGAAGTAGGATCGTTGGTTTTCGAGAATAGCATGCATTCGTCACGCTTAGACTTCTCGTCTTTGCAGACACAGCAGGGCTATTCATTAATATGAGTTAGCAAGAAACAATATTGATATTTAAATAGGTTATATTCGGACAGACCTTGGGCTTTGACATGGCGCGCGCATCTGAGCCGGAGCCCACAGCCGGTTTGGCCTCGGATTTCGAGGAGATCGAAGCTACATCAAATTAGCAAATATAAGTCGACAAATAACTTTATAGTTGTCTCACGCATTGAGATACCGTGTGAAGCCATTGCGATATCGTTGAAGGTAAGTGCGAGTGTGTCGAGTTGTAGGTGATTTGGTCAGGTTTTTTGTCGCAAATTGTGTTCTTGAATTATTAATTGACTATTAATTGATCATCAAAAAAGATCGGACGAGGTATGACGCGATTTGTCATTAACAATGCACCTGCACTGATTTACCTAGGTTACGATAAGTAACCGTCTGCACGGCCACATCTGTTATCTAAATTCCGAAACCATGTGGCGCCCCGCCAGCCCGCAAACTCCGAACCTTTTAAGTGGGACCTTGTTTCCAAAGGTCCCAACAATGCGGGTAGGTGCTTAGATAATCATTTTAATCACTTTTAGTTCCAATCGCGAACAAACGACCAAAAGTTCCATGATTCCTATTTTGGACAAAACAAAAAGGAAATCAAGATCTTTTTAGCCCTGGATTGGCCAAAACGCCGCCTTTCATTACCGAGAACCAGGCAACTTTGGATTGTTTCATACCTACCTACGTAACCTACCTACCAATCCATAGGAATTGTTCTTAAATCATTGTTCTCGACTTACACTAAGCATAGTCTCATTGGTTCTGATGGTCTTGATTCTAATATCTGGCTAATGTTTATTATAGAAATACATGACGAGGTTTCACCGTAATTGAGTTGACCTATTTATTTTTTGAACGACGAGCCAGAACATACGAGGTGTTTCAACTGGTGACTTGGATAGATCTTCTTAATAACGGACACGTCAAGTTCGCACTTGGATATTCCTAGCGTCAACTACAATTTTAATTTTTAAACTACGTGTTAGCTGGTGTAGCTGAATCAGCCTCAATAGCTAGCACTGACATAGTCGGATCTGCATGAAGCATTGTGGATACGATGACAGGGCATGCGATAGTCAAATCCAAAGAACATTGCACCCAGATCACACTACTGTCTATTCCACTTCAAAAGACCATTCCTTCTGAACTTCTAGAAGTCATGTGCCGTCCTTTCTTAATTCCAATACCATGTTCGTATATAAACTGCCAAACCTGCTCTTGCAGTAGCAGAGTAACCTCGAAGTTATCGTTGATACCAACTCCATGTTTCGCTTAACTACGACTAACTAACTAGTTAACTAATACTAACTAATATCTAATATTTATAACTATCTTATTTTACTACTTCGTCAACTAGACTACTTGAAAAACCCCTATTCGACTCGTCAAATATGCCCACAAGCATCCGCAATGCGGTATTAACCGCACTCTCAGTGTTACCAGCGGCCCGATCCGTTGCGCACATTCCTGTAAGGGGCGGTAATACAGCAGTTCCTGTGTTACGTTCCCAGCAAGATACTTGCGAGCAACTTCGGCAGACCTTGACCGGCGTGAATGCAACCCTCTTCCCATCGGACGGAGCAACATATGAAGATTTCGAAGACGAGAACTAGTGAGTTACTCTCAATACCCCCAAATTGATGTAATAAGATATTAATTCCATCCTCCTTCTAGTTCCGCGGCATGTAGACTGCCGGCTGCTTGTATTGTTAACCCTAAGAGCGCTCAAGAAGTCTCTACGGTAATAAAGATTCTCTCTCAGACGGGGACCAAGTTCGCCATCAGAAGTGGTGGCCACAATTACCTTCCTGGATTCGGCAGTGTTAATGAAACGGGAGTTCTTGTCTCGCTCTCGAGTTTGAATACCACCGTGTTATCAACAGACAAGAAGTCTGCCAAGATTGGACCTGGAAATAAATGGCAGGCTGTCTATGAGTCTCTGGTACCTCAAGGGGTCACCGTCGTCGGTGGACGTGTCGGCCCTGTTGGAGTTGGCGGGTTGATGCTTGGAGGTAAGCCAATCGTGCTGGACAGAAAATGAATATCACCAACAGTAGAGACTAACACTCCCAGGTGGACTAAGTTACTTCGCAACCCAACGAGGTCTCGCGTTTGACAATGTCAAGTCGTACGAAGTGGTCCTCGCCAATGGCTCTATCGTCACTGCTACCGCCAGCAATCAGTATTCCGATCTGTATAAGGGACTACGAGGTGGTGGTTCCAATTTCGGCATAGTCACCAACTACGAACTCTACACATATCCTGTTGGAGACTTCTACATCGACGCCCGAGCCTACAGCACGAACCAAACAGAGGATTTCCTACGCGCCGTGGCCGAATATCAGCAAGAGGGCCAATTAGACCCCTTATCAAGCGTTAGTGGTATGTACCTAGCCATCAAAGGCATCGTCATGTTTTGTTATTGGTGATGGAAGCTAATTTAGTCGTAGTATGTTACAATATCTTTTATGAGGAGCCACGCTTGCAGTTTACATAGCATATTAACACATAACAGATCCAGCTGGTTGAGACTGGCCCGACGATCCTCCTCCTCTATAGCGAACCGGTACAATCGGCCAAAGCGTTCGATGCATTTTATAATCTCGGATCGTACACACCAATCATGGCCGCGTTCAATGGTTCCCTCCTAGACATCATGACTCTAACCGGGTCCCGATTTTCGACTGGCAATGTTAGCACGTACGGCGAGACGTTTACCCACAAAGTCGACGCGGATTTGAACATTGAACTATACGATATCTTCGTCGAAGAGATCGCCAACCTCCCCAGCGGAGCTTCAGGAGTTTGGGTTCCTAACCCAATTGCTGCTAGTGTAGCCACAGTTGGAAAGCAGTACGGGGGAAACTTGCTTGGTTTACAGGCGGTTCCGCAGCAATGTACGTTTATCATTCTCCGCCGCCAGTAACTCGTAGTACTAACGATCTCTTCATAGGGTACGAATGGTTCATTACATGGACCGATTCGACAGAAGAGCAGACCATCTGGGACATAAGTTCACGAATCACTCAGCGTTGCACCGCCGCTACCGCAGCGAAAAACATGTCCATGCCATACCTTTTTACGAACACAGCGGGTATGAAACAGAACGTGCTCGGTAGTTTCGGTACAGATAACGTCAGCTATATCAAGAAGATAGCGGCCAAATATGACCCGGGACAAGTATTCCAGAAACTCCAGAACGACGGATTCCTCATCCGAAAATTGTAAAAGAAGAAATCAATATTTTTCTCATTTGTTTTTTTGCTTTGTTTTGCACATATCATGGGGGCGGCAGGTACATAGACGGAAGGGCTTTAATGCGGACAATACCCAGGAGACAGAGAGTTAGTATAATAAATGACACGAGTATTATTATAAATAGATAAATAGATATCGATCTCGTAACCGCTGGATCTACAAGACTTGCGGCAAGAGAACAGGGTCTCTACCCGGATTCAAGGTTGTATCTAGTCCGTCAAATCCTTATAGACGGATCGCACCGAGATACCCAAAGAGGCAATTATGCTCATAGTAGTGATACTTCGTGGTTGATTCATACAGCCTTAGACCCAACTGGCCTACGGCTATGCCGATTCCTTAAAGTGAAGAGTACTACCGACTTCGAAGGTCACATTATATACTGCTCTACTATTAAGAAACCTGCATAAAATGAGGTCGATCGAAAAAATCCGGGCCCTCTCAACAATCGATCCCGAATTAGACCAGGTAGGTTTACAATCATAGCCTGTTTTCTCCTCTTTTTTGTATTCGTACATACACCTTAGCTTACTGTATATGACACAGTTAATTAAGAATGGTCTTGTATTACCCCCTTCATGGAATAAAGACACGAACGTGTACGAAGTCCGCGCTCTGTTATCCCGAATAGCGGAGACACATAAGAATGAGTTAGGTCATCGTTTTGAGGAGAAAGACCTGCAAATCCCAACAGGGGACAGTGCGTCTATTACGGTGCGCGTACATCGTCTAAAAGAGCAGACCAAAGAGGACGGTGGCCATCCTGGAATGTTGATGCTTCACGGCGGTGGGTATAGCATTGGGGATTTGAATACTGGTGCCCGGCTTAGCCGCGTATTCGTGGGCCTCGGCGGCGTTGCCGTAAACGTCGATTTCCGGCTTTCCCCTGAGCATCCATTTCCGGGGCCGGTTGAGGATGCATTTGATGCTCTAACCTGGGTGGGTGATCTACGAATAGGGGTTAGGGTTAGGGTTAGAAGATGAGGGAAAGAAAGAGAGACCGCATAACTAATTAATAATACTAACGAATCTTATTATATGATAGGTTGCGAAGAATCTTAAAAGCCTCGGAATCGATCCGGCGAAAGGGTTTATAGTCGCGGGCGAAAGCTCCGGCGCAAATATGGCACTCGCAGTAGCGTACCTGTGGACAATCCGGAGAAAAGGGGCCGCCCTACAGATCACAGGTATATACAGCAGCGCTAACTCGGCTGCAACTATAGAGACGGTGCCTGAGGAATACAAACCCTTCTTCATGAGTATGGAGCAGAATGCCCACGCCCCCGTTTTGGATATGGCGGCTGTTGAGCGCATCAAGGGTAAGACGAACACCATGCTTATATGAAAAGTCCACCTAGCAACAATCCCACGCTAAATCAAGACTGTTGTGTGTCTTCGCAGAGCTTTACAAGCCGGACCCAAAAAGCCCTCTTGCGTACCCGATAGCCATTCCTGACCCCTCGATCATGCCTCGGGCTTACTTCCAGGCATGCGGTCTAGATCCCACAAGGGACTGCACGCTGGTAATGGAGCAGGTTTGGAAAGATGCCGGTGTGCAAGCAAAGCTCGATATATACTCCGGAATGCCACACGTCTTCTGGGCTCTGGGCCTTCCCGCTTTGGAACAAATTAAGAAGCACGAGGCAGACACTCGGGACGGGCTCTTGTGGTTGCTGAAGGTAAAAGCATTTTAGTCTAAGGACTCGATGACAACTCTACAAACTTGTAAAATCCGAAAACATAATCTCCAATCCATATATTTAGAGTTGATTTCCTCGACAGATAACAGGCAGCCACATTCTGCGTGGTGGTGTATCCTACCTCTAATCTACCCCGGTTAGTCATCCATGATGTAATGGTACGACTTCAAATATTACTAGGATGTTTAGCCCCGCCAACCCCCACCAAAACATCATAACCGTAGATTTCGGGGACAACTGTATTACATAAACAATTATTTACTAGCAGTTTCTATCTACCTCCCTAGGCAACTACATAATGAGCTCCTTTAAAAGATAGAAGAAACTTCACTGCCGTCAACTACTTCATCTTCTTAGCATATTTCTACCACGCTTAAGAAACAACAGTAATAGCACCGTGCACACAGCAAACATGCCGCCTCCATCCCCCCTCACCATTGCGACGCAATCCGTCCAGCGTCTTGTCAAGGAGGAAAAGTCCTACCGAAAGGAACTCGCACAACAAACCGAACGCGTTAAGAAGCTAGAGACAGAGATTCAGAACGGAGGCGAAGGCACAGACGGTAATGCTGGATTTGTACTGAAGCAGGAGGTGCGTTTTCCCTCCCCCTCTTACCCTTTGCATTGCCTTTTCACATTCACCCCTTTTCATTGGAGCCACTATACTCTAAGGTCTACAGAGCCTATACTATCATGCTAACCTGCCCTTCGTACAGCAACAAGCCAGGGACGAAACCAAAGCCGTCTTTGGCCCCCTGAACGAGCGCATCGCCGAAGCCCTCCAGCGACTCGAGGAGCAGATCGCGACAGCCGAGAGCGAGGAGAAGTCGCCCGAGGAGATCAAGAAAGCCAAGGAAGCGTTGGAGCTAGGAAAGTCCGTAGAAGAACCGCCTGCCGCATAAGTTGCCTACCCGGCATGTGGAGGGGACCTACAGGCTAGGAGGTGTTGGTGTAGGATTACGAAGAGGAAGAAATTAATACAGTGATACCACCTTTATTATGAAGAGAGAATGAAGAATATTGATTTTAAGACGTTTGAAACACGAGTAGAAAATATTTGTCCATAGGTCTTCCTCATTATTAGTTTGTCTAGAAAACCAAATTCTGCTGCTCTGCTCTGCTCTGTAGGGTATAACCACTCCCATGCGCATGCTGTAATAAACCACCGCGGACGAGACTCCGCAACTCGATGACAATGATTCTCCCAGGCAAATGCGACAACACGGCAAAAGTTCACAGTGAGCAAACACAATGCCCAGCGGCCCTTCATCATAGCCTAACCCCCCTTCCTTCGTAACCTCCTCACGATGTATCCATGCCCTCGCCATCCGGCGCCTCCACCGTAATCAGCGGCGTCTCCTGCGACGCGTCCTCAGCCATCGGCGTATCGGCCTGGTGTGCTTGGTTCTGCGGGGCGGACGGCTCGCTCATCTCGACATCTTCGCCCTCCTCCGGCTCCTCGTCTCTCGGCTGCTGGCTGCCGGCTCGTAGACTCGGGGCCTGGCTTCCCGCCCGCGAGAAGTCTCCACTATCGCCTAGTCTCGGCTTCAGCCCACCGCCAGTCGTCGCGGACGCACCGCCGGGACTATCCGGCCGTGGCGTTCTCCCGTCGCGGCTGCTGAGCAGGGGCGTGGCGCCGCCGCCGTCGCCGCCCTTGGCCGACACGGCGCCGCTCTCGGGCCTGGGCGTCGCGTTGCCGCTGACGAGGCCGCCCTTGCCGGGGGTGGCTGCCGCGTCGCCGTCCTCGGCATCAGAGTCCATGCCCTCGCGCCTCTCGACCTCCTCCTTCTCGTCGCGGATGAGGGCGCGCAGCCTCTTGCCCTCCTCGACGAGGCGCTCGAACTGCTCGCGGCGGTCGCGCCAGGTGGCGCCGTAGGTCTCGCTCTCGCGGTGCAGCTCGTCGCACTCCTCGGCGAGCTTGGCGAGGTTGGCGGCCTGCTCGGCGCGGGGGCGCAGCATGCGGTTGCTCGTGATGCGGTCGGCGAGCTCGTCGAACTTGCGGCGCTGCGCCAGCGTCGCGCGCGCCTCCTCCAGCTGCGCCTTGAGCCGCGCGTTGCCCTCCCGCACCGACTCCATCGTCCCCAGGATCCGCACCCGGTCCGCCGCGTACCGCTCCCGCTCCGAGCCGTTCGCCGTCCCCAGGAACTGCAGCCGCAGGATCTGCGCGTCGAAGGCTTCGAAGTCGAGCGTGATGTCCTCTTTCAGAGGCGCCGTGTCGACGGCCGCCGCGGCCTCGAGGTCGGTGCTGCTGCTGTCGGGCGGTGGCGTGAGCAGCTTGCCGGGGCTGGTGAAGGCGCCTGGGGCGACTAGGCGTTTGGTGAGCCGTTTGAAGGGTTTCTCCTCGACGTTAAGAAGGCGGGACTTGTGTAGCTCGTTTTCCTCTCGCTCCTCTAGGAGCCCAAAATGTAAGGATGCCATGTTTTTGTTTGGGATTTAATTCCCGTGGTGATGGCAATTGAAAGGTGTAAAAGTGATAGACGTGGTTTGAAAATTGGGTGAGGTTTGAGGTTGAGATGCGTAGCTGTTAAGGTCAGGAATGGAATTTGGTTAGATGTACATGCATGGTTGGCTTATCGATAAAATTTATCGATAGTGGAGATTATGTACGTCTCAATGGAAAACCCGCAATAAATGCATAACTTGATATTTATACACGCATATATGTATATATCAGTATCTTTTAAACAGGTAGACAAGATTATTGTGGGGATTCTGCTGAGACCACCTCGTCGACTAGGTCGGACCACCTCTCGGAGTTTAGCTCGGACCACCTCCTGGGGTCCGAGCTAGCTCCGAAAATGATTAAATATTAAATAAATTCATAACACCACCAATATAATTATTATATAAATAAAATTTATATCATTCAAAAGCTAATTTTTCAACGGTTTTAATGGATTAGGTTGCACGAAGTTTGAGTGATTATTCATCAAGTTATCTTTAAGTGTAATTTTAAAGAAAATATATAAATAAAATGTAATGTTTAAAAAAAGTTTTAAACTTATAATTAAGTTTATAAATTAAAACTTTATAATATTAATTTTTTAAATTTTTTATATTATTTTTTAACTTTTAATTTAATTAAATATAATTTTTAAAAATTAATTTACATAATATATAATTAATTAAAAAAATAAATAATAAAAAAACTTTTTTTAATTTAAAATTAAAATTTAATTTTTAAATCGGTTTTTTATGAAAAAATTTCTTTTTAATTTTAATTATTATTTAAAAAATACTTTATAATTTATTATAATTTAAAAAAAATTAATTTCGTTTATATATCATTTATAAAAATAAAAAACGTTTTATTATTATTAAAAATTCATTATTTTAACTTAAAAAAAATTCTTGCTAAGTTTGAGCCGGTTTTTTGATTGGTTGAAAATTATCGATAAGCACGGGCCAGCTCAGAGTACTTTACCACCTATACAAATTCGTATGCATCTCATTGTACTTGTTTAAATCATACAAACCTTCATCTTTCAACCTTAATAACTTCATCAATATTAAATATAAAATGGATTAATTTATACTAATCGATAGCTAATTCAAAAACGGATCGAATGATACAGGTTGCATCAATGTTGAATTTGTATTGATGTAGATATATCAAGGGACGTGTAAGATATCAATATTGAAGCGTTTCGAAGGTATCACGTGCAGCCGGTCGCAAATAGCAACATTGGGAACCGCGATACAACAGCTCATTGAGTACGAAATATAGCGTGCAACCAGTTAATATTTATATGCATAGAAGCGCCTAATTGAGGGCTATAAAAAGGTGTAAATTTTATAGTGAAAAACGCGTTGTAAAGGAAGTTATTTGAGTTCAAAGCGAAGGGTACCATGTACTGACTTCTAGTGGCTTTTAGTGGCTGCGTGGCTTATTAATACGATTACTAATAAGGTCAGGGTTAGGGTTACGTAAGACTAATCCGAGACTGGTCTGGGATTAGTCCTAATTGGGATACTGGTCTGAGCTCATACCTAGACCAGACCGAGACTGAACTTTAAAGTGGAACCGTCTGAATTGGGTAAGTGGGGTAAATGACTAAGTATGTGGGGCGGTCTAACCTATCTAGGTCAACTAGTTGGAGGTGGTCTTGGCAGGCCGTTTTTTCGGAGTTAAGCCCCTCGGAGCGCCTCAGGAGGTGGTCCGAGCTAGTCGACGAGGTGGTCCGAGCTATGAGCCCGATTATTGTCTTTCATTGTTCTTATATGAATAAATAGTACTATATATAGTTATTATTAAGTCAAATTCTCATGAAATATGAATGTAGGCACTTTGGACTAGGTACAACGGCGTTGGTAGTCGGGGAGATTATGGCTCACTATCAAGCAGCATTATAATACTACTTAGTAAGAGCCCCTTATTTTGAGTCGTCTATCATGATTTTGTACAGCTAAGTCACATCCTACGCTTACTATATACCATAGATCTAGAGGGTATAAGAATCATCTATTCATGCCTTAACCAAGTTCCTAGCCCTCCGCCTTTCATCCTCGTTAAGCACCCATTGGATACCGTCCTCGCCTTCTTCACTGTTTATTTCTTCCCACTCTTCTTCTTCCATATTGGCGACCATAAGTATTTGGGTCACTCTCGCAAACATCTCCCTAACAGACCAGTTGCCTCTGGAGACGGTACTGATGATACCCGAGAAATCCCGGTCCATACGTATTGCGCCGTACGCACTCGTCTTCCCGCTATAACTCCAGACCCTTTTCTCGAGAGTCTTAGCCAGATCCGTCGTCGTGAGATCCACGAGCGCAGTGAATGTCTTAGGAGTCATGAGTCGTCCGATAGGTTTCATCAGTGCGTCCCACCCACGTTCGAATCTCCGTTGGACGCGATCTATCATCTCGTCTTCGTCTTCATCATTCTGGCGCGCGATTTCGGCCAGTTCATCTTCGGAGCGCCAGTAATCCGCGTCGCGGAAGCCTTCGACAAGAACAGGTTTCAGTCTTTGCTTGACAACAAAAGTGAAGAGCACCTTCAAAGCATCAGATATCAGTTCGCCAGTCTTAATAGCAAACGTGGAATTTAATGCGTTGAGTGCTGATGTTACAAATGTGACGTCGTGTTCGAATGGGAAGGCTGTAGCCAGGTGGCTGGATTGAGATGTCCCGTTGGGTTGATCAGGAGAAGTGCCGAGCTGCGATGCAAGGATTCGAGCTAAATAGTCCTTCGCAACATCCAAGCTGTTGATAAGCACGATGAAAGAAATGATTTTGTTCTCGGGTGGAAGACCTCCTTGGGCTGTCGGTTGAGGATAGGATTCATCTCGCATCCTTCGCTGTACCATTCCAATAAAGTCAGATCCCAATACTCTTCCAACATCCGGAATGACCGAGGCTGCTACGTCGCGTTGCGATGTCGATATAGCTTTGTGGATTATAGTACTGACGATATACATGATATCGTCAACGGCTGATATTATATAAGGCGCATTTCCGTCAATAGACTTGTTGATGTTGAGTGAAAGGCCGCTAGGTGATTCGTCGAGCTGGAACGCCTTTTCAACAGATCTCCTGAAAAAGAACATGGCCAAAGAATTGTATGGCGTTGTAAGTTTTCCCGAGATCTTCCGGCCAAGGTTAGATTTTGTGACAACCTCTGGTATTGATAGAGGAGCATCTTCAGGAGTATCGGGGTCCTAAAAGTACATAGAAGTTAGTTGTTGGCACCCCGAAATTATCCCAAGAGAACAAATTACTTTGCATTTCCCAGCAAGAAATCTCGAATACAATGCCCATCGGCCAAGCATAACAGAGATCTCGCCGAGTAGACCGTCTACTTCCTTCATATCTACACCCTCGTCCTCGCTATTCCGTGCGTTAGTTGCGCCGCCTAGCGCTGGTGAATTCATGCGCGGTGTGCCTGTAAGCGTTCTCTGCGGCGGTAAGAAGCTCTGTACTAGGAAAGAGAATGGGTAACTCTTTGCGTCTGTGAGTTTCCTGTCAACACCTCTCTCGTCACTCCACGAATCCAATATGATGCCGCCTTGTACGTCAGCCTCCATCTGGAGTCTCTCTATGACTTTGACCATCTTGCCCTCGCCATAATGCCTCTCCACAAGTCCGCCGTGGCTTTCGACGATTTGAGCGATATGTTCAAATAACTTCGTGAGCGCGTTGGCGTAGAAGAACCCATCTTTTTTCCCTGCATCCCCGGGTGCTGTTCTGAGAGTCGCCCTAGCCGTGCCGGCAACACCCTGGCATACATACCGCCCATATACATCTAATCCAACATCGCCTCTTCCTATCAAAGGAAACAGCTTAAAAAATCTTGTAACCTTAGCTCCGTCGCCATCTTTAGCCGCCTTTTCGAATTCTCGTAGAAATAGACCGCATAAGCTCTCTTTCGCATTTTCGAGCGTCACCCAAGGCGCGTCTGGCACTTCAACACTGGGTACCATAGAGGCCGCAAAGCCACCGCGTATAATAGGTTCGGGCACTTTGCTTGCGCGGGCGATATAACCAGCCGCGGCCTCCCAATCCTGCGGCGCACCCATGCTGCCAACTACTCCATGGACACAGGCCTTGAGCTCTGCAACCTGCTCTACAACCTTCAGTGTCTGTTGCACTCGATCCTTCTCTAGGTCGAGATCCTTAACTCGGCTAGAAAGCCGACCTGCAGTATCGGCGGCTGACGAAAGCATGCCATTGCTAATGGACCTTGTTGCGATAACTTGGGAGCCGAGATTCGCACGAAGTAAATCGAGCCGTCCCAACTCGCGAGATAGGTCTGCTTGAGAAGAGAGAAGCGCATTAAGACGATTTGTTACACTGGTCTCGCGGACGTGTAAGGCAGCCAATGCGGTGCGGACGTCGGAAAGAGTTGAGGCATCGTGAATGGAGGGACCTGATGTTGAGCTGGCGTTCAGCTTATTAGACGGTTTCTGTATTGCTGGCCCCGTGGAGTTGCCATTGGGGATATTGTTGGCGGACATTGGGACATCGATTGTGGGAGGCGCATAGCGAGCGACGTAAGATGTCGAGCCTAGCCTGAAGTTGTAAAGTGTGGACTAAAGTTGGTCCAACCAACAGTGATGGCCGATTTTACACCCCGCCTAACTGGTAGAAATTTGATAGGGTTTAGCGAAGTTGTAGGAGAGTTTAACCGCTAAAGTTAAGCCAATTAAGCTTTAAACCCCTTATATAAAAGATAATTCTAGCGTCCTTTGAGCTTCGGAAACACATTTTTAGGTACATACAGTCTTAATCGATAAGCTTACTGTAATTTTTATTTCACGTCCAATATCATCATTGTTGCTATCCGTACGTCTTATGAGTCACTTTCAATGAACCAACTTTTATATTCACAACTCTTATATGTACCTTATGAATGATTCTTAGAGAAATTTGAGACCTTTCAACGAATTTAATAAGGTCCTCCATCTAAGACAAATCTAGTCCTACCAGAATTTTATAAAAAAGACTATTCAACCAAGCAAGTTGGCGCCCAAGATCTTGGATCTGAGATTAAAATCTGTTCGAGCTGCTTTTCACTCCTACAGCACAATGTCACGGGATCTACCAATAATGAACACCCGCATTCTCACTGTGCCAAAGCGGGATTTGGGAAAATTTAAGGAAGCTGAGGGTTGTGAAAAACTAGGATCATGGGAGGTCTCTCATACTCAATCACCTAGTCTCGAAATCCTTCATGAGGCTGCAGAATATCTTAGGACTAGGGACACACCCGTTGCGTTTCCAACTGAAACCGTCTATGGACTTGGAGCAGATGCAACACGAAGCAGTGCGGTTAGGGGTATCTATACTGCGAAAAGGAGACCAGCAGATAACCCCCTAATCATTCACATTTCAGATCTAGATATGCTTCGAAATGTTCTAACCCCTGAGAATATGACTAACGGCACGACCAACGGCACGACCAATGGTACAAAAGATACCGTTCAAGATCAAATACCTGAGATATACAAACCTCTTATAGAACGATTCTGGCCAGGGCCGTTGACGATACTACTTCCCAATCCAACTCCGTCCAAGTTAGCCCCCGAAGTGACGGCTGGGCTGAAGACCTTTGGTGTTCGAATGCCAAAGTCGTCCCTTGCCCTCTCACTTATCAAACTAACAGGCTCACCCCTAGCAGCCCCATCAGCAAACGCATCTACAAAACCCTCACCAACTACCGCTGAGCATGTACTCGAGGACCTAGATAGACGCATTGAGTTGATACTCGACGGCGGACCATGTCTTGTTGGAGTCGAAAGCACCGTGGTAGACGGCCTATGCGACCCCCCTTTGATTCTAAGACCGGGCGGAGTGAGCATAGAGGAATTACGGAGCTGTGTTGGGTGGGAGAAAGTTGAAAAGGGGTATAAAGACCAGAGCGAGACAGGCAAGTCTGCGCCAAGAGCACCAGGAATGAAGTATAAGCATTATAGTCCTAAGGCGAAGGTGGTTCTATACGAGGCAAATTTCGCTGCAGCTAAGGATGGCATACAAGCCGAGGACTTCGAAGCGTTCGTACAGGATCGACAATCACAGCAAAGCTTGGGAAGTGGAAGTGAAGGGTTACAAGTCGGTATAATACGAACTCGATATTGGAAACCTGCTGCCGGGCTGCGCTGCGGCAACTTTGAAAAGCGGGAAACATTGACGGAAGCGAATGATCGGGAGAGCCAGGAGACAACTGATCTTGACGTTCAAGAAACAACACTTTATGATACCACAAGTGGGGCTTCAATCGGGAAGCTCATGGATATAAGCATAGGAGCGGACACTAGGAGCATAGCGCAGGGGCTCTTTTCGGCGCTACGTGAACTGGATAAACGAGGTGCGGATATCATATTTGTAGAGGGGACAGTAGACGATGAAGATATCGGCGCGGCGGTCATGAACCGGCTGCGCAAGGCAGCTTCTCGGATTAGGTCGTAGATCATAGCCGGCATGACCACACCGCCCGTCTCAATAACAACCCGTTAAGAATAAAATAACGACTTTTTACCAACGCCATGCCGGAGTCTACGTTTAAGGCCGTCTCATAATCTTAATCTGAACTGCAGTTTCTCACAAGCCTTGTCTCAACCAATCTGTCAGCTTGGCCTTTCCTAATTGCGCCAAGTTGTTCACGCCCTGTTCGCTAAGGTCGATGCGGCTGAGATTAACATCTTGCGTCGGTGCCTTGCTGACTCTCTGTACGATGATTGTTGGGTCGGTCTCTAGGATGATGCCATCGTCCACGATCTCGTCGATGGCCAGTGAGACCAAGTCGTAGTTTTCGATTATCGTTCGCTTATCAACCGATTGCCTATTTCAAGTCAGCTTTGAACCCAACAGAATCCCTCAGTTAGTCGACATACTTAAATAGCAGGTGAAGCGAATCCCTTAGTGCCAAGATGACGTTGTATAGGAGGACCTCGTTCTCGTCTACACCACCCACGACATACATCATCACGTCAGACTCCATCTTATACAGCACGATCCGGTTGTCGTAGAGGATGATGTCCCCCGTCTGCTTCGCCGTCTTCTCTAGTAGGCCCTTCTCAAACGTCTTTTGCGACTTCACATCTGCGAACGGACCGCTAGGTTGGTGGTGGGGAGTTGAAGCTACAGGAAGTTCTCGTTAGCAGTTGCAATACTTCGTAGTGACATTGTCGAGATAGGGTCGGGCATACAAGCTGTGGGCGCATGGTGGGGAGAGCTGTAGTATTTCGCGAATATCCTTGAGCCATCATCGATGTTGAGAATGATGATGGCATTCACCGAGGATAAGGACATCCCAGGTGCCATTTTGAAAGATTGGTTAGGTACTAGGTTATAGGTATAAAACGGTTGTCGTAGTATGAATATCGAAGACGTTGCTTAGCAATTGTCTTTTATAATACCAATGTCAATCTCAAGTACCAATGCTAGCATTTAGAAGTTCCAAGGTGTAAGGTACATGGAGTGCATGTGGCATTTGGCTAGGGTGGACCCAGATGAGATGGAGAAACTGTTTTAGCGGAACCGTGGGCAAGGGTCCCCCACACTACCTAATGTGAGTACACATCTGCATAATATTATACAAAGCACAAAGGTAGATAAAGCAGTTAAGTGGTTGCATAATTTGCACTTTACGCGTAAATACGCGCTAACCCCCTTTCAACGCGTTCGTGCCCCATTTTACGCGATTTCCTCTAGGGCGGTATATCCCACTTTCCTGGCTTGGTCTCCTCTATCACCCACTTTCTTTCCAAGTCAACTTCTTTTCTACAACCAAGTACAATCTCCACGTGTGAAGATGTCGTCGCCCTCTGCTCGCCGTACGCGAGGCTCGCAAGCCGGTACTCCTCGTCGGAGTACACGAAATTCTCAAGTCCCCCAAAGCAGTCCCTCCAACGGGGGCCCATCTCAAAATGGATCGCAGAACGGGAACACTCTGCACCCACAGCCCAATCCCCCACCTCAATTAGCATCCAGTCCTCTGTTTTATCAATCGTCTCCAGCACCTAGAAATGACAGAAGTTCACCTGCTATACGTCACAACACAGACAGTCAGAGCACCAATGCCAACTCTGGCGCAGCGCCTAGTTCGCCGCTACGCCGTGCGGCTGGAAGCGATGGCGATCGTACACCAAGAGCAGCAAGATCACTTATGGGTGGTGAGAGCAGATTTATTGCTAGTGAAACATCATAGAGACTAATAAATGCTTTAGAATCGTCGCCCATTCGATATGAACCAAGTTCAAGCCCAGGTCGTAATTTGCACCCGCAATCCGACCTTCGAAGCGAGAGCAGCAACTTATTCGTTGGCCCATCTGATACCCCACGAGCCAACAGAGTTAATCGAAGAGGTGACATCAACTCGGAAATTTTTAGTAGTCGAGGCGGAAGCGGCAGCCGTGTTATATTGGACGATTCTGGGCGCGTAGTCCGAGAAATCCATTCCGACGCCGCAACATTTTCTAATCTCGATCCTAACACCTCTGATGCCAATGCTCTCGGTGGCCAAGACAATGCGACTATCTGGGGTACTACTGTCTCCATCGACGATACATATGCCGCATTCAAGGACTTCTTACGGAATTTCACAAAGAAGTACCGCATGTGGGGTGAGGGAATGACGACGGAGCAGACAGATATTGATCCTGAGAGTACAAACAAGCCGTACTGGGAGGAGCTTCAGAACATGCTCATACTCGGCCAACGAATTCTCTACGTAAATGTTCAGGATTTAAAGTTGTATCCGCCTACCAGGAAAATATGGCACCAAATTCAGCACTACCCGCAAGAAATTGTGCCACTCATGGACCAGTCTGTCCATGATATTATGATAGAGCTCGCACAGGCTGAAATGTCCAAGCAAAGGAGCCAGAGCACTGCGACAGCAGCAACACCACGTAATGCCGCTCCAAGTTCCGACATGCAGCTCCCGAGCTCAGAGCGTGGCGATGAGCCTCAACCCTCGCAACGACCTCCACAAGGCCCTACTCTGGAAGAAAAGGTCATGGATCAGACTTATATGACTCGACCTTATGGTCTTGATGAAGTCATAAATTTACGTGACCTTAATCCATCCGACATGGACAAGCTCATCTGTATTAGAGGTCTTGTAATCCGAACAACCCCCGTTATCCCAGATATGAAACAGGCTTTTTTCCGATGTAGCGTCTGCAGCCACTCGCTTCTGGTCGGCCTCGACCGAGGCAAGATTCGAGAGCCTACCGAATGCCCGCGATACCTATGCGACTCAAAGAACTCCATGCAAATTATCCACAATAGGTGTGAGTTCGAGGACAAGCAAGTCATCAAACTGCAGGAAACCCCTGATGCCGTGCCTGCTGGACAGACGCCACACTCGGTTTCGGTCTGTGTTTATAACGAGTTGGTCGATTTCTGCAAGGCTGGTGACCGCATCAAGATTACGGGCATCTATCGTGTCAGCCCAGTCAGGGTCAATCCACGCCAGCGTTCAGTCAAGAGTGTATTCAAGACTTTCGTCGATGTTGTTCACGTCGCCAAAGTCGATAATAAGCGAATGGATATGGATCCTTCCACTCTCGGTGCGGAAGGTGACGAATCAGAAAACAACATTGAAGAGGTTCGAAAGATCACCCCCGAGGAAGAAGAGAAGATAAAGGCTACCGCTGTTCGTCCGGATATATACGAGCTTCTCTCCCGATCACTAGCTCCATCTGTCTACGAGATGGACGACGTGAAGAAGGGTATTCTCCTCCAGATGTTCGGAGGAACGAATAAGACCTTTGAGAAAGGTGGCAGCCCGAAATACCGAGGTGATATAAATGTCTTGCTGTGCGGTGATCCGTCGACGTCAAAGTCTCAGTTGCTCAGATATGTTCACAAGATTGCTCCTCGTGGCGTATACACCAGCGGCAAGGGGTCTTCTGCGGTCGGTCTCACCGCATATGTCACTCGCGACCCTGAGACTCGGCAACTAGTACTTGAGTCTGGTGCTTTAGTCTTGTCTGACGGTGGTGTGTGTTGCATTGACGAGTTCGACAAGATGTCCGATTCTACCCGCTCTGTTCTTCACGAAGTCATGGAACAGCAGACAGTTTCCGTGGCCAAGGCTGGTATTATCACGACATTGAATGCCAGAACCAGCATTCTGGCATCAGCCAACCCAATTGGTTCTCGATACAATCCGGACCTGCCTGTTCCACAAAACATTGATTTACCACCTACGCTATTATCACGATTTGATCTCGTTTACTTGATCCTCGATCGCGTCAACGAGTCGACTGACCGTAAATTGGCTCGCCATCTACTCTCTATGTATCTTGAAGATAAACCTCAATCCGCAGCTTCTGTTGACGAGATATTGGTAAGTTCATTAAATGAAGATTATTGGGAAATATGTTACTAATAGATTATTCAGCCTGTGGAGTTTTTGACATCCTACATCTCATATGCTCGTACCCACGTTCATCCGGCTCTTTCTCAAGATGCCTCACAAGCACTCGTCGAGGCATACGTCAAGATGCGCAAATTGGGACAAGATGTCCGTTCAGCTGAGAAGCGTATCACCGCCACAACTCGTCAGCTTGAGTCGATGATCCGTCTCGCCGAAGCGCACGCTAAAATGAGACTCTCGCGGACGGTCACCAAAAACGATGTTCTAGAGGCTGAGCGGCTCATCCAGTCGGCGCTAAAGACTGCGGCCACCGACTCTCAAGGACGCATTGACATGAGTCTTCTCACGGAAGGTACTAGCGCCGCAGAGCGGAAGCGCAAGACAGAGCTGAAGGAGGCTGTTCTACGTCTTCTCGATGAGTTGACCAGTGGCGGACAGAATGTGAGATGGAGCGAAATCAGCAAGAAGTTAAACGAAGGATCAAGTGTTCCAGTTGAACCATCTGACTTTGCCGAGACGATGAGGGCGCTCGAGCTGGAGGGTTCTCTTACAATCACTGGCGAGGGTGCTAGGAAGAGCGTGAGACGTGTTACCAGTATCGCGTAATAGGACAGGACGGAGGCGAGAATCAGGTTTGGTTCCTGGACTAATGTATGGAGTGGCGGGGTTAACGTCATCGGGCAATTCGTCTATACTGGCTGGCGTCTTAGACATGATGAAACGTTCAAGGAATTGGACATGAGCTACGGGTTTGCGATGAGTTAATGATGGAGTGTTGGGTGGATTAATAAAATGCTGAATGTCTCACGAAATTACCTACGTATGTGGTGTTGAATTGTACTTGAATGTTGATGCCATCTCATTTCTATATAAGCCGAGCTATCTCGTTTTACCGAAAATGCAGCAACTCTCCTAAATATAACTTACCTTATTCCAACTACCTTTAAAGGCAGAAGCTACAAGAAGTAATCTATTTTGCCCCAACTGTGAAAAGCCTAAAACATTTGCTCGCTCTCCAAGATTCCACTATGCAGGACTCGCAGCTCGAGTCCAGTTTTGTCCACCTACACCAACTATTATTGGTGCACAGTGACGTCAATCTTTCTCCTCACGTTTCATGAAAATGGACCGCGATACGCCGATATCGAAAGCGGGCGGTTTCTATATTCCAAGGCCTGACGATCATCTTCAACAGGTAGAATTCATTTACAATCCTTAATTCAGCCTTAAGTATACCTTCTTTTGTATACCTTCGTTTTACCCCCTTTTTCTATAGAAAAGACGATAGAAACTAGCGCGGACAATGGCTTACAATTCTAAAGACAACTACCCGCGCCCAGACTTCGTCCACGGCAATCATAGGTGGACACCGATAAATGATGGCTGGTCCATACTCTTCGACGACGAGGACGTCGGTCTCAAGGATTCATGGCAGATTAACGGCATCCCGGACAAGGTCTCTGTCACATCGATCGTCGACGCGGATGCACTTGCCCAGAAACTAGCCGCGTTCCCAGAGCTCAAAGAGAAGGGCTTCCAAGCACCGAAGGACCGCGAGTATGCCAAGAGGCCCATCAACGTGCCCTTCACGTTCCAGACGCCGGCCTCCGGTGTCCACGACAACGACGCCCACGAGGTGCTGTGGTACGAGCGGAGTGTCTTCGACCCGCGCGCGGAGGCGGAGAGAAGTGCCGGGGATCGGGTCCTAGCGAGGTTCGGGGCTGTCGATTATGATGTCACGGTCTGGGCCGCCGGGTACCCCGTAGCGTCGCATCGCGGCGGCCACGTCCCGTTCGACATAGACATCACGGACGCGCTGGCGAGGGCCGGGCAGACGACGGGGAAATGGGAACTCCCGCTCGTGCTACGGATCCGCGACTCCCCGCACGACCTGGCGCAGCCCCGCGGCAAGCAGTACTGGGCGCCGCAGCCCGAGAGCATCTTCTACACGCCGTCGAGCGGCATCTGGCAGCCCGTGTGGCTGGAGGTCGTGCCGGCGGAACGCATCGGGGACAGCGGCGCGGGCACAGTGCTAAAAGCGAACAAAATTTCCGAGGGGCTGCTGGAGGCGCGGGTCGCCGTGCTGGGCCGGAGGGCGGGCCACGGGTATAGCGTCGAGATCGAAGGTAGCCTGCACGGGCTTAGCGTTGCAAAGACGAGGGAGAACCTGCCGGCGGACAAGGACTACGTTTTTTTGAATTTGGGACTAGCGCTGAGCGATGAGCAAAAGTCGAGCGCACGGCCGTCACTTTCGGAGGAGGCGCCGTATTACGACACGAATAGCTGGCGCGGCAACCTCGCGCTGTGGTCGCCGGATCACCCGACTTTGTATGACCTCGACATCCGGCTCTTCGACTCGGCGGGTGTGCTTGTCGACGAAGTGAAGACGTACACCGGGTTCCGAAGCCTGGACTGGAGCAGGGGCGACCGCACCTTCCGGCTCAACGGCCGGCCGCTGTTCCAGGCGCTGGTCCTGGACCAGGGGTACTGGCCCGAAACAGGGATCACGCCGCCGTCACCTTTGAGCTTGAAGAAGGACATCGAGCTGTCGAAGAAGATGGGCTTCAACGGCTGCCGCAAACACCAGAAGGTCGAGGACCCCGTGTTCCTGTACTGGGCCGATCGGCTGGGGTACCTGGTCTGGGGCGAGATGGCGAACGCGTACGAGTGGAACGAGGATTATGCGGAGAGGTTCACGCAGGAGTGGCTGGAGGCCGTGAAGAGGGATATTAATCACCCTTCGATTGTCACTTGGACGCCTGTCAATGGTATGTGCTCTGGGTTCCTAGGCTAGAGTTATATCTGCGGTTGTGGATAGGGGGCTAACTTGTTTACAGTATGTCAACGAATCGCTCTCCTATATATTATTCATTTTGAAATATATAGGTAGGTATCAATATACTCGATATAGTATGCTAACGTGTAGCAGGAGAGCTGGGCCTACCCCAACCTAAAAGACAACGTGGACCAGCGAAATCACATCCGCGCGCTCTACTACCTAACCAAGTAAGAAACAACCAATCAATCACCCAACCCTCTTAAAAAAGAGACACCCCTTAACCCCAAATCACAGATCCCTAGATCCCACACGTCCCGTAAACGACAACTGTGGCTGGGAGCACGTCATCACGGACCTGAGCACCTTCCACGACTACTCGGACGCGCCGGAGCTCGCCGAGACATGCGCCTCCCTCGAAGGCATCCTGGGCAAGAAGCTCGGGGGCCGCGACTTCTTCGTCGGACCCACGACGCACGAAGACGGGCGGAAGGACGAGGGCACGAAACACAGGGAAGGCGCGCCGGTGATATGCAGCGAGTTCGGAGGCGTGAACATCGCGCCGGCGAAGGTGGAGCAGAAGGGCGAGAGGGATTGGGGCTACACGACCGCGAGCGACCCCAAGGATCTGCTGAAGAGGTTCGAGGCCCTGCTGACGGCGGTGGTGGAGGGGGGCCATATTTGTGGCGTCGTTTATACCCAGTTGTGAGTCACTCCGCTACAGACCCATCTACAAGGGTGAGAATAGGGGATGAGATCTGATTACTAATGCTTGCCTGGTGTTACTACAGGTCCGACGTCGAGCAGGAAGTCAACGGCCTGTACTCGTTCGACAGGAGGGAGAAGATCCCGGCGACGCAAGTTAGCAAGCTTGTCGAGGCCGCGATGAAGATGTATTATAGGAGTCTTGCGAAAGATCCGTGAACTACGTACTTGGATACCTAGGGCTTAGGTCTGAAGGCCTTGCTTGGTGGAGGGTTGTTGATAGGTATGGCTTGGGTTATTAGGGAAGAGTTGGGTAAATATTAGGAGGATAACTGGATTTAACAATTTATACGAAATCTATTACTGAGCCTGTATATTGGCGATGGTGCTTGAGACTATTGCCTATACCTTTATTTATATATAAAAAATAAATTTTTAGCGTTTTGATAATTTGTAGGTTAGCTTTTTAAAGGGATCATAACTAATTGATCTTGAAGTTAAAATATTGTTTTTGGTATTGGTATTCTCATCTCTTATATTCAACACTAGACCGCATTCTTGGTATTACGGCATTAGACACTCACCGTATATAACGTCGTTATATCATTTAGATTAGACAGGCATCATGAACAGTGCTATTAGTGACGGTCAGCTTGTTGCTAATATCTATCTAGTTGCACATCATGACTGACACGTTTATTTGGGCATAGATCTAGTTGGGTTTCAAGGCTAGCAATATGAGCGGTGATAAGCAAACTTTTGAAAGAGATATGATACATATTAGTTAATGTGACTTTATACACAGTACTTTAACCTGTGATGACTAAGAAAGCCCAAATTTTGACTTTGTAAATGAAACAGGGGTCGAATGAATGATTTAAAAAAAAACGAGGTCCTCACAACTCAAAACTCGGATAATGCAAAGTCGTAGTCAGTGTACACACATGCAATTAAGCGTTAAGTGGGGGCACGCGAGCTTAAATATGATGTGCAGGGATTCCTATGTAGATAATCTCGGTGGGGCGGAAAAATAACGCAGCGATCCAATGACGAGGACATTAATTGTAAGGTATCCAGGGTTATCATGGATTAACCTCAACTCTCTCAATCGCCACTAAAGCTTCCTCCGGTTCTTCCAGATACCCAATTCCCAATTGGACTTCACCAACCGGCAATGGCGTCGCTATATCGCATTGCCGGCTGCGGCGCCAGGCGTCTGCAGCTCGCAAAACCAGCGATACGCGCTTTTTCCCAATCCGCCTTGCGCAAAGCCGAGGTCCCCGATTACCAACCTACTACTCTCAAACCTATCGATCCCAACATCATTCAGGGTCTACCTAGAACCGAGGCCGACCGAGAGCCAGATCCAACCCAGCGCAAGATGCGCCACTACACCGTCAACTTCGGACCTCAGCATCCCGCAGCCCACGGTGTGTTGCGGTTAATTCTCGAGCTGAACGGAGAGGAGATCCTTCGAGCCGATCCCCACGTCGGGCTATTACATAGAGGAACGGAGAAGTTGATCGAGTATAAGACATACCTACAGGCCTTACCTTACTTCGACCGACTAGACTACGTTTCCATGATGACGAACGAGCAATGCTTCTCCCTCGCCGTCGAGAAGTTGCTGAACATAGAGATCCCCGACAGGGCTAAGTGGATTCGGACCTTGTTTGGAGAGATTACACGAGTTCTTAACCACCTCATGTCCGTTCTATCACACGCCATGGACGTTGGCGCTTTAACACCTTTCCTATGGGGTTTCGAGGAACGAGAGAAGTTGATGGTAAGTTAAATTCATCGATATTGCTGTTTGAAGCTATCTATCTATGTAATACATCGTAGAAAGAGAAATAAAAATCTAATAATGCTAACTCCCCTTGATAGGAATTCTATGAACGTGTCTCTGGTGCCCGTCTCCATTCCGCCTATGTAAGACCTGGTGGTGTCCACCAAGATATCCCGCTTGGTCTCCTTGACGATATCTACCAATGGGCTACGCAGTTCGGCGACAGAGTCGATGAAACCGAAGAGATGCTTACAGATAACCGTATCTGGCATCAAAGATTAAGGGGTATTGGTGTAGTTACAGCTGAAGATGCTCTCAACCTTTCCTTCACCGGTGTTATGTTGAGAGGATCTGGTGTTCCTTGGGACATTCGTAAGAGCCAACCGTATGATGCCTATGACCAGGTCGAGTTTGATGTCCCTGTGGGAATCAAAGGCGATTGCTACGACCGATATCTATGCCGAATGGAAGAGTTCCGCCAGTCTCTCCGAATTATTCACCAGTGCCTCAACAAAATGCCCGCCGGTCCGGTCCGAGTTGAGGATTACAAGGTATCGCCACCTCCGCGAACAGCGATGAAGGAGAACATGGAAGCTCTGATCCATCATTTCCTTCTATACACCAAAGGGTATTCCGTCCCCCCTGGTGAGACATATTCGGCAATTGAGGCACCAAAGGGAGAAATGGGTGTGTATTTGGTGAGCGACGGAAGTGAGAGGCCATACCGATGTTCCATTCGTGCCCCTGGTTTCGCACACTTGGGTGGTTTCGACCACGTTTCCAGAGGGCATCTACTTGCAGATGCGGTGGCTGTGATCGGAACGATGGATCTGGTGTTCGGTAAGTAAAATGTCTCCTAAATGATTGACAAGTGAAAGCATTTACTAACCGAGATGTCAATGCAGGCGAGGTTGATAGATAGTAGCCTTTCGTGGTAGGCTAAACTCCAAAAAAAGGGATTTTCCCGGTGCGAACCTTAGAATTCACTTTCATGAGCATGGATCATGTATGATAGTCGTCGTTTAGGGGACAACGTACCTAAGGTAATGCATCGAGGCGCTGCGGCGCCCTAGTAAATATGATGAACATTGCAAATGTGTGAGGTTTTTTTTTCAGTCCTTTCCAGTTTTCATGATCACATTTACCCACATTATTTTCCCCCATTCCGTTATCATCAGCGACTATTACCGCTGGAATGGATGCCTGTGCTAAATCCTATTTTCTATTTTTCACCCCCTTATTGATAAGCTACATGAGATCACACCATATCCTTCCCCCTAATATCGCCAATTGATATTTAGCGTTCAGGTTCTAAGTAGCATCCGCTAGTGGGAAGCAGGTCGACGATCGCCGGGGATCTTCGGGTAATACAACTCGCAGTCCTCGAAAGGCGGCATGTGGCTGTCGCCCTCGGGACCGGCACCGATCGGTAGACCCACGATGGGCGTCTCTTGCACATGGTACGCAATGACCTGCATGTCGACCGGGCGCGGAGTCAGCATAGCACCGCTAGATGCCTGTGTGTCGTTCATGAACGACGTGTCCTGGGCGGAACAAGCCCAACGTGCAGGCTGGCCGTAGGCACTAGGTTGAGGTGGGTTTGCGAAGGATGACGCGGATCCGTCGGGAGCCAGACCCCACAAGTCGAAGGGATTATGTGCCGGGGCCGGCGCAGGCGGGAGGTGTTGTCGAAGGGTTTCGTTGAACTCGTCTAAAAAGCCTGCCGGGAATGGCGCGGGGTTCTGGGTCGGCGCCTCGGCGGGCGTGTTAGTGGGGACGGGCATGAAGCTTTCTTCGAAAGACGCAAGTGTGTCGTGCATCATGCTGTCGCCGCCCCGCGAAACGGGAATGTCGAAGAGCATGTTCTCGCTCTCCTGCTGCCGCGAGCTGAAGTCGTTGGGAGAATGTGTTAGGAAGGCGTTATTAGAATAGCCCCCAAGATCTTCCATCCCGGCTTCCTCGAGCCAGGATGCGTACTGAGCAGGGTACTTGTCAAACGACACGTTGCAGTCGCACTCGCCGGTGCGGTGGCGTTCGGAGTGGTCGTTCACCCACTCGGCGCCGTACTGGCTTGATAGCCGGGTCGACACTTCCAGCTTGTTGTCCGCGCCTTCCTTCATCTCGAACATGGAGGGCAGCGCCGGCGCGCCGGGCGTCGCTGCTTCCGCGGCGGAGGACGCGTCGCCGCCCGTGTACTCCAGCGGGTGGAAATTGCTGTGGTTGTAGTGGTGGGGGTAATGGCTGCGGTCGCTAAGAGCATTGTTGCGAGCGACCTGCTTGCCCTTGCTCTTGTCGAGGGCGGGCAGGCTGCGCGTCTCGGAGGTGCTGCGGCCGACGTCGGACTCGCCGAAGTCGAAAGGCGTACCGAAGATCTCCGCAATGGATGGTAGACGGCCGGTCTGGCGGCCGTGGCTCGTGGACGGGGTGAAGACTTCCGCGGAAGGCGAGAAGTTGAACTGCTCGGCGAGCGAGGGAGCAGCCTCGGCATGGTCTTGCTTCATAATAGGTGGTAGTGTAATGGCGGGTAAAGAGGAAGCCGCCGGATTGAGCTCCTGCCCCGTGTTCTTCTCGGGAACGTTGGTCGCTACTGCCTCCCGGCCCGCATCCGCCTCGTTGTCCGCGTAGTGGGACACCACGCGGGGCTGCTGCATGTGCGGAAATCGCACGTCGCAGCTGCACGCACCTCGCGCGTGCATGAACTGGTGCTCGTGGACGATGATGTTGACCCATCGTCCGTGGAGGATTCGCGCGCACGCCGGACACATCGTAGCCGCGAGGAGCGGGCGGGCTGCCGGCTTAGGGCAGATTTGGTTGGTGTGGGCTTGGGTGGTCATGGGGCAGGGCCGCTCCACCGGGATGGAGGTGTGGCCACAGGTGTAGCCGAGGTATTCCGTGAAGCACATTGTGAGTAGATGGAATACTTGGTACGGTGATGTTCTTGAGGTGTTGTGTTTGACGTTGATGGGTAAGGAGGGGTGTAGGTGGTTAGATGTTGGGTATGAGCGGGATATGATCCAGAATAAGTTATACTTGATGGTATGTCTATTGACCCGATACCTTGGAGATAGGAAAGGCGAATGCTCTTAAGCTATGCTTGTAATGTAAGAGATACTTGGTTGGAAATCAGAAGAAGCTATAAGAGGAACGAAGAATCCTTGGAGAAACCTATGCTAACTTGTGAGTTGTAGGTGGAAGGATTTGAAAGTCGACTGAAAGCTGCTGTTAAGTAGTGAAACTTTTGGTCGGGGTTTGGCTAGATGGAAACGATTAGTCCACAGAAGCACTAAGAATATCCACACCTTCATCAATTCAGAAGGAACTCGCTCTTCCCTAGTATGGGACGACGAGGGCATGAGATGAAGGGACTGCCCGCCGTACCGGACGAGGCGGAGGTGTTGGGAAAAGGGGGGGAAGGTACGGAAGTTGTAGCGGTTGCGAATTTTGTTCTAGGGGCAGGTGCTTGCCAAAAATGGCAATAGCGACTACTCTATTCCATCTTTTCCCTCCGTATCAACGGGGAGAAATCACTACTTACCTTTCCGTGCCTACCCTCTACGAATAGATACCTATTGAGGTTTCTTGGTACTCCGAGATAATACTGTTCAAAATAGTGTGTTTTCGGCGAAGTTAGCGAGTCGTCTACCTTCTTAATTGGAGCAACGAGTGAGTAGTTGAAAAGAATGGCTGGGTAAATTACCAAGGTATGATATCCCTTCAGTCCTCGCAACTAAGGTGTAGAGGAACAGCTAGAGGGCTCTATCATTCACAGATTCCAAGGTCAAATAAGCGGTAGGTAGTATCTATTGTCGTACGGAGACTGGGGTACAATGAGATATCAAGTGAGATGTAGAGATACAAGAGCTATAGAAGGGGTCAAGAATAGGTAGGACTAAACTGGGGACTTAGGCACAGGGTCAGGGTCACTTAGACGAAAATTGGATTACAGGCAACCCACTGCTGATTCTAGACACTGGCTCATTCGACAGCCCTGGGGGATCTGATAAAACTACGGCTCTCGGGATGGCAATAGCTAGCCCTCTTTCCACGGTACTAGTTACCCTATGTAGAGCTATGGTCAGGCACCGGCCCCAGAGGGAGCGGTTGTGGAGTACTGATTGCGTGCTAGAAACAAACTCAGATTCCTTGATGTATTCGCTACCTGCCTCTACACAGCAGGGGTTTGGATGGGTTAGGTAAATTTCGGTTATGATGCCAGTATAGCGCCTTGTATTTTTCATGGGGGTTCCTAATCTGTAAAGCAGCAAAACGCCTATTGGTGTTTGAATCTTCAATCTTTCAGGGGCGGGGTGTCAGGGTCTCCGTACCAATCACGAAGTTTCCATGTTTTATTAAGCAGGAAATCGATATGGAAGTATCCGTCCCATACGTGATTGCCGAATTGGGCTTTAGGAAAGAAGTCGGTTGCCGTAGGCTGACAGTCGTGCTTGAGATGATAGTTTAAAGATGGATCAGACTGGAGCTAAGTACCTAGGTATAATGTACCGAATATGTTGAGAAAAACCGGATTCTAGGTAGGAATGGCAAGCGTGGTTTCATGTGAATACGTCATAGAATGCGTGATCCTGAGAGTATCTAAATAGTTAGGTAAGTAGAGAGTTCGTGTGAAAGTAATGAGTTATGCTCACTGTGAGGTTTGCCCTCGCTGCGAAATACTGTTTGGGATCAGAGATCAGGTTTGCGTTTGTGACTTGCTGAAAGGGGTCCTTCACGGGTAGTTTCCATTCCGCGATATATATAGGCTGTTACTGGGGTTTGTATGGGAGCTCCGTGGACTCTTATAGTCAACTGAGACTCCATTACGAGTCTGGGAAAAGTAGCCCCAGATTTAACCTTGAACAAGAGATGATATGTAGTGATGTGAAGTTACAGGCAAGATTCATATGATTGTTTCATTCAAATTTGAGAGAACTACAGTCCTGGGCTTCAAAGAAAAAAAGTAGGAGAACAATGTCAACAAATTGCCAAACTCTACCATTACTAGCTAGTACTCTCAGTTCATACTCAAGTATATTCTATTATTTCTTTTCCCTAGGAGGAAATATATATCTACCTACATTATAAAAGAGTCAGATATTAAACACATTCCACAATCCGGCATTTTGTTGTATTAAAAGATAAAGTCAACAACCCAACATTATCGTCGGCTGCCCAATGCTTCCTGCGTATTTACACGGTAATTCTTGAAGTTTAAGAGCTTTAAAAATGCGAGTTTCACAGGAATGACGCATATTACTAATAGTGCTAAACACTAGGTACCTAGGTAAGTAGTTATGGATAGATAATTATAAATAAATGCTAACAACAAATTTGATTCTTTTAGTCTGATACTTATTACAGCCGTACAAATCGTGATATTCTAGCAACCTTTATTGCTGGCTCTGTCGGTTTAACAACAAGATATATATTAATAGGTCGAGGTACGTAATACAGGCTGTTAATATTTTCTCATGGTGTTCGAATCAACAAGTAATACTCAGCGGACCCCAACTAACTTAGCACCTAAGACGTTTCCCTAGAAGAAAACCCGGAAAAGCATATAGCCAGGGGCTGGGAAAACATGTGTTACAACGCCCTTTTTCTAATTTGGAAATTGACCCCCTCAGGTGTATCATCGTAAACAGGTCGTTATCCGTATACTAGATCATATTCATATGTAAGGCAGTGAGGAGAAGTGTGCTCAGCGAGAAGCTTGTTGTACGTGATGAAGCTAAATAGGACAAAGCTTATTATTTCCAATGGGAAACCTCTCTAAGGAGAAGTATTGGGGATATTTACGCGTCGTATTACCTAAGGCATCATGTTGGCGGACTTCCATGGGGACTGCATCATCCGAGATGTAATATCGTGGCGGCCACTAGAACCAATGTTGTCATATCGACATTAGTTCCGCCTATTTCTTGGACGTGGAAGATCCTGTGGTTGGTCATCTGTTAGATAAATTATTTCAGCTCTCGGTAATCTACCGAAGGTGCACCAGAGCCTTACCATCACTTAAGCATCGGCTGCCGGTTCCATCATGCAGTTATTTTCTAGAACATCTTTTCTCCGCCACGCCAATCAAGTCGGCAAAATAATATGCAGTCCTAATTTCACATATTACTCGTTAGATTAAGTCTTTACAAAATCAGTATTGTACGTATAATGACAGGCACGCCCCCTATAGAACCCTAAGTTAGTATGAAGCTTTTTCTACCATAGATCGAAAAACTAATAACTAGGGGAAGTTGTTATCGAAGAAGCGCTACCATTCAAGGTGAATCCACAATGTCTATTGAGACTAGCGAGCTAGATTCTTTGCTTGAAGAGACAGAAGATCATTATAGCGAAGATACAGAGCAGCCAACAGGAGAAAAGGACTTCCGTGCCAGTCGGTTCGCAAAGAGAAGCGACCTCTCCCAATGGTTTCCGCAGATTGATGATGAAGATAACGACAGCTGGCGTAGATACTTCTCGCGGAGGGGTCGTGCTCTTTTGTTGCAAATCCTATTTATTGGTGTCATATTCGCAGCTAATCTTGGCTTGACGATATTTGCGATGGTCCGTTACAAGAGTCAGAATGGAGTTGGAACTATCTACGAGGGCGACTGCAACAAAGTTAAAACTCTCGACCAGTGGTTACATCTCTTAATCAACTTCCTTGGGACCGGCATGTTGTCAGCGTCGAATTACTGTATGCAACTTCAAGCTGCTCCTACTCGAGCCGATATTGATCGTGCCCACGAGGCTAGAGCGCATGAGAAAAACCCTGATCACCGAGAGGGTCGGTGGTTGGATATCGGTGTACCAAGTTTACGAAACCTCCGGTATATCAGTAATTGGAGGCGATTTGCTTGGGTTCTCCTAGCTTTTAGCTCTATTCCCGTTCACCTGATGTAAGTCAACTGCTCTACTATACCTACCTAACTCAACACCTGCCCGTGATTTAATCACCATGACTACCCAGTCTGACTCCAGACCCTACAGGTACAATTCCGCTGTATTCGAATCTCTCGCATCAAACGACTATACAATTGCGGTAGTGAAGGACTCCTTTGTAAATGGAAGTTCTTGGAACCTTACTACGGCCGAAAACAACCGACGAGGAGATCCCGGATGGGACGAAAGTAGGGTAAATCCGCCCAACCGCAACTACACGGAAATCATCCAGGATATGCAGAAAAATGCGATGGGTACTGGGTGGGAGGAGTTGAACATCTCTGCCTGTTACGCATTGTACAACGACTACTTCACACCTCAGGGCAATGGCGTCATATTCGTAAAGAACGACACTGGCTCGGGGGATGACAGCTTGTTGATGTATGTGTCCATCATACCACGGTCCGACGACTGGGCGAAGAATATGTGGGCGGTTATGAATGGATCGTCAAATTTCGTAGCCAAAAGCGCGAAACTTCCAGTAACCAAGTGGTTCCTCGGACCAAAACACTACGAAGTATCATATTGCCGAGTACAGTCTCCCGATACAATCACAAATGACTGTCGATTCGAGTATTCGCCACTAATAATGATTGTCATCTGCGTGCTAAACTTCATCAAAACATCCGTGATGCTTTTCATCTTTTTTCTAAGGAAATGGCAGGAGCCGGAACGTAGCGATGCGGACAAGGCAGTTCTTCATACTCTTGGCGATGCTATCGCCTCCTTTATGCGAAAGCCAGACCCGACAACTGTCGATATGGGTCTCGCTACTAAAAATGAATTCATGCGTCGACGTCCTTGGAAATATCACCTGGTGAAACAGCCCCTTATCCTGAATCGCGAACCTCGAGACTGGAAGGAGAAACGTAAGATCTGGTTTGCTACTTCAGGGACTCGACGATCGTCGATATTAATGTTCTTGTAAGCATGTCGATTCATCGAGACAGTACCGCTATATTAATACTTACTTGCTTCTAGATGGCTTCTTACTATTTCGATAGCAATAGCCCTACTAGCGATATCTTTCAAGAGCCTACACCACCGAGAATTCTCTACGGACATACCGTCACTCTGGGATTTAGGGTTCGGCAACCTGAGCCCATATACTTATCTCGTCGTCGGGCTTCCGCGGGAGGATCCAAAAGGCCTGATCTTGAATGTGCTCTTGGCCAATATACCGCAGTTGATTGTATCCATCCTCTACATATTCTATAATACAATGCTGAGCACTTTTCTGGTTCAGCGGGAGTTTAGTCGGATGTATCGAAAACAACGAAAACCACTCCGTGTCTCTGAGCCCGTAGGTATTCAGCGGTCAAGCTACTTCATCTCTCTCCCTCTCCGTTACGGGATACCCCTATATACGACATCCGCCCTAATTCACTGGCTGATCTCACAGAGCTTGTTTCTGGCTCGGATAACAGCCATTTGCGCGGACGGCGACGCGGAGGCATGCCCTGGTGGTAAAGCCGACCTTGCTAACTCCTTCTCAACTTGTGGTTATAGCCCGATCGCTATTGTCGCTAGTATGTCGAAATTCAGATCCTGTGACACTTCAGATCAGTATATCTAACGAATAGTAGCCTTGATTGTCGCAGGTGTCATACTAGTAGCGATTACGGCTATGGGATTTCGCAAATATGATGGTACCATGAGAATGGTATCAACCAATAGTATGGCAATCAGCGCTGCTTGTCACGTCCTCCCAGAGGATATCAAGGATGGCTACCTTCTCCCAGTCCAGTGGGGAGTGGTTGAAATGAAAAATGGAGTTGGGAAATGTGCATTCACGACAGCCCCTTCTGACAGAATAAGAATGCCGGAAACCGGATTGAAGTATAAGTGATTACATTCAAGGATGTACCTCTAAGCAACTCCTAACTCGGCTTAGAGAGACTCAAAGCTAAAGACAAATACAAGTAAATGTATGATGACCCTAATCAATACCCAATCCATTAGCTTGCCGTGTGTCGTTGCCCAGTTCCCATTTATATCCCCTATGTGTATCCAGTACAATAACCATGAATCCATCTAGCATGGTAGATAACCTCCAATATCCGTCCATAGTCCCCAAAAACCTAGCGAATGCATTCCCAATCATCACTTCACTCAAATCCTCTTGGCCCGACTCCCCTTCCCATCCGTACCGCGCATCTTCCGTGTACCAGCAGCTTTCTTGCCCGGTCTGCGTGTCAACTTGCCCACCAATTTCTCGGCGGCACCCTCAATCTTATCGCTCAGGTGGGGCTTGCGGTGGTGATGAGTAGCTGGCTGCTTCGTGATGCCGGCATGGCCACGACGGCGAGTGGTGGTTGTGCCAGTAGAGTGCTTGGCTGTCCGCCTGCGCTCGGGCTCCGTAGAGATATTCAATTGGATGCGCGGCTTGGAATGTCCGGTTGAAGAGCGTGTAGATGGCATTTTTGTGTAATTGCTCGTTGGTAAGCGCAATTGAATTGGGTTTAGAGTAATGCGATAGATTTGGACGTTTATATATCGTAAATTTGAATCTCAGACCGATAATGTGTATGAAATGATGTGTTGTGGAAGTCGAGAGTTTAGGTACCGGGTCGTCTTTAAAAGGGGCGCAAAGCTAACCCCCGTGTCGATGGTTCTTTGAACAATGAGACACGTACGGAGTATACTGTCATCTAATTAGTTGTCGCATGTCGAGGGTGACGTCATGCTAGTTGTCAAGCAGGTTTGTCCTTTTTACGTCGATCGAGTCTCGTGGAATGACGTGGCGAATATCTCTAGGGCTACGAATCTGAAATTCTGCCAACTGATTTCGTGTGCCACATAAATTCTTCGATGCTCATCGATTTTCATGCAAGGGATCTTAAGCCTACTTCATAACTTCCTAAAGCATAGAAGCATTACATCGATTAACAATAGTTGTTGGGGGCTATTGATGTGACCATCTCATCCACATAATAATGACGAGGCAACTTTTTGAGAGTCATTCAATGGTGTAGGTAATACACCTGTTCCCTTTCGATTCCGAAAAGCGATCTGGGCAAACTCCTCTGAAGACACAAGACCAGAATTTACGCCCAAGGTTGCCTTTCAAAGAAGTCATCGCCAAGCTACCTAAGAATGAGTTTTACTAGTAGTTGGGTTTCCCTATTGCGATATCAGGGATGCGACTCCAAGGGCAGACAAAGACTTCCCCCAAGTAGGGGAGCTTAGTGCTAGTTCTAATCAATACTCATCTGATAATCGCCCCTGAACTAGAGACCCCGAGGCATCAATGACCAATGATTGGCGCTGATGTTGGCCAGTTGTCGCCATGGCGGTTAACAGTATTCGATTAAAGCCACGGGCTAAGGAGGCATGGATGTCCTCAATGATGTTTTGAGGTTTGCTAAATGGATAATAGCTAAACGTAGCGCCTATATCAGATACTGTGGGATACTGGATCCTGCTGGTCTATAATTTCCTGGCGTCACAAGACGGCATCAACATGATATTATACCACAGAACTTCGTTGTTCTTCGTAATTCGGTACCGAATCTGCATGTTGAGTTGTTCAATGTCACAGTCAAAGTCGCCCGGTTTTCGTTAGGACAAGCTTGAGTCCTACGGAATGTCAGATCAGGAGGAATTGATAACTTGTGACTCGGGTCGGATCAACTTCTTATCTCTCCTTAGAAGTTTAACACGACATTCCGAAATCCTTCCCGCGTAATCTTACTCGATTGACCTGAACTCGCCTGATCCTAAAGTGTTCGGGTAGCCTCTCGGTGTCGTAGTTGGAAGGTTCTCCACCATACATAGTATGTGCCTGACAAGCCGGTGCTTTTTCTACGTTTGATAATTATGGCCCCTATCTATTGCAGATTGGAACTCGTGGTCCTGCTAAGCTAAATTAGCTTCTCATCTAGCTATTTGCAATGATAAGGTAGGTACCTTTCCATGTACGCCAGCGACCTTAAGTCGATTCAGATGTCGGGAACTTTTTGAGTAGTACCTATACACTTTGTACTTTAACTTCATCTCCTTTAACTACCAGCTTACTCTATATATGCGAAATCCAAGAAACAAACCCCCATTCTGGGCATTATCTTTTACAAATTGAAATGTCAACATCAATCGTGCTAGATCAGACTGAAAGCTTCCCCACACGAAACGCCTCGAGCTAGAAATAGCTCATTAGCACGAGGCGTTCTGCACGGACATCGGATGGGATGCCTACAGGGAGGTACCTAAGTAAGCGAATGAAATTAGCCCATAGTGACCTCTGACGCCATTGGCTGTCTAACAGGGACTCGCCCCCCAGTTAGCCCTTCAGGTGAGACCTCTTTTAGAAACCTACCAATCAGATATTAATGGTGACGCACGCGGGCAGTTAGCTGTGCTATCAAGTGTCAATTGCATGTATTTATGCCATCCACGCTCCTCGCGAAGTCATAGCAATACGGCCTACGTTCGGTGACAGGGGCTGAAGCAGTAGCTACATATAGGTAAAGAAGCCTAGTTTCAGCCCTACCTGAATCCCAAGATAGATGGCGTCCTTCCAGGTGAGTTAGCAAGCGAAATGTAGAAAGTTTGCCGTTCCTTCATGACGCAAGGCATCTTTTGCCTTGCTTGCCCCTTTATCTATCTACCTACCGTGTTTTCCTGACGCAGGATCTGTATGTTGTCTTGTTTTTCATGCATACTTCCTCAAGGTTGTGTCACACAGCATGCACGAGAACTTGCCAATCAAGCTCCGAGATATATAAAATATACAAAACGTGGGGAATCCTGCGGCTGAAGCAAGTTCGTTGAAGAGCTTCACATGCTCCTCGAGGAGATTCTGTCAATTTTTATTATCCTAGTGGTCATAATAACTTACCAAATTCGCTCTCGTTCTCGTATGCTGCTCGTTGAGTCGACTTCCGCCGCCGCGGAGGGGGTTTCCGATACGCCCAGCATTTCGGTCCGACATCCTGAAGAATGTGAAGACGAACGTCCAAGATGGAAGGGCAAAGGAAAGGCTATAATGCCAAACATAGACGCCGGGCCCATGTCAAACGGCCTAGCCGACAGTCAAGCCATCGTCGACTGGGCCCAATATGATCCTCCGGAAGGCCTGAAGGACCTGGCGGATTGCAAATCGGAGATTGTCATCCAGGTCATACAGGAGTCTATTGATAGGGTCAAGGCTCGGATAGTGGAAGAAGCAGAGAGGCGTGATGCAGAGGAAGAAGTTAAGAAATTAAGACAGGAAGAAAGACTGAGGCAAGAAAATGAAGACGCAAAATACGCCGAGACTTTGAATTCGTCATTTGATGAGATACTAAGCGAACGAGACGGACTACTCGATGCCCCAGCGGAGGTTAGGTCGTCAGAACGGCCAGCGAAATCGAAGAAACGCAGATTAATGAATCTCCTCCGCCGATTAAACAACATTGGAGATAAAGGAGAGTCTAGTGCCACTGGAGCAACCCTTCATAAACGTAACGTATCGTGGAGCAGCATTGAGCAGGGCACCCAAGCAGCAAAAAAGCTGATTGTGACCGAAGTTTTGAAGAGGACGACAACAAACAGCAGTAGCAGCCCAAATACTTCGGTCCATGACACAGAAGTGTGAGAGTCCAAACTACGAACAATCCATATGAGTTGAGTGGCACTAACACCATTATAGCGAATGCGTCTCCTGTCTGGATGATTTCAGTCCTAAAGAGATGGTCAAAGTTCCATGCCATAGTTACTGTAAGGACTGCTTCTTGCGTCTGATATCCACAACCTGCGAAAATGAGCAACAATGGCCACCCAAATGTTGTTTAAATCCTATCCCTAAGAAAACTATAATACTCAACGTCGACGATGAGCTGAAAGAGACGTATCACAATAGAGCGGCTGAGTGGAACATAGCAGTTAGCGAACGGATATATTGTAGTCACTCTAATTGCAGCATCTGGATTCGACCATATGAGGTCAACCGCGCCGAAAACACCGCAAGGTGCTCAGCAGGTCATTGGTCCTGTATCATCTGCCGCGGCCCTCGACACGAAGGGGTTGAATGCCCACAGGACAGGGATATGATGAGGACCGATGAGCTCGCAGAAGAAGAGGGATGGAAGCGCTGCTACGGGTGTCACGCATATGTCGAACATAGAGAGGCATGTCAACACATGACCTGTCGGTGCGGTGCCGAGTTCTGCTACGTCTGCGGGTTGCGCTGGCGAACATGCGATTGTAGCATGGAACAATTAGCCGCCGTAAAAAGAGGAGCAGAAGAACGACGCCAAACTCGTCTAGACAGAGAAGCTCTGGAAGAAGCCGAGATCCAAGAGGCTCTACGTCTGGTGGAAGAGTTCGAACGCGAGGAAGCACTTAAGGCCGAACTACTACGTCAGGAACAGGAACGAATAGCCCAGGAGCGTCGGGAAAAATTACTTGAAGAGCGGATCAGACGCGAGGGCAAGAGACGACAAGATGTGGGAGTCAAGTTCCAGGGACTCCGGGAGGTGTTCGCGAACATACACGACCTTCAGCGGATTAATGTACAGCTTTCGCACAAAGAAAAACAGGCCGATCTCGAGAGCCAAGGCGCCGCAGAACTAATAGAGTTTCAGGAAAGTCGGAAGGAGAAACACGAGAAGCTAATCGCGACTACGAATGCTAAGTTATCTAAGAAAGAAGATGCGCTTAAGCGAGAGTACGCAGCACGCGTGATCTCAGAGCGTCATATCGAAGAGCAGTACGAAGCGGAATTGAAAGCATACTGGTCTCGCAAGCGAGATAGTGAAGGGCGAGCGGAGGCTGCGATAAAGGAGTGGAAGCGCAAGATGGCCGAAGGGTTTAGCAATTGGGAGAAATGGAGGGATAGCGAACTAGAGAACTACCGTTGGATCGTCAAGGAGAACCAAGGGATCCAAGAGGAGTTTATGGACGTAGAAGAACAGAGATTGGTGGAGAACACACGTGATAAACAAAATCAATTCTCGCGGCGCAAAGCTGCCGAGCTGCGGTGGGTAGACATCGTAGTTGAGGAGCGCGACCGTATGCTCAATGACATGGAGATCGACGAGATTGAGAATGGTGAGAATGTCGATGCTTGGTTTGAGGACGGCGGGCCCGACGATTTGTCTATGGACGATATTGATATATCGCAGGAGATACCACAGGAGATATCGCAGGAGATACCACAGGAGACACCACAGGAGATACTTCAGAGTTTTCCGGTTCCAGGATTATCTCCTAATCCGATCGTGTCAAAATCTGACCATGCCTAGTATATTTCTGGTATATTATATTGAGCACATAATATGGTATTAGTTACGATGAATAAACTGCATATTTTACCTTATAGTGGTTGCTTTCTTTGGCGACATCTATAATAATGTTAGTTGCCACAGAGGAATAGGGGTTAGGTATTGGAAACGGGGTAAGAGCGATGAACCCTAGGTAGGTATATGGGGGCAATTACGGTCAAAATAAGATCACCTTCGCTTCTTTGATGTGGAAACCTCGACCAAAACTAGGTAGGTAATTCCTCTAACATAGAATTTTAATTATGAAGAGGCCTCACTTTTTATATCATTACCTATCTAATCTTTTCACCATAACACGCCTACTCATTGAAGAAATAACCGGACTCTATAATCTATATCTCAAGCTCCCAAGAATAGCATTCCATAACATATACACTAACTCATCAATACAACACCATGGATCCTACAGCACGCTTTGAATCGTTCAGCCACTTCCTCTCACAACCCGCCGCACATGTACGACCACCGTCAACACGCCAGGCCTCTTTCCAACACGGCCCCGCCGCATCAAAACCATCGACCTCGTCGTATGCGGGCTACGAAGACCACGGACAGCGCTCGGGACAGCAGCAACAGCACCAACACGAGCAGCAGAAGCAGCAGCAGAGGATGGCGGCGGACCAGGCGTACAGGGCCACCTTGTGAGTCCACTCTATCAACACGATATCTTCAATGTCGGCACTACCGATATACACCACACACTACACGTTACTCTACCTACCTTAACCCCCAAGCCCCTTAGCTACTATGTGCCTGCCTATGTCATGCGGCAACTGTAAACCCACCAAGATCTAAAAAATATAAAAAACAGCGCCTCCCACGAACGAGCCGTGTTCCAAGAAGAAGCACGCGCCCGGGCGCGCCGGCGCGACGCGGCCCGGAACCGGGCGCTGTTCCGCGGGGCCTTCTACAAGCGTCCGGAGTTCTACGCCGTGACGCTCGGGTTCCTCGGGCTGCTGTACCCGATCCTGAACCAGTACGTGCTGCAGCCGTGGTGGGAGGGCATGCACAGGGCCGACGGGGGCAATCAGACGAAGACTGCGGTGTGAAAACGCGAGAGGGGATGGGAGGGCGGGCTGTGTGGTGTCTGCGGTATGAGGCTGCGGGTGGCGAGGTGTTGCTGGGTGTGACGGTGCTATTGGATGGATGGATGGATGACTCGAGGTGAGGCTCTTGCTGTCGTGGGGGCTCAGGATGCTGGTGTAGCTGTGGCGAAGGGGGTGAGTTCGTGGACTATTACTGGAGATATCCCTTAAGCACCTCGTACAGGTGTGGTACGAGGGTATGAACTAATTACCTAGGTATGGTATTCATACACGCCCGGTTTGCTTCGCTGTCCCCGTGTGGTGTTTTACGTCGTACTTGGGCCTCAATCAAGGCGAGGCATAGAGCGGTCAAGCCTCAGAGCCTCACCTAGGTAGGTACCTACACAAGCCATCCTGCTCGGCCGGATGAGTCTTTCCCTTGACCTTGGTTACGAAGCGGATATCTGCATAAGCTGAAAGCCGGCAGTCATATATCAGAAATGACGAGTTTCGTCATCAGCCTTATTACTAACTATATATACACTCTTGATATGGGTGGTCGAAGGAGCTTTCATGCCGAGCCTGATTAACAGGCACCTAATATTGCTGTTACACATCAGCATTGCGCAGGAACAACAACTTGGAGTGGCAACTCACTTCACAAGATTTAGTAGCCTGCCTCTTAGATTGTCCTTCGGCTCCGTGACGGGTACCTTTTATTCGTGCTGTACATACATAGCTAAACAAGCAATAGTAGTTCAATATCATGACGTTGTCGGATTGTCTAGAACTACGCCTAGATTCTGCTGTGGATAGCCTAGGAAGCAGCATGCTCTGTACGAGCTCTCTAAAAACATCCTATGACTAAACTATGTCCCTAAAGTGAGCATCGCCTTATAAGTCTATACTTACATGTGACTTTTTTGTTATGATACTCGTGTCACGAGCCATTATCAGGCGAGACAACTTGTAACACGTCTGAGTATCGATTCATAGTTCAGAACGGTCCTCGGCGGAGGGCGACGTGGTTCATTATATGTACGGTTCTCAACCCACAGTAAGTTATTTACGAGTGACTAGCATCCACTTCTGGTCACTGGCAACGGAAGACTCGAACCGTAAGTAATAGTCTTTGGCGCCGATGCACATGATATGCATATACTACTTATGTATGCCCTAGATGATATGTGTACGAGATCACGTGCTGTGGTGCCGAACCTCGAAGTGAATTAGCTGGCTATAGGGGAAAGGCGCGCTGCATATCCGCTTGGATATCGCGGTGAAGGGTGGCAAAATGACTCCTTCAGAGTTTTGGGAGATGCGGCATAAGATGATGATAAGACGACGCGAAAACGCGGACACGCTCGTCCTTGTTGTATGCGGATTTCGACGTCGTGTCGGGTATGTTCGATCAGTTGCAGACGCGACGAGGAACCTTGGAATCCATACGCACGTATGGGATTGACCCATGTACCCCAACAAAGAAAGGATTGGTAGAAACTCGTATCATGAGGGTCATAAATGCGATCTATGGTTTGGCGCCTTGTCGTCGATGGAATGTCCTCGAAAGAGTTTAGAGGAGCTTCGGGAAGCCAAGTGATTCATGAGACAGTCCGTTGGTCAATTGGGGAAAATTTTCTCTGCAAAGAACCAGTCACAAACCAGTCAAGTTAAGTCCCGTTATTATCTGCAAATCGCTTCCACTTTTTGGTGTCCGTAAAGCCCCGTTGGCATGAAGATGGGCGATATGAGCTCGAAGCGGTGAAGAGGTCGCGATGCCGCTTTCGGTGGATAATCTGTGGGATGATGCATGGGAAGGATCCGCCCCGGCACCCAGGACTGGACAACGAACAACCACTACCCATTTAGATGGGGCAGTGTCGCGTAGAAAACGTGCATCAACCCAAAACGGATTTGGGAGTGTCGATAGACCCTACATTAGACATTAGTTGCCGATTTGACTGGGTCAACAGCGGGTGTTGCGGGAAGCCAGGATTCGACGGCAGGACACAGTAGCAGAGCAGCAGAGTAGGCAGCTCACGTTCATACATAGGTAGGTAGAGGTAAGGATGGATGTATGTGTGTATTTCCATAGCAACGACAACACTTGAACGTCCAGATGGTAACATGGTACATGTAGGCATGGGTTGTAAGATGTAGTAGATGCATCTGGCATGACTTAGCCTTAGCAGCGTCCACTTTCAAACGGGTCCCCGACGACGTGGAAGAATGGCGTCGCGCCGGACAAGGAGTAGATACAAGCTAATAGGCGCATGGCTGCCCATCCGCCATGTATGTATCAATACCTTGACTCCCTTCCCAGTGCAGCCGAAAAGAGCAAAACTCGGAGGATTCTCTCGACTCCATTGAACCATTGATCGTTCCGCTTTACTTCGCGTGAGTGAATGCTTCGGTAATTGGTCGCTTGTCCGCGGATAGAATTTAGATATTTGGATACAGTGTCTTGCCTAGGTACTTGGGTAGGTACCTAGGCAAACGGAATAATTACTCGCGGGAGAACTCTTATGCAAGTGAAGTGCGAGTTTTTTTCTCAGACAGATTGGAGATACCATTCGCCCATCCACACAGCAAATGATCGACCGTGCCGTACGTCGTGTGCACCTATGTTAGTTGGTAGTTGGTATCATACGCGTCCTTAGCAACGATGGATGGCTCAGCCGTCGCTCTGGAACTCACCCAATTCGAAGATAGATAAGGGCATAATACATAAGCTGCAGGGGCTGGATACACAAAAGATATTTCAGGATTGGATTGGTTGGGCAATAGAAAAGCTGAAGAAGAAAAAATATGAATGAGGGGTCCAAACAGAAAATGGAAAAGGGGAGGAGGGCCTGTAAGCTGTAGGGGCGGAAAATGGGAAAATGAAAAACGAGAAAGGGAGGAGAATTTCATGTGGCGGGGTTTCATCGAGACGTGAATGGTGAAGATCGTTCGCAGGTTTACTGCAATAGAATCACCGAACGCAGGGACCAGACGGCATGTCCATGCAATCAAATTGACTTATCAGTTTTTCATGTATTCTTTTTTGTCTTTTTAATATTGAATATGTCGAATATGTCGTTTGCTAGATGTTGATGTTTGCAGTAGCTAGAACTTCAATTTGACTTTGATTATAACTCGAGGTCCACTTAAGATTGAGACTATAAACTTTTGACTAAAAAATAATAAAGTCGGGGAACATCACCTGAGTATAAGGGCCTAAAGTGGCAAGAACCTTGAATGGAAGAATAAGAGTAAGAATCGGAGACTTTCAAGGTTGTCAAGGTCGTCATCAAGTGACACATTGGAGTAAAGATGGAAGGCACTGTAGTCTTGTACGTAAGACATGAATACGTACAAGGATACGTACAATTCCCGGAGTAAGGATACATCCATAGTAAGGTTAGTAAACTCTTCAGGTTAGGAAAGAATATGGGGGTGAGGTAAAATAATTGTGGACACATCACATCAGCGGCTGTCCAATGATAATGATAACCAGCCATCCCACAAACGGCCAACTTCCCCTCTATCGCCTATCGTCTTCCAAATCTAACACCTTTTTTTTCCCCTTCGTCCACTGAGGTGCATCAGGCTGCTACATTGTTCCTTCATTGCTGGGTCACATCTGTGCATGCATGCATACATAATAGGTTCAGCACATCCAATCTACTTGTTCACTTGTGTCCTTTTGCCCCCTTTTGTACTTTTTGCTACGAGTAGAGAGGGGAGGAACTTTGCAATTTTGCATTGCCAATATTTGCTTTGCTTTCTCGAGCAAGCTACCTACATACGTTTACGGGTACTTTGCTCTCCCGCATCTATGCATTTTCGGTATTCCATACGGGCCACGACTTACCTGCTCCCTGCTTTCTCTTAACTGATAGGGAGTCTTCATATCAGGAAAAGAAGAGAGAAGTGTCTGAATTGGTCCGGGTGTATGTCCTGTGTATGTCTTGTCACAGACTCACCGCGAAACAAACCAATCAATTGTCGGCATCGTTTTCTTACACACCTTGACATCTGCATTACCGCAGCTCAATATTATTGGTGCTTATCACCACTCAACCTCCCTGCCTCTTGTACCACCTATTGTACTTACCCCTTGCTTTTCATATCCATCATTGTGTTGCACAAGAGACAGTCATTTTCTTTTCTCACCCGGCACAGACAACAGACAAGAGGGCTGAACGGGGTAGGAGACGAGGATACCTAATTACCTAGATTGCAACCTTCTGCACCAAGTTGGAAGCTCGGGACTTCTAACCATATGGACCACCTAATTGCGCCTTGTCAATCAACAACGATTTAACGATTGCAACGTCTTCGAAACCCCCAATTCGACTTATACCACCACCAACTTTCTCCCGGCTAGATATTAATAAATTCCTAAATTCGAGTCGAGGCTGTAGGAATAGACAGATTCTCGATTTTGCCTTTCCATCTTAAAAAAACATACCCCCAACCGTTGAACTAACAACATAGCATAAATCGATTTTTGCAATTTGTCCGGTCTGTCAAAGACGATATCTTAGCGTCCATGAGTCTCTTATCCTATTGCGACCAGTCGAGTTTTCAATCTCAATATGGCTGCGGCCGCGGTTACGGAATTCTGCGCAGGCGTGACAAGAAACGCCTGTGGCCAGCCACAGATCCAACCTTTCATCGCGACAGCGACTCCTCTGTGGGATGAGTTAGACTTGCAGGTCCGATTGGAGCTTATTGCGAGAGCGTGGGTTTTGGCGGCACCCGCATTATCATTGGTATGTATTGATGCTTCGATGTTCCTATTTTTTATATATAGTATTGTGACCACGACGACGTTATGGATATACCGACGAACTAGCCGACTTCATAGCGTTACCTGCCATTGGCGTAAACTCTGAAAGCGCTTAATCTTCAGCCGGCTATGGCACCAATCGAAACTTTAAACTGACCGATGCGGTCCGGCATAGGAACAGAATCGCAAGCCTGGTCTTAAAGTCGACCATTGTAACGTTTCCAAGCCATTAGTATTACCCGATCCCTCCCCGAAACGATCGCGACGATTGTCGAAACCTCGCGATGAAGACTCTCTGCCCCCCGAAACCCCGGTCGACCCAACCCGAACTGGTGACGCTGCTCGCCAGCGAAATCCATCTCATTCCGCAAACACCTACTCTCCTCCACCGCCAGATGATTCACGTCGACGTCGTGAACAACGAAAGGACCTGCTGATCAGCGACCCAACAACCGAATTGTATTTGGATTTCTCGTCCGAGGATGGCATTATTCAACATGCTAAGAAGAAGAATAAGAAGGGCAACGCACCGGCTCAGCAGATCAATTGGGCAAATGAGCTAAAGAAGGAGACTGCTGGTGAAGATGGAGGTGGGGATCAAAATGGCGATGCAGGAAAGTCCGGCGGAGATGCAGGCGGCGATGGCAATGGCGGTGGCAACGGAAACGGTGATGATAAGGATAAGAAAGATAAGAATGAAGAGAAAGAAAAAGAGAAGGAGAAAGAGGTCAAGAAGGACGAACTAGTCGATAGCAAGCCAGATGATCCCTTGGACGCTTTTGAGTCCGTCGGAAAGAAGAAGAAAAAGAGCAAGAATCTGGCTGAGGAGAAGACGGAACCTGTGGAGACGGCTACCAAGCCTGACACATTCCACGAGATCAAGCTAGATGACCATGGACCGTCACTAGATATCAATTTTGGCGGCAGTACGCCGGAACCTAAGTCCAACCTTCTCAGTACGTGGGGTAGTCGTTTGGCGACTGGCGGATGGGGCAGCTGGATTGGATCCAAAGAAGCTGACAAAACTAAAGAAGAGAAGAGAGATGAAATCGACAACACTAGTGCTTGGAGCCTCAGTCGGCCCAGGCCTACTAAGAAGGATAAGACAGATTTCAATTTCGGCGGCTTCGACAGCACTAAAGAGCCCAAGGGTGAAGAGCCAATCATCTCCGTTGAGAAGCCTGAGGAAAAGAAGGAAGAAAGTTTTGACTTCGGCTTCCCTACTGCCAAGAAGGAAAAGAAGGAGAAGAAGAAGAAAAAGCCTAACATCTTTGACGAAATGGAGGCTCAGAAGAAGAACGAATCGGTTGCCGAAAGCCAGGATATGGGATCAAATGCCGCTACCGATCCCTGGGGCGGCAACACCTGGGGCACAACCGTGAAGAAGGAGAGGAAAGGCTCCGCAGCATTAGTATCCGAGCCTGAGAAAGCCGAGCCAGTGGTTGAGACCCCCCCAGCCCCTGTGAATGATTTGCTCACCACGACGACCAAGAAAAAGAAAAAGAAGGCTGCTGAGGAAGCAAAAGATCCCGAACCTCCAGTACCTGAACCTGAGCTTGAACCTGAGCCCGAGTCTGTTAAAGAACCTTGGGACGACCCTTGGGCCCCGACCAAAAAGAGCACCAAGAAGAAGATAAAGGAGCCCGAGCCACCCGCGCCTGAACCGGAACCGGAACTGGAACCTGTTCTTGAAGACTCGTGGGGCTGGGGTGTCACGAAGGATAAAAAGAAGAAAGGTAAGGTCGCAGAGACGAAAGTGGAAGATCCAACTTCATCGCCTGAGGCCAAGAGCAAAAAGGAAAAAGATGACTTATGGGGCGCTATCGGTACCTCAACCCTAAAGAAGGACAAGAAGAAGGCAAAGGCCGCCATTGCAGGTCCAGAGCCTGCGCCCGAACCCGAACCCGAACCTGAACCCGACCCAGTGGTCGAGTCGGAGCCCGAAAAGAAGCCAGACGATGACTGGGCAAACTGGACTGCACCTGCTACCACCAAGAAGAAGAGCAAGAAGAATAAACCTGTCGAGGAGGCTAAAGAGTCAGACCTAGCACCTGATCCAGTACCTGACCCCCCAGCCGAGCTTGAGAAAAAGGATGATAACTGGGGTGGCGATGCTTGGGGTGTAACTGTGACTTCCACTAAAAAGAAAGGTAAGAAAGGCAAAGCTGCCGAAGAGATTAAGGAGTCGGACCCCGTGCCAGAACCTGTCCCCGAGTCCCCAGCAGAGCCCGAGAAAAAGGAAAATTTAGGTATTTGGGATGCACCTACGTCCAAGAAAGACAAAAAGAAGAAGAAGGGCATCGCTGAAGATGAGATTCCCAAGGGGCCTGAACCTGATCCTATCGTTGAACTAGAGCCTGCTAAAAAGGAGGCCGATGAATTCTTGTCCTTCACTACTACAACGAAAGAAAGGAAGAAGAAAAAGAAGAAGGCCGCTGAGTCCGAGCAAGAAACGGAGCCTGTACGAGATCCCACGCCGGAACCGGAACCGGAACCGGATCCAGAACCTATTAAGGAAGAAAAGCCTATAGAAGATGAATTTCTGATAGCACTCGGCACTTCCTCGAAGAAAGATAAGAAAAAGAAGAAGAAGCTTGCTGTCGAAGAGTCTGCGAAAGACCCAGAGCCAACTCCTGAACCGGAACCCGAGCCAGAGCCTTCCGTAGACGATTGGGCTACTGCTTGGAGCACTTCTGCCTCTACTAAGGATAAGAAGAAGAAAAAGAAAGACATCTTGGATGAAGAACCAGTATCAGAGCCACCAACTATCCTCGACGATGATCCATGGAGTTCGAGCACTACTAAGAAAGAGAAAAAGAAGAAGAACAAAACCATCACCCCCATCGAAGAGATTACCGAGGAAAAGGAAAATAATCCACTAGACATAGAGCCAGAACCAGAGTCGGGGCCGGCTCGTCGATCTACTACCGAGGAGCCTAGCTCTAGTGCCTGGAGCTTCTGGGGAGCCACTAAGAAACCTCCCAAGAAGACGAAGGAGGAATCTCCACCTCCACCTCAACCTCCACCGATTGAAGAAAATGACGGCTGGCTGAACTGGGGCAAGAAGAAACTTAAGGCTTCGACCGCTCTAGTTGAACTCGACAAGGATTCATCATCATCTGACCAAGATCTACCACCCGCTGTACCCGAGGCCCCTAGCGCCGCGGAAGGTGACGACTTCTGGGATGGTTTTGGCGCTGGCAAGGATAAGACCGAGAGTAATCTTATGCCGGACTCGATTGAGGAGCCCAAGAACGATGATATCTGGGGTCTTACTACCAGTTCGAAGAAGGATAAGAAGAAGAAGGGGAGCAAGAATATCCCTATCGAGATCGAGAATGGCTCTCATCTTAACGGCGTCAAACCCGACTCGGTCGAAGAGAGCAAAGGGCTCGATGATGATTGGGCTTGGGGGAACCTAAGTAAAGGCAATAAGACATCTCCACCTCCAGCGCCTACGCCACCTTCTTTAGCAATGAGCCTATCTGGCCAAGAACTCGAAGAAAATGTCTGGGATGATGCAAAGGCCGAGGACGACGAGCAAGCAGCAGCAGAAGCAGCAGCATTGGCGGCTGAGATTGCCGCCGAGGAGGAAGAACTTGCTACGCTAACAGCTAGGAGCACGAAGAAGAAAAAGAAACTTAGCAAGCTCGACCAGAAGAGACTTGACGAGCTCACTGAGAACGCCAGTCGTCGTGCTGAAGAGAAGGCTGCGAAGGAAGCCGAAGAAGCAGAACAACGAGAAGCCGAGGAGAGGGCGGCAGCTGAAGCGTTGGAGGCGGAAGAGAAGGCCGCCGCCGAAGCTCGTGAGGCGGAAGAGAACGCTGCTGCAGAAGCGCTCGAAGCCGAAATTGCCGCCGAGGAAGAAGAAATCGCCACGTTAACGGCCAAAAACAAGAGAAAAAAGAAGTTAACCAAGAATGACCAGAAGAGACTCGACGAGCTTCTCGAGAAAGCCCAGGCCCGTGCCGACGAGAAGGCCGCTCTTGAAGCCGACCAACCTGCACGACAAGAGGAAGAGGAAGATAGAGAGGCGGAAGAGCAGGCAGCACGGGAGGCTGAGGAAGAGGCAGCGCGGGCAGCAGAGGAAGAAGCTGCTCGGGAAGCCGAAGAGGCAGCTCGCGAAGCTGAAGAACAAGCCAAGCGCGAGCGCGAGGAGGCTGAGGTAGCCGCCAAGAAGAAGTCGAAAAAGAGCTCTAAAACCGAGGAGAAGAAGTCCAAGTCTAGCAGTAAGGATAAACTGTCTAAGAGGGAGCAGAGGGAGAAGGAACAGAGAGAGAGAGAAGAGAGAGAAAGAGAGGAGAGAGAGAGAGAAGAAAAAGAAAGTGAGGAGAGGGAAAAGGAGAATCGCAGGAGCTTCGACGACGACGACGACGACGACCTTGATCTTGACAATATCGACTTAGCTCCTGAACAAGTAGACGAGCTCTTGTCAGGCTTCGCATCTCCCCCCAAACCGTCGCCCCCGCCTGTCAAATCGGATGCATTTTCTTTCTGGGGTTCCAAGACTAAGCCTAAGAGCACGTTGCCCGAACAGGTAAGTGACACTAAAAGATCTGGAGCAAGCGAGATTAGATGTGCTGAGTCATCAAAGTTTCTCGAAGATGCGACAGTCGAGGATGCGCCATCATCCTACAAGGCTACCACAACTGACGACGATTGGATGAAACCTAAGAAAACCAAAACTAGAGGTAGTAAACTTTCCGAGAAGCTAAAGAAATTCGAACCAGCCAAAGAAGAGGAAGACGATGATCTGATTGATGCGCTGGCTGCTCCGCCGCCAAAACCACGTGTTCCTGTCGCGCCATCCTCCGAAGAAAGGTCGTCCAGAGATCTGTTTCCTGGAGCTTTCCCGGATGAACAAGACGATAACGAAATTATTGAAATCGTTGACATGGCACCGGTAGAGAAGAAAAAGAAGGGCAAGAAGAGCAAATCTAAGGCTGTACCTCCTGCCGTCTCCATGCCACCTCCGCCTCCCGAAGCACCCGTCCCACCACCAGCAGCGCCCGAAGAAGAGCCCGAAGACGCCGAAGCGCCCACAACACCTCCGGATAATAGGTCGTCTAGGAAGGAGCGACACAAGATTAGTCGCGATGCGGGCGCATCATGGGGAATGTGGTCGGCGACACCTCGCAAGGAGGAGAAGAAGCCTAGGCCGAGGTTTGAAGAGAGACCCAGGAGAGAGAAAGAGAAAGACAAATCATCTTCATCCAAGGGCTCATCATCCGACAGGGATAACAGGACAGAGGAGCGCCGAGAGAAGAAATCCGCGTCAATTCCCAAGCAGCGTACAAACAGCCTGTTTCAGAGCACCCCGCCTATTTCGCGTTCCATGTCGACCCGAGAGAAGCGTCCTGGCATGGGCAAGCCAAGTTCGCGCCGCCATTCGGTCGAGATGACAAGTGGTTTAGCGTCACCTCCACCCGAAGACATACCTGTGATGTCTTCTAAAGCCGCGAAAATATTTGGTGTTGACAAGAGCCAAAAGACTCGTAACCGCAAGAGCTCTAACCCACGCGCTCTGGACGAAGACGATGTCGTCATGGTTGGAGCTGCCGAACCGCCTTCGAGCCCCGAAAAGCCAGCTCGTAGGCGACCAAGGGTAAGGGCCCCCCTCCACACAAAACGCAACATCGCTAATCTAGAGCAGGTGAAGGTCGAGGATGACGTTATCATAGCCGATGGATTCCCTGCCGAGCCGACACCTCTCAAACGATCGAACTCGAGCGCTAAGAAAGGGTTTGCCGGTCTCTTCGGAGGACTCAAGTCTACCCCGCGCTCTGAAGCACGTCCCGAAGCACCACGTCGCCGCAGCACATATTATACCACAGATGACGAGGCTAGACCTGATAAGAGGCCTAGGCGATCCGTACGGGATGAGCGGGATTATCATGTTATGGATGCCGATCCGGTAGATGAGGAGAGAGAAGCTCGCCGTGCAGCTCGCCGTCAAAGGAAAGCGGAGGAGAAAGCCGCGGAGGAGGCGCGTCTTGCGAAAGAGGAAGAGAGACGCGAAAGACGCAGGAGACAAGAAGAGGAGACTGAGGCACGCAGACAAGCTGATCGCGAGACTCGACGAGCTGAACGTAGAGCTGCCCGCGAACGCGAGGCGGAGCGTCTTGCTGCTGAAGCCAAAGAGGCCGACAGAGCCGAGCGGCGGCGGCAACGCAGGCTTGAGAAAGAAGCTGCTGCCGCCGAGGAAGTGGAAGCTGAAGCTCGACGCGCAGCTCGGACCGAACGACGGCGGGCGCGGTACACTGAGCCTTCCGAGGATGAGGAAGAACGCAGGCGGAGAAGACACGAAGCTAGACGCGCCGAGGAAAAGGCTAACCGGAGGCGCACGATGCCGGCTGACGAGTACGTCTACCCCCCGGAAAGAACTTCGCGATTCGCGGTCGATGAACGTAGACGAAGCAAACCTGCAGCTTGGCCGCACTCGGGCACGGATTCTTGGGTGAAGGAGCACTCTGATGCTGGGCCACCCCCCGAGGATGGTGGTGCTGTCAACGATCCGCCCCCGATGGAGGACGATGAAGAGGCTCGCCGGGCCGCTCGCCGAGCTGCTCGTCGTCGCGCGAAATACGGCGATGTCGAAGCCGAAGTGGACGATGACCGAAGACGTCGCCGCGCACGCCGTGAGGAACGGGACCGTCGTGAAGAGCGAGACCGTCGCGAAGAACGAGAACGCCGTGATCGCCGCGTAGGTGGTTCGGATGGCAGCGGTGGGGCTGGAGGGCCGCGTGAGACTGTCTTCACTGACACGCCTCGGAGCAGCTGGTGGAAGAAGCTAACTGGTTCTTGAGAGGTTTAAATTTTTGGTTAGCGGGGCGTGGCCTCCTAATTGGCCGTTGGAGTAATATCCTTGATGTGTCTCTGCTCAATTCGTTGTTGCTCGAAAAGCATTGTTCGGGCTTGTACCATTCTTTGGATTGGTTTTCATACCATCCTCGTATACCCTTGGGGATACTACAGTAGCCCCCCAGCATAGGGTATCGTTGGCCTTGTTTTACTCAACTAAGGGGTTCGCGAATCTTGAGGCTTTTTGATTGTATTGTACGGCGTGGGATGTACAGTGTTTGGGTATGGTACGTCTCTGTGTGTACGAGTGACGTGGCAAGGCTGAGCGGGATGGGGGAAGCGACCAACATAGATTGGGGATTGGACTATCTACCCCAGACGACGCCCGACCCTACCCGATTGGATGACACTTATATGATTTCACATATCTATCATGTATGTTGGGAGCGACATAAAGCAGGAGTTTTTTTTTTATTGATGTATGGTTTAAACGATACAAAATCGATATACCCCCCTTAACTTATAGCCTCGTGATCCATTGGGTATGGGATAATTTTAAGTTAGCATAGCGTAGCATAGCATCACTCGTTTTATACCTAAAGAACATGGAATAATGAAAGATTCCAAGACACTGGTGTTTACTCATTGGTGTATTGCTGTGCTCGTGTCTGCTCACGTGAAGTTATCTATACATATGCGATATCCCTTACCCCCTAAGCACCTAGCCGCAACCTAAGGCTACTGCATATAGTGCTGTTTGCATGGGAAGACAAATATGTACTTACCTGGGTAGGTAGTCACAGCTCTATAAGACCCTATATGCTTTCAAAGCCTTGCTAAAAAGTACCTAGTCAAGTGTAATCTCGCGATAGTGGACGAGTAGGCAGGAGAATCGGCAACCATACCTAGGTAGATTATGTAGAAATAGACAAAGAGGTAGCTTCCAGTATCAAAAAGCAACTACAACGTCAAACAAGCCTATTCAGGGGGCTATAATCACGTTTACGTCAACGGCCCATCAAACCCGGGCAGGTGCCTTGGGCACAAAGGCAAGCACGCGTCTCAGACGCGTCCCGCATACCCCTATCGCGGGTCCGCTCGTCCTATGCTCTTTCCTGTTGCCCACCGTCCGGTATTTCGCCGGCGAGCTTATAAGACGTAATAGCCGTCAATCTAAACACAGATAGACGCGGGAACGCCGTAAGTAGGCACCCATGGAGCAGTAGTTTAGCTCATTCCCCTCCCACGGCCACGGCCAGGGCGAGGGAAAGACCCGGGTGCAAATCCCGGTGGGTGCAATAATTTTTTATATCTTTTTTTGGAGGGTTTGGTTTCGACTTGGTGTTGGTACTGGTTTATTTTCTTTTGAATCTCTCTAGTGCGTATCTAAGATAGCCATTTTCTGTCTCTCTTGCCCTCGTTCATATGCCATATTCCCTTGTTCAAACGAAGCCCTATCTACATACCAACCTAACCATCACTCAACATACCTCTTTCCAGACTCGCCTCTATCTCATCAAGCACTCTTCTCATATCAAGATCAATCTTCGGGATCTTAGTCTGCCTAGCGACTATCACACCCATTTCCTACCCACCAGTCTCTCAAGGCAACCAGGGAACCTGGGGCAACCGTTTGCAAACAACGAGCAAGCTTATAAGCAATGACAGACTTCTAATCAGTACCCACTGGGGAAAACCCAGTGGGATGTCCAAATGGTCTATTTGAATGCTCGAATCAACGTTTTTGCCACGGAGATGTACAAATGAAATCTGTGGGTTCGAATCCAGTTCGAAGTTATGTTTTTCCTCTTCTCAAGAGGGCAGATACTGTATTGAATAGGTATGGAATAAACTTTTGTTTGCTTAAATGTTAGTCTATGAATTGCCGTCATGTATTGTTATAAATCGCGTGGATGGTGAGATTTATGGTAGGTGAAGAAAAGGGGGTTATCCACACTCTGGTTGGAACACCCGAAGTTATTAAATATTAGGTATGCATCTGCGCATATACATGTATTCGTAAATTCATTAAATATTGCCATAGTCCTTCCATATAAATCGATTAATCTGTTTGGACAATCCGAGTCCTCTCACATGTAGCATTCTTGTCCACATCATACATATATATCAGACAGCAAGCACCAAGCCCCTGTAAGATCACTCACTCATCTCATGACACAGAAACGGTATGTGAATCAACGCGATCTTTTCCATCGACAAGCCCCAATCGCCACCCTATTCGGGGTGAGGCGATTCGATTTTGCCTACCAGCTACCTATTTGAGGCAATCGAGTTCATTGTACGTGTGCATATTGTATCGGAGACAGACAGATAAATGCCAGCCGGCCAGCCAACTAGCCATAACCACATCACATCACGTCGCGTGGAGGGTGGCATCGACGTTCCCGAAACAACATTAACCAAAAAAAAGAGGGAATCAATCCGTCCTCCCGTTTCTTTCCCGTATTTCCAGTTCAGTTCCCACTGCCCTCCCAGAATAAGATGATAATAAACGCCAACTCGCGACCGTCTGCATGTTTTAGACAAACGACGGCGCGGCTAATTATGCCTGTAAGGATCCCAAATGCCATGCCTAACGGTAAGAAGGGAAGGCTCTCATGTCCAACAGAAACCACACCATTTTCGGGTATTTCAAGAATCACACAACGTAGCTGAGTTACTCGTGGGCACTGAGGCGTCCTCGAGAGGGGCTCCCCGTCTGAGCCCTCGGTTGCTCGCAAGACGCCATTGCCGACATATAGTCAACTACCCGCCCATAACTTAGAAAAACAGAAAAGAAAATCAAATAACCTCGCCCCTCCAGAAGTAGTCGTAACGATATCTTCGTCATAGCACATTACAAGGGATGTATTGTATATAGGAAGGGCATTGTAGCCCTGTTCAAAAGCGCGGAGTAATAGTGTAGGGCGATAATGATGTAAGAAACACGAATCAAATGCCGGGATAATATAATACAGGGGAAGGGAAGTGCGAAATCAAGCGATACCGAAGACATAGCTAGTTAGATTCATTCCTCATTGGTGCTACTTTCATCGCCTTCACTATCGGTGGAGAGGTCTCCATATTTGGCTTTGTATCTCTCGAGCTCGGCCAGCTGGATAGCAAGGTTGTCAAGGACGACAGCCATTGGCGTTCGGAGATCGTCTAATGATTGAATAGGACCACTGCCCATGGCGATGTGTCGCATCGTAAGTGTAGATATGCAAGTCTTTGTAAATAATAAGTTAGCAAATATGAATGAACGACTGCAAGATTTCAGATCCATACCTCTATACGGCTCACTTGATGCTCCATGAAGTTAAACAGGAACCGCTCAGTAACCTCGCCACCGCGTTGTCTCATACGCTCCAGGAGCTCGGTCTCGGGAGGCTGTAAGCCTCTACCGGACATTTCTTCTAGAGAACTGCAAAGCATTTCTAAGCGCAGACTAACTTTCCAAAGAGCCCAAATGATCTCTGGATCAAATCCAAGATCGCTTCCGGCAGTAAGTGTAGCAGGTTTCTCGGCAACCTCGGCCGCTGTTGCAGCACTGTTATGATGGTCGATACGGCCGGCGAGGACATGCGGATAGAGAGAATAGATATACTCAGGGTTTTCGAGGCCTTTGAGCTTTCGTTCACCAATGTCCTTAACTTCGAATCCCTGAGAGCTAAGCGATTTCAATTCCCTTCTGATTGATGATGATCCCATATCGTCATCGAAGGTATCGTCAGAACCCGCAGATCCAACTCGATCGTTTTCTTGATATGTCTCGAGGCAGCGCTGAATCTCGGAAATGAAATCCGCTGATACAGTAATCTGACCTCCGTCGGCTACAGAAGAAATACGGGACGCCTTGTTCACCATCGGACCGAAATAGTCCATGCGGCGTGTGACGGGATCGATTTCAGCTACAGGCTCACCGTAATGGATGCCCATCCTGACCGATAAACCTCTGAATATGAGATTATTGTCTTTGTCGTACGTCTCCTGACAGGAAACTGAGTTGAGAATTTCCGAGGGCCAATCAACATTGAGCAAATGAGTCTGAACGGCGAAGCACCACAATAGTGCCGCGGTCGCCGTAGGGAAGGATACCATGAAAGCATCACCTTCAGTCTTGACTTCATATCCGCCGATTCTCCGGAGTTGTCGCCGCATGACCTCATTGTGAAGCTTGATTGCGGATCTCATGGCAGAGGGATACATCTCCCACAAATTAGTCGAATTCTTGATATCAGTGAAAACAATAGAAGGCTTGTCAGTCGGAGCGGGGACTTCGGCTTCAAGCCTGTGCAGTGTAGAGTCTTGGACCTCGCCCTTGGCCTTTCTGCCTCGCTTGATCGGATACTGAAATTCGTCTGGGACGCCGGAGGGATATAGCGACATGCTCTGCCCCCTATGCAGACGCGCAGACCGCTCCTGGCGTCGCTTGAGATCAGCGACGCTAATCATCATGATCATGATTTTTCCATTTGCGCCATAGGCGATAGCAAGGTCTCGCAACTTGTGCGCGGCACGCATAAGATCACCGCGTTCTGATCTAGTGACATCAACAATTAAACCGGGTGTGAGATATTGCCAGAGTTCTTTTGTTGCAATCAAAATCGTCTCGTCCTGTGGTGTGATCGAGGTCTGTGTAATATTGGGAGCTGCTTGTACGGCCGGCATCAAGTCAACGTAACCAAAAGCACGAGAAATATCGAGCATATCGTTGAGCTTTCCTTGGCGTGATACCCAGCCTCCAGCATCCCGTATTCGTTGGCGCTCGTTCGGCTCCGCAGGATCGTGCTTCCGAGTTAGGATCTTATGCGAACCGTCGGATTGGATAAGCATAGCTTGCGCATCGCCAACATTGGCAACGTAGAGCTCTTGAGCTTGAAGATATGCGACGGTAGCAACGCCTCCCGAGTTGAGGTCTTCTTTACTGAGGACTACTGGTGCTGACGAACCACGATGAGACGTCAACGGCCTCTTCTCGGTATGCTCGATAGCTACGGTGACAAGGTCCTTGTTGAGGGCAAGGAAGGCACGTCTAAGTGCGTCCATGGGAGTCTCGTTCTGGCGTGTCTTTAGAGCCTTAAGCTCCATCGTGAACATGTGCCCGAAATTTTCGTGCAGGTACTTGGCGATCTTAGAGCCACCACTAGACAGCGCCTGTCCATCGAACAAGCCTAGAAGCGTTTCCGAATCCGAAGAGTTATATCTCGGAACGACCAGATCAATAGTTGATAAGTGCTCGTTCCTCCCTAACGTATCAGCCATACCATATGGTAGATGGCCAGCTATTGAACCTGAGGTTCTGACACGGCGGTCTTCGCTCTGGTCTGGAATACTTGGATTGGTGAGAGTGACATCCATCAATCCGAGCACACGGAGGTTCAGCAGTCGACCAAAGTCAGTATACTGCTCGCGATTGACAGCTCCCGGGCCAAGATTTGTTTGTTTGATTTCCAAACGTTTGTTTCCTGACAAATTGAGAAATCGCAAGTTGGGATTCAAATTCCAGTTCCAATCGTACGGGACGTTTGAAATATTATACTTCAAAGAGTTGTTTCCACAGTCTAACACAGCCAGCTTTTTAGCTCGAGAGATATCCGCCGGGAGGTTCGTAAATTTGTTGTTATTGATGTGAAGCACCTGAAGCAAGCTATACTCCTCCAGATCATCAACCGGTAAACTAGTTAGATCATTGCCCGATAGGTAAAGTTCCACGAGTTGAGGCCAATTTTTTATGCAGCGCTGTGGCATGTCACTGAGGTCGTTATATGACAAGTTGAGAACGCGCAATTCGGCTAGCAGTATGATCTGCTCGAACACATCGTCATCGAGCTGGTTGTCGGCAAGGCACAAGTTTCTTAACGAGCCAGCAAATGTATTAGTCAGCCGATTGGAAAGTCCGGAGTCTTTTCTCAATGTCGCGGAGGGAGTCATAGTCCCATTCACACTACTACTAGCCGTTGTGGTTTTTGAAATGACCGAAGTTTTCCGTCCTCCCTTTCCGTAGACCGATACGACAGAGTTCTTCCGGTCTGCTCCATTAGGAACAGGAGAAGGACCGACGCTAAGCAACGTGCTTGACGCCTGGCTAGGTCGACGAGAACCGTCAGGCATGAGATCTTCGGAGCTAGATGTTTGCGATAAGGGCCCAGTCGGCGCTTTATTGCTGGGAGTAGGGGTGCCTGAAGATTCTCCGGGTACTTGAGGTGGACGTGAAGTCGGCTTTGGAAAATTCTCGAGCACGTTGGAGGAAGCATTTAACGTCTCCAGTTTATTTGCCCACCATATATCCATGGGTAACTTCCTAATGTTGTTCCCCCTGATATCCAGGACTCTTAATTCATTCAAGCATCCAATTTCTGGGGGTAGCTCACCCACCGAATTGTGGGCAATGCTAAAGTGATCTAGTCTTCTCATGTTACCAATGGTATTGGGGAGAGACACGAAGTAATTGCGGTCTAGAACAAGCTTCTCTAGATTGATCATGTTATTGAACGAGATATCGATGCTGGCAAGCTGGCAGTTCGACAGATTGAGCTGCTTAAGAGTAGGCACAGGGCTTTCTATCTCAAACTTAGTAATGGGGTTAGAGTTCAACTTAAGACTCCGGACTCGCTCAAAACAGCCAACAAACTGGGATATCGTATTGTGGTCTGCCGATAGTATTTCTAACTTGGGGAGTTTTGATACGATATCGATCGCGGTGAGCGTGTTATACTTGATGTCCAACTCACGGAGACTTATGAGTTCTTTCAATGTCGGTGGCAACGATCCCGCAAGTCGGTTATTGGTCATGACGAATTTTTCAAGATTCTGTAGCTTCCCAATCTCGTCGGGGAGACATGAGATCGAGTTAAAACTAACGTCAATATCCACCAGACTTTCCAGATCACATAAGAAAACTGGGAACTTCTCCAAGAAATTTGAAGATAGATTCAATGACCGGAGTGCCTTGAAAAGTCCAAACTCCTGAGGTAGGCGGCTCAGACGGTTGTTTGCTAAGCTCAGCTTCAACAAACCTGTGAGCCGACCAAGCTCGGCGTGATCTAATTCCTCTAACCGGTTATTCGACACATCAAGGTATGTTAACCGGCCTGCTCTTCCAATACTGATAGGGAGCTTCCGGGCTTCGTTGTTAGAATATTTGATGTCGCGTAGTTGAGGGCATGCTTGGACGAAGTCTCGCGGGAGGTCGAGGGAAAGATTCCTGGAAAGATTCAAAGAGATGATATCGGGAGTCTTAGAATAGAGAGTTATAGGAATCGTGATTAGGTTACGTCCAGAGAGATCCACATGGTTGAACTTCGTAGCCCTACCTGGTCCGAGGTCCTGGGGACTCATCGTGAAGTGATTATCCCTCGCCGATAAGAATAAGAAGCGGCATAAATACCCATTGTCCTCTCGTCCGATATCTTCTAGACGATCTTTCTCTTCATATCCAACCTGTTGCAACAGCCTCTTTTGAATCAAGAGCGGCTTCTCTGGAGCAGCCAAAACCCGAGACAAGTTGTGCTTCCTCAACACAATATGGTAGTTCTCGAGGCCTTCGGTGACGAAAGTCTTCTTAACGACTTGCGCCATCACGTCGCTTACAGTCGAGTTCAATGGCATCTGCACCGTAGCAAAGGTACCGTCGGCACGGAATACCCTTATGCAATGAGGGCTTAACTTTTCTTCGGGCCGAGGCGGTGTCCCTGTATCGTCGACTTCGGGCGTGTGTTCGTCTCTCTCCTCAGCATTACGACGGACAGCCCAGCTGTCTGGCGCATTCCATGCGCCGTTTCCTTGGGCTGAAATTGGCTCGAGTAGCTCAATTTCTGCCAATTGAAACATCGAGGTTTCCATGGGCGTTAACGGCGGGGGCTGAGCCAAGATACCTTCCATATCATTAAGATTCGTATCGAGGTGGAACACCATGCCCCTGTCGTTTCTATCGGTCGGGCCAATATGCTCGTCGGGGTCATCATAGGACTTGTGCGGACGTCCCTTCTTAGCGAAAGGAAACTTGTTATTGAACGTCGCTTGCCGAGGATTAGTTGGACGAGTTGGAGGGCCTGGAGAATCTATAGCTGGCAGCGGCTTATCGTAGGGAGACTGAGATTTCGACAAATCAAGTCGTGATGCCGAGGGCGCGAGAGATCGTGTAGAAGTAGGCATGCCTCTTAAGCGGCTGGAGTGGTTATCATCCTTATGCTTATGCCGTCGTAAGCGGTCGAAGAGACCTCGTTTCCCGGGTGCCCCGGGAGATGTTTGGCCATCGATAGATGCAAGTCTACTACCATTGCTATTACTGCTTGGCGTGGGACTCTGGGCTCGCGATCGAGAGGCAGTCGGTACGGAAGCTCCTCTATCCTTCATATTGGCAATGCTTAAGACCGAATCTTCGCGGCTGACTACTGGCCTGAGCGAATTAGGATCATCGTTGCTCTTGTGGTGACGATGATGACCAGATAGATGTACGATAGAATGCCCGGAGCGATTAGATGACGAGGTCTTCGGCGGTATCTGGCCAAAGTTTTCCTGCTGATAGCGCTCTTTGTCCGGACCGGCTAACATATCACGAACTGGAGCTTCACCGTATTTAGCAATATCATTAGCCTCCTGATATAAAAATGGGACTACGTCGCTCGATGGTACAGGCGTTCGCGGTCGAGAAGATGCTGGGGAAGGTTCTCTTGTGTGATCGGTAGCGTTGGAATCATTCCTTCCTCGACGTGGCCGATTAAAGGAATAAGAGCGTTGTTCTTTCCCTTGATTTTGGGAAGGAGGTGGTGCTGCTGGAAGGCTGGTCTCGGACGAGTCGCGTCCTGGGAAATCTTCCCCGAAAAACCCCTGTAATTTCTTGAACCCGCCTCTGCTACCACTGTTTTTGGACCCTTGGCTACTGGCCGTTGTTACGCTGGCCGCTGACGGCCGCCTATCGTCAGTAAAATACGCTGCATCGGGAGAATCATTGCTAGAAGCTTGAGCAGGTCTTGAAGGACCTATTCGAAGGACCGGCGATAATTGCGATGCAGTAGAGACATTGTCGCTTGAATCATTATAGAAGCTCGTGCCAAAGCCGGTCGGGGACGCGGCCGCGCCACCGTTCACAGACATCCAAGATATGTTCTGAGCGTTAGGACTAGCCATCGGGGGATCTCGTTGAATTTGTGGAACACGGCCACCGGTTGGATCGAGGACGGCAAGATCGCGACGATAATTCGTAAGATCACTCATGCGGCGATTGTCGAGGAGGGAGCTGCTAGATGCGGTCGAAGAGGGAGACAAAGCAATGCGATGGCCGGACGCCGTTGGCGAGACTTGAGAGTCTTCTTTAAACTGTCTATATTGGGCGCGACAGGCACCCGCTGTTAGTTCTCAAGACTTATGCTAGGGACCATTCTGTGCATAAAGTGATCGATCTAATGAAAAGAAATGATGCTTCAATTGCTCCCCATCATTCCACTTAATCTGACTAGATGAGGAATACTCGATAGGTTTCGGACTAAAATGTGACAGGGCCATGTGCTCCCCATAATTCATTGAACTCGAGATTATATTACGGATAAAGGACAAGGCATGACGTACCTGAGTTTGCCATGGTCGCCAGTCTTAATGGGTTTCGGCGTAGCTTTAGTCGAGGCTGAGGACACGGAAACTGAACGACTAGGAGCGGATGGTTTCAATGTAATGTTTGAGTGTCCACTGCTGGAACTCGCGAAGGAGGTGATGCGGCCGTCATCCCTCGTCATTGTCACTGTTCACCTTCACGACGGTCCTCGCAGCTTAGATTAGGTAGGGCGGCGCCATCAAAGGGAGGTAAAGTGGGACATTTCCCAGAGAAAGGAATTATAGGATTGGTATGTCTCGTCTCGTAAATCGTGAAGCTAGATATGTAGGTAGGTAGGTAGGTAGGTATAGGTTATAGGTAAAGAGGTATGTACCTCTAATGTGGCGGTTGTGATTTAGAATGCGCGGAGAACGGCGGATATTCCTGTGTATACCAGAAACTAGCAAAACTTGGCAGGTATAGAAAAACGATATAGTAGGCGGAGAAATAAGTCAGTCGCATGGGTTAACTAAAGATGAAGAATACACAGTATAGCCTGGCGCCGAAATTGAGGGCTGAAAGGTTTTGGTTTGAGCAAGACTCAGATTGGATGCAGCAAAAAATTAAGCAAAGCAGGCGAAGCAGTAGGCAGGGCAGATGGTGCTTCCTTCTTACACTTGCACTTGCACTTGTTGCACTTGTTGCAGGCTGCAAGTACGAAGTACGAAAAACACAAGGTACATACGAAAATACAATAGGTACCTACGTATGTAGTATCAGATTGAACTTGAAGTGGCTCTAGGAAGTGGCTCGGGTGTGGTATGTGCTACAACGGCTACAACGGATGCAACCTTCGGTACAAGGCCGGTGAGAGAACTAGAGGGAGCCGCTAGCCCTAGCAAGTACATGATGAGGTAGATTGATGTATATCGACTAAATCGGTGGAGCTCCTAAATCCTTTTGGGTGAAGACTTTCTAACTAACTTGTGCTTGTTACACATATTAAAATATCAATAGTTACCTCACCAATGACTCTAGTTCTAGTGTATCTCGATTCCAGATCTTGGTTGATATTTGTCAACTACGTCAAATCATTTAACTATCTGTTATCTAAGGCTTAATCTAACCGTATACGATTCTCGAGGCTGAATTATGATGCGATTCGTAGGTATCGGAGTGTCGTCACCGTTTCAAGCCTCTACTTTAATCGTTTGGCTGTTGACAACACAGCGCAGAGGGAATACCCATCATCAGCAACAAAATAAAATAAAAACAGCCTTTCCAAACGACAAGCCGTTTCGCCGTATGCAGAATTCGACCTGTTGTTGTCTTGGTATTTATAAATGCATCGAACGTTACTTGTCGGCGTCCGATCACATCATCCTCTATAGTAGTAAGATGCGGTGGAAATGCAATGCCGCTTAGGGATACCGAGTCTCACCACTTGCCTAGCATACAAACGAAAATATAATACGCCGTCTGTCTCCCTATGTGTTGGCAAAACAGGACAGTTCGTTTCCTAACCAATTATCAAGCGCGAACAAAGAGATATTGACTTGGCGAAAGAGTCATATCCGATCTTCAATCTTACCTCTCACTCATGAATCGGAGGTCCAATCTTGTCGATTATGACTCGGGCGCAGAGGACCCGTGACTCGAACCAGAGCCTCAATCGCTTACCTACATCCCACCCGTGGTTCATACAAGTGAGGTACCTACAAACTTGGCTCAACTGCTTGGTTACTCCGCAGCCGCAGATGGATGGCAGGACGTTGGCTGGTTGGCAAGCTGTTTAGCGTGTTGTGATAGGTACATCTATAGGTCCGGGCTTTTGTGTTGTATGATGCTAAGTTCTTTTCTAGTGTCCTGTGCTCATTTAGTGCCCAGACTGCCATGGCCTCGGTGAAAGTCAAAATTGCGGGTTTTAGATGGGCTTTGACCACCTCACGGCCTTTGCGTACATACATTACCGCCCTCAAAACCGGGTTATGCTCCACAGATGTCGACACCCCCAGAAAGTCCTAGCATCGCTCCCGAGATCCTTGTTCGCAAGCGCGAAATAGTTTCAAAAAATGCCTGGATATCATCGGTTGGAGATGCTAGTTCACTCAAGCTCATATGATAGATACGTATGCGTTGTCTTATCCCTATCGAGCTACTAGGTATGTATCAAGTTTGCTTATGTTCACAAGACTCTCTTTTTATATTAAATGTCTCTTCTAAGGTTAGATCTAAATCGTCATTTGAGTATTTGGGTATTTGGGGTAAGAATAAAAGACAGCTAAGCAATAGTGATGCGCATTTAGAGAATAGTGTAAATTCTCCTAGCCCCCGTTTCCAGGTTTATCTAATGTGATTAACATCCATCTTTCCTCGAAAGTCGACATGTCACTCCGCGCTATTCTTTGGATGGGAGCAAAGAGATTGGATTCGTCCTCGTGTTGCAGCTATTGCGAGATTACTTAGGCGCTATTCCCGGGGACGGGTCCCGTTGCCTACCCACGGCCCGACAAGCTTGCATAAGGCTTGTCAACTCATATTAAAATGCTGTTTGAAGTTAAAAATACCTTTGTTGGTAGGTCTATCTACTACCTAGTACAAAGTAGTCAAGTGTCACGGGATGGGATAGGATAGGATGATAGGATGGGATGGACCCAATCCGCGCCCGAGGAGTCTGTGTGTTAGGTACAACATAGTTGTATGGGCATACCCAGTAACCTTGGAAGTTGCCGCAAGTTCCCGTTCTAGCACAAGCCTTGCATGCGCTTTAGAGCTAACATTGAAGGTTATTTGTCAAGACCCCCAACCCAGCTCTATCATAATTGGGTTTGCGTGTGATGAGGACGTTAAGCCTGGTCAGATTTCATATCGACCTATTTGCGATTGATCATCACATGACGAATGACTGTTTGTCGGCAGGATCGGCAATGGCTCCGTGATACTACACATAGGCGACTACGTGCGCGACTTGCGACGAAACGTACCACAGACACGCGCCTATGCCAACGTTCATCCCGTAATAATGCGATCCGTGGTTAGGGAAATATCCGAGCCCGTCGATCATCCACTATCATTCTGATAAACCATACTCAGACTCATATCTAGGTATGCATGAGCAAGGGTTTGGTGTGTGGTTTGATTTTGGGAACGCTGAGATGACGATCTGGATTGCTTTGTGATTGATAAACGATAGATTGCGCTTTACATAGCGTCTGATGTATGCTAGATAGTACAGGGTATCTAAATTCCGATGCGCATTGCATAGGATGTACCTACACTATCAATATGGAGGCTCTGTGCTGATCGGATTGTGGTCGGATTGTAATCGGAGCTCACACCCATTACTGTTGGATTACCTATTTACCCAGCCTGTAATGTGACAGTCTCTAGCTTGCGCATCTGGTCTGATTACAAGAACACACAAGCTTGGTTCACATGATCTTCTTAACTCAGGCTCCTCAAGTTCCTATCATAATGGCTATTCCTCTTCATCGCTCACACCGGCGATAACGTCTCCTACATCCTCGTAGAGGAGTTCTCCTACTTCAATGCTGTCCTGCATGATCTTCCGCGCATCTTCTTCTGTGGCACCCATGTCTTCCATGATGAGACGGACCGTTAATTCAGGCACCAAGACTGCCTGGACATATCCGGTATAACCTCTGGCGGAAACAAGTCTGTCCTCGACTGCGCGCTTCCGTACGACTGAAGACAATGTCCGCATGATGTACTCGGTCATTGCGCGGAGACCCCGCGGCCCGTAATAGCCTGGTGTGAGACTGTCTTCAGTTTTGAGCAACGTCCGATTCTTTCCAGATTCGACGTTCTCTCTAAGAATGTCGCGATAGTACGACTCTTGGGTACCTTCCAAAACATCCTTCAAGAAATCCTGGTGGGCTTTTAGTCGAGTGTCGAGGGTTCTCCAGTTGATTTTAGGATATCCTTTCTGAGATCTAGAGCTCAACGCGGTTTGTCGCTTGTGTAGCCTGCAGAAGGCCGTCTGCTTCTTAATGTTCATCCTGCCATGGTCTGAATATTTCGCCAGGAGCTCGGCGTCAACTGCTTCATGACACATAGGACATTTTGCCGTAGCAGCTACTGGGTCATCTATGCTTATGTCACCTACTTCGTCGTCCGAGTCATTATCCTCAAATGTAGCGGCGAGCTTATCGTCGCTATCATCTAGATAGTCTAATTCGTCCAAAGCGTGCAATTTGAAGGCTGGCCTCTGAGCGGACTCCTTCGACGCGGGTTCGGGTGATCTCTGTCGTGTCTTAGCCTTCTTGGCCTTGGATCTTAATACTTTCTTCTTAGGTTGCCGACTAGACTTAGCTTCTACTGCCGCGTCCGACCCGTCGTCTGCATCAAACAATTTGATTTTGCTTTTTGCTGGTGATTCATCTGACAGTAAACTACCATGTCGAAATATGGGCCTGGTTTGACTTGGACTTGAACCAATTGAAGATGGCAGTTTGAACGCCTTCGCGGGTCTAATTTTCTCTGGACTGGGACTGTCATGCTTTATGAACCCCTTCGCCGGAGGGGATCGAACACATTCAGGGCTCGTATTATTTCCATAAGTCTTGAATGTTTGGCGTGGCGGAGATAGATCTGATGATTGAGGGAGACGTCAGCAGTATTATTTAAAAACAAAATTAATAATAAAAAGACCTGTGTCACTTACTAGGTCGCGTAGCCGAAGATCTAGGAGCAGATTTCTGAGACGATTTTTGCTGCGAAGACCTAGTCTGGGATGATGCGCCACCATAAGTCGTAGGACGTCTAGTACTAGGCTTATTTTTCTTGGACGTTGTGAAGCCAAATTGATTTATCAGGTGACTACCAGTCTCAGGAACGAGATCCTCGGCAGATCTTTTCGAGCCAGCCGAGCTTGAGGGTTCGTCGGTTTGAGAATTGCGTATGACTTTCCTCCCTTGTGATAACGGCTTAGGTTTCTCTCGTGTACTCCGAGTATTGCTTGTCTGTGAGGGAAGTGGCTTTGAGCTGTTGAAAGTGGTAGGCTTGATATCTCCACGTCGGCTCTCGTTACCATCGTCACCAGAGTCTCGCAGTTGGTGATAGTCTTCCTCATCATCACTACTGCTCTCAGGTGGTGCGTCGATGGATACGGGTTCTCGAGCCTTCACAGTTCGACCCATTTTAGGAGCGGGGGCTTGATTTTTTGCATTGACCCGAGCGTCCTGACCCCCGATTTGTGATAAAAGGCGATTTGGTTTTTGATTTACACTTAGTCCAACACGTCGTGGTTTTGGTTGAATAATCGGCATTAAACCTTCCGTAGTCGGTCTATCCCAGAAATAAGCCGACTCCTAGAAATACCAGGTCCGAATGAGAGTCCTGATACTGCCTCGTTGAGAAGTGCGCAAAAGTATGATAATTAATGTAGAGGATCAATAGCCAGCTTGAGTGAATTTCCGACAATGAGTGAGAGGTAGGTGAAAGATGGGTTTTATAGATTAAAATAAAGCCAAGTAAATGAAGGAATATAAGTAATGATGAGACAATTTGAGAATAGACACACTGCGAATTAACCTTGCATTTTCGGTGACTCAAGAGCCAAACAGTTTGGCGATTGACTTGGCGGAATTGACAGAATGGACAAGTGTTGAAATGAAAAGTGAATAAAGATTCCTTAACAATAAGTGAGTAAGAACGACGCGTTTAAGACGCGTTAGGTTCAAGGTTGCGGAAAGTGGCAGCCACAGCTTCAGCCACACGTAGCACACCTGGATAGGAAGCACCACTGCACTAGGTGGACCTTGCTTTCTCTATGCTCATTTCAACTCCACTAAATCTCAACTTCAGAACATTGCTCAAGTGATAATCACCGTTTGTACCTACTATATGTACCACGTTCTTGTCAACTATAGGACTCTGATATTAGGGTGGAGAAATCTTGGCCAGTTGATGTTGTTGATTCTCTAGCCGTCAAAATGGCATTGAACCGAAAGTATGCTGCATTGCCAGATCTGGTATGTTGAAGGTGTCGAAGCTCCTGAAGCTCTACTTGCCATGCTAATCGATGCCTAGGACTCTGCGCCCGATATCTACGAGACCCCCGAGTTGACGGATGATAATTCCACTATTCCGGTAAGAATCTACTTGTAACCAATAGTCAGGTACACATAATTCTAAGCAGCTCTTTCAGACTACCGCAGGTCGATCGCAGTCAGACAATGAGTTCGACGATGACGATGACGATGATGATGCTCCAGGAATCTCACACTCGCGACTCCGAATAGATCAAGCTCGATCAAGATTCATGCCTTCGCAAGTCGATGCTCGAGACGTAGACTTCTCAGATAGACTAAATGGAAAACGAAAATCATACAAAACCTCAAGTCGAAGACAACGAATCCTCGAAGATGGTACTGAACAAATCGGCGACCTGAGCGATGAAGATGAAGGCGAAGATTTAGCAAGAAAGATTGCGCGCCTAAAGCGTGAGATCGAGGAGGCCAAGGAAGAATATGGTAGACAGAAAGCAGAGTCGAAAAATTCCGCGCCGGACCAGGACGAAGACCTGGTATCACTAAGCCAGGCCTTGGAAGAGATGTCAACTCTGCCAGAAAGGGAAATAGCTATTAGAGACTATCAGAAAACCGGCAAACAATCTAAGGATGAGAGCCGAATCTCAGCTCAGTCAGTGGATGAGGCAACATATACTGTCACTTACGCGCCAAACTATGAACAGAGTCATGCTCTTGCCACAGCTGCCGATTTCGATCGACGACTCGTTCTACTCGAAAGGGCGATTGGTATTACGTCGTCAGCCATGCCTGAATTAGAAGGGAACGGTCTACCTCGAGCTATTATGCCTACACTAGACACGCTCCAGAACCAGATTCTGACATTGTCTGAAGCATCTACCTCGTCCCTTGACAGCATTAGTCGCCGAGTACGGACGCTGACCCAAGAGGCCGAACAATTGGAAAAGTCTAGGAAAGCTGCCAAGGCTGCACAAGATTCACTAGCTTCCTCGGGTGGCTCCCCGATAGAAGCAGATGATTCGGAGCAGACAGCCAAGATCAATGCACTCTATGGCACCCTACCAACAATTGAAAGCCTGACACCTCTTCTGCCTCCCTTATTAGACCGGCTCCGTTCGTTAAGGGCTATTCATGCCGATGCGGCAACAGCCAATGATACCCTGGAACGTATCGAGAACTCACAGAGTGATATGGCGGGTGATATCAAAGAATGGAGAGAAGCTTTAGAAAAAATCGAAGAGTCTATGGGTGAAAGAGGAACCACTATAACTACCAACATGAAGGTAGTGGAAGGATGGGTAAAAGACCTGGAGGCCAAGGTTGCTGCGCTGTCGTGATAATGGAGATACTACTTAGTATTCTGTGATGTATTAGCTCTGATACCCTATTGAATAGAATAATGTGATATTCAAAGATATTTTTAAGAAAAAGATTGGCTTCAAGAGCTAAGATTGACATGTTATGGCGCTTCCTGTTCAATCTAAAATACTTTCAATGGTAAAACCTCCTATTTTTTTATGCAAGTAGGAAAGCTGTTTACCATGCTCTTAAGGGGATGTATGTGTTAAACAGTTTATGCGGATAGGAAATATGTTTGTTTTGTGTACGTTCGTAGGTACTTAGGTACCTACAGTGAATCCTTATCGACAAGACTAGTACAAGGTTTCGTGTGCACATGCATGGCCCATGCTCAAAGAAAGCCCTACCCACAACTAGTGTACACAGCTTAAGCGAAACTTGGATCTTTTCGAATCAAAAAATTTCAACCTACCCGCCTTCTGACAAATTTCCATATTCGCGACTAAGTAGCAACAACCCTTGCAAAACTTCATCACCAGTACGGTCAACGCTCCTGAATACATCCTCAAGACCTAATTTTAATCAGATTACTCAGATCGTCAATATGGAATCTTCTAAGCAACCCGTCAAGCTTGTCAAGGTCACCCGCGTCTTGGGCCGAACCGGTACGAATTCCCTATCATATCTTTGCGATGCGAAAGATGCGACTTCATGCGGAAAAAGGAAATAAGCAAGGGCTGACGATTATAGGTTCTCGTGGTGGTGTTACCCAAGTCCGTGTCGAATTCATGGACGACCAGACCCGAAGCATCATCCGAAACGTCAAGGGACCAGGTGCGAATCCATATATTTCTACCGACTGCGATAGAATATTACGATGACTGACTTTTAAAAATTTACAGTTCGTGAGGACGACATTCTCTGCCTACTCGAGTCCGAACGTGAGGCCCGAAGATTACGATAAACTGGTGTTTGTTTGGGAGGGAATGAAAGCAAGAGAATCGGGTTTTTGCTACTAGCTGATGACTACGGTCTACGAGCAGTAGCCTCGCATGATACGGCAATTCGCACTCATGATTCCTTTTGTTACAGGAGTCACCGGACTATGATGGGCATTCTGCGTTGCGAATAAAGAACAATTCATACCCCGACCTCATGATTACTCTTCGTGACCCAATTGTTACCCTATTCTAGAATTTCTAACTTCCTCCCAGCTTTACGGTTCACGCCCACTATTAAGGCTCAAATGAGAGTTTGGCAAAAAATATCATTTAATTGTAAAGCCATTGAAGGTAAATTCAAGATGGGGCTACTAACATTTCCCAATAGGACATTAGTGGCATCGCTTAGTCATTGACTATATTTAATGTCAAAGCGTCTTTTCCCATACTTTTCTTCACTAACTTTTTTTTCACCAGATTTTTTCTCTCTCATTCATCACTCCAAAAAATACAATCTTTGGTGACAAGAACAACGTTTTATTGTTTCACAACTTAGTAAGTGTTTTCTTTCTTTTTCGAGTATTAATATGTTGAATGATGTACAAAAATAGCATGTATTAACTGATCATCACTGATGTTCTACCATTATCACCAAGATCTCTGACTCAACACCAATTTTTACACTTTTTGTTACTATTCTCATAGAATGCGCTGAAGCTAACAAGAGTTTATCAGATTAGATTAGATTTTCTCCTAACCGATCCCAAGTAGACCTAACCATGAGCACCATTCCAAAACCGCAGAAAGGCTGGTTTAACCTCCTATACTTCGCAAGTGCAAAGTCTTACACCTCGAAAGAGTTTGATACTTTCCCCGCCCCGCTTACCCTTTCGGCGCTCTTCATTAAATTAGAAGAAATGTACAATGGCATTACAGACAAGATCCTGAGTTCGTCCATGGTGACGATCAATCTTGATTATGTTGATGTTCCTCGACCCGATGATGGGCCTTCTCAAATCGAGATGATTAAAGAGGGTGATGAGGTCGCCATCATTCCGCCGGTAAGCTCTGGCTGAGACCTGCACGCAAGAGCCGAATTCGAATCAAACCAGCCATGATTATACCTTCAACCCAATCGCCGCTTTTGATCTTCAAGACGGCAATAAAGGCTCCCTCTCCCCGTCCCTTTCATCCCTTGATTCCTGCGTGTTTGCATTCACACCTATCCCCCCTACCTTCGCGCGCCACCTGACGGCTAGCCGCTTCCAATCGATCCTCGAAACTCTCCACCCGGGATTCTTCCCGTACTCTCTTAGCTTCCGAACGCTCCAGACGGCCAGCGCGACGATCAATATGAGGACGAGTGTGGATGCAATGGTCACGAGCGACGTCAGGGTTGTGATGGTTGAGACTTGGCATCCCAGCGGCCGTGTTCGGATCTCCCACCGCTCCGCCCAGTGCGGGCATACGTTCTCGTCCCATGCCGGTGCTAAGAAGGGGATATTGGCAGAGTTAGGGACACAGGTCCATGACTACAGGTGTGCCATATGTTAGAAGTTTTGGACAATCAGCTACCTAGCCACTAGATATATGCACAGATTTGATGTTTAGAAGGGGCATGTCGAATGGTGAGAATGGATGTGGTACACGTACGAACGGACACCAGCTGCAGTCCGGCTGCGTTGTGAGACAGTCTTTGCAGTTTTGGATCCTCCAGCACCGCATTAGATGTGCGTCGTCTGCCGGACTCGTGCTAGCGAAGGTAGTTATATTCATAGTGTTGGCAGACTAAGAGCTTTATCCGTGCTTTGTCACGTGCTTTGTCACGTGCAGTTTGTAGATAAAGCATAATGATTGGATAAAGAGATGAAAGGATCTTTATTATTAAAAGCGGTTAATATAAAAGCATTTAAAACTTACTTATATAAGTATAAGTTTAGCTTATTTTTGGTAATTTAATTATGACTTTAATAATATATATTAATCATTAATTTATTTACGTAAAAAATTTTTTATAATAACACTTTTTTCCGTTATTAAATAAATAAATTAACGTATTTAATAAAATAATTTATTAAAATAAAAGATTTATAATTTTAATTATAAATAAAAGTTAAATAAAAAGCGATAAAATTTTAACCGTTAAAGTATAATTAAATTTAAAAAAAATATAAAATATAATGAAATTATTATTTTAAAAATGTAAAATAATAAAAAAAAAAACGATATAAATAAATAAACGTTATTAAAATAATATAAGGCTTTTTAATAAAGAAATAAAAATTATAATAATTATGTTCGTTAAATTAAAAATAAATGGAATAATAAACGATTTAATTACGAACTTTAATAATTTAAATAAATTTAATATAAACCTTTATATTAATATTAAAATCGATTAAAAATTACACGAAAATTTAAACGATTTAAATTTAAACGATTTAAATATTAAAATTAAATTATATTAATTTTATTATTAAAATGTTAAAGAATAAATTAAATTACGTTAATTAAAAAAAGGTAAAAAAGTTTAAAAAGGCATTAAATCCGAAGAAAAAATTATAACCTTTTTAATTAATAATTTTTTAAACTTTTTAAACTTAAATAATAATTATAATAATTTATTAAAAGTTAAAATTAAATAAGTATTTAATGAAAATTATATATTAAAATAAAAAAAATTTAATTTTATTTTTAATAAAAAAAATTATTTAAAAGGTAAAAATAATTAATTAATATATTATAACGTTTTAATGTTAACTTTTAAAAAAATTAAATTTAATAATAACTTTATTTTTATTAATTTTAATAAATTATATATAATAAAAATTATTATAAAAATTTATAAGCGTTAACCTTTTAATTTAATTATTAAAATTTAAAATAAATTTAAAATAATTAATATTTTTTAAAAAATGTTTTTAACATTTAAAAAAATTTATTAACGAGAATTTTAAAAAGAATTAAATAATATAAAGTATAATAATAAAAACTTATTAATGTATATATTTAAATAATAATTATTAATTTATTAATGTAAAAATATTAAAATAATTATTAATAATTAATAATAAACGATAATATTTTTTATTATTTATAAAAATAAAACAATGAAATAAATTAAATTTATTTCGAAATTAATTAAGGTAATTAATATATTAATTAATAATATAATTAATGATTTTATTAATAAATTTTAAAATAAAATTAATAAAAACATAAATCGTAATATTAATAATTATAACGTTAACGTTAATATTAATAATAATAATTAAAGTAAATAATATAATAACCACGGTAAAGGTTATAATAACCGTGGTAGCCGAAGTGATTAATTAAATAATTATAAACTTAAATAAAATAAAAAATTAAATTTTTTATATTTTAATTATAACGAATATAACCATTTAATAAAAAATTACTTTAAATTAAAAAAAAATCGTAATAATAATAATAATTAAAAATAATCGAATATAATAAGCTTAAATAAAAAAAATAATTATACGTTTAAATTAATAACCGTTATTTTTAATATAAAAATAAATAATTATAAATTAATATAATTAATTTAAATTTATAAAAATAAAATAAAAAAACGTTATATAAAATTATTATTATAAAATAATAATGATTACGTAATAACTTTTATAAATATAAAACTTATAAACATTTACTTAATTATTTAAATACATTTATTAACTTTAAATAAAAAAAATAACTTATTATTTAATATTAAATTAAACGTTTATATTATAAATAATATAAATGATTTTAATTTAATAACGATTATAAATATTAAAAAATATAATTTTAAAATAATTATTAACGGTAAAATTATTAAGGTTAATTTAATGGGTAAAATTATGTTTAACTTTATTAAAAAAGGTAATTAATATATAATTATAACATTTAACCATGTGTTATATGTTAATATTTTTTTTATATAAATTATTTTAAAAGAATTATTTTATTATTATAACGGTAAAATCGATAATATAATATTTTAAAAATTTAATAATTATATAATAATTATTTTAAATATTTAAAAAAAAGGTTTTTTATTATAGATATATAATGAAACCAAATTAAATATATAAAAGTTTTAAACCTTAAAAAATTAATAAAATAACGCGTTAAAAATGATTTTAAATAAAATATAAAATATAAAAATGGTGTTTTAATTAAAAATTAAAAATAATAATTTTAAATTTAACGAAGAAATAATAAGAAAATTTATTTTATAACATTGATGTTTTTATTACTTTAATATAAAATGATTAATATGGATGATTTAACGGATAATTAAAATCGATTTAAAGCTTTTTAAAATAAAAGCTTTATTTTATTTTACGTGTAATTAAATAAAAATATAAAAAATTAAATTATATAATGTTTAAAAGCGAAGTAAATATATTAAAAATATAATATAATATAATTTTAAATCGTTATAATTAATTTCGATAAAAAGGTATAAATATTTTTCTTTTATTATTAAAGATATGAATTAATATTAACGTTTTAAAATATATAAAAATAAAAAAAATATGTAAATAATTTTAAGAATTTATATTAAAAAAATTTAATAAACTTTTATTATTTTCCCGCATAATAAAAATGGTTAATTAAAGAAAATCATAATAATAAAATTTAATAATAAATTAAAATTTAAGGTAAATAAAATTAAAAACGTTTATAAAAATAATGAAATTAAAATAATTTTTTTTACGTTATAAAATTAATATTAAAACGATATTCTTAAATAATATATTCGAATTATATAAAATGTAATATAAATTATTACCATTTAAATAAAAATACCTTTTTATTTTTAATTATAAATTATATAAAAAATAATTTATATGTTTAATTAAATAAACATATTAATTAACAATTAAATAATAATGTTAAAGTATTATTAAAAAGGCTTTTAACTTAAAAAAAGGTATAAATTTAATAATAATAATTTAAGGATATTAAAAATGTATTATATAATTTTTATTAATGAAAATTAATGAATTTATACGGAAAAATTCGAGGCCCGAAAAATTAAAATAATGTTTATAAACTTTAAAAGTTAACATAATTATTTTATATGGTTTATTAAAAGCAAGCGGTTTTTAAAGATATTTTACATTATATTTTATAAAAATATTAATAATTAAAAAGATATATTAAATTTATGAAATATTATTAAATTTTTTTCCTTTTATATATAAAAACGATTACATTATTAAACCGTTTTAAAAAGTTATATTTATAATAAAGATTATAATATTATTAATAAAAATAATATAAATTAAAAAATAAATTAAGTTAAAAAAAAATGAGGTAAATTATGTAAGATTTAATTTAAGATTTATATTAATGAAATATCTTTAAATTATAATGAAATTATAATTATAATTAATTAAAAAAAAGAATATAATTAAATAAATAAAAAATTTAAAATTATTAATTAAATTAACCGTGATAATAGATTTATTAATTATTTTATGCAATGGGAATTATTTATAAAACGAATAATTCATTTTATAAAAAAAAATTTAATTAATAATTAATATTAAAAATAAATTATAATATTATTAAAAGAATTTAATATATTTAATATAAAAATTAATAATGATTTTTTATTTTATAAAATAATAAATAATAAAAATTATAAAAATTAAACGAAAGTAATTATAAAAAAAATTAAAGAAAACTTTAAGCGTGGAACGTTTAAGTTTATATAACGAGAAAATATCCATGGTAACCTTATTAATATTAAATAAATATTAAAAAAAAAAAAATTTTTAAATAATATATTTAATAAATTTAAGGCTCGTATTTATATAAAAAAATTCACATAAAAATATAAAATTAATTATAATAAAATAAAGGTTATAATTATGAAATTTACTTTATAATAAATTTTAATGGTTTTAATAATTATTAAAAAATAACATATAATTTAAATAAACTTTATTATTACGTATTTAAATAACATGTTAAATGAAGATTTATTTATAAAATAATTTTTATTATTTATAAAATATTTTAAATTATATATTAATAAAGTAAATAAATATAATTATTATAAGGATAAAATTATTTAATTAATTAACCCATTATATAAACTTAAATAAGCCGGAATAACTTAATAATAAAAAATTAAAATATTATTAAAAAATTATAAATATATATTATTAATATTTAATAATACGATATATATTAATAAGAAATTAAAAATTATTATAATTTTATATATAAATAATTTTATTTTATTCGAAATAAATAAAAAATAATTTACGAAGGTTATTATAAGTTTAAAGGAAAATATATTAATTATTAATTTTAAAAATATTAATTAATTTTTAAGCGTTTAAATTATAAAATTAAATTTAATAAAAAGCATGTAAATTAATTAAAAAATATATGTTAAAAAAGTATTCCGTGAATTTAATTTTAATAAAATATAAAAGTGATTTATCGAAACTTTTATTAATTAAATTAACTTATTATTTATAATAAAGAATTTTAATTAAATAAATAATTATAATATTTATAAATTTATTTCGTTAATTAAAAAGTTTAATTTTTTAATTTATTTAATTAAATTAAACCTTAGTTTTATTACGTTTATATAAATAAAATTTATAAATAATTTTTTATAAAAACATTTATCCGAAGTAAAAAAAATATTTAAATATTTAATTAACGTATATAATTAATTTATTTATTATTAAATGTTAAATTAAAATTATTTTTATTAAAAACATAATGAATTAAAATTATTTAAAACGGTTAATATGAATTTAATTAATGATATAAATTTTGGAAAATTAATTATTAAAATCGTGTTTTTTATAAGCGGTGGCTTTGTTTTATAATTATTGAAATTATAATTAATTATTAATAAAAAAATTTTAAAAATAAAGTTTATTAAATTAAATAAAATTATTAATAATATAACTTAAATATATAAATTTTTTTAAGAATTTAAATAAATGTTATTTAAGTTAATTTATTTATTAAAAAATAATACCGGAGCCATTAAATAATTTAAAAAAACAATTATTAATAAAAAGAATCGGTATATACGAATATAATACTTTTATATATAATAAAAAATTTATAATAAAAATATAAAAATAAAATATATAAAATTAAATGAAAACTTTATTAATAAGTTTATTAAACCTTTAATAATTAAGAAATATAATAAGTTTTATAAAATATTAAAACTTAAGGAATTTTAAATAAAATTTATATTAATGAATAAGCTTTTATTAAATAAGCCTTTAATGGATATATTAAGTTTATTTATTATTATTAAATAAATTCGTTATTCGTGGATAATATTCATTTAATTAAAAAGGGGTATTAATAAATTAAAAGTTTTATTTATATTTTATTATGTGTTTTATTATGTGTAATTTATAAATAAAATATAATGATTAAATAAAGAAATAAAAGGATTTTTATTATTAAAAACGGTTAATATAAAAGCATTTAAAACTTATTTATACAAGTATAAGTTTAGTTTATTTTTAATAACTTAGTTACGACTTTAATAATATATATTAATTATTAATTTATTTACGTGAAAAGTCCTTCACATAGTATATATCGCAGCTCCAGCTACCTAGCGGACTACTTTAATGGATTGAGAAACTATAAAGAATCAATCAAGACTCATTCAACGACGTTTTATATATGGAATAATCTGCAAATTGTGTGATATCTGACTTGCCTTGCTGTACGTACAATCATACATAACACAATTTGCGGAACTAGAAATCTTCGAAGGATGGCAAGGACGGAGTAACTGAGAAGGTTTCGCCTTGACCCATGTATGCTATGGGATGCTACGATGGAAAAGCTTGATGCGGGGCAAGCTCGGAGGCTCATCAGCCCACCGTCAGTCAGACTCTTGACCGAGGTAGGATATGTACGTGTATACCTACATACGTAATATCCTACGCATACAAAGTATGTACGTACGAGATAGCGATGTGTATCATTAAGCCAAATCACTATTCACACACAACGCCGCTTCAAGAGCACAGTAGGTAATTGTCAAGGACCTTGATTTCATTCTCCAGCAGTACCTGTGCAGCAGCTCGTCTGCCATTCATTGCTATGAAAAATCTCGAAATCAACTCTCGCATCATGTCGGTTGTATCGTATCAATTGCGGGAATTCGGACGTCGTTTCATACGAACGAATGTTATTTATTAGCTTGCCAAAGCCAAAGCAAAGGCCCAAAAAAATCTCGCATTTCTCCTTATTCTCAGTTGCCTCGTAATGCTTGTGAATATTTCCGTTTGAAAAACAAATGTCAGGGTAAACGCCGTTATATGCCTGCTCGAACATCGAGATATGCATTTTAGTACGTGAAGATGGACGGTCGTATGGTATCAGGTTTACTGTTTTCTGGTATTTCCCACGAGCGAGGACGTATGTCTCAGCCATGGTCGTTACTGCGGTAAGATAGATGAACATCCTCTACGCGACGTTCGCAAGTTGCATTAATCGTTCTCCAGCTTTGTGGTTGGCATAGTCATATGCCTTCGAACCAGGTGGAAAGGTACCATTGGCCGCCCAGAGATCGATTAGCGGCTGCATCGGCTCTAGCTCCTGCGGCTTGAGCATGTCCACCGCGCAAGCCGTCAGCACGAAATGGCTAAAACAACTGTTAAGCTGCTTCTCGAGGTTCAGGTGGTAGAATGGGTCGATAAAGTGAGCCCAGTATAGGTGGGCGTATACTCGGAACATCTGTCGGAAGATGGTCTGGCACACATCCACGAAGTTCTCGGGGAATCCACTGGAATTGCCGACCCAGTCCTTGTCCTCGGGATTCGACAGTTGCGAAAGGGGGGTGGTGGTGATCGATGGGTTGTGTGCGTAGGAGACACCGTTGGTATCGGTAGGGAAGATGTTGGTGTCATCAATCTTTCCAGAGATCCAGCGTTGCATCAAGGTGATGTACTCGTAGGCTGGTAACTCAACGGGCTCTCTTCGAAAGTTAAGCCACGTGAAGGAATGATTGCTATCTCTAAAGTTAGACGCGGTAACTGGCTACTCACCTTCGTAGATTCACTTACATCCCTGCCGACATACGCGGACACGTCTGAGGATTGCAGATCGTGGTCCCGTCCTCTTCCTTCTCGTGAATCACTCGTACGAAGTTCCACAGGTTGCGGTAGTGCTCGACCACTGTGACACGTTAGGAGCCTAGGTCTGAATAAGCTGAAGAGCACGGTTAAACTTACCCTGATGGGCGATCCATTCTCCCTGTTCTACGGTCTTGGGGCGGGCGCTGAGGGTCATGAAGTTACCCTTCACGATATGCTTGGCATATTGCGCGTTGAGCCATAGGGGAAGTGGTCGAGGTAGGCGATAGGGATCGAGAACGTCATCTCCCCCGTTGGCATCCGCGTTGCCGGCGTCATCCATTCCGATATTCTGGGCTAGGGATGGTGAGCTTGGAAGTGGAGGTATCTTTGGTGCTAGACTTGTGGATGATTGGCTTCCTTGAGACAGGCTGGTGGGAGAATTGGGCAGGCCGTTGCTGGTTGAAACAGGGCTCTTGTTCTGACCTGAAGCTTTGGTCGAAGTCCCTCTCAATCGAGCGTTTCTAGAGAGTGGCAGTCAGCATCTCAGCATCTTTTTCTTTGTTGCGTCAAGCATCGTAAGTAGATGAAAGAGTAGTGGAGAAGAATCAACAAGGCTATATCTTTATGGTACCTAAGTAGTCGAGCTACCGAGTTTTTAAAGCTTCATGTCCTCGGCCACGTATCCGACGTACAGAAGTGAAACTGCGGCAACGCTGCTCAAATATAGGCGCTTGCATATAATTGACCCATAATTGACCCAGACCGCCACGAGCTTCTTTGTGGAATCGTCTTGCATGGGGAAATAGCTCCAGGGACAGCTTGCTTAAGCTCCTTGGCCTGTGACATTCAAGGGGGTTTAATAGTGTAATGGCGTCTCCAGACTCGTACATATCCAAAAGCTTTCTCACAAAGAACGTGAGACATAGTGGATAAGCTGTCCATGACAAGCTTGGATAGAGCTAGACGCTATCCAGGATGGTAACAGCACACGTGCACCGCCTCGTGCTGCTCATGGTTGAACATATCCGCTCTTTGCCTTGCAACGTCGCTGGTATAAGACATCGTATGGTTCACAGACTTGTTGAAACCAATGAGGGCAGCATTTGATCCCCACGGGAACCCAAGTTTACCCAACCAGCCATCCTCAACGGCTCCGTCCAGGTCAGGGCTCTTAGATCAGGTTGATCAAGTTAGGCGGTACATGTACACCGTAGTATGAGACTAGGGTACATCCATAATAAATAAATAAAACCCCAGCCGCTTCGTACTGGCAGTATATCAAGACGACCAGTCTTTCGAACTGAACCTGACTTCACGCCTTGTAGCTCATGCAAGCTGCCACAAGTGAATCCTTGGAGATGATATTTCGAATCAAACATATCCATATATGATGTTCTTAAAAAATATGGGAAAATTGAAATATATGGAAAGTAGAGAACGAGATAAAAAGAAATAAATCGACTTACATTCCAGAGAATAGATTAGACATAGTTGCTTAACCTAACGACCGTCACGTCGAGGGAACGATGAACCGAAAAGTAGTAGTCAAAATCGAATACTACACGGTGATATCGAGAGAATAGAATATAGTAAATAAATCCGTTCAAGAGTATGCGCCGGACGAAGTGATGGTAAAAAGAATTGTCGATTTGTCCGGTGAAGAAAAGGGGCGAGGGAGGTGTCACGTTAATGTCGAGTCTTTACGATGTGTGGAAGTTTCCCACACTGGACATTGATTTGACCCAATGATATTTTGAATGCTGTTTCAGGAGATGCTCGTTTAGACGCCCGACGCTAGTCTTTTTTGGTATAATAACTGTTATCGATATCGTTCCCAATATCCCTGTAAATATTTATCGATAAACAACCTAAGCTAGAGCATTAAACTTCGGAAACCTGCAGCTTACCTCAGTGCGGCTGGTATGGTTGTCCCCAATTCAATTGGAGCAACCCTAGCAAGAGTTCTTTCCTTTTAACATTGTAACATTGGAACCTTCTCAACGCCAACATTATCGCAACTCGACGCGATTATTACCCAGCACATCGCGATACCTCAATTCCAATCTTCCAATCTCGCCCATACAATTATTTTGCGTATATTCACGCAACCATCGTCACGATGTCCGACTCGGAAGGTGGTGATCTCTTCGGCGACGAGGGAGGATCAGCCGCTTCTCCAGATCGAGTGCTTAGTGATCAGGATCTTGGATCGGAACTGGATGACGGTGAGGATCTCGACCGTACCCGCGACCGTGATCGCGACCAAGATCGCGACGATGATAACGAGGATGAGGATCAAGAGGTCAAGGTGAAGCGCATTATGGGTGTTACGCTTCATCGACACAGGATTCCCAGAACCTCTAAGGATGGTACTGGCTCTGTATGTTCACTCCCGCCCAAGAACAAATTTTGACCGAGTCTAATCCTAGATATTTTAGCTGCAAACGATGAAAGTCCCTTCTTTCCTCAAGTTGCAGGCAGATGAATACAAGCCTGAAACTTACGAGCCGACCGAGTGGGACATCCAGAACGCGCGTTCCGACAAGCGCAAGAACGTTGTTCGTTTCACACGAGACCCCGAGACCGGCGAGCTGAAGAGCAACGCGCTCATCTACCGATGGGACGATGGATCTATCACCATGTCCGTCGGCGCTGAGCACTACGAGATTCGGAAGAAGGGAATGGCGCCAGGAGCCGACAAGCCGTACTACGAAGAGCGGGACGATGCCTTCTACTATGTCGCAGCAGCGCATTTTACGAGCGAGCTGTTCATGACCGTAGGCCACGTCAATGAGCAGTACTCCGTGAACCCCCCCTCGGATCTGAAGGATGAGGCAGTCCTCAAATTTAGTCGCGCTATGGAGGAAGCAGCGCGTGCTAGAAGGCAAGGCGCCAACATGATCTTTACTACTAATAAGGATCCTGAACTTCAGAAGAAAGAGGCTGAGGCAGCCGAGAAGGAGCGCATGAAGGCACAGCGAAAACAAGATTATGCATCTTCCCGCCCGGATGGACGTCACGTTAACAACGTTGTCTACAAAAGCGGAGGCGCTTCAAGCCTTTCTATTGGCGATCTAGAGGGACGAAGACGCAAGAGGGGCGCACCGGGAGCATCCAAAGGAAAGCGACGTCGACCAGAATATGATTCGGACGACGACTTCGCCGTGGGTAACCGCCGAAATGAGTACGACCGTGACGATGATTTCATCGCTTCCAGTGGTGAAGAGGAGGCAGGCGGAGAAGAAGAGGATGACGAGGATGATATCCTGGATGACGGCGACGAAGAGGAGGAGGTGCCCCGTAAGAAGCGACAGAAGACGGCCGAGGCCGAGGATGATGCTGACGCTGATGCCGACGCCGACTTGGATGATGTGGATATGCCAGCTCCGGGCGGCGAGTCTTCTCACCGACGAAGACGACACCTCGTCGTCGATGAGGACGAGGATGACGAGTAGAACGAGCCCGGGCGTAACGTAATTAGGAAAAGGAGTTTGGGTCTGTACTCATAGTCGTTGCTAGAGGCTATGATGCCTAGTTTGCCAATACCATTTGCATGAAACTGCCCCTGATTATTAAATCTCTAAACAATTTTCTAAGCAATTCTATAAAGACCCAGCCTCGCATTCCACAAGTTACATCATACATGAAATGTCTAAATAGGTACACATGTAGGTAAGAAATCTGATAGAAGATATCACTAGAAGTGTGTAGATGAGGTTTCAATAAATATCTATATAAACTAACACAGCGTAATCGATATTCTGTATCAAAATATTTTAACTCGCCAAATGTCTCGGCTCTCTATGTATCTCTCTGCCAGAGGAACAACGTTTGATGTGTAAATTATATGAATGACTGAAGTGTTCTCACATGGAAGAGACAAACTCCTATGTATCTAAGTACCTATGGTTACACATTTATGATAGATCGGGCTTGGCTAACATTAACCGCCGACATGGAGAATCCTAGTAATCCAGATGTAATCGAGTAAGTTTTACTGGTTGGAACGGTCGTTGCCGTGACCCTTTCACATGCAACTTCCCCGTAAGCACCGGCTCCCCGATCTCGAGCTTGGGGTAGCTTCCAATATCTGGCTCGGCCCCGGTAGAGAAGGGTCGAATCGAATCCATTCCTGCCAGACAATGTCCTCTGGCACGCTCGGCGACTCTTTCCAAAATTGCTTTTTTGTGGCGTCGCGACGGGAGCGACATATAATGGCGGAGACCGTCTTCCTTTAGCATTAGCCACCTCTTCTTTAGCTAATATTTCTTACTTGACTTGCGCGCGTGTCCTTTGCTGACCGTTCCCTACCGATGATTCCGGCCGAGGTATCGTTGTGAAGAGGATGCAGTCCATTTTAAGAGTTCCCGTCGCCGTATTCTCGTTGCTGCTAGAGGTGTTTCTGTTCTGGTATAGAGTAGGTGTTTACTTATTACATCTAGAATAATATCCTTGGTTAACACAATCTCGCTGTAGAAACTCTGGGGGCGGTGGAAGTCGAAAGGTCCTGTAGACGAATGGCTCGATGCGCTACGCAATGCCGAGGTATACGAGGATTGGGAACATGCGGCGCTGCAGCTGGATAACCTCAAAGAACTAAATCTCTGGTATGGATGCGATCGGACCCCCTAAACAAATGGTCAATAAGGTAGACACAAGCGAAGAAGACTAACAAGTAGAACGTTCGCTTCGTTCGTAGGCGTAACAATCCCGCATCCCACTACTACGATTGGGTGCTCATAAGCAACCGTCTCAACTCCATCATCGAAGCACGCGACAAGAATGACTTGCAATCTCTACTCGACCTCGTGCGCTCTGGCCTGGTGCGCAACCTCGGCAACATCACTTCTCCGAGGCTGTATAACCGGGCATTTGGCGGGACTAAATACATAATCGAAGAATACATCGCGCAAGTGGCTGGCGCCATCGACGATATCAATCACCGCGTTGCGACGCCGCTCCACGACAAGTATACCCACACGTACACGCTCTCGACTCAGCGCAAGCTCGACTTCCTACATGATTCCAGACAGGCGTTCGGGCGAAGCACTCTGGTGCTGCAGGGCGGTGCCATGTTTGGGCTGTGCCATCTGGGAGTCGTGAAGGCGCTATTCTTACGGGGCCTGCTTCCGCGCATCATCACAGGCACGGCAACCGGCGCGCTCATCGCGAGTCTAGTAGCTATCCATACCGAGGACGAGCTACCCCACGTGTTGAGAGGCGACGGGATCAATCTGTCGGCCTTTAAGGAACACGGACAGCACATACACAGCGGCCACCACGAATGGGCGCCCTTCGTCGGAGCCAGCTGGGACACGCTGATGCGTAGGATCGTCAGGTTCTGGCGCGAGGGCCACTTCCTCGACGTGAGGGTGCTGGAGGACTGCGTCAAGGCCAACGTGGGCGACCTGACCTTCGAGGAGGCGTACCATCGGAGCAAACGCGTGCTGAACATCACGGTGGCGACGGCAGAGCAGGACGGAATTCCCGCACTGCTGAATTACATCACCGCCCCCAACGTGGTACGTAACGATCCCCCCGAGCCCTAACCCCCACGTCCAAGCCCTCGGCGCTTATTGCCCTTTTTTTTTTCCCCTTCCCTTCTTTTTCTTGGAAAGTGCATAACGCAAAAGCGGTAAGAGCTCGCGTGCTAACGAGACATTTTTCTTTCGGTCCGTGGCTATAGCTGATCTGGACCGCCGCCGTTGCATCAAATGCCTCAACTTCTTCGTTCTACGGCACCACGCGCACCACGGTCCTATGCAAGGACGTCAGCGGCGCGATCGTCCCCTGGGCGCCGCCGGCCAACTCGCCGCGGCCCAGGGGGGCGCGCGCGTCCGCGGACAGGGACCACCACAAGGCGCCGCTGTCGCGCGTGGCCCAGCTGTTCAACGTGAACCACTTCGTCGTGAGCCAGGCGCGGCCGTACCTGATCCCCTTCCTCGAGTCGGACATGCACGGGCCCTCGCTGCTGACGGCGCGCCACAAGCGCTCGCGGGTCACGGGCCACCTGTTCCGCGTCGCGGGGCTCGAGGCGCGGCACCGCCTGCGCCAGCTCGACACGCTGGGCGTGCTGCCGGCGGGCATCCGCCGGTTCCTGGTCGACGAGGAGGTGCCGTCGGGCAGCAGCACGACGCTCGTGCCCGAGGTGTCGGCGCGCGACTTCGCGCGCCTGCTCGAGACCCCGACGCGCGACACCCTCGACTACTGGATCGCGCGCGGCGAGCGCAGCGTCTGGCCCGCCGTCGGCGCGCTCGCCGTCCGCTGCGCCGTCGAGTACGAGATCGAGAGCGCCTACCAGCGCGCCAGGAGCCTCAAGGCCGGAGGCCTGAGGAGGAAGGCTAGCACCGGGGGCCCCGGCCCTGCGCCGGCTAGCCTGGGCGTGGGCGACAGGGGCGGTAGGAGCGCTAGCAGCAGCGCGCTGAGCAATGGCGCGGGCGGTACAGCGTGGCAAGGGGACAGGGGAAGGGAGAGAGGGGGTGGTCCGCCGCCGCCGCAGCAGAGCTTGGCTTAAGGGGTCCCGCGCTATTCCTACGACTACGGTGGAGGGGAGTGGCGACGGGGCAGGGAAGAGCGAAGGGAGGAGGGAGATCGCGAAAGCGAAGGGGGTGGCCAAGGAATAGGGGAGGGAAGAGAGCTAGAGCTAGAGCTGTCCGATATCGTCTTATGCTACGAGCTGGGCGACCGAGACTGAGACAAGGGCCGAAGACGCCAAGGCAGCCTCGAAGAACGCACGCTGCTAGACTCGGTTGGTCACCCGGACGATGCTGCTGCTGCTGCCACTACTGCTGCCCGATGCGATATAATACGGATATGCACATTGGCGGCACAGGTTATCTGACTAAACGCAGCCTCGGCCGCCCCACGGTATAAGGTAAAGATCAGAGTTATGACGGGGAAAAGTAATACAGCGGCACTCATTGGGGCGCGAACTGGTTTTGGGCTGCTGCAGATGGGACGTATATGTACCGCGCATACGTGAAATCGGGCGGCGGAGTTCGAACCAGGGTGTTGAGGGTACGTAGTTATGCAAGTGCCTAAGCTAGCTGCATGGCTTCATGCATGGAAACCAGCCTGGTGACCTTCTCGAAGCCTACCGTTTTCTGACGTGGCTTGGGGGAGGACCTTTTGTGTAAATCACGATGCGTGCTAGATTAGATAGGTAGTCAGGGTAATTAGGGGAAAAGCAGGATTCGCATATAGATACTCAAGGTATTGGTTCGCGTGTATCCCTAAGTAGTGTGGGCTTAAACTGGCATTCATGTACGCAATATTAAAAAAATGAAATAAAAACCACAAAACGTGGATTAATGGTTCGCGAATTGCGAATCGAAATGTAATGCGTGACACAATCGCTGACTCGGGGCTAAGAGACAGGAAACGCGTGCCAAGTCGCGAAAGGCCACTGGCCGGAGCAGAGCCGCATCCCAAGTTGTGGCGGTGAGTTGGGTGGCGATTATTACGAGATGCGACACGGGTATCGGGGGATAGACGTATGTCGGGACGAGATGGGATAGGTCGGCTGGCTGGGTTGGGTCGATATATGTAGGTTTGGTGACGCGACATGGATTAGATTAGATCCATGGATGGCGGTTACGTACGACACGGGACACCCTCATAGGTTGGCTGGTTTAGATCGCCAGGTCGCCGTTACGCTGCTAGTCCGAGAGTGTGGCCATTGGAAGATGTATGAGGCAGGTAACGGAATCAGCGAAAGCAGTCGGATGCCATGCTTGCGACGCCAAAGTCTCATTTTTCTCTGGGCAAGGTTTATTTGGGGACTTTTCACACTCGATGTGATTCGTCCGAGGCTATCGAAAAGGGTAGCATGCAGAAGCCGGCGTCGCCTATTACCTAGCACTTCTCTACCGGTCCGTCGTCCAGCCCCAGCTGAAAGAACTTTAGAACATTTCGAGAAGCATTCCCTTTCCGGATGTAGGTATGGCACATACTTAGTATGTAGGTATGGCCAGGGTTTGAATATCAAAAGCAAGGAACAGGGAACATGGCACTTCATTCCGTTTACCCGTTGCTGCCGCAGCTGCCGTTGTCATACCTTACCTACATCTTATTACTTGTGCGACACTTATAGGGAATACATCCTATTCGATGCGGGGGACATTGGAGATAGGGGGGCAGGGGGAAGCAAAGGTGGGGTGAGAAAAAAAAATCGCGAGGACGATCTGGACGAAGTAGGTAGTCATAGCTCCGAGATCTTGGACACGACGATGATTTGCGTCGTAATATTAGGATCGCGATTCTATCATCCTACTGTTTTAGAGGTGCACGTAATTTACATATATACCTACTATAGTCATTAATGTCTTGGCTCCTTGCATAGGTACATACATACATACCTACATACATCGTGTACATCGAATTGCGCGGCATTGATTCAGATTCCAGTTTTTTACCTTATTCGGTTCCTTACAGGTTCTAGACATGCAGGTCTTAGTGTCCTCGGGACAGTCAGAAGTGGGTGTTTGAGAAATCGTACATACACTACATAGCCATCGTACATTACATGTAGGCTACGTACATGCTACATACATGTACGTAGATAGAACTGCACGGTATTAGGGGTATGCATGTCTGGTGTCTCTTAGCATGGTGTTCTGAGATCCAGGCCAAGAATATTAGAATATATTCAGCTACATTGGTGTGGGCGCTAAGTAGGACGGCTATCATCACGTACTACTTACATAAGTGCGTAGAACTGAACCCGGGGATTACAGAAGTGGATAAAGGTGGTCAATAGATAGTCGAGGCTGGCTAGTGGACTACCCTGCCTGGTGACTGCGAAAGTGACGCTTGTCTCGACTTTTTTGCTTCTCGCCTGCATATGCATAAGTAGTTTACTTGAGAAGATAGTAAGAAAACAATAGCTGCATCTTAAGGTGTTTCACCCCTTTTCCTCATGACACTATTTGTAGGTTGTTACCAGTGAATCCGAGAAAAAAAATAACCCGCCTTGGTTTTCTTCGTCGCGGTAATGTCTTAATCACTGTAGTAGTCACGCTGCGCATCACAGCATGGTGTTCCTCGAAAGTCGGTTTAACGGTTGATACTACCTACTCAACGCACGAAAGAAGCGTCCGGTAACTACCTACATACCTGTCGCGTTCTAAAACGCCAAGTCGAGTGGCAATTTGTGACGTACCAGTAATAAGCTCAAGTTCTACCTAGTCGTGAACGCAGTCGGCAACATTGGGCCAATATTGACGATAGGCAGTGTCAAGGGCCCCTTGCACAACAAAGAAGGAAATCGGAAACTCAATCTAACCCCTGCAAGATCAAAATGTTCTAGAAACATTCTAGAAGAGCCATAGGCGTGCACCTTACGCTGTTTTTTAAGGCTGACAAGCGGGACCGGAACTGGCCGCACACATGATTGACGGGGCCGAGGAGGAAAGGGGGAGCAGATCCGCCATAGGGAACCTTGTTGAAGAGCTTATCTCAAGACTCTCCAGGTTCAAATTAAATTAATTGCCTCTTTTTGCTAGCTAGCTGGCTAGTTGCAAAGATCTGCCATATTTCCCTAGTTGAGATTACAAATGTAAGTCTGCCCTGAATATATTTGAAGGAACAGGTTAACATGTAGTCCTAGAGGCTTGCGTACGTTACATACTACCTAAGGTACGTATTCATAGAATGTTACTAGGTATGTATCCGAGAGTCCTACGGTAGGACTTAAACGGTTCTGTTTTGTTTTTGTACGAGCTTCAACTACCTAGGTAGACAGTACCGTAGCAGTCAACGAACGCAACAGTATCATTCTCCATATACTGAGTTAGAGCATAGCGTCCCTTACTTTTACAAGTGTGCTTAGTCAAAAACACAAGAGTTTAGTTCTTCCATAATACTTGGTCTTAGGGAAGCCTACCGGTCTCGATTTGAAAAAAAAAAAAAGTTTCACTTTTACAGATGGTCCGTACCAATACCTTCATAATTTAGTAATGCTTAAGATGGCCCCGAAAAAAAAACAGTCCGTTCAGCCCGTTTTAAATTTCCGCATCAATCAATCCTCGCCCACCCGAATCCTAATATTTCTGCTATTCTTCTTAATTTGAGCAAAAACCGATATATATTTATATATACTACGATATTTCTAAATACAGCGACGTATGTATCCAGTTAGGTACTTAGGAGTAGATTTATATGTATACCTAGGTAGGTAGGTATTTAGCATAGTAGCTGGGCAGAAGATAACGCATGAATACCGTATCGCCATCTGAAGTAAGTAGCCAAAGCGCGCGCTTATCCATCCATCGGCTCATAGATGTTACACACAGAGACAGACCAATTAGGTAGGGCAGGCAAACGAGACATCAATGGATCGATCCAATGCGGGATGTTTAACAAGCTACCCTAGTTACCGGGCAAGGAGTAAGCATTTTGCCCACGAGGTTCCGGGGCATGAAGAGCTAGGTATGGGACGACACATGCTGCTGCACATGAATAAAGACTGTACATTAGCGAGGCGATGTGGCGGTGTGCTTCTCTATGTATGAATCTCTTTGTGTGCTCTGCGACATTCTCCATGTTACTACTACCTTGCCATCGAAGCTTAGACTTGTCACCTCGGTATCGCAAGTAGATTGAAAAAATTGGACCCAAGCCACCCCGACAAACGTCGAAAGGGATATGTCTCGAGAAACCTGGATTTTATTATTACTGTTGATGTTATTATTATCGCCATTCCCATGCATTGGCGTCACGAGATAGTAGCATCCCGGTAGCTCTAAATACTAGCTACCTAAAGACGGAGAGAAACGTGTTCGTACATGCATTTTCGGTGAACTGCTTTGAGATATGTTTCTCGTTGCGAGACGATTTTGACATTGCGGCGCTTTTCCCCCTCGTTGCGTGACGATTTTACGCTTCCCCCCTCCCCCCTTTACGACAATAAAATAATTATCTACCTTAATACTATATACCTAGTATTTAACCAACAGTCGTATACCAATTCTAATCTGGATTAAGTTATACATACATAGAACCAACATATAAGACCTTCACCGGAAAGAAGTCACTATAACATAACCTACACATAGCAGTATAAAATACTTATTTAGGCTGCTAGGTAGGTGGTCTTTAGGTACATGGTTAAATCGAGATGAGAAAAGCGGTGCCATATCCTTGGGACTAGGTAGAATCTTGAGAATCGTCTACCCGACCCTGTTGGTTCACCAATCCTTGCCAAGTTCCCGGTCTCGAATTATTCTCCAATAAGGGAGGTTGATGAGATCGAGGGTGCTGACGCATATCCAGTCTTTGTTTCTTTAGTACTACTTCTTGGCATATATTTGTTTATTTGTCCTTAGCTTAGTTCAGTTTCTAAAGTATCCCATACTGAGATGCGCACCTAGGTAGGTAGTTAGTTAGTTGCGCAACCTACGTACATACCTAAATCTCCTGGTTTTAAAAAAGGATAGCACACAGATTAGGCACAATTCCGATGTCGGCAAATAGGACGAGCGAGTGAGTCCTAGATCTCTATTCTCCAGCCAGCGTTGTTCTTACGTTTTGCCTACAGGTGAGACACTTGCAACTCTGGCCTACCATGTTCCTGGAACATTCATGCACGCAAGGCAAGTAGTATGTAGCTCAATGGCACATGTTTCAATGTCATTGCGCGTCAGATATCTTTTAAAATAATCACCATGTAGCAAGAGGTTGCTAAATCCCCACTCTTTCGACTTAACGACAGCTTTTATGTAGGTAGTTTTGAACTCTTGAGATCAGCAGGCTAGATGATAATGCATCCAATGTGATTTATTCGTCCTTGTTGGATGATTTACCTACCTACCTTCCTAGGTACCTAGGTAGGTACATATCTATACTTCGATGCTGCGTCCCGCGAACGAACCGAACACGTCGGACGAAGTATTTTAAAAAATATTTGCCTTGCCTCATCTCATAATGCCTTAACCTTGCTCATACTATGCATGGCGAGCATGATCATACTGCAGATGTATAATGCGCGAAGCAGCAGATGATACAGTCATAAGAAGCTTTGTTGCATACTTGGAGCCAATCTGTCAAAACGGATGGCTAAGGGTTTGCATCCGAGAATATACTAAGTTTTCCTAATAAGCTCGACTACTTGGTAAGAATTCTAGCCCGACATTTACATATAAAGCGTATGTATAAAGCGTATTAGTACATTTTGTAATGTAAACCGTTACCGGGAATACCGGACCTTACTTATTGGAAATTCCCTACTTCGTTCTTTAAACGCGTTTGATGTTCCGTGATACGTTCTTTCTCTGCCCGGTCGGGCTCAGACGACCGTCCAGATACGGCAAGGATGTCGAACCGGTCTGGCCTTATCCTAATTCGTATCTACATACCGGTACAGCGCCTATCTCTTTACGGTAGCGCACTCATTGCTTGGCCGTTTTACTGCAACTACCCAGGTAGGGAGTATGCAGAGAAGGAGGAAAAAACCCTCACCAGATGATCATTGATGCAAGAGGATGAAATAGAATATTAGGTTACTCACTTATTACATACCAGAAATAAAACGAAATAAAAAAAAACAAAAAAAAGTGAGGCGGCATAACACTAGACCAGGTATTGTAGCCATTCATTCTTATCCCCACTAATATGAAGTCCTCCTCCAGGTAGGTGGCCTGTAAGATTCGAGTATCTTGTATTGTACTTTACTTTACGTATATATGTATGCATATACATACGATACAGGGAGAGGTACGGTAAGAAGAACTCCCATTGTATACTAAGTATTCGTTGGTTTTGTCAAATAAGGTCCCTAGGTACGGACGCCCATTACGAACACCCATGATACATGGAGGCTGCAAGTGTAGCATAGCCCGCTTATGTTGAAAGCTTGGTACTCGAGCCCATCTCTGTCACACAGAACGGGATGGCCACAAACCAACCCTAAAAGTCTATTAAAAATACATAAAAAGTTGAGGATCCGTCGTTGGGCTCAGGCATCTCTGATAAAATCCAATATAATAAACTAGAAGGACATAGAACTAGGACATAGGTACTCGGCACTTGATCTCGGGCTACATAACCCGTCCCTCTCCCGCTTGTTTCTTTCCTAGATCCTCCTCATCAGTACACTTTCTTAGAGAAAGCTGAAAACAAGTCGGAATACATAGCTACTATCCTACTATTCAACGACTTATACAGACATATACCATACCTACTTTACTAGGTACACACCAACCTAGCTTCATAGATATCAGACCTAGGTAGCGTCTCACGCCCATCTATTCAAGTAGAGGCGGTGTCCTGTGGATGGATCGTTCCGAAAACATCGCTTTCCTACTTAACTTCATGCCAACAACCGAAGCTCCGTGTCACACGAAGTACGTTTGCTCCGGATCAAGAGGGTATCTGGTCCAGTACTAATATCGTCCTTCGAGCAGCCATTCGTCTTCATATTATCTGATAGTTGCCCTTCAACCCCCTTAGCCTTTTTTACTTCCAAATATTTCCATCCTTCAACATGCCTTCTGGAAAGTCTGCGTCCGACAAAACCTTCCCTGCCGATCGGGCTTCCGAGTCGGACGGAGGGTGTGTTGAAGAAAACTATTATACTCCCAACCACACCGAATATCGTCCGCCGCACCTCAACGACGAGAACTTCTCGTCGACTCAACCTGGTGGCTCTAACACCCAGCCAAGGCGATTCAGGTCGATTGAAACTAACAACGCCGCATCCGAATCCGGACATGTGATGGATAGGGGTAACGGCAACTATACGCACAACCCGTATACCCCTTCGACGGCCTACACGGAGAGCACCTTGAAAGCCGGCGATCCTTTCATTGCTCGTCCCGACTTGGCCTACTATTATAACCACGACTATGACCGCCACGACGGGAACCGCGAACGCCTGACCATGCAAGCCATCGCCGCCCACGACCGTACTTACGAGACTGGGTACTATGGCAACAATGTCAACGGCTGGGCACCTCACCAAGTGGGGTTCAACAACTTTCAACCTGATTCGGCCAACAATTGGAGTACGAGTCACTTGATACTTTCTTCGGGTCCTAGGAGTCAGGCATCGACGACGACCAACAATTATGTTCTCGTTTCGTCAACCCCGGACGATTTCTCTTCGGAGATGATCCGGGATGCCGGGAGCTGGCAATACAACATCCCGGCTGACCCCCGTACTAGCTTTGCTAGCGATATTCCGGACGAGGATATTTTGGATGCTTAATGGAGATAACGATGATATAAATGATGACCTTGATGTATTTTATGAGTCTCGACACGGGGGGGGGTTTTTTTTTTTGGCTTTTCTTTTCTGCTCTTGGTTCGAATGAATAATTCCCATGTCCTACTACTGTCATGGTTCAATTCCCATTACCCCTTGGCGGTCACGAAAAGCACAGGTACTCGGGCGGGTGGTCTGACAGAGATCAGTGTTTCATCAAAAGCAGCCATGTGGCGTTACGGCAATTGTTCTCCAGGAGGATCATGTAATGGACGATAGTGTAATTCCAATGGATGCGATTCTTTCCTATCCCATGACACATTCTTTTCTCGGTGACGGCCGGTCGAGGCCCAACGTATACCCAAGTTGCTCGTGGTTCCGCGATCTTTAGTTAACTTCGAGAGTGACCACGGCGACGATGACAAGTCCAAGCCATGCCATCGATATAGCTAGCCCCTTGATCTCAAGCCTTCAGTCGCGAACCCCTAATACCTCATTGTACATGCTGGCCTTGCATTGCGCAACCACTATTACGGTCGCCGTGCTTCATCACACCGCAGGTGGGAACGGTGAGAAATCCTATACCGCGGTCACCACCCATCGACGCCTAACCCCCAATTTCCTCGCTTCCCATTCTCCGCACCGCCACAGATGCCCCCATTCTGACTCAGACAACTCAACGCAACTCAGGCGCGGGGGAGGCCATATCCGTAAGCGGTCTCTTCCTATTTTCTCCTCATCCTCTCTGCCCGCCCGCGCGGCATGGCTTTACCACTAACCACCCACTTGGGCCCGCATGCATGGCCACAAGTTCGGTAGCCAGGCTATCGGGAATTTATTTTTGTGCAACTTAGTTATGTAGGTAGCTGCAATCGCCTGGGGCAAAACAGAAAACGAGTGGAGAGTTCGTCCGGAGATGTAAGCTAGGTACGTAGCAAACAACATGCTGCTACTGAGCCGCTTTGTCTAAATGCGAGTACCCGATCCCGCTGCAGCCGAGCCCGAAATAGTTCCAATAAATAAATATGAGAAAGCATAAAAAACAATGGGAAAAAAAAGTTGCATAATCAACTCGATTCTTGAAAAAGTACCCCCTAGGTACCTGGATTCCAGGGCTTCCCATTGCATAGGCACGCATACTCCAACCCCCAAGGTCGTGGAGTAGAATCCTAAGGTGTCGAAATGCAACGTCTTCTTGAAACGCACACCACACCGCGCCGTCGACGCTGTAGTTAGCCCTGAGAAAGGAAAAAAAAAAAAAAAAAAAAAAAAAAAAGGCATCCCCAAAAAAGACAACCGCGGAAAAAACAGAAGATCTGCGCATTGCGCACCTTGCATTGACGTGTCCATTCCTCCAACCACACAACCCCAGCCTACCCCGAGGCAGACGAGGAAGTATGTAAGCGGTTCCCCGATTCGAACACCAAACGGAACGCAGCCCAAAATATTTTTTTTGTCAAAAAAAAAAAAAAAATGTCGTACCACTCCCTGCCGCTTCCGCGAATCCGGGGCGGTCGAGCAGATCGATCGACCCCTTGCTACCCAGGTAACATCAACCAACCGGAGAATTCCTCGCTAATAAGCACGTAGAGCGGTAGGTAGGGGGAGTTTGGGGGGGAAACCAAACTTCCAAACTGGCGGTCTCGGTCCACACCTCGCCGTAGGTTACCGCATTCCCTCCCTCCCCTTCCCATCTTATCCCATTCCATCCCATACACATACACGCATCTCATTTCCGCTCTGCAGGTGCCCGCCCTATACCACCTACTGGCCAGCAGGCGCCGCTCGCCCCTGCGCTCCTCACCGTCCGATTGGCCGGAAGCCCGCCGTCCTGTCGAGGCACGCCGTCTCAGCACCACGCGTCTGGACAGACCGCCTTTCGAAAAAAAAAGGGGGCACCCAGCGACGCAGCACCACCCTCGGCCCGGGTGAGCGGATAGGCGCGGGATGGGGGCACGCAACCAATAGGCCAAAAGGCCCGCGTGGGCGCGAGGCGGACGGCTAAGGGGTGGCTGGAGCCGTTTTCTGCTGGCGATGAGGCTCGTGTCTTCGTAGGCACTGGCGCGAGGTTTGGCTGGTCTGCTTGCTTACCTAGGCAGGAACCTGGGGCACGCACGCGCATTACGGCCGCAGGGTGCGGCGCGATGGGCGGTGGGTGTGCTGCTGGCTGGATGGCTGGCTGGGGAAGAAGTAGGTATTCTTCTCCGTCGACATCGGCGACTACTACTTCGTGCGTGGGGGGGGGGGGTACTTCTTGGTATCTGGGCTGTATGGCGGGAGTCGTATGGACGCTGATATCTCTATGTCTTGGGTTATAAGCCCCGTTCGTGGCCTTGTACCGGTACAAACTGAGAATTAGGTAGCGGCTAGCGTTCTGGCGGGTGTGTGGCGTTAAGGGGAAACGGCCGGCCCTGTAGATCCTGCGGTGCTACGAAGCGCGGCTGCGGTTAATTAGGTCTCGTGTTGCTTCGACGCCGTCGGATGGGCTTCTAGATCTTCGCAGTTTTATTTTTCTTAAAGATTCTTGACGTGGCTGGCTTCTAAGATCCTGCGTCCTTCGCTGTTGTTCGTTGTCTGTGGTCGCCTTGTCCATGTTAATCGGACCGGTGTCTACCCCTTTTCAATGTCGTATCGATGCGTTGATAATGGGTTATATCGATGGTATGTACGGGCTTACGGGCTTGGTGAAGTTCCTAGAAGACCGATCATGAGTCTTTCCACCTCCACCTTACTATAGCAAGTATCGTGTCGTATCATAACGCTAATTTTATTCAGGTCGTTGTTCCCAATCTCTTTTAGAGCTCGCATTTCTATAGCATTTTAAGCTTAAGGGGGACAAATCGGTTCTAAAGAGATTCTCGGGTGTGTCTCTCCAGCCTTGCCCTTGCCTCTCCTGAGATGGCTCACGCTTCAGCGCTAGCAGTCGGCAGGTCGAGTTCATGGCCCCCAGATAACGTTTCGCGACATCGGCTTCTGGTTGAATCTTCTTGGATGGGGATTGGGTCCCCTATCTTGCTAAATATATCCAGCTCATATTTATGACTGTATCGAATTCCTTCGGCTTGTCTCATCATCGGGGCTCCCACAAGTCTTTTTTACAGTCCTCGCAACTAGACGACTTAGAATACTAGAGAAGGATTTGTTAATGAAATGGAAGATGGGTCATTTGATTTCATAAACCTGTCCTATGGAGTTACTGTATGAGTTGTTAACATATCGCATAGGGGAAGAAAAAGGAACCTTAAGTAGATTGGAATGGCCCCAATCTTAGGGGATATGGTCGTCTCGTCTTCCGAAATGCCTAGATACAAGATATTCGCATGTTGGCTGGTATTATTCATTTCGGTAGCAGTAGCTTGAACTATATTCGAAACGGGCGTCGATTCTCGTCTGTAGTCGGGAATGAGCAGACAGGATCGTGGGTTAAGATCGATCGGGGATCCACCATCACTACTGATCTTGGATATCCAATATTAAAGATAGGCATCACGGTTCTTCAGCTGTTATTCTAGAGTACCGTCACCATTACCCCTTTCAAATTCTTTCTCCCTCATTGATCAGTCCTCGTCTAACTAGTACGGCTGAGCGATAGGGGCAAGAGCCTTGACGCCCGAGAGAGGCTCTCATTAGGTAGTTAAAACACAAATGCATGTGGATTTCGAGAGCCCTGATCTTGACATTGTGTTTTAATGGGACACGTGAATAAACAGGTAGACAGGGAGAGGATGTGTTCTAGAATGGAAATAGAAGCAAAGAGCAACAGTATCTTAGGCAGAGAGGTATAAAAGGGGGAGTCATCGGGCAGTAATGAGCGGATGCATGATGCCTTGTTAGCGGTGTTAGTCCTAAACCTAGATGCCTGTGTACTGCATAGGTATATGCGCCAACACTTATAACCGGCCACTCACGATGCTAAGGAATGACTTGCAGGCATTCACGGCGAATCGTATGGCAAGAGATCGTCGTAATGGTATTTCATTGGGCGCCATTGAGAAACGATTGAAGCCGGTGGGTCAAAGGCCAACAGGCCGTATCTCGATTGGATATGACCGGGAGGCAGTGATTGTAGGTAGTAGAACCCACCCTAGGAAGAACATACCCTAGGAAAAACACAAGGGTGTTGGGTAATAAGAGGTATATTTTCGTTAAAACGCCGTCGCTATATGACCCTTTATAACGTCCCAGGCTTAGTGAACTAATCCTCCCAGGATGTCACTAGGCACCCGTCTATTACCTCCCATAAAGCCGGGCTTATGTCCATAGCCTACAAGTTCCGTCCGCTCCGGCACTTACACACCAAGGATGCTGAGGATGCCAGTCGACGTCTGTTACACCAAGTTTGTTGACCACCTTGTGCCCCTTGAGCATCTTGACGGGAACAATGGTCGGTCCCTCCATTAAGTCGCTCACAACTTTGCTGTGGAATATTTGTAGAGTACCGTCATCACTGCAGTCCGCGAACAGTGGATAAGACCGGTGAAATCTCACAGCCCTGATTGCCTGAGGATGGAATCGCATGGTCTTGTACGGCCGGTTTGACATTTCAAGATCGTGCCAGAGCAAACGACGATCGTACGACCCAACAACCAAGTTATCGCCGCCCGGATGTATATCAAATGAAGAAATCCAGCGGGCTCCGGGCTGAATTGTTTTGACCAGCTCCTGCTTTTGAAGATCGTAACAACGTATCGAACGTTGGGTAGCGACGAAGAACAGGGGTCGCAAAGGATGGAATGATGCCGCCTGCGCCAGTCCGGGTAGTTTCCGGAAAGGAATCTGAGTCAGATGCTTAGACAGTGTGTGAATAGCCACAGAGCTCCTTTGCCCACTCGGAGACACAGTGCATAGGAAATCTCCTCGCCGGTGCCAGCTGATAGTTTTCACTGGCGATCGAACTGTTGTCTTCAACAGCACTCCTTCATCTTCTAGTCGTGCTCCGGGTCGTGCCCATTTCGCAGGTGGATCTTTTCGTGCTGCTCCGTTGGCTGTCGTAAGTTGCTTGCCGTTGGTCGCATACCCGAATCCTGCATCTAGTACATCACGACTAGCTTGTTCTAGTTCCGGGTTGCCGAACGATGGAATCATAAAGAAAATGTCCTCGGCCACAGCTGCTGAAAGAATTGATGCGTCCTGACCTGGTCGCCATCGAACTACGTCTACCGGGTCCTCGCTACTAAGTTTGACTTGCCATTGCTGCTTGCCATCGGCGAGGCCCCATACTCTGACAGTACCGTCGTCACCACCACTAGCTAGCCATTGCCCTGATGGGTCAATGGCAACTGATCGTACTCTGCCCTCGTGACCAGTATACTCTATCGACGCGACTGTTGGGAATGGCCTTAATTCCTCGGGCCGAGGCAATTTAGGAAGCAATGAAGCTGGGTCGATATTTAATCTGTTCTTCCGTATTCGGGGTGCAAGATAGAGATCGAGACACCTTTCAAAGCGCTCTTTGACAAATTGATCATATGCTGGAGTTCTCCGTAATGAGTCGTATTTATGGGATAAATACTCCTTTTCTCTTTCTTCTGGCTCTGTATCTTCCCAGGCCTTCTTTTCTTCCTCTGTAGGGAGATACTCTGGAGGGGGGTTGTAACTGAGATCATAGCCAGGAGGAGCGAGTTTGGGTGCTGGGATATGCATCACATTAGGTGGCCGGGGTATCTCGTCAGCCCATAGATCGTAATGAACTTCTTCTTCCTCCTCCTCCTCTCTCTGTTTTTCCTCTGGAGGTTTGTACGGCAATATTCGGCCTTCCCGGATTGCTTTGACTAGCTTCATAATTCGTTTAGCTTCGTGCTTTGAGGGCAAGAAGCGTCGTTTTGGTTCCGGAGCGGCGCTTAATGGCATCGTCTCCTCAAAAGTTGTAAACCATTCTACAGTATCCTATGCGAATATTAGATTAAAGGAAGCATTGGATTGAAAGGTGAAACTTACAGGATATGGATCATATCCTTCCTCGGGAACCTCATTCATTTGGACTCGTCGCAGCAACTCTAGCTCATCCTGGCTTAGATTCAAGGGCTTTCCTGTGGCAGGATCCGTGAGGCCAGTCCATCCTTTAGGAACTTCTATACTATCTAATAATGCATCTAGAGCTTCGCCAGTGGCGGGACGCATAATCTTCTTCCCATTGATGTCATATCCTATGTGAGGATATGAATCGTAGAATGAAAGAGGTATATCGCCGATAGTATTTGCGGGTTCTTGGGCGTCTGTATCGTCAGAATCGTATACAGGGTCGACATCATCGTAGACATATCTGATTCCTCCATTGGCGTCGGTCTCGATTTTATAATGAGGACCACCATCCTCTTGGTCGAACTCGGCTCCGTTTGTTAATCGTTTTCTTTCCGAGCCTTCATCGTCCGTTGGTATATCATCGCTGTTAAGGTCATCATCGTCGGCACCCAATACATCTCCGTTAATGTCATCCTCGTCTTCGTCTTCTTCCACGTCGGATTCCTCATCAGATTCGTCCTCTAGCACACCTTCAAGGAGACCGTCTCCAAACTCATCGTCAGAAAATGCCTGTTCTTTTCTATCCACCTCAACTAAGGAAGCCTTGCGCTTCAAATTGGGTTTCGTTGAAGCCATTTGCGCCAACTGTAAAGTTCTGCGCTGGGAGAAAAAGATTTTGTGTTGAGAAGTTCGGAAACAATTGAAACTGAAGGCAGCTCCAAATTATTTTTTGCGCCAGTGGGGGATTCTGCCGCTAAATAAATTTTCACCGCCTGCCGTTTTGTCAAGGCTAAAATAAACGGGTCTACTTCGTAGCGGGTCTAACTAACATGAAGCCAAACTTATTAAATGGGTACTTAGTTCAATATACCTAGGTACCTCCTAAGTCATCTCATACAACGTCTTTGAGCTACCTGTTTTATACCAACAAGCTTGCTTTCTACTATTATCTATGATACTAGTGTGATATAAATCCAGTTGCGTTTTTTTCTTCTTCTAAGCGAGAGATGTTGGCTCTTTTGATTAGTTGTTATCTTCGAACATGGCTCTCTTCGCCGATAGGTAGCCACATAGGACGATCAGACAACGTGCATTGGACCTCGACGCCTCCTTTTCCTTCTTCTGTATAACATCAAGATCCTGTTTAGCTGATATGCAGCTCAAATCTGCCTCTATTTCTGCCTGGCACAGCCTCATTACAAGAACGAGAGCCTTAAGATACCTACCTACCTAGTAGGTTCCATGGACTAGAGATGAACCCCCATCCAGACTAGCATTCGTGGTTTCTTGTCATATTTCTAGCAAGTTTTCATAGCCGTACTCAAAATCATAAAGGCATCGGTATGGAGCCCTTGTTGGCTTTATCACTAGCTGGAAATGTTCTTCAATTCATTGAATTTACCACTAAATTGTTGTCATCAAGTGTAGAGATTTATAAATCTTCTACAGGTACATTGAACTCTACAGTGGCCTTAGAAGATATATTTCAACACCTTTCTGGCTTTAATGACCGTCTCTCTGCCGCCCAGGGTAGTACACGGCTATCAGCCAGTGAAATCGCCCTCAGAAGTATCGCCGACTCATGCAGCACCGACTGTGCTCGCCTTATGGCAGTCTTAAATGACGTGAAGATTAACGGAGGAGACCATCGCGCATGGAAGAGCTTTCGAGCAGCATTGAAACTTGCTTGGAAGGGAGAGCAAGAAATCGAAAGATTGGTGAGCCAGAAATGGTGGAAGATTGAACGCATATCTTTCGTTACTAAGAGCCTGGGTCGCGTGCCTTAAGATGAGTACATTGGAAACATTGGAATCGTATGAGGCGATTTGCAAACGTCATTTGGTCCAATTTACTTCGGTAATAATTTCGACGGGGCTTCAGTTAGCAGAAGCCGCGAGAATCGACGGAGCGGGGGATGATTTAGTCTTCAAGCTTGTCGATTGTCTTGAAAATATATCAACGCCAATAGTACATCCTGAGAAGGAATGTCGCCTGGATGCACGGTCAACGCCTGCTGGGTCATTGTTCAGTCCTCTGCGGTCCTCACCATTCAAATCATCTTTAATCAGTTACCTTGCGGTCGACTATACGGTCAGTTATTGCCAATGAAATAAGCTGGTGCCCATCATTTAATCCGTCTTGGGTGAAATTCCTGCACCTCTTACTCCGAAATGGTTATGATCCAAATGAATTCTATCCAAATGAACCCCCAGATGAGCAATGCGATCTACAGCATTTGCAATGCATGTCAGATCCTTGGAAGCAGAATAGTCTTGCTTTACGGTTTCGCAAATTGAGGAACTACAAATGTCATCTGTGTCACACACTGCCAGTACCTGGATCTGCTTGGCTCTATTATCTAATTTCTTGTGGAATTTGTGGACATTTCGGTCCTCGACGTGAAGTAGAGAGTGAGCTTCATCACCATTGTAGGCCTGATATTATGCCTTTGGATCAACGTAACTGGGAATACTACTTTAATAGTGGATTGGAATACAGCGTTTATTCACTTATGCTTCAGTACAACGCTGACCCTAATGCCCACCCCACGCCTTTTACAACTGCTTGGGCCGACTTCGTTCGCTTCGCTATTAAATACCCGTCGAGAGTTACGTTGACCAAATCATATCTCAAGACACTGGATGACTTCTTCAAGCATGGAGCGGACCTGGGCGTTTCAACTGTTGGTTTGACTTTGCGTCCTGGAGACACTTCAAGCCACCTGCCACTTCGTATGATCACTGGCTGGAGTACATTCTGTGAGGCTTTGGAAGATCTCACCGGATCTGAGACGGAGGAACTCAAGTTCATTTCCCAGATTACCATAAGGATGATTAAGCAGGCGATAAGCACTCAGTGGCCTGTGAGAAGGCTACCCTCAATCATAAAGAGGGTCTTCCCCGAGGCGCTATATCAACCGATGCTCGATATGATCTTTGAGAGTCAAGTCAGGGGAAATAGCTTCAAGACTCCGAGTAAACGACCGTCTGAAGAAGAAACTAGCGCCGAAAGGGGAAACAAACGCTTGAAACCGTACTCGGCCGATGTAACAATGTCTTAACGGCCAACTACTTACATCGTTGCGGTAGCTGCGAGTTTCTTAGTATGCTACGAGCTTTGCTTTCGAGTTAGGTCTATTAAGTGAGAATGGATGGTTGGAAATATAAGTTTTATCTATCTTCCTATCTAGTTTTCTATTGTAGCAGAAACTTGGCTATTGTACTCGTGCTTCTCATTCGAACTCGATTCGCTCCCATCGCATGGTCTTCGGAATACCCGTCCAGCTCCCTGACCGTTCAGATTGGTGTGTTATTGAGCAGGCACTATCCAACCCGGCCGTATACTGAATTAGTTTGTAACATCTACCGACTTGTAGAAATTGTTGAAGGTTATGCTTTGTGTCATGCAATGACTGGAAATAACTGTAGGAAATTTTAAGTCTATTGCGCAAATCGTCGCCTGGAACCCAAACAGTCATGCTGTGAGAAAATGATCTGAACGTTAGTTGTGAAGACCCCCCTCCGGTTTGAACGCATTTGTAAAATCATGCCAGCCTCGCCGCCCGATTTTGCTTCCTATTTTCTCTAGACCGCGCAGGACCCAATTGAAAGAAATGTTCTAAGAATCAGAGCTCCCCCTTATCTCTGCTGACGATAGTCTCGCTCGTCACCATGATTCTGTGTATAGAACAATCGTCATCATCGTCGCGAGACGGCGGCCGCTTGCCAGCCGTGATGTGCGTGTTCCGTCGGGCTCTATGTGCCCCCATATTGCCTAACTCGAGATCTTCCTGCGACTCGTTCATCATCTGAGTAAACCCGCTCGATTTGGTGCTCTTGCGCTTCCTCGCCATAGCCATATCGCTACCCTTCTCCCTCCAGATTGTGGCTTCAGATCGACAGGCTGGGAGCATCCGGTCGAACACGGGCCGAAGGAGTGGGCAGTTAGACACGATGATGGCGACGCCGATTTCGCTAGTCCCGTAGAGGGTTGGCTGAACCGCTGTGTACGATATATCAGAGACGTCGATTTGTAGGACCATGTACAGGTTGATGGCGCCGAATACCAGTGTGCTATGGTTGGAGAGGAACGATTAGCTAATACATCCACTCATAAGGGTAGTATGCTTTCTTACAGAATGCCAATCGTGAATATACAGACGGTGACTACTCTGTACCGGATTTCCACACCAAGCGTCCAGATCATAGGTAGGGGCAACATTAGAATTACCAAGTGGTTTACGACGTCCACTATGCCCACTGAAGCGAAAGCTGCCTTCTGATCCCCGCAGAACCCTCCCGGCGTTCGAAGATCCCAGTTCGTCTCTATCGGTTGACACATTAACAAGTTCACCAGCACGATCAACAACATCCAGGCGACTGTCAAAGCTATTGCAGCCTTAGCGGCCAACACGAAATATCTGCTGAAGAAAGTACGCGTGAACATAAGGATAACGCTGATCTTGATGAGACCTAGAGAAGCCGCGTATAGGAATTGTCGAGCATAGATGGCCTATATTCATTGGTATCTGTTAACACTTCACTATCCATATTCAGGCTGAGAAACTTGGACTAGGGCTGTCGCCACGTATTCTCTCACAAGGCCCGTCCACGACTAACCTTCAAGAGTCGGGCTATATGCCACTGCTGCAGTTCGCTGACATGATGACCCATGCCACCTAGGAGCACCATGACGAAATCTGTAGCCACGAGACTGTAGAACAAGACCACCGCTCCGATATTATACCAATCCTCTATCATACATGCCCGGCCGTTCTGCCTGAGGCTCCAGAATCGTAAATAGGTCCATAGCGCCGTGAGGACAACCAATACCACGCCCGAGACGATGATTTGCAAGCCTTCGGTCGTAGGCGGTACTAGGTCGGTTTCGATACGGTCGACTGTCGGCGTCGCGAGGTCTCTTAGCAGAATCGTAAGCCGGCCATAGGCGTCCGACATGTCGGGGTCGAGACTCGAGCCCTCGACACCCCCCTCGCACCACCCGTCGATTTCTCCTTCGAAGAGCGAGGCCCTCCTCACCTACCGACGAGCATTTACATGTACCTGTCTCAAGATCCGTAGCGGCACGAAAGATATTCTCGAAGATCGCATTCGGGTTTAACGAAAATCACCAATCAACGACAGAAGACAAGAAAGGAAAAACCAAGACAAGCGTTCAAGAAACTAACCTACTGTACGTGTTTCCAGCCGGGGAGAGCACGAGGGCAGCAAGGGTTAAAGAATTATTTTGTTTGTTATGGTGCAGGGATGGGCCGACTGTACGTATCCGACATTTGGGGTCATACATACCCTGGCCCCCTATTTAATCGTTGCAGCTCAGGTATGATATGTCGAATGTAAGGATGAGGCGAGTCCGAGGCATGCTGGTATATCGTCACCGTGCTGCGTACGCGCCGTAGAACACACATATCCTGCTTAAGCGAAGAGGGGACCCGCCTTTCACCTTTTTCAGATTAAAAATTTGGCTTCTTCTCGAAGAGATCGACGGTTCCGGCAACCAAAATGTTTCGCTGGCCGTTTCTAGTAATACACAATATCTGCACCACAATGCTGAATGCCGAACGAGGCGGTTTCTCGTCTCCGGGGTTCTAAGGGGCTCGATGTGACATGTCAGCTCATCCCCACGTGTGGCTGTCAGCTTCGTCCCGCTCCCGAGCTGGGGGGTGGTGTGTCAATTCGAATGCAGTCATGATCGACAGCGCAAAATTTGACCTACCGAATAAACACAAAAGGTCTCTTGCATGGGCTTGTCTAAACATAGTAATGATGGAATCGTTCGTGCTACTGAGTTTTCTATCTACATGGAATTTAGGGGTATTTTACTAGATAGAAAAAGCATGTTTTTCACACAAATAAGTTTATGCTAAACAGTACCACTTCAGGTAAAACTTCTTCAGACAGGTAAATTTATTATGCGCTTCAATAAGGCTGTAAAATACTAGGGAAACCACCTACCTTGGGAGGTACCATATTATGAAAAGGGGTATGCATTAGGTACGTAATGTTAAAATGCAAAATTGTACGGCATAAGACGTGATTACACCTGCAAGTTACTACAAAAAGAAAAATTTAGAACTCTCATAATTATGGTCCTAATGAAGAATGAATAATTTAATAATGTTACCACATCCTCGTCTTTACATCCCGCGCACAGCTATTTACACTCGGACCTGTGATAGTCGGGGAACTTACACCTCATAATCTCGGGATGGGCAAGATTAGAACACCGAACACACCGGAATTAACTACGGGATAAAAAGAATGGATTAGGGCGCGAGTAGTAGGTATTCTGTCTTTACAAGACGGCTGCTTCTTGCCGATTCCTCTCATTGAAGCCAACGCCCATGTCACGGAGCGGATTGATGTCGAGCTAGTAGGCCGATATAGGGTTCGGATCGGTATTATACATTATACCATTATACGTATAATGTATTGTATTAATACCGTATAGTCAATCCATTATACGTATAACGGAATCGGAATAACTTACCGGCCCCATATATATAGGTGGATATGCAATATCCTAGGCATTTCCTACTTAAAAGGGTCGCATTATCAAAGGCAATAAGTCATTTCGCGATGCTAAATCATGTACTCATACGGTATAATTACCTGTTATTTCATACAAAATATAATATAATCTCAAGTACTCAATACCCTTTTATACATCCTAAAGCATAACGTTGTGGATCCCCGATCTGAGGGTTTCCGCAGCAACGCTTGGACCACCTGCGGTGGCAAGCGTTGGCTGCTGAGATAACCTCAGATCGCGCGCAAATCTAGGTTAGCTTTAGAACTTAGATTAATCAACAATTTACACACGAGTTTACCCTTACCAGTACAGAATAACGTCTATTACACATAGACGATATTCCGTACAATTAGGAGGCTCGGACGCACAACGTCTTCAATCTTAATTGAACTTTCAATTGAATGATGTTTCTCCAAATCGCATAAAGCCACACATAACGCCACACACAAAGCCACACAACCAACAATTTCCGATCGTGAGGTATAATGTAAAATATTCGAATTAATTCAACCTTACGAATTAAAAATTGAAAATATATTTAATTAAATTAAAAATAAGAATAAAAACACGATTATAATAAAATATATCGCATTATAGCTGTGTGGAAGGCATTATACGTGGCTATACCGCCAAAATACATTTTTTAATGGGTATAATGGTATAATACGGGTATTGTATTTAAATACCGTATCGAGGGTTCATTATACGTATAGTGCCGACCCCTAGGCCGATATCATGCATGGCTAGGTACCTACATACCACCAAGACAAGCCGCAAAAATACGAGTTTTGAGGGTGGATTGTCCTAAACCACGGTAACCAATTAAAACAATTATCGCAAAGAAAACGTGGATACTTAACATATGGTACAACACTCCATAGTAGACCTTGTACCTATTTTTCAAAGGCTATTCCCTAAAACTATCACGGACTTCGCTGTCGCACCTCGACAAGCCTCATATCCACCTACTTCTAACTTATCATTATTCAGCTATGAAAAGGTACCTTAAATGTTTATTAAAAGGCGCGATTTCTATATATACCTAGGTAGGTATCTCAGTGTCAAAATTGTCTTCGCTGTTAATTGAAAGGGAAAGTCATTCATCGTATGTACGTGTTGTGGTAAACGGTGTAGATTTCGATTCAACGTCAACATGTACGTGCATACCTGGAACGAAACAGTACGAATTTTTATATGGAGTTTCTACTATGAGATTAGATATCCCCACTACGTACATACATACTAAGCTTTGTTGGGCATATAAGCTGATGTGTTACCGTGGGTAGCGTGGTTTAGACGTTCCGCATAAGAGACTCGGACGGGCTGGGTTCGGAGATTCTCGAACAATTCCATTTACGTCAGTTTGACAATCTTAATAATAACAGACGATTTATTAACTTTTTAGTGGGGTATAAGATAGATATCGAAAACCCAGCTCGGACTACACATTTCTTCTCTTTGATGCCGCGGCATACTATTACTCGACTTCGCCTTATTACCGCCACTGCATCACTGCATGGCATAACAACCTCCAACGCTAGAGATTTTCGGATCCGGAAACCGCACCCTCCCCCTTATATTACAAGATAAATTAAAACTATCAAACACCAAGCCGTTCATTTTTAACGTCTCCATGTTGGCTTGTCACGTCGACCTGCTTGGAAACATACACTGCGTCTCGAGGATGTCCTGGAGCCGCAGATGCCCCGGTGACCTCTAGCTCTTGCAACGAAATGCCGTGCACCATGTTTTCCAGACTGTCATTCCCCAGGGTGGTGAGAGGATTAACACTCGGAGGTCCTCCCATATAGCGTTTCCGACTGGCGGATCCGCCGCTGCCGCTGCCACCGCCACCGCCAATGGTGTTGAAGCCGCTGCGTTTTACGTATGGTTTGCTGGAATCGCCGAACACCGGCTTCAGCCAGGCTTTGAAGAGGGGGAAGATCATGGGGAGGTTGGTCGTGAACACCGCGACGAAGGCCTCTATGGTACCCCATTCGCCAGCAAGTTCTGCGCCGTTAACAGGATACTGTAAGCATGTTAGGGTCAAGTAGAACCGTGGCATCGCACCGGGACGTGACAACATCAAAACTTACCGTGGTGACAAATATAGTCTTTAGCATAGCACAGACGAGAACGAATATACCGGCCCCGAGAACGACACTAGAAGCCACCTTTTTCATGAGCCTTAGAGAGGACCCCCAGAGCATGGGTATTGGTATCAGTATCAGGTATATATCGGTGGAAGCGTTTGCAGTAAACGAAGTCCAAATGATAGGTCGAGATATAGCAGGTTGACATTGGTCTAAATCGGCATTAGTAAAAGTCGGTTTGTTGGAGAGACTGTTCAAAAACTCACTTCCAGGATCCGGATCAATCTGCCAATTTCGGTAGAACGGTGAGCATCCGCAGAGAACCGCGAGGATCGAAGCCAGAGAGGTTCCAATAACGAGAATAAATCCTATCCTGATCTGGAGACCATATCGTCGATGTAGTCCTTGCTATTCAGTATGTTAGTGAGTTGATACTAATGTTTTGAGTTTAAAGGTTTGCTGATGTGTACCGTAAGTCGAATGTAAAACGACAACACGGATAGCTTTAGAAAGCACATTAACGCGGCATAGGTAGCCCAGCCGGCCATCTGAATTTTCGAACCAATTACCCTAGATTGGTGAACATTAACGGTGTTCCGTGTGTTCTTCCTGTAGGTACTTACCTCATCTGGTATTCCGGGTCGCTAAGGGAAAGCGTGGCGCGCTGAACATCAGTCATGCCATTGTTGGCAAGGCCTTGTGCAACGGCGCTTACGTTTTGCGCCAACGCTGTCTGGGCGCTGTAGAATAACTGTCAAGACTTAGCCACTAGTCGGGATGTTATCGTGTCTTTGGAGTGCGCGGACTATAGCAACCCACACCAAGATATCATCTGCCTGGAGATTCCTCGCACCGATAGCCTTGATCCGAGCATATGTTCTGAGAATTGTCACGGATACTCCGAAAGAATAGAGGGTCCACAGCCGGATCGTACCCGCACGGGCAGCGGCAGCGGCAGCAGCCGCGGCCGCCGGGTCTGGGGAAGCATTCGCGGACATTTGCTAGACTGAGTTTGGAAGGCAAACATCAGTGGAAGAAAGGAAAACAGCTAAGGCTGACTTAAATTTTGAACCGTCTCTATATCAACAGCCCGCGCAGTGGTAAAGGGGTTTATCTTAGATCTGACTGCGTCTCGATCCCCCGGCTCCCATGATCTGAGGTTCGGCATAATGGCGCAGACCACGCCGGTCCAAGGTTACAATCAAGTATGAAACAGCCAGTAACCTGCCACCTACCCTTCAGTTTGCTGTCTGTCCTTTTGAACTATTGCTAGGACCTTTCATCATAATATCACCCATTTCATGATCCTACAAGCAGTGTATGAAGCATGGATATGCACGAGGCTCCCTATCATGTCGAGTTAAAATTTGCACCCAGGGCTGCGTCCTAGTAAATATATTAAAAGGGTGGGAAGGAAGACTGGACTTCCCCCAGTGATCCCTATATTCTAGTAGACCTACACCCAGCGTGGGGGAAGGACGTGTGAATGAGATCTTCAAGTCTGAGGCTTCGCAAGATCCGCCATTTTGTCACGGCCGTGGGGAAGGCTGTGACTTGAAATGGCGGCGGTCTCTTTAAACTTTTCAAGTTACGTGGCTTGCAAGAGATCACCAAGTCGATACTACCCAGTCTTTATTTGTCATATTACAGCCGTAGGACTCATAAGGACCGCATCTTGTCCGACCTAGATGTTGTACCGATGGCGGCGTAGTAAACTGGTGGTATATCCGTACATAGATCAGCGGTTTCCCGTTGTCTTTGTAATATTCTAAGTAGCATGGATGTTGGGGGCCTCAAGCCGTTGTGTAACCCACAAGACCAATTAGATTCTATATCATATATCATTTTGTAAAAGGCGCAACTAATAAGTAATGCAAAAGCATTCCTGTCAGGGATGGATCACCCTTACTTAGAATAGTATGTAGTACAATGTGAAAAATAAGGATTATATAAGAAAGAAGTTTGTTGTCGGCTCACTACTATGGAATAGTATATTATAGAAATAATTGAGTTTACCCTTTAGGTCTATAATCCGTTTACAAAGTACACGGATGAGGCTCGATAGTGGATTAACACTAAACCTATCTCTACCTAGTTCTAGCTTAGATTGAACTCTAGTTCCAAGGTTACGGTTAGATGCGGGGCTAGAGCTAATTAAATGGGTCCTTAGCTACAACAGTGGAGTAATGACAAGGATTTGAATCCATTTAATTTCAAGGTTATGTGTAAACAGATCAGACCGATGTACCCAAACGGATCGTATGGAGACTAGATCGTATCTAGCCTCACAAGGGCGCTGCCCAGCTGTCCAGGCACGAGTTCCATTGGAAGGCAGTCGATTGCGAGGAGGGTGTAGAGAGAACAAAACTGAACCGCCTAGGCAATCAATCAATCAAAAACAAAGCCTCCTGTAGGTATTACCGTCGATTTAGGTGATATTGCAGATTCTTACACGTGTTTGGCCTCTTAAGTATTGCACGAAGTCCTCCATTCGCCGCCAAAATGCGCTGGTTAAGGATCAGTATCTTCCTATTTGCGTCGGCTCTAATGTCTGCCTATCTAGATAGAGCACTCGGCAGCTCAGCGTCTGATGAGCATGCCAAAGCCCTCAGCGACGCTCTCTCTCCCGGAGCCAAGGTCTATTTCCCAAACTCAACAGAGTTTGGTAATCTGACGACAAGATGGTCCTCATTAGCGGAACCTACGGTGAACGTTGCCGTAGTTCCAGCTACGGAGGATGACGTTGTAAAGATTGTAAGTTTTGCTTTGGGCTTTCTTTTCTTTTCTCTTCATGTCTCATGTAGTGTCTCTAAACCCGTGGCGCGCCTGGGTCAGCTGCCGTCTTGGCACAGCCTCTGTCTCCCAAGTTCGAATCTGACATGATGGGTCGCCCGTTACACCTCTATTAGATCCAGTACGCAAACAAGGCCAACTTGCCCATCCTAGCTTTCAATGGTGCTCACGCCGCCATTACCACGTTAGGGCGCATGCAGGGAGGGATCGAGATTTATCTGGGCCAATTATCAAGTGTGAATATTGCCCCAGATAATAAGACGGTAATAATTGGGGGTGGCACATTATCCAAGGCCGTCACCGATACCCTTTGGAGTGCAGGAAAGGAAACAGGTTAGCGCTTAACCATGGATGCCCCTTATAAAGCCTGATGCTCACCTCAGCCACAGTGACTGGTACCTGTGAATGTGTGAGCGTTCTTGGACCTGGACTCGGAGGTGGCCATGGATGGCTTCAAGGACACTATGGACTTGTAGCAGACCAGTTCGTCTCTATGAACGTGGCGTTGGCGGACGGCACCTTGCAAACAATCGATGCAGACTCGGACTTGTGGTGGGCCATGAAAGGCGCCGGTCAGAACTTCGGCATTGTCACTTCTCTTACCTCGAAGATTTACGATATCACTCAGTATGACTGGGCAATCGAGACCCTGATATTCGACGGTGATAATGTCGAAGCTCTTTACCAAGCTGCGAACGACCACCTCTCTAACATACCTGTCAATCTCATCAACTGGTCATATTGGCTTAACATCCCTAGCATTGATCCGAACAAAGTAAGCAAAGAGGCATTCCACTGTTGCTACTATGTTCTCTTTTACTAATTCCTAAGCCCATCATCTTATTTTACATCATCCAACAAGGAGCGACATCCGTCGACCCAACCTACACGCAACCTTTCCACGACATTGGACCAATCTCAGTCGATGCCGAATCGGGCACATACCGGGACCTCGCTGCGTGGGTTCAGATCGCTATCGACTCCGCTCCGTGCCAAAAGGCTGGGCTCGCCAATCCCCGTTTCCCCGCTTATATCAAGGAGTACAATGTGTCAACCCAGAAGCTGGCATATGAGGCATATGCAGCTAATGTCTCGGGAGACTCACCGTTCTCTTCCTCCATTTTCATGTTCGAATCCTATCCGGTCCAGGGTGTACAAGCAATCGACAGCGACTCCGCGGCGTTTGCCTTCCGGAGCGACAACATTCTCAGTGCCCCTCTAATCACTTATACGCCTGCCGGGAAGGAACTCGACGACCAGGCAGCCGAACTTGGCAACAAGCTTCGAGGGATTGTCCATGAGGGTAGCGGTAGCGAAGAGTTGCACGCGTACGTGAATTATGCCTATGGCGACGAGACGCCGCAGAACTGGTACGGCTACGAACAGTGGCGCCAGGATCGCCTCACGGCATTGAAGAATAAGTACGATCCTGAAGGCCGATTTAACTTCTTTGCACCTGTAGAGTAGAACAGCCAACTACCTGCTTAGGGTACCTTGAACATATTTAATAGTCCAGCTTTCTTAGAGTAGACATCCATACTATAAATTCAACTCCCGCATATTTGGATAGCTAACATAGCTCAAGGGTATCACGAACATGTTCATGGAGTAAAAGTTGATCATAAAATGCGCTGCTGAGTTTTCGCAGAATAAGACCCGAATGAATGGTAAAAGTTGTTGGTGCGCAACTTCAACCTCTGAGTTATACAGCATGCCTTTCCAATACAACGTCTAAGAATAAGATATTTTCCGATTGGGTATATTACGTATATGCGCCGATGTCAGGGAGATGTTTTATTACGAAGTTGGTTCTTTCCTACAATTAGGCCTACATGAAAGAGTTACATCAGCTGACGGGTAATGTTATAGGGGTCCAAGTTAGAACTCTTGTCCAATTCGCCGATATCTATAACTGAATAGATAGGTAAGTAGACAATGTATTCGGTTGTTAGAGAAATATAAGCGACTCTCAGACTGTGCCTCGGTGAACCAGCTTTCAGCCATGCCCTTACTTTAACGTGTAAGATCTCAACATTCGAAAATACATGACATCTAAGAACACTCCTCGACGTACACGCAAGCTGAATCCCTCGGTACTACATTCCTGACATCGCCTTCTTACGTTTAAGATAGAGTCTTCGCTTATGCATAGGTAGGGTACGGGTGGGAGCCTGCAAGGCTGAATTCACCACGACAACGGTTGTAAAATATTTCTCATCTAACAGGATATCTTTTTTTATCCTGGCAATACGTAAGCATGTACATACACGCGAAGTCTCCCTTTATGAAGATGTCATATGGTAATTTCTATGTGTCACTAACTGAAGTGTAGGTATGAACTTGTATAAAGGGGGGAGGATACCGAGTGTGGGTCATGCTTGGGTGCCTAGGGTCTACACATATATCTATTCAATGAGTATATACTTGGTCACTACAACACCTATGCCCTAAATAGAAGACATTATATACCTTTTCAATTGCGTCGAAAGATATATTGCAAAGCCCCATTTCACGGCACTTGTAAAAATGTCCACCTCAACTCTCATCTGCGTCATTGCAGTGCTTGTTATACTACTATCCTATAGGAAACTGAAGGGCCGTCACCAAGCTGCCCCTATCCATAGCAGGGCAAGCAAGATCGAACATGTTCGAAGTCTTGCCTCTCAGAATACAGTTGCCGCGTCCTTGGCCCTTATGGTTGATAGGGATGGGGCAGGAGATGTAAGGACCTTTCTCTCAGTCTACCTCAATTGAGCATATCTCATATTTAACCCAATTTGTTGTCATACACTCCCAAATCTGTCTTCTTTTACTTGTACTAAATGCTAATATAATTGTAAGTGGCCTCCTAAAGCAAATCACGATTCATGGCCAGAGCCCCTTCTTCCATATAAAACAATCTTTCTGGAGCTTCTCCCTTGGTTAGCGACAGCTACACCATCTTTGGACGACGCCGTCAATACTGAGCGGCGAGAAACGTACCGTGGTACCATGAAAAAGCTTCTCCAGGATAGGGTCCACCTTGCATCGGTTATGAAAATCCTGGAGGACGTAGAAGCAGACAACTGGAGTCTCATCTCTCGGGATGTGCTCAATGCCTTCTACTGCTGTATATGTGTTTGCCGCCATGCATATAGGTACCTATCTTTTTGAGCCCCTGACAACTCTCTGTTTTCTATTTTTCATGCTAATGAAGTTTCAGATGGGCTACATTACCTGTTGTTAAAGTTGCACAGATAGAAGAAGTTGTCGATTTACCCCCTGAATTACAACTTCCTTTCCCGTACCTCCAAAGATATTACGGTGTAATCTCAGATAGCGGAAACCACACATCAAATGTCCTGTTGAATTTCAACGAGAGGGGCGAAAGAGCGTTCAAGTTCACTATCGCACTATCTCCGGCAATCCAATCGACAGAAGAGGCTTTCTTTAAACTGTTATATGATGTTGAAATCATGGTTTGTTTGAATTCCTGGCGCCACAGGAATACCATTCTAATTACTATATACAGGGTTTTGATATTTACTATGATATCACCATTGCCCTAGATTCCTACCAACATGGCCGGAAAGCTGCCTGTCTACAAAGCCTAAAGAGCATCAACTCTACTCTTCACCAGTTGATCCTCCTCTTCCACCAACAAATGAAGGAGGTTCACATTTCTCGTAAAATCTGGTTGAATTATGTTCAGGGATTTCACGGGTGGGGCGTTGGCAAAATGATTGACAACGAGTTCGTAAGCTTCAACGGGGTATCCGGTAACCACATTCTAGTTTTTCAGGCGCTTGATGCTCTTCTGGGTATGGAGAGATATCTTCCGGATGAGGACATGGAGAGATACATCCCTTCTAGCCAACGATCTTTATGCAAGACCATCAAAAACAATCCTACTCGGCAGAGCTTGAGAAGCGACGAGGACCCGATGCTAAAGGGAGAACTTGAGGCGCTTGTCAATCAAATCAAGGTGCGTACCTACTTATCTATAAGCTCATATGACTTTGAACTGATTGGAGAAGCAATATCGTGCCGCCCATCGAGGCCGGGTGATGCCGTACCTGAAGAACGCAGCACCAGAACGTCATCCCATGACAGCTGGAAAGTCTGTTTTAACAACAGACCCGAACGTCACTATAGACGAAGCGTTGGAGCCTCTGGATCAGATGATGGTTTCGAGAATAAACCAAACTATATAAGGTTCCTGCGTCGAGTAGGGTTTCCTTTTGACCTCAAGGCTGCTTGAGGATATCATACCTACTTGTTATCACGGTCTCATTTTCTATGCGGTGTAAAGTAGGTGCCTCATTATTCATACATATTCTATTTAATTTGACGTCTTCTACCCACCTTAGAAAGAAATTACCTTCGTAGGTACCTAGGTACCTAGGGAACTACTCATGTAAATTTATTGATGTCCAACCAACTCTGATGATGCTACAGCACACGGGGATTAATAGCTGGCGTGCGAGCTGCTAACAATTGCCTTCATTTTTAGTATTTACCTAGGTAACCTATCGCGAAGTACTGCCTGATTTACTGATCCATTACCTAATTAAAGCGCAGTATCGAAGGCAGGGGGACGACTAAGCCAGTGCTACATTACCTGCCACGCCGTCCCCCTGCGTCTGACACTGTAAGCAGGAACCCGTCGAGAGAGGTATGATTGGTCGTCTAGTGTCGTATCACTAGAATTTTCACTAAAATTATAAAGTTTTCTTATTTTTAAAGATAGCCCCCAATCTATGGAAAGCCCATTACCTAGGCAGGCGAGGGGGTCTATTGACTGATAGATATACTGGTAGGTATGACAATTACCTTTATGGTGATCCAATACATGTACACTCTGATCTAACAATGCCAGGAACACTATCTCGGCTTCCACCAGAAAGTGACAGAGATCTAGTTGAAGAGCGATCTTTATCCTCGTTGGTATCATCATCTCTTCCTCTACGAGATGCATCTTTAAGCACACCCACCTCACCGAGAGATTCGCCAGGAGATAGCGGCAAAACAGCCCATAAGAAAGAGGAGGTAAAAGATTTCGGAGTCAGGTTACAATCAAAATGTCTAAATCCAAAGACCAATGGGTCGATATCTTGGTGGTGGTGGTGGGAGATCCTGGCAATTATCCTGAGCATCACCTGCATGTTTAGCTTAGTAGTGGTCCTGGCCAAGATTGATAACTCACCTCTACAAGGCTGGTGGCTTCCTATACAGCCCAACACGCTCGTCGCTGCGCTCATTACAATAGGAAAGGCATCAATGATGCTAGCGGTGGCCTCTTGCATCGGTCAACTAAAATGGCGCCACTTCATGATCGACTCGCGGAGACTTTCTGACCTCCAGCTCTTTGAAGATGCACGTCAAGGCCCATGGGGATCTGCCATGTTGTTATGGAGCCTATGCTTTCGCCGCACACGAGTACTAGTTACATTCGGCTTTGCGTTGATCACGATCGTTGCCTTGGCCATGGATACAAGTGCACAACAAGTTCTGGCGTTTCCTTTGAGAGAATCGCGATTGACAAATGCATCAATAGAGCTGGGTGTTGCCAACATGTATACTTCTAAGGCTTTAGCCCCAAGGATTATTCTTTCCGATTCAAGCTGTATGCTTTCTCCCCCTGAGACCCCAATGCTTAAGTATTTTGCATTTATGGCACTAATTACCTGTGTAGTTTTAAATTCCACCTTGATAGAGAACTCCAACCTTCTTGCTTTTGAGGGTTCGATTATCAACGGGGTAACTGGTTCCATCTATGAGCCATATTTTACATGCCCTCAACCGGCTAGTCGGTGCCAGTGGAATACATTTACGACCTTAGGAATTTGTGAAAATCTTACAGACGTCACAGACATCGCTATTTCTGAATGTGTTCATATCGACAGCACAGACGGCATGAACTGCTCGTATAGCTTTCCGGGTATGGCCGATTTCGAGCCTAGCGACATCACTATGACTTGGAAAACAGAGAACGGTATGCTTTTCCAGTCGCTATTTCTGCCAACAGTCGACGGTACAACTCATATTCTCGGATCTTTCGTGGCGATAAATGCCACAACAGATGGCCATCCTACTTACAATTCAATTACACGCGAATTCGACCCGCCCCCCGTTAATGTGTACTCGGGCACCTTTACTTGGTGTGCGCGGACCTACCGCAATATCATCGGTTCCCAAAACAACATAACGGAGGATTTGGTGTCTACGGAAGATTTAACATTTAATCGGGTTGGAAGCTATAAAGAGGAAATCATAGGCTCTTACTACGGGTCCTACGTGGCGAATTCTACGGGCCTCGGATACAATATTTCGGCGGGGGTTGCGATCTTTATTCCTGCATACATCAAGTTGCTTCTGAGTTTCACAGTTAAACACAATACCGGTGTGGTAGGAACGTCGCCAGACAATAGCTTACTCGACATGGCGTTTACTCTCCAACATTCGGATTTGAAGAAAGTCTTCACAGGCATTGCGGACACATTGACGAACCAGATCCGGAGCAATAAGGGCGACAATTATGATGCTTCAACTATTAAGGGCGAGGCTTTCTTCAACGAGACGTACATACACGTACGATGGGGATGGATGTCGCTCCCTTTAGCGGAAGTGGTGCTCACCGCTTTCCTTCTTGTCGTGTCAATTGTAATCACGCGCAAGCAACCTCTTCTTAAAGAGTCGATCATAGCCCTCTTGCTTAGTAGGTTGGAAGGATGGTCTGAAGATGAGTTGAGTGTTTCTGGGCCCCAGACGCGAGAGGATTTGGATGAGCTAGCAGAAAAGATGATAGCGAAGCTTGAGACGGATGATCCGGGTCGTCTGAGATTTCAAAGGGGGTTGAGTTAGCCGAGTCTATGAGACGATACTGGCTCGAGTTCTTGAATTAATTCGCCAAGGGTTTAAACTCATCCAATGCCCCGCACTCGTTTTCTTAACTCCGAAATCTTTCATTCAATAATCGGGCTGTTTCACAACGTACGCGTACAAGATATTGTGAAGGCACGGGAAGGAGGCCAATGAAACGTCGAAAAATATTCCGACCTTGCCGCGTGCGGGTACTGAGAAACCCTGCATGCCATACACGCGGCGGATGAGGGCAGTGGGTGAGGCTGGTTTGTGATATATTAATAATGATTAATGTCGGAGTTTATAGTGGGGATATTCTAGCGTTGAAAAAGGGGGGGGGAAGGGGCTGACGAACTGCCGTTAGGTGGGGAACCCGAGTCTCCGTACTCGGGGATGTGCTATAGCGACTACGATAGGCTAAACACAATACCGTCCGAGGTTATCCGAGACCCCGATCTCTCACTATTTCCTAGCTAACTTCTACTCCACTTGTTTCTATAAAGACATATATTAGACAGGACGTACTCGATATATTATACAGATCTGAATCTATTATATACTGGTTTTATAAAAGTTCGTTACTGTTACTGTTATTCCTAAAGTTCTCTTCCGGATTTCAGTTTCATATTAAAAAAAGAAAATCATGCCGGCCTTTAATGTATGTCAAAACCCCTCAATTCTCATCTAGCTCTATGTACTTACATAAGCGTGCTAACCGATTGTCGTCTCATAGCGACTAATCCGCTTCCTTGCCAAGAACGGCAAAACATACTATGGAGATGCCATCCTACCAGAGGGCGTGACAGATATTGCCCAAACAAAGAAAGCGAAGGTCATCACAGGGGACATCTTTGGCAAACATGAAGTCACAGATCAGGTCGCGGACGTCCGATTACTCCTAGCACCCCTCGCGTTGGAGGATGTCAAGAGTGTCCGATGCCTAGGCCTCAACTACGCCTTACACGCTAAGGAGGTCGGTCTTTTCTCGGCATCGCTATTCGGATTCTATCGTGTTAACATTTTCCCCTAGGCTGGTCTACCATTACCTAAATACCCAGTTCTATTCGTAAGTAACACCGCCCCCGTCATTTCCAAGGCTTGGGACACGATTTGCTAAACTTATCGAACAGTTTAAGCCGGTCACTTCTCTATCGGGGCCCACGGACCCCATTCCCGTGCACCCGATAGCGCAGGAGGAGGAAGGCATGGATTATGAGTGCGAGCTTGTGATCATAATCGGCAAGGAGGCCAAGGAAGTATCGGAGGCGGATGCGCTCGACTACGTGCTCGGCTACGCCATCGGCAACGATGTTTCCCACCGCGACTGGCAAGTGGCCCGCGGCGGCGGCCAGTGGTCACTAGGCAAGGGATTCGACGGCTGGGCGCCGTACGGACCGGGTATCGTGACGAGCAACCTCATTAAGGACCCGCAGACGCTGAAGATCAGCACTAGGTTAAACGGGCAGACCGTACAGGTAAGAAAACGAGAGCTATCATTTCCTCCCAATCCCCTCCCACCCTTGATCGTACGTAGATTTAGATTTTTATACTAACGGAAACTACAGGAGAGCAACACGGCGGATCAGATCTTCAACGTGAGGCAGACTATCTCCTTCTTTAGCCGAGGTCACACCCTGCTGCCGGGCGACTTGATCTGGACGGGAACACCTTCCGGTGTCGGGATGGGCCGCACCCCAAAGCTGTGGATGAAGGACGGTGATGTTGTCGAGGTTGAGCTTGAGAATGTTGGAATTGTCACCAACAAGGTTGAGTTCCTCAAGGAAGACTCCGCGAAGCTATAACTTGGTAGACGTGCTTGTTACATAAAATTCAAGGGGTATATGAAATTGGTATTCTACACAAAAAGATTTCATTGATCATTCATCTAGGTAGTTATTGAGTATTAGTAAACTCACGATAATACAATTACTAAGGGGTGAAGTATACCGTTGTCTATGTGACAGCTATCAATGTCTCGATTATATTAGAGCACCCTCCAGATCTAGGTAGCCACAAGATTATCAATATGCAACACTTAGATTGGTTGGGCTAGTATACCAACGAACTACCAATCATAAGAGGAGCACTAATAAGTTGTATACTAATCTTGCCCACATACGCCCTTTTTCAAAAGAAACGGATCTCGATCTGTACCGCTCTATCTGTGTCGGATAATGTTGCCGAACTACCTGCTGTACCACCACGCATGGAATAGGGGCTAGTAGCGGGCAATTGAATTACGTAAGTTCCAAGTATCATCAAGTCTCTACCTATTTTACCCCTTTCTACTCATTAGGTACATACATATACATAAGTCTAAATTTTCCAAACAGTCGGGGCCAACCATCCCCTTAATATATCACGCAGGTAGGCTCCTTGACGGGGCAGTTGAAAGCCTCCCTAAAGCCGCGCGAGTTCTCCATCATGGTCTTGATGCGCACGGGGTTCGGCGCGTGCACGTCAGCCACCAGCAGGTTCGCCCTGACGGCGTCGGTGGCCCGGTCGCAGAAGAACTGGCCGGCCGACACGTAGAACAGCTGCTCGCGCGTGAACCGGGGCGCGAGCCCGGGCAGGTCGAAGTCCGACGCCGGGTCCTCGCGCCGCTTGTCCTGCCACGCGTCGTACGCCGTGTTGATGCCCCCCGTGTCCGCGATGTTCTCGCCCAGCGTCAGCGTCCCGTTGACCGGCGCCCGCTCGCCCGTGCTGAAAGTCACGTTGTCGCCGCCCACCTGTCGGACCAGGCATTGGGTCCGGTTGTTGAAGCTCGCGGCCGATTCTGCGTCCCATAGGTCGGTGAAGCGGCCCCGCGAGTCCCACAGCCGCCCGCTGTTGTCGAGCGAGTGCGTGAACTCGTGCCCGATCACGGTGCCGAGCGCGCCGTAGTTCAGGTACGCGGGCAGCCCCGGGTCGAAGAGCAGCTGCTGCAGGGTGCCGGCGATGATGATCATGGAGTTCTCCGGCGCGAGGTAGAAGGCGTTGATGGTGAGCGCTGAGCTGGTGGCAGGTTGCGGCCATGCCTTGTCCTGGCGCTTGGTGCCGACGAGTTGGGCGGTCTTCCTGGAGTACCACTTCGCGTACGAGATGGCGTTGGCGAAGTACGAGTCTGTGACTTGGAGGTCGGAGTAGTAGTTCCTCAAAGATACAGCGTCATCTATATTGGGCAACTATAGCTATTGTTAGGACATCACGTATGGCTTGGGATGAGTTTGGTAGGTATGTGCGCTTACCGCTCGCGGGTATCCGAGTTTCTGGGTGACAGCTTCGACCTTCTGCCTGGCTATCATCTTCACCCTATCCGTCATCCACTCGATCTGATCGATGTTCTTAGCGAGCCGATTTTGGATCCTAGTCGTCATCTCCTTGAGGGTATTTTCGACCGCGTCCGTGTACTTGGCTTCCACGAAAGGCTTGCTAAGCAACCAGGCCATCTTCCGGTCTGTGTCGCTCATGCAAGCCCGCCATCTTTCAGGTCTATGACTCGGGTCCTAAGGAAAGTATTAGAATATTGAAGTGGTAGTTAAAAAAGGGGGACTGGGAGTTCTTACACTTCCACTAACAGTGTCTATGAAGTTCTTCAGAGGCTGTAGTTCTGGTCCATCGAGAGTATTTTGGAAGTTCAGAATCGCTTGCCAGAAGAAATATGCTTGAACGGCCGGCTTAGTGGAATTCGCCAAAATCTTCGAGATTGAGTTGGAGTATTCCGGATGAGGGTATGACGTTCGGTTCACGGGCGAGGGAATGATGTGTTTGACTACCGAAGCGAAGTTAAACGCTGGAGCTAGCCGTGTGACATTGTTCAAGGACATGACATTCACTATGTCCTATCTTCTAGTTAGTAACATGATCTCTGACTTATACGCCGGGAACATTATCCTATCATCCACTTACCGTAAGGCCACTAGCCACTGCTACCGAAGCGACCTTCGCCTCAAGCTGGACTAAGCCGTGAGCCAGTTCTTTAGCAGCAGATCTCGACTCATTTGTTGGCAGAATATTCGCGAATGTCTGCGCAACCACTTTCTCATATGCCGCTAATAACTCCTCATCTGCAAAGACTGAGGTCCCAATTGGAGGTCCCGAAGGTGCTATGGCCGGGATATACGTATCCTACACAGTTAGCAGGACTTCTGAATAGCGGCAGAGCGAAGGGGCATACGGGATAAAATGGATCGAGAACAGAGGTTATCCCGAAGAAGGGTTCTAATCCATATTGGAAGAGGTGTGCAATAGTCTCGCTGAACGACTTATGATCGCGGGACCCAAAAGCCTTGTTGCTTTTGTATTCCGTTGCCGTGACGTGGAAGGTCTCGGTAACGTTTCCAAGGAATGTCACCAATGGCTGGACGCCGAGCTCGGTAATTGCAGTTTCGTTCAGGCAGGTATTATACCCCTTAACCAGCTTCTCAAAATTCTCCGCATCAACTGAAGGGGTTGAACCCTGAGCGTTTGGTTAACCAGCTGTTATGTTAATACAGTAGGTAGTTTTGAGTAGGTACATTTACTAAGGACGGATCGAAGGGTGACTCGAGAATATTCTTCATAAAGACATAATTCGCACCAGTCAACAAGACTTGTTCGTTAAATTGACTTGACACTTCTGATACTGCATAACGCTCCCTGAAGCCGCCGCAAATTACTGCAAGTCGGTGTCAGCAAACTTCTCCCTATAGTTCTTCGGGATTGGTGGGTACATACGTTCTTCAAAATTGGTACACGGGTCGATATTCTGGAAGTTGGGACTCAGGTTGGAGTACAAGGTTGATGAGGCCTTAATACATGCATCCGAAAGACAGACCGAAGAATTCGTCGCGTACATGATGAAAGACGGCGAAAAAAAAAGGAAAGACGGAAAAGGAAAAAAGAAATAAAAATAAAATAAACCAAAAAAGGAAAAGATACTAGGAAAAATATCTAGGTTAGAAGTGTCGAAGAGACCAAGCGGTATAGAAATTTTTTTCTCTATGATTTCAAGGCGTTGTCTCGTGGGTTATATACCTGCCCATCCTAGCAAGTCTGTAATATGCAAGTGCTGCTTTACATCCGACTTAGAGGCTCGTAACTCATGATGGCGCCACTGCCATTGTTGGCAGCTCTTGGCAATCTAAGTCTAGGACTCATAGCCCTATGACGGGGCCTGATCGCAGCATCCAGCCCTAGAAGGCTAAGATGCCCATCAGCAAGCTGAATGCAAGCTGAATGCAAGCTGAATTGGCAGTGCTATGTTCCTAGGCACCATGGGAGGGTCTGTGGAGAATCTTATAGATCTGCATTACCCAAAACGGCAGCCAAGAACGCTGCCATTGGATAATTTCCCACGTGGATAGCTTGCAATAGCATCATAAAATTCTCAATATTCTAACCCATCAATGTTAATTATCAGGCATATGGAAGCGTAGTCTTAATTTGAAGATTGTGTCCCCAGACTTAGATTAATATTGAGGTCAATATCAAGACATCAATCATGTCAACTTTTTCCCAGGAGACTGAATTCTTCAACCCCGATCAGTAGTACTAAAAGTAAAGTGTTAAGCCTACCTGTCCAACAACTTACATACCTAGGTAGCTTTGATGAAAATTCCCGGTCAACTACTTTAGAGGTTATCACTATTCCTGAATTAACCTGGTCCATAATAAATTAAGGATAATACTTCGTACAAAGGTCCTGTTTTCTCACCTCACCCAGGGGTCAAACAGTCGCTAAGAGGGCTGTCGTCAGCAGACCGTTAACTAGCTGGCAATAAGGGTCTGACACGTCTATAATTATCCACAACTTGCCATTAAGTCCTACCTATGCCTTGCCCACGCTTTGCCAACCCTATTACAATTAATTAATTAAAGGGTAGGGGTTCCCCAGATTTGTAGCTATGTCTGCATTCATCCCCAGCGCTCTCTATGTGCTCTCTATGTGCCTAGAGGGGCTTCACCCCACTACTAACTACAGCGCTTTAGAGGTTATGTTTAGAAGACTCATCTCTGACAAGTACTGATAACATTCTCTCTACAATTGGATTTAATGCGTCTTAACTTGTGACAAGCTCAGTATAAAAATTTAACATCAGCTAGAAATCATTGAGCTAATCTAAGATTGTGCATGCGATTTAGATCCGTTAAGATTCTATTGGTAAGAAAGTTGATGACTTGATAAAATGTTTCTAGTCATGGTTTTCGGCAGCAATATTATATTTTGAAGGCTCAGAAATGAGCTTAAGTGACAATTGAACATGATATTTGATTGCCTTTAACAAAATACCGAGACACTTTTCGTTAAGTCTGTCGTGGATATTTATTTTGGCTATTACACTGCGAGGGCCTTTGTTAAGCAGTGATACCTAGTAATAGCCGCTCGATTACTCGCTAATGTCTCAAGGTGCTCAATGCTGTCTGCCAGCTCTATCCGCCTTTTTGTTTACATCGTATGACGGATAGGGTGGCTTGGAATGGGTCGCATTAGTGCTGAGCTTTCGTTGAATTTAAGCTTATCTATTAATAATTAGATGCTAACTCTTACACAGGTATTATTGCTAGCAATTCACCTCTGCATTTGCTACGTAATTGCAAAATGAGAGTTAAGGTTAACTTATACATGAGTTATGAGCTCAAAGTTCAAGATCGGGATCTCGATCACATGCAAAACAAACGCCTTGCATAATCCCATTGCATCAATTGCACAGCTCCAATTCGTCAAGGAAGGACGGGTTATTGCTGCGTCATAGCTGTACAGGGGACCCGCTAGCGCATCTTGCAATCCCGGCTCCAGCTTTCTTTTGAGCCGAGAAACAACATGTGCTACTGCCGAGGCCGACAAAAAAGAAACGTCAGCTTTAAGCCATCCTTCTACCGGAAAAAATGCGCTTCTTCTATCTCTTACGAACACCCTATCATCTGTCGTATTCCGGCCCGTTTGACTACTAGATAACCTCAATGGTCCGGTAACATCTCCGAACACACCAATTCCCGACGACGCCGCTTCCCCCTTGCGACGCAACCCGACCGAGCTTGCCTCCCTTCTCTCCTCGCCCCTAATTCCTCGTCCCCTTTCTCTCCACCTCCGAACTCCCAAAACAACCACCACCATCACCACCGCCACCAAAAAATGTCCGCCCTCACCCTCCCCCCCGCGCTCGAAAGCGCCAAAGCGGCGCTGGAGCGCATCGTGCAGGACCCCGCGTACCACGACGTCCTCGCGATCGTGAAGGGGGCGCGCAACGGCGCGGTGTACGGGGCCAAGGTGCGGTTCCCGCACGCGCTGGTGATGGTGTTCCTGTTCCGGCCGGGGACGCTGCGGCAGAAGGCCTCGCTCGTGTTCCGCGCCACGCGCACCCACGCCCAGAACCTCGCGCGCTTCGCCCTCATCTACAAGCTGACGTGCTACGCGCTCAAGCGCTGGGGCGCCACCCCCGGCAAGGAGGGCCGCTACGACACCTTCCTCGCCGGCCTGCTCGGCGGCTACGCCGTGTTCGGCGGCCGCAGCAAGAAGACCGGCAAGATCTCGAACGTCAACCAGCAGATCGTCGTGTACGTGTTCGCGCGCGTGGTGCTGGCGCTCGCGCGCCTGGCGGTTAAGCCGGCGGCTCAGGGGGGCGCTGGCGGCGGGCTGCCGTTCGTGTCGAGCCCCGAGGTCTCCGAGCTGATATCGTACTACGCGTGGCCGGTGTTCGCGGCGACGTCGTGGGCCGCCGTCATGCACGTGTTCCGGTACCACCCGGAGGAGCTGCAGCCCTCGCTGCGGAGCAGCATGACGTATATCTACCAGCAGTCCGACACCTGGGATGGATTGAGGAATTTTATCTGGCACAACAAATGAAGAGCTAGCTAACCGGCGGGCAAACCTTCGAATCGAAAAAGGAGCGAGGGGGTAATTGTGTTGATCTGAACTGTAAGAAGTGTGTGGGGGGTTTCATTGCCGCGATATCACGATAATGGCGTTTGCGTTGACTTCTTGACTTCTTGGGGTGGTTTAGATACGTCCCGTATTGCGTTGAAGTGTACACTTTTTTGCATTCTAGGATGGGTAGCAAATATATTAGGCTCGCATTTACAGAGCAGGTGGCGTGGTAGGCACCAGGTAGACGGTCATCTTGCATAGATGATAGGGTAGACGATATTATATACCCTTAAGTAGCAACCCTATACGAATAGTACAGCCTACTAATATTTCAAAATCCCCCATTGATACCTCAATTGAAACGGCCGTGGTAACCACGAGGTGACTAGCAATAGGAAAGTACAAGCAACGGTAGATCGAGGTCATGTGGAGTAGTTTTGTCACTGAAGCTTCCAAGGTTCATATGAATGGTTTACTATTTCATATTGTGATGAGGCTAATCTCATTTCGAGTCATCAATTAGGCCATCAAGAAGCGAGTCGAGAATCAAAACTCGATTCAATGTCTAGGGGTTTGGGTATTTTACAAAAAGCATTTTTCTTCCAGCCAGTTCCTTTTATCTATACCTTGTACACATCTTACAAGTGTTTCCATCCGTTCGACCACATTATTTGCATCTCGTTGATGAGACATGCCTCTCCGGGCTCGTATCGCGGCAGGTCCCCGTCTGGGGTTTCGAGCTGCCATTGTTCCATCCTGCTCTGGACCACCCGGTTCTCTAATCGACTCTGGATGCCGACGTGCCAACTGTAAAGCCGGTTGATCCACGCACCCACCACTGCCCAGAAAGGGTTGGGGAACCGGTTCGTCCGGATCTGGTAATACGCCTTAACGCCATAGCTGACGCGGACGTTTGGGTTCAGCCATACTCCCTTCTCAGAGGTGAGGTAGTTGTCCGCGTGGATCAGACAACATTCAGAGCCCTCTAGATGTAGGTCCGCCAGGGTATCGTCGATACCGCGGAACTCTAGCGGCGGATTGGCATAGAAGGGCGCCGAATCGAAAGCTACAATTCCGTTCCAGCACGATTTTACACGAATAGGCGCGTTACGCTCGGCCGATGCCCTCGAGGTAGGAGATTGGAACCACGGCCAATGAAGGGATATCGTCTTTAGACCCGTGTCGTCCCGAAGGGCAAACGTGTCGTAGTACAGAGGCGATACTTTGTAGTCCATGGAACATGCGGCTGCGTAGTTATTGTCGCGAGTGTTGAATAGTGTGACAATGTCCTCAGTCTAGATTGTTCAGCGTTAGTCGTTTAATTATTCTAGCAGTAGCCTCGAGGGGTATGGGGTCATACGTCAAATACGACATCGTTCAGCCAGAGGACCTTGTCAAACTTTCTTCCCTCACTCTGCAGCTGCTTAAGCGGCTCCATGGCCTGGTTGCGAACCTTGGCAAGGTAGGGTATGCGGCGCAATTCGAATTGACTTTCAGCAACGTTCCAAATCCAACCGGGCTCTCGCGAACCGGGCGGCGGCCTCGTGTCAATCTCTTCCAACTGCTCCCATACCGTCAATCCCAAGCTGACCGTATTTGAAGCCGATCTCTCGTCGAGCGCCGTCTTCAAATCCATCAGCGCCTCTTTCGTTCCCTCCTGGGACCCCGATTCAACAGCTGACACATGAACGTTCTCCGGGCCTAGATAATCGACCAGATCTAGTACGGCCTGATTCCATGCTGACCTTTGTATCAGTTCCGTGTTCCTATGTACCGATGCGATAAACACCGTTCTGTTGCCCGTCGGAGAAGAGGGTGATCGTCGGTCAATGTCGTTTAGGTTCGCTCGATAGGTATTCGGACGACGGCGCACGAGGAGCACGGCATCAATGGTGAAGAGGAAGAATAGGACGAATAAGATCGGGCGCAGATAGTTACGCCTGAAGCGGCGATACCTGAGAATCATCTAGAAAAAAGAATGTGCTGCTCGACGAATGAAATGTTTGCACATAAAGGAAAACGAGAGAAGGAAGTTAAGTGAATTCTAAAGAGGTCATGACATTCTCAAGACAGACGACGATGATCTCCTTCAACCTCGGTCTCGGTGAAGCAGTTCAGAACAAAGAGAGAAGCTCATGAGGTTCCCGACGATAACCTACTATATATGTAGGAAGTATATCGAAGGAATTGATTCAGAATTGGAATATTGAAATAGGGATGCGCCGAGAATTGGGGCCAAGGGGGTTGCGTACGATTGCGTACGTGTGTACAGATATGCAGTTGGATGCTAGGCGTGAGAGCGCGCCGAATGAAGATGCGTCAAACTGTTAAAGAGAAGATCAAGAGTCTTGGTAGCTTGGCCTATCCTTGCAGACCTGGCTAACTATTTTAATCCATGGTCCTTTTGATGGGGCAAGAACGCCCCTGGATTCTTGGGGGGTCTTGGATTTCGAGAGCAACTGCCACAGAACCGATCCTGAGGCTGACATGGAAACCGCATGTTCCTGTACGACGTATTGCTTTTTTCTTTAGGCAAGGTGAGGTATTACATGGCAGGTGTCTGCGTGTACTACTAGTATGCAGTGAGCAGGAGCGAGGAAACACAAATGCGACATAGGCGATTTGGTCATAGGAGTATTTCAAACTAGCACATATGTATGTAGGTAGGTACCTATAAGTTATGCATAAATAGGTACATTCTAATGCAAATCTAATGTGTGTTCCACGATCCAAGGACCCGGGTACAACATGAGATTTAATATATCATCATGTCCACCTGTACAACTCTATGACTTACCTATGATACCTTTGATAATAATTACCTGCCTTGAGGTAGATCCCGGATATGTTAAATATAATGATACCTCATCGGCTAATACCTAGCTCTGCCGTCATTGCCGGTTATAAGCGTATGGCTATTCCAGCTATCAAGACTGACGCCATACTAGTACTCAATTGTGGGGTATCCATCTTGTAGATGTCTATATAGACTTCAAAGGAAGTTATCTCTCACATTTCTCACATCTCTCTCTAGAGCTTCGTGTAGGGATTTAAAAATGACATCGCAAAGCAGTAACACTATCCCAAAAGAGGCGGAAGAAGGGTTTAAGGATGCTGCTTCATACGACGCATATCGCCCTTCTTACCCACCAGAGGCTCTCGAGGCATTCCTCTCAGATTTGAAGATTGAACAGCAAACTCATGCCAAACTCGTGGAAATTGCTTCTGGCACTGGAAAGTTCACAGAGCTCGTAGCTCAGCGACCTGAGGGATTCATTATCAAGGCAATTGAGCCTCATCACACTATGAGGGATACGCTTGTGCAGAAAGACTTACCGGGTGTCGAGGTGATTGATGGCAAGGCTGATAAGATGCCTGTTGAGGATGAGTGGGGTGATGCTTGTATTGCTGCTCAAGTGAGTTGATAAGTGTATAATAACTATAGACTTTGAGAGAAGGCTAATGTTAACCTCGTGTATGTAGGCGTTCCACTGGTAAGCTATTCGGCCAAGTCATGGAGTCCGGAATTTATGTGCTTACCTTATGTTTCAAGGTTCGCCACTCCCGAGGCGCTGAAGGAGATTCACCGTGTATTAAGGCCGGGCGCCGTGTTCGGAGCTATATGGAATGTTGAGGACTGTGAGCTCATCTTAAACTGCTGCAAGAAAGCCAGTGAAATGGAAGTCGTTAATCAGTAATTAGACAACAAACCTCAGAGCTGGTCTGCAACTGCAAAGTGGGAGCAGAAATTAAATGATTTCATCTGGTCGCTGGATGATGGCCTTCCTCGATTTAGACACCAGGTTGGTAATCTCTGCCCAGGGGTAAATTCTGGATGAAGCTGATTCTCCGATAAGAAATGGAAAGAAGTATTTGACCAGCAATTACCATCTACACCACTTCAGGTCCTTAAAGATACATTCACAGACAGCCTGCCTAAATTCAGCCTTCCACGCGGAGAAGATAGTATTAAATGGACTGTCTGGCTAAGCGAGGAAGCACTTTTGTTACGACTCAATACTTTGAGTCAAATTGCTGTGCTCAAAGGCGACGAACGAGAAGCTTGGGATAAGCTTTTCAAGGAAACTCTTGGGGGTGATGATGTTGAAAGGAATGAGAAGGGTGAAATTGCGGTTCATGGCATCACGTTCTTCATGTGGACGGATAGGCTATAGAAGAACCTTCATGTCACAAATGATACCCAGAGGTAGAGAACAAGAACATTGCTCTTGATCAGATTTTAGGGTTACGGAATCCTAGGCACGATGATAAACTTTCCCTATATCTATGAGTATGTGGTAAATGAAAACGCATGCTTCCCTTGATGCTCATGACCTCTGAATGAGAGGTGTAAGGCGCTCAACGCGACCGTGGTGGAATAGTATGTCATGCATCATTACATTCCCTAATATATCTATAAGCCTCCCATAAAGCCAGAGTAGAATTCATGTATCATGAGTCGGCCGAGATGTACATGACTTAGCAAGGGAATAAATTAGTATATATGAAATTTTCATTTTTCCTTTTGGATTAAGAGTAGGTACGTACCATTGTTGCCTCTCACAAAGGCATCTCCGTATGTTCTTCGCTTTGCGCCATTGACATACTCCTCAGTCTTTTCCAGCGCGATGTTCATGTACCCATCAACGGATTGCAGTTCGCCTATAGGAGTTGTATTAGTATGTTGTGTTGCTATGAGGGTTTGAGGTTATGGTCCTTGTATGAGTATTTTGACTAACCCTTATAAACAACGCCGGAATTCAACTTGACAGTGACAGGGTTTCCGATGATATCTGAAAGGAACCCAGAAGGGTCCTTGCCATCGCCCTGGGTAGTTGTGGATGTGCCGTTTTCCATGATGGTTGTGGAGAGTTGGTTTGGGTTGAGATTGATAAAAGTGAGTGATACGGTGTTAGTGTTTGCGATTCTTAGCTTGAACTGTTGTCCGGATTTAGTGTGATGTGGGATGTGCCGCTGACCCACTCTTTTAAGGTCGACAAATAATACCAGGTACTGCTGCAGGTGGAAGCGGGGCATTTAAGACGCGTTAAGAACTTCAATGTTCACTGTAAGTTCACGCGCGTTGCGGGCATCTGTTAACTTTCATTGTTAATAAGGTTCTTGCCCTCGCCCTCGCCCTCTCCTTATCTCACATTATTCTTGTCTTCGTATACAATCCTTATTTTCGAGATATCTCGAAAGGCGTCCATTCATCTCATTTATTACCCACTCCTAATCTCTTGAATACCTACCTAGGCAATGTGCTGATATCCCATTACAATTAAGAAACCTGAAAGTAAAATCATTTCTATCATTTCTGGTTATGCACAATGGAATCTCCCCCGGCCAAGAAAAAACTCCCCTTTAAGCGCACCGCCAGGCGTAAATCGAGTGAGGCCCCCAATGATGATGGCCTCTCCCTCTTTAGTCGGTCTGGTGAATTCTTCGAAGAGCATCAAAGATTAATGAAAGAAAAGGCCGAAAAGGAAAAGGCTGAGAAGGCTGCAAAGGAAGCTAAGGAAGCCAGGGCGAAGCAACAGCGCAAAGAGCGACTAGCCAGATCACCTACACTGGAAGAGATCGACCTCGTAGATGAAAAACCTATTCGCGACCCGGGATCTGCGAAGAAACGACGTCGAATTTCAATCCCCCATGAAGATGAGGGTGAAATCACCGATGACCGCGAATATAAGCCCTCCAAGAAGCAAAGGTCGCCTCCTCCACCTCTCACACCCACTTCCAAGCATAAAAACTCTTTTGCCAATGCACATTCAGGAGGCCGCCTTACACGCTCCCAAGCACGCACCACTTTGATCTCTATAGACAACAATGACGACGATCCCTTTGCGCCAGCATCTCCCCTCGAACTTCCCTCATCTAGACGCCTAAGCAGAAATAAACCTATCAAGTTGGAGTCAAAACACGACATAATTACTTTGGACGATGATAGCGAACCTGAAGTTAATGTAGGCGAAAAGCGAGAAAACGACGAGGATGAGGATCCCTCTGAATACTACATAAGACTTGCGAGAGAACGAGCAGAAAAAGAAAAGGCGGAGCGCGAAGCTAGAGAAAAACGAGGGGATAGTGCAGTCGACGATGAAGAAGATCCCATAATACAGATCCTCATCCACTCACATATGCGTGGCATTAATCCTCTACTCTTCCGGCGTAGACTATCTCAAAAGCTCAATGTGGTTTATCAGACCTGGGTTGAGCAGCAAATAGTCAAGAACAGTAATGTGCCGCGCCCAATTCTAGAGTCTATGTTCTTTACCTGGAAGGGCAATAAAGTGTATCCGCATACAACTCTGAAGACGTTAGGCATCAGACAGGAGCGAGACGGGGGACTGTACCCGGACTGGAAGCCAGATCAGGAAGGGTATCATGGACGGGAGAAGGTGTACTTCGAGGCCTGGACGCAGCAGTTATACGACGGATACCTAGAGGAGAAAGAGAAACAACGATTGCAACATCTCAATGAGTTGGAAGGAGTGTATGAAGGAAGCCAAGAGCCAGATGTGCCGGAAACCTCGCAAGAAGAGAAGAAGATCCGAGTGCACTTCAAGGCGAAGGACCTACCCCCTACGAAAGTGACGGTTCGTTCTAGTACTACAGCCGCCCAGCTCGTCAAGGCGTATCGACGACTAGCAAGCATTCCGGAGGATAAGACTATCGAGCTGCACTGGGATGGCGAGGTTCTAGACTCGGAGACTACCGTGGAAGAGGCGGATATCGAAGACATGGACTCGCTCGAGGTTCACATTAAGTGAGAAATCACACAAAGCATCTTGCTAGCGTAACGGAGGTGGGCATTCATATTATGGGGGAAATATTTTAGCTTTGATTACTAGGAGCACAATGGGAATAGGAGGAAAAGGCATACTGGATGACCAAGGGACGAATCTCATGAAGAACATCCTATACTATATACCTAGTTCATGATACCCTTAAGACGTATAATGACTTAATGGTTCTTAGAAGAGACTTTTCATGTCTCATAATCTATGAAGCGTGTTTATACACACACAGACCCCGTTTTAACTCCAGACCAGAACTCCGCCCCATATAAATATTGACTGGAAAACTAGAATCTCTCCTTCATACGCGCAGAGACGGTTCGGAGGTTGTTGTACACCTTGCCAGGTGGTTTACCCAATATCAAGCTCACGATGGACTCGCGGGCTATGTGGATATTCTTGAATCCTACAGTTCCTCGTTAGCGGATTCCAATTCGCCGTAGCTGGCCGCAAGGCACAATTTCTGGATTCTTGACTTACCTCCCAGGATGTGGATCTTAGAATCTGCCAGCACCACTCTCGTCCGCGACGCATTCTCGATGGCAAACTTCGTCTTGCCGTCCTTGCCCGCGATCCGACCAATAGCACGCGCGAGGTGATCGCCGTTCAGCGTCTTCACGTCCTTGACCTCGAAGGTCTCGATATACAGGTCGTCCAGCCGCAGCAGCGCGATGGCGTCGTCGACGTCGAAGCCCAGGGCGAAGGCGCGCACGAAGTCCTCCCCCTTCTGCAGGGCGCCGGTGTCGGTGGTGTGCTTGGAGGTGCGCATCTCCACGCGCCGGTGCTTGACGTTCATGCGCACCTGCAGCTTCAGGTGCTCGACCAGCGGCGGGTAGATCTTGGGCCAGGTGTTCTTGAGGGGCGTGAAGCGGTGGGGCGGGATGGTCACTTTGCGCGATTGGATGTGGGTTGAGGGATCCTGCAAGACATCGTTAGACCCTCTTTCTCTCTCTCTCTCTTCTCTCAGCCTCGGGAAGTTAATTGATGATGATCACGTACGGTGTTCAGGGCGGGCGCGAATTGAGGTTTGTCTTCTTCGTCTATTTCCATCTCAGATTCTTCTGTTCTTCGAACAGGCTGGAGTACTGCGTTTGCGTCATCGGGGAGCGAGTTTATGCCTTCTATTGCGAAATCCTCGTCTTGGTCTGCCTCGGGGAGTGGGATGTCGGACGGAGGGGTGTCGTCGACCTGCTTGAGCAGGGCTGTAGGTGCCGGCATGTCGTCAACTGCCTTTTCAAATATTTTGTGGGTGGTTCGGGTTGAGGGTTGAGTGTTATAGGAAGTTGAGGTGAATTGTTCGGAAGTAGGATTGTGAAGCTCGTATCTTATTTGGTGATAGTTTTCTGGCGGAGTGTCAAAAAAAAATAACGATAAGTGGTTTGGTGGGTTGTAATAAATTATCGATAAGATCGAATCCAAGCTGGGATAAAAGAGGGGGGCAACACAGGTGGTACCTAAGTATTTATGGGTAAGTGGCGTTATCCAAACAGCGAAAACGGCATATCTTAGCGCACAAATTCCATTAAACTTAATCGGTCCTAGCCACTAGCGTTTTTTGTGTGGTACAAATATACTGATGTGCCAATGACGAACTTTTAAAGCTTGAAGCCAAGCAAATTCTTGATTGGAATTTCATACTTCTCCCATGATTTTTCACCTTTACATGGTTTGTACCCCTCGCATCCGATGTTGTTTGTTGTTCGAATAAAACGATGAACCTCATTTGGATTGTCTATTGTATTCATTAGACTAGAGGTTTCAACAACCCTACTATTCGGCTATTTTTATTATCCCATACTGACTGCTCAGTTCTCTGGTTTCCAGCTTGTGGCTCTGGTCCAAATTTAGGAGACCACACCACCATCATGAGCCTGTACAATGTCATCAGCAGCTAGGCCTACGATATTAGGCCAGGGACGCCAGGCATGGCGATCCCTTTACGAGTGCATCGACACTTTTACTTCGAGAGGGTCGATGAAACGGAATCCAATAAATAGCATTGGGCCTCATCAGACGGCGCCTTATGCCTCTGTTGCAAGGCCGCGATCGTCGGGATCTCCATGGTCATTCTTTCGAACACCAAACCCTTCCGGCAATCATGTTCGACGTAGCTTTACGTCCAGTGGTCTGCTGCTTATTGGATTTGCGTCACCCACGTCAACCACCTCAGCAGTCACAGCAACGTGTTCGGCTGCCGCAGACTCAGCTATCCTCGGAAGTGCGGTTCAAACAGCTAACATTAGCAAGTTAGCGAGGCAAGCGTGGGTTAGGGAAATGCACACTTCTACTCGAAGTAGTCGGGGTAGAATAATAAGGGTTCATCGAAGAACGAAAACTTCCAAGTCTAGCACTGACAATGGGAGCCCGACTGCCGCCCAGCAGAACCATATGCCTCCGTCAAAACCTACTCCCAGCTCAAAGGCCGACACAAAGCCTAGCATGAAGCCCACAGAGGAAGAGTCGACATCTGCGTCTGTGTCTAAATACTTCCATCTACCCGCCATACCTCAGCTACCGCATCTACCACACAGACCAACTAAAGAGGAGTTTCTAGCTGCTGCAACCGGTTTCTGGCAGCGTTTAAAAGTTCGGTTTAAATGGTTTTCTATAAGAAGCATGAGGCCGTGGAATATAGATGAGTGGGGTGCTTTTGTGTCCTGGTTTCTCTTCGGTCATCTTGTCTGGATTCTGGTCGGCACAACTACTTTCTTCTCGCTCGCCATCCTCTTCATCAACACCGTTTTCGCGCAGGGTAAGATATGTTATAATCTAATTTGTGAACACTTAACTAAACTCATCTACAACAGAAACCCTTGCAAAATGGATCGGGGATTATTTAACCGAGTCTGCTGGGCTGACAGTAATCTTTGAGTCGGCTATCGTTCCCAGATGGAAGGACGGTGTCATTTCATTCCGAAATGTATTCGTCTCCCGAAGACCAGGCCAAGTTAAATCTACCGTCAGCAAAGGATCATCAACGAATGCTGCAGCAGTGGCCGCTGCTGGAAGAGGGACCGACAAGGAGGTGCATGTCGTCGAAGTGGACGATGGCAACTATACACAATTCGATATCACGCTAAATACCGTGAACGTCACGCTCTCATTCGTCAAGTGGTGGAATGGTAGAGGCCTACTAAAGGATGTTGAGATCAAAGGTGTGCGAGGGGTTATGGATAGAACCTCAGTTAGGTGGTCCGGCGACCCAGTCGACCCCTTATCATATCGCCACGAGCACCATCCTGGCGACTTTGAGATTGACGCATTCAAGTTAGAGGACTTGCTCATTACTGTCCACCAACCAGGCGGATTCCGACCCTTCCCGGTGAGCATATACTCATGCGAACTACCTCAACTAAGGAAACAGTTTCTGTTTTACGACTTCCTATCTGCCAACCATATGTCTGGATCATACGATGGATCACTCTTCACAATACATCCTCGCCAGATCCACGGAGTCCCTGCCGGCCGCGAGCATATGGCTTGCGATCCATTGGGAGAGCCGGATGCTTGGAAGAAATTTAGCCGTATTCGGATAGACGGACTTAAAATAGATCATCTCAACCGCGGTATCGAAGGTCCGTTTGGCTGGATCTACGAAGGAAACGTCGATATCGTATCCGACATAAGGTTCCCGGCTGACGACGATGACGGAATTACAAAGGTCGTGGCTGAGTTCTATGACCGACTTGAAGAGGCAGTCACTTCAAACCGCTATTTCCGCATCTTGGACAAGCCCCGCCGTGACGAAGAAGTTATATTCAACGCTCCAAACCACCTCCAGTTCGACGAGGCTCAGGATGAGGCAACTACTGCTACTATGCCTGTAGACGAGGATACCGATACTGAAACTGATGATGGCTTCGTCCTAGTTCCGGCACCACCGAAATCAGACGAAGAGCGGCCGCGCTACCTAGTCATGGACCTGCGGATTCACCTCAACGACGTCAAGGCCACCGTTCCTGTCTTCACCTCCAACCTGTCGTACGTGAACCAGGCTCTCGTACGGCCCATCGTGGCCTACATCAACGCCAAGCGTACATACATCCCCATCAGCTGTCGCATCGTCAAGCGCGCCTCCGACTTCGACGGCTCTTGGACCATCTACGATTGTGGACTTATGGACGATACTTCGGCCGAGATGTACTCCGCGTTCGCCCACGACGTCGAGGACCAGCAGAGCCGTGTTCGCCGCTTGAAGAAGGTCGGTTTTTGGACTTTAAGCTTGGCCGTGCATGCGCTGTTCATGGGTATGGCGGGGAATGTCATCTAAAGCTCCCTCTCCCTCGCCTTACTTCTACCATAACTTCTACTACAACCCCCTTAACCCTCCACCTCTGTAAATAAAATAAAATGATTAGGTACCTATGCATGGATGGAATTATGAGAAACAGGGAAAATGGCTTTTTGCGGACGAGGATGACGATTTATTATTCGGGCAGGTTGGGTATATATGCTACGTACGGAGTTTTGGTGTCCTCTACCAAGTTGGGTTTGTCCTTTTCGCGTCGGAAATACCCCCCTTAGGCAATAGAAATAAACAAGAAATACAAGAATTACATATCAGCATGGATCTACACGCGCCAGATTTACTAGCAGTCTTCCAGTCATTGTGAAGAGAAATCTAGGTTGATTGCTCACTACCTAGGGTATCTGAAAAAACAAAACGCCCGAACTTTTGCAATGTGATCTGTCTGTAGGTAATTCGCAAAACGCCATTCTGTCTACATTCTCGATGTCGTACCGTCCAGCCAAGTTGACCAACCCAACCAACAGTGTGCAAATCCAGCATCATATCATCATCACCATTACCAGAGCCCACAGCCTAGCATAGCATAGCATAGCCACGGCTCGGCTCGATTCTTGCAATTTCATTAATGGGATGCAGGTGCCAATGCCAGACAGAACACCTCGTCGATCATCCAGCCAGGAAGCAACCTGGCTGATGGTACTGAAGCTCAGCTGTAGTTCCATAGTAATTACCGCCTGTTCATCATCTTTGTTTCGGTCGGTTGCCCATCCGTACCGATCTTCAGCCTCAAGAGGGGGAGTAGGGCAGCTAGCACCTGTAGCCTGATCTAGAAGTGCCAAGTGCCAAATATTGCAAGTCGGGGGTATAGTTCTGAAAAGTCCACCATGATTGCGAGAATTCTCGGGAGTAGGATGACCCATATGAAGATGTTGTGGCGGCCGTGAAGGGATTCGGAAGTCCACAGCGTCGCTCACATAAAGTCATCACTGGGTAGAACATTAGTATAAAGGAGTGCACGTAGCAAGACAATGGGTTAACTCACTCTCCAAAATCTTCTTCATAGGTGCCGACATCGGCGGTGTTGGCTCGGCTGGTAACCAATGTGGTCTTGGTCTTTTGCGCCTTTGTCTTTTTGCCACCCTTCTCAGCCGCCTTCTCTTCCTTCATCTTCTCGTTACCGAGAGCTGTGAGGGTACTAGCGATCTTCTTGATCTGATCGCTGGGCAGGTCCTTAGCGAGTTGCTTAGCAAACTCCTGGAGAAACAAGGTGTAGTGAGCCTTCTTGTAGTTGCCACCGATAATCGGGACAACGGTGTTGCGGAGCTTCTCGAACTGAAGCTTGGTTTGTGGGTTGAATAGGGGTAGGGCACCCAGATCGACGGTCTTGGTTGGGTCACGGGCATCAACGGGGACGGCAGAGCCGACGGTGGTGGCCTTTCGTCCATTGCTGAGGCTGATGCCAGCATTACCAAACAGATCCTCAGCATGCTTTAAGTCGGACTCCTGTTCGGTACGGCGTATTCGTTCACGGCGCTCAGTCTCAGATTCATCCTCAGAGTCTTCGTCAGACTCAGCCAACTGGCGGGCTCGTTCAGCTTTGTGTTCGGCGATACGTTGGGCCTTCGATTTCTTGTTGGCGGCAGCTTCAGCATCGGCTTTGGCCTTGGCTTCAGCAGCCTTTTTGACCTTCTCGCGCTCTACTTCGGAATCTTCAGCGGCATCCCAAGACTCGAGGACCTAGATACATCTTGTCAATATTGACGAATCAACTAAGAGGGGACCCTCAACAAGGGGTCAACTTACATCACTATCATCGCCCTCTTCATCTTCAAACTTGGTGCGACGAATGGCACCAACACCTGGAGGTGGAGAAGAGGGAGGGGTGGTGCTAGAATCCGAGTCCTCGTCGTCTATATCCGAAAGGGCGGTCAGCCGGGTTCATTAAGAGTAGCAGATGCAAGATGGGCAGGCATGCCGCATTAACAGAAATTATAATAGCCCAATAGTCCAAGAGGAATAGACGCGACGGATATCCACTGGGCTCTATCGCGCGTCTCTTCTTCTTAATCCCCAAGGGTTAGTAACGCGCCTCACCACCAATCCCCCAGATGGTGATACAAGATGTAGATGTGGCAACTTGAAAAGAACAAGGAACGCAAGGAACGCGCGCTTTTTTGCGCCTAGATACAATGTAGAGATAAACTTACCCCACTGTTTTTGAGCAGGCATCGTGAATAGATTGATGTCGTTGGATTGTAAGTTGGTTGATTTAGGAAAGCTGTGTGACAAGTGAGATGTAGTCGTCGATTGCGAAAAGCGGTGTTTTTGAAGTTGAGGTTTGTAAAAGGAAGATGTGTTATTAAGAAATTAGAAGTGGAAGGAAATTCGGCGGAGATTGGGCACGAAAATCGGGTTGAGAGATATTTCTAGGTTTGCCTAAATTATTGTGCGCTGTTGTGCGCAGTGGGACGCCTGGAAGAATGCAGTCACAGTGGGCATTTATGCCTAACGGCTTCTATCCGGTTCGAGTCCTCAGGGCACTTGTCAAGTAATGGCAACTAACAATTGTGTCAACTTCTTTACACGACGGTTAGATGCGGGGTGATGAGGGGCAAGTCTGGATAAGATAAGTACATAAGTACATTCATATCGGTCTTATCGTTAAGTAAATTTGTTCTTGCTTGATGACGTAAATGCCGTTTTTATGCAAGGGAAGGTTTAATTCTGAAAATAGACAATCCCAACGCCGTGGCTGCCTCACATGCAAGCAACTTTAAAGAAACTTTAATAGCATAGAACCTTGAAATCTTAAATAGGTAGGTACCTAATTGAAACCAATATTTCCTTTTCATCAGAAGCCTTGTCAAGATTTTATGTCTCTCCTAAGCATGTACGTACAAGTTATATCACAAAGAAATGAAGTGTTTGCTTTTAGCAAATTCTCTTCACCCGCACTAGCAAAGGTACTAAATATGCTAGGTTACCCTTTGAAATTGTTTCTCTCCGAAACTCATATTACGTACCTAGGTCCTATCTACACAATAACAATATAAGGGAAGGATTTCTTGACTTAAACATGGGATCTTGCGCAACTCTACTAAATGTTACAGCGAATTGTTCAACTTAATATTGAGATGAATAGTTCTGCCACGATACTCGCTCAGGAGGTATGTGCCTATGTATGTCTCAAAGACACACTTTGGACGCGTCTTAGACAGGATGAGGTAACAAGCCTCATCCCGAGTCAGCCCTATGGGGACGCAAAATATTTTCTACTAGCCACCATTTTCAAATACCGGATGGATATCCGTAATTGAACCTTTTAAGAGATATTCGCCGACTTGACTGATAACAGGTTCCCAATAACTATCGGGTTCTCCTTCGCCTTTTTCTTATATCCAGGTGGATACGGTGGGCCGCATACACTTACAAGAAGACCTCACGGTCCTCACAATTCAGCAACACAAATAAGGATTGTGTATCATGCAAGCACCCGAGACATATCGCGTCCACGGTACTCCGAAGGAGTTGTCCAGCGTCCAGTCCTAGGATATTTTGGTGTGACGCGGCCTGGCGGCTTTTCAAAAGGCGGCTTCAGGGGTTGCCATCTTAGGTCAGGGCTGGACCTGGAAGTCCCCGGTAGCTGTCCGGTTCGGCTCGGGACTCGGACGGAACCTTTCTAGCGCAGTCCCCGGCCTCAACGAGTCTTTCCTATGTAGTAAAAGGCTCTGGGCCGTTAAATGTCACGGTTATGGATAGCGTATTCCATTCCATCGACCCGGCTTCCAACTTCCAATGTTCAACTTGGGGGTACATACATAGGTATCCTATGATGTTGGTTGATATCGTCGGATCTTGATTAGAACGTCCGAACTGTGCTATATTTGGAAATCTTGTAAGCCACCTGCATCCGTGGACACAGTACCTGGTCGCACTACATATTCGACAGTTCTCATTTCTCATCTCGCATAAATGTACCGATGTAGTCGGAAGTACCATATCTTCGTATTTTTACGTAGGTATGTAATTGTTAGTGAGTCATCTAGAAAAATTGATGCGCTTGACCTGTCAAAGCTTTTTTGATGACGAGAAGAAAGGAATGCGCTCCGCCAGAATGTTGGCGTAATTCTAAGTATTCACTAACGGGCAACAATTATCTAGCGGCTCTTGAAGAAAATATTTTTCCATAGAATAATTCCGAAGCAATTCCAAGTTCTAGTATTAGAATTATAGAATTCGGCGACTTCAATCTCCATGATTTTATCTGTTTGTTTGGATTATCCAATAGATGTTAAAGTAATGGATAATAATAAGAGATGAGGTACAGTGATTTGAATGACCGCCGAGAACCGACGAGTTCAAGCGAGTTGAGTCCGTTTGGTCCCGAAAATATACCGGAGCCCTACAAAGAAGGACCCCATTTATCATCTCCCTAACCTTCCTAACTTCCTTCAATTCCCGACTTTTAAAGACCACCTGACAGATTAGCGAGTGTCCAATGACCGGAAAGGTATTTGTACTATAGTATTATAGTACTATTAGATTTGCCATTCCTTGCCAAGCATGAGGCTGTAAGGATATGAGTAAGGATTGTTACCATAATCTGTACGCGCTAACGACAGGATGGGTTGGATAGGACGAAAAGGTACCCGCTCCTTTCGCCGTCTATGTTCGGCGTCTGGGTCTCTCTGGCCTGGCAAGGTATACCGGACGGCAATCATCAACTCTTTATCATTTTTTTACCTTTTCACCTCTAGTAGGTAGTTTAAGGGTCCAAGGGCATTGACCACCACTGGGTCAGTGAGACTTGAGGTATTTGTCTTGCCGCATGTAGTTTCCCGGCCGTAAGGGTACGGGGTGTAAGTCAAGTATAAGTATTTCTTCTTCCTGAGGCAATAGTCAGCTCTTTCTTTTTTGTTGTCCCTGTCCCCAGAAGCCACCTTGAAAACAAACTTGTCTACCTACTTCTCTCTTTTCAAGTCTCGTCACTTGAAAAGTTTTATTTCGTTTTATTTTATTTTACAACTTCCCACTTTTCCATTGGTCCTAGTAATTCGAGACCTGTCTGCCCTCGATGTTATCAGCTAAGGTCCAACCCAGTCTTTGCACATCGAAACAAGCTGTCCGGCTATCTAGAGCTGTGGCACCCTTGTTTCGATCTTCTTCACTTGGGTACTCAGCAGGAATTCGCATTGGTGTTGTTGCTTCCAGTTCACGAGCCTTTTCCACGACCCCAGCAAATAATTTCAGAGACTTCTTTCCAACCAAGGAGACGGAACACATCCGCAAGACTCCGGCGGCATGGCCTCATCATGGATATACTGAACAGGTTAGTAACGAGAGCCTTTTGCTGTTATCTTACCTAGGCCGGGCATAGTTCGTTTCTCGACTATGGTCCAGTATCCACTTATATGCCAGCTTTTTTCAGAGAAAATATACAGAAGCAAAATTAACTGATAAATTTAATGAAGGAAATGCTCAGTGTAGTCCCATCTCATCGTGCGGCAAAGACATGGGGTGACTGGGCCGCTTGGAAATTCATGCGTTCGTGCAGATGGGGAATGGATTTCTTCACGGGAATGCAGAAAGAACAGAAGGTTGACAAGGCGAACCCGACCATTGCCGTCGACACGATCAAACCTCTGACTGAAGGTCAATGGCTGTTACGATTCCTATTCCTCGAATCCATTGCCGGAGTTCCAGGCATGGTTGCTGGAATGTTACGACATCTACACAGTATCCGACGACTTAAGAGAGACAATGGCTGGATCGAGACTTTACTCGAGGAAAGTTATAACGAACGTATGCATCTTCTAACTTTTATGAAGATGTGTGAACCAGGTAGGCAATCACCCCGTAGGCATATACTCAGCTTCATCTACTTACATATTCATTAGGCTGGTTCATGAAGATCCTTCTTATCGGCGCTCAAGGCGTCTACTTTAACGGTCTCTTCCTAACATATCTAATATCGCCAAAGATCACACACCGATTTGGTAAGTAACATATCAAGTCATTCTCTAACTACGCATATTCAGAGCACTAACTTTTGTTATTTAGTGGGTTATCTAGAGGAAGAAGCCGTCCACACGTACTCCCTATGTATCAAACAGATCGAAGAAGGACACCTACCGAAATGGGCGGACCCCAATTTCGTAATTCCCGACATCGCCGTCCAGTACTGGCAAATGCCTGAGGGAAAACGGACGATGAAAGATCTCATCTACTACATCCGGGCCGATGAAGCTTGCCACAGAGGTGTCAACCATACTCTCAGCAACCTGAATCAGAAGGAGGACCCCAACCCCTTCGTCAGCCAGTACAAGGATGGTAAGGGTCCGCCTAGTCCTGCCTTAAAGGCCGAGGGTTACGAGCGGGAAGAAGTCATGTAAATTTGCAGGGGAGAAGTCCTGCACAATTCCTCAACGAACATATTACATTCATCACTGATTAGAACATAAAAGGGGCGTAGAATTGGTTGAGCTTGCATCGCGTTTGCATTATCAGCGGCTTATTCGCGATGTAGAACTAGATTGGGGCGGCGTTCGGTCTTTGCTACTGGTCAAATATTCGGAAACCGGTCCTAGATTGTGGTTGGGCGATGATTACATAGATGTCAAAATACCCATATAGAATGGACTGGAGCAGGAAACCTACAATGGTTTCGTTTCTCCGGGTCCGGGACTCAACTCTCTAGACTATCATAATCTCTACTTATCTCTTCACTAAATGTAACACTCCATCGTGAGCTTGTGGCAGCGTAAAGTAGGACGTTGTCCTTCGCCCCAACAGAACTCATGCCCTTACCGGGCCGGCGGTCGTAATCATATCCCACGTGGCGTAATAACAACTCCGGTCTCTGACGTTATCCGTAATTTCACTGGGCACAGATGAGGTAAGCATGGCGCTAATATGTTGAGGATTACCTCGGCGGAAATATTAATTGTTTATCTTTTGCTTATGTACCTACCTATATTTCTTTTCTCTACAAACCGGACAACTAGAAGATAACGGCGGAACCGAGCCTCAACAGTGTGACTTTGTGCAGCAGCTCGAGTCAAATCAACAAACTCTCCCTTCTCCTATCTTGTTGGATGGGGGAGACACATACCGTATACGCGATCACAAATAGTCTCAAAATTCATCGCACATCCTTATCAGATATCCAGGAAAGCAAAGCTTCTATGTAGGTAGTTTCTATCAACCAAATCGTGATATCTAGCTGTGGTACGTACACGAATTTGCAATACGTAGGTACGATCCGGAACTTGCGTTAAGTACACTAACCACCGAGTATTCCTCTCATTCCGTATATCTAAAGTACCCAATCTACCTGTATTAAGTTGTACCATCCTCTATAACTTTTCCAATTAAAAATAAAATGCAATTACAGATAACCCCCCGTAAGTTCGTGAATGTCATGCTAATAATGAATTACTCACTTCCTCTTCCACCGGGCCACGCGGAAGATATAGTACGTCGCGACGGTGACGAGAACATTGAACACGATGTAGACCCAGACGAGGCCAAAATTGCGCCACCTCTCACTCCACATGATGCCGCTCGGCGCTAGGAACTGGTCCGCGACTGTGAGGCTGCAGTACTGGCACGCCGAAGTCGCGTTCGGGTTCTGCAGATACCCTAGAGCCGGCGGTTGCGGAGAGGGCGGTTGCAAATAGGCCTCCATGTACTGGTAGCAGGTCTGGCCGCCCGGCGGGTCGAAGATGGACGTCTCGGTGGCGGAGCAGTCGACGGGGCGCCCGTGCAGCTGCGTGCCGACGATGCCGCCGATCCAGTACGTGAACGGCGACAGCCGGTACATGAAGATCCAGAACCCCGGGAGCGCGGACGGCGTCTGGAAGACGCCGCAGAAGATTAGGCTCAGTAGCACTAGCAGGGTGACGAGGGCGCCGGCCGTCTCGGCGTTCGGGAGGGCCGCGACCGTCATGTGCGCGAACGTGCTGCTGTACAGGAAGAACTGGATTATGAAAAGAAGGACTAGCCCCTGTCGGTCGGAGCTCTGGATCCCGGTGATAGGGTAGTATACGGCTGCGAAGACTATGAGGCCGGCGATGATCTGGTATGGCAGTTCAACGATGGTGTTGGCTATCAGGAAGGATTGCCAGGAGTAGACTTTGGAGGGGCGCTCGCGGACTTCGTAGAGGGAACGTTGGGTCGTAAATAGGGGTTGTATCTTTAACACTAATTAATATCTAGGGCTTTGATTTGTTAGACAATTGATTTTACATACCTGTTGGACAAGGGGAGAGAATAGAGTCGCTATCATAAACACGCCGAACATCACGTTGGACATTCCGGCCTGTGTAGACTTCGCTTTCCAGAATGAGAAGCCAATGAATATTCCCGCGGCTGTGGCGAGCCCCCATTTAGCACCGATGTAGCTGGGCATCCTCCAGTACTGTTGAAATATCCTGTACGTGACTACCTGGAGCTGAGTCGAGAAAGGAGCAGCGAACTCGCCCTCCTCATTGCCATGTTCTCCATGGCCAGCCGACATCCGGTTGGCGGCGGAGGCATGCATCTCGTCGATTTGCATATTAACAGCATGTCGTTCCGGACTCGCTTTCCACAGCTCGTGCCAATCCTCACCGCGGTCGTTGACACCCTTGTTCACGACCTCAAGCATGTACTCCGCGGGGTTCTCCTGGTCGTCGCACGGACGCGCGCCCCTCTCCTCGAAGTAATCGAGCATGATGCGCGAGTTCTCGCCGATGTCGCCGAAGTAGATGGTCTTGCCGCCGCGCGCGAGGAAGAGGAGGCGGTCGAACTGCTGGAACAGCAGGGCGCTGGGCTGGTGGATGGTGCACAGCACGGCCTGGCCCGAGTCCGCCAGCTTGCGCAGGAACGCGCAGATGGCCCACGAGCTCTGCGAGTCGAGGCCGGACGTGGGCTCGTCGAGGAACAGGAGCAGCTTGGGCTTCGCGGCGAGCTCGACGCCGATGCTGAGGAGCTTGCGCTGCTCGACGTTCAGCCCTTCGCCGGGCACGCCGACGACGGCGTCCGCGAAGTCTTCCATGTTGAGCATCGTGATCACTTCTTCGACGAAGGCGTATTTGTCCGCTTTGCTGATGTGCCGCGGTTGGCGGAGCATGGCGCTGAACCGGAGACTTTCCCGAACGGTAGCGGTTTCGAGGTGGAGATCTAAATGATAGTTTAGCTTAATGTTCCAAGTGAAGTTATGATGGAGAGTCAACTTACCTTGTTGTTGGACGTATCCAGTATTGCGCTGGAAACTACGAGTTAGGGGCTTGCCGTTGACTAACATGTCGCCGGTGATCACACCCATGGTAGTCCGCTGCGCCAATACATCTAGGAGCGTTGTCTTTCCTGCCCCGGACACACCCATGAGAGCTGTTAGTGTCCCAGGCTTCGCCCAACCAGCAACGTTGTCGAGCAGCCTGCGAGCATTACCCTTGATTTCGATGTCATACACTACGTCTTTCCATGTGAATATGTCTCTCTGCGGTTCAATGCCCATGATCTTGTGCTCGGAAGGAGCAGCCATGTCCGTTATAAGAGAGTCCGCCGAAGACTGTACGTCTAAGACATCCTGCTCGCGTTTTTGCTCAGATTGGCCCCCAAAGCGACGTCCCCTTCGGAAAACGAGGACTATGGCGGTACTGCCAGACGATGAGTTCAGCTCTGTCGCAGTGACATATGCCGCCAAGAAGAAGACCAGAAACGCAATCAAGATACCAAAATTCCGCCAGACGTGCGAATAATAATACTGGTAGCTAGCTTTGATATAAGAATCGCCACTGACAGTTAGGTTTCCGGCATAGGCGCCGACAGCTGAGCAGATCGTGGTGTTGCCGGGTGCCCTTGGAACGTAATCAGGAATGAATGAGCCGCAATTAAAATCCCGATTGTGAAACTCGTTGGCGACTAGGATCTCAAAGGCGTAGAAAACGGGATTGAGCCAGCGAAGCCAGCCGAACCAAGCCCCCATCTCGGGAACGGCGACGACGAACCCGGTGTATATCGCCAAGATAAGCACCATGATGCCTGCCAAGGACATCGCTTGCGAAATTGTGCCCGTGACAGCTGCCATTGTTCTGAAGATGCCGCTCATGACGAAGGTAAGCATAAACGTGATGAGGAAGTACAAGAAGAACGGTCCGGCTTCTCGGCGCAATCCTGCGAGGAAATATAGGACTAGATTGAAGGCGACCGCGAGCACGAACTTGATAGGTATGTCTGCCACTATCCCCGAGATAGCCTCGGTTGCCGGGTGGTAGAAGGCATATGAGGCATGTTTTTCCACGATAGGCCGTTGCGAGTATAGACTGATGATCTCGGAGAGGGTAGACAGGGCGTTAATGAGAACAGCAAGAAACAGGACAGATCCTCTGGCTTTGAAGCTGTCCGTGAAATCCGTATTTCCGTAGAAGACAGAACCGACGACGAGGGCGATGATGATATTCAGCATGGCCTGAGAGGCCGTCGCCGACTTGTCGTTCCAAATGCGCTGATACGCCCTCTTGGTGGTGAGCCGGATCTGCATGGGCAAGCTGATGGTGTAAGGCGATTTGGGGCGCACGTGCTTGGCCTGCATGAAGTTTTTCGCGCTCCGGAGGTCCGTGATGACTTCGTTGCTCCTGACAATGCGCGACTGGCGCTGGTACTGCGCGATCTCGCGATTCAGCTCCTTGAACTCCGGCGAGTTGCGCCAGTACTGCTGGAATTCTTGCGCCGTTCGAGGCACCTGGTCCTCCATCCCGTGCCGGGCTTTACGCTCACCGGGATTTGTCACCGCGGTGAGGAAATCGCCTGTCGTCTGTCGAGGCGGGCAGTACCAGCCCTGCCTTTCAAAGAAGTCTTTGGCTTCGTTGGCAGGGCCGAAGTATATTTGCCTGCCATCGTAGAGAACCGTCACCCTGTCGAACTCTTCATAAATAGCTTGACTGGCTTGGTAAATGGCTACGGCGTTCACGCTACCACCTATGTCGGATGCTAGTCGCAGACTCTGGACAAATTTGAGCGCTGTAGCTGAATCAAGTCCTCGCGTACTATTACACCTTATTAGTGAAAAGAGGGTTAAAGGGGTAATACAGAAATTTGTAATCACCTATTATCCCATGCTGAAATTGAGGATCCAGCCAGCATCATTTCTGCTATGCTAACTCGCTTCCTTTCACCACCCGAGACACCTCGGATGAAGTCATTGCCTACTCTAGTGTCATACGTATGGGATAGGCCACACACCTAGGCGAATAGTTAGTAGTGAAACATTTATTAGGATTAGGATCCTAGTATTTTTTAAGAGAGACATCGACATGGGAACTTACGGCCATAACAATCCGTACAACGTGTGAGATGAATTCATCGCGAGACATCCCATGAATCCTGGTAGATGGTGTGCGACACGCGGCGGCGAATTCTAGCGTTTGCCCAACTGTAAGATGAGGGAAATGCTTGTCGACCTGTTTCTATGGTTAGCAAAAATAAATAACGCATTTCTTCGTAGCAATCATACGTACCTCCTGATTATACGTGACCTCCCCCTTGAACTCATTCACCATCTTGTCCTGTGGAATGCCATCGTAATGAATAACGGATTTGTCGTGAACATGTAAGCTGTGAAGTTCTCCACAGAGCGCCTTCAGAAGCGTGCTGCATCCCGAACCGGGACGGCCCAAGACGAGCAGTAGTTCCCCACTCCTGACCAAACCATTGAAGCTGTGCAAGATCTTCCTCTCCTTCTGCCTTTCGTGAGAAAATAGCTTTCCGAGTTTCAAGGGTGCCAATAGGATATCCGTAACCGTCTGCTGAAACTGTACCGGCTCACCAGATCCTGATATGCTGAGAGATTTGAACACCACGCCAGTCCGAAGACCCTTGTGACCTTGCTCCTTAAGCCCCTTGGTAAATATCTGTAGCCACTGCCGGATATCGAAGTCGTCATGCTTCGGATCTAAGGCGTTCTCCCCAGGTTCCTCGACGATGCTAGAGATACGATTAATGGGATTCGGGCCGGTAGCGGCTGTAGAATTGAGTCTCGACGATAACTCTGCCACCATATGACGGAGCTCTTGTACTTCCTCAAGCAATGCTTGGGAAGTCGGTCTTTCCCGGCGCCGGTAATCATCTTGATATTCGGTTTTGGTATTGGTATGCCATGAGTGATCGTCTGCGGACTGGGAGATAGGAGACACCATGGTAGGGTAGTATGAAGTTCCGCTTGGTTGACCCTCTGGTTCATACGGCTGTTTTTCCATCTTGGCTACCTTCAAGCCCTTGGTATTCTTGGATGACTAGCACGCTAGATGCGCTTTACTCTTGAAGCGTTATGTACTGGTCGTAGTAGCTTCTGATGGGTAAGAGTGAAAGCGATATTTGGGCAGTGGGACCGGAAGGAGACTTAAGGATCCAACGTCCCCCTACGCTACACTTAACTATATCTATGCATGTGAAGTTACTCTCCTCTCGTCATTAACTAGTTACTATGGACTACGTCTTTTACTAATACTGCTCAATAGAAGCTATCGAAGACCTAAAAAAGTTGGTCAGCCTCGGGGTGTTATATGTATCCGGTGTCACAAAGTACGCCCAATCCTTATTATTGGCATGCATCTCGGCGATCCTACTTCGATGATGTGAGCCCTGTTGGCTTTTTTTCGTGGATCCCCATCGGGTCCGAGTCTTTCAGCTCAAGCCCTCCCTACTTCTCGTTGGCTCTACTCATATCTCCAACTCTTGCGTGGCTGCTGTCAGTAGACGGGAGCTTATTACGGGGTTTAAAAGAGACCGATGGTCCCGACTGCGAGAGCCGTTTCCCGAGGATGTTAGCGTTTGCCAAATCAGAATCAATTCTATAATCCTTCACCGTATAACACTAAATAAGGCAAGGGCCGGGAAATGTGTATGTGGGCAACGGCTGTGCCAAGTTGTCGGAGCTATCAGTTGATGAGCCTCTTACATATCGCAGCTGAATGTACTTGCCGGTAGGTAGTCATAATAACTTAGGTACCGATGCGGCATTCTTGAAGTTCGCGATTGATAACAAAAATGCCTCTTTTAGTAAATATGATATGTCTAGTTAGATGTTTTCATATAACTATCGATATTGTATAGATAGGTATTTCGGGCTCAACTAATATGTAACTAGGTAAATAGAATCTTTAAGGGACGTTATTTTCGAGTAGGACTAAAGATTAACCTTACCTGTAGGTAGGATTAGCCTGCCAAGTACCCGTATCTGCCGTATGTAAGATTTAGTTTTTGTGTAACGCAAGGAACTTAGACTAATACTCGGTGTTAAGATCCTCTGGGACCTTTGAGACCGTACTATCCCCGACCTGCAGGCAAAAGGGCCGGTAGAAGAAGGATCTATCATTATTCCCCAGACTCGGAGTCCGCCACCTTTATTTTGTTAAAGACTGCTTTCTTTTCATATATCCCAAGTATTACCTAGTTTTAGCAAGCAACGCCCCTTACTCGCTTGATTAAGTGATCGTGTATTTATAGTCCACTGCCCCCTCTTATCGAAACTTTTCCCTTCAATATTTTCAATCATCAAGCGCGGCGTATAAGAACCCGAGAATCGCGAAAACTAACTAGTTCCTTGTCTCGCATATAATGACCTACGGAATCCCTGATCTATTATAAGCTAAGGTAGCTAAATACCTACTTATTCAATTACACTAGTACAGCTTGTATAACGAAAACATCGTCTTCATTGGAGTGTAGGAGCTACATAAGTTAGTTTTTTTCAATTGTCTGTTAAAGTGCGGGGGGACTGTCTCATTTTAAAGGCCTCACCTTGTGCTGTCCACACTTGGATAAAGGTATCTACATTTACATATTAGAGTATTATATTGGCGTATAGATCAATGTTTCTAACTGCTAGTCAAGTGACAATCATGAAGATTCCGTGACAACATATCCTAGTATACATACCCAGGTAAGTACCTAGGTAGGTGCTTTTCATGTATCTTTAATACTTAAGAAAGTATTAAAACAAGATAACATACGTGTCATGGTAACAGCACTATCGTGAATAATTCAACGGATGCACCGTGAAAGTCTATTTTCGCTTCACCCCTATTCCTGACATATATTAGATTATATGTTTGGACTTGTTATTCGAGTATAACTTGGAAAATACGCTGAGGTATCTTGTTTAAAGGATTAACTTGTGAAAAACGAAAAGCCTTGAAAGAAAGGGACGCCAAATAAAATATTAAGTGATGAACGGTAGATGAGGTACTATCCTACTTTGTATAGGAACTTCTAGATCTAGGATCTGGTTAGGTTTCTTAAGACCAGGTAAGACACGATGAACAAGTCTTCATATTATACTGCCAAACTTATATAATAGTGACGTGTGAACACCTAATACCAAATACTGGTATTTGGGTAGGTACATATGGTTTTCTAGTTACATCCTAGTAATTAGGCTAGTGAGAGTCTAATCAACTTCCCGAGTTCCTGTTATTTAATAAGACATTTAAGTTTACCCAAGCTTTTCTTAGCCTTGAACTCAATTTGTCAAAGTCAGCATTGATTGTAAAATAACCTTAATTCAAGAACCATCGTTGGAGCAATATGATAACATAATGACTTTCATTTAGACGGAACCAATCTTAAGCTTCTTAGGGATTGCCTAAACTTGGAAATACTCTACTAATAGTCAATGCTAAAATACCATATAGATTACGCTCTAGTAGTCTTAGGTAGTTACCTAGGTATGTAGCTTACCTAAGGTGGATATGAGGACCAACTGAACATGTGGTCATTTGGGTGACTGTTTGACTCTTGTGTGTCTTTATACAACGCAAAGTGACTAAGTTACACAGCACAATTGGTGTTATTTCAATGTACACATGATCTGTAGTTATCGATGGGCAATGAATTACTCAATTTCTAGTATCAACTCAAGTTGGTGATGTTTTTGGGATATCGTGAGGGATAACGCCGCCCTACTGCATCCACGTGGAGTTAGACGAGCTACTAGGGGCTGCAGGGGTTGTCTTATGGACCTAGCATTTGTTTGATTTCATTGGTGTGACGTACGGCAGATTCCTGCCGATCTTGGGGAAACGGCATGTGAATTGATGACATGACGCACTCTTTAGCGCTATTTTTCAGCCGATGGGCTGGATTTTTATTTTAGAATCTTCAAACTACCTCATTTTTGTATTGTCTCATCTTTCGATATGTGGGGGAAGTTGTCAAGGATATTCCTATAAAATGATGTGTTAACTACTCTTTAGGAGATTGCATCGCGGTATTCTATTAAAGGTAAGTAACACAAGGTAGCGTCTATGTGCGCTGTTTAGAATTTAGTCAGAACTTTTGAATCAACATCTCAGTATATGTACGTATTTCGAGCCAATTAGACTCATAGTAAGCAAATATGACGTTTCGTGGGGTTTTCCGAGTCGTATTTGAGGGGATGTGGGCGACCAAAATGGATGTCTTCCAGAATTGTTCCGGAACAAGGGGCACGCGAAAGACGGCACAGTAGCTTACGGCTTGTGGCGTCACAGCCACGATCTCCCGCTCGGTAGAAGAAAGAGAAGAAAATACTGCCTTCCAATATGGCAAACCAATGGATATGTGATAGGGCTGATAGGTGTGCAAGACAGAATGAACATGCATGATGCATTTTGGTTGAGTCAACTAGGCTGTCTCAGGACAACCGGCTTCGCTCATCCTCGCTCGAGACAATGCAATACCTAGCCCAGACTGATTCACTGAACGGGCGTTTTGCCAAGACGGCAATATCCCATCGTATTGAAAGGATTCCGCCAGGGGGTGACGTCTCCTTGTAGTGAGAGCGAATGAGACCGGTCGATACCCAACGTTCTTCCTGCTTTCTCGAGACAATACATAGTAGCAACGAGAGATCCACGTTCACCGCCTCGAAAAGGGGAGGTCCCTTTGAGAAATATGGTTGCCTGATATTAGATTGACAACGTCGCAGAACGATTGGCGGAGCTAATATGCTCCATGATGGTCCTGCTTGCGAATGCACCACCTAAAGAGGTTGAATCATGCTCAGTTCCTTTTCTAGTTGCCTACCCAGTTTCCAGGATATTCTGAGGCAGACTAAGGTATGTGTGATATATAAATGTAGATGGGTTGCAGCCCGAGATAGTTTCTAGTGTAGCCCTATGAGCCCAATAAGACCTTTTCGTCCTAAAGGGGTTAAACGCTATGGAGTAAATGCGAGCCAGGTCTTATTGGTGATAATGAAAGTCCCCAAGTCCCCTCATCTGATGTTCCAAGGTCGCTTTGCCGGGAGGAAACCCTTGGGTCTTGGATGGGTAGGCCAGCCCTAAAGTTAGGGGAGACGATCTGGGCGCTTAATAAGTAGGTAGCAGAAGAAGCAAAGTATTGCCATTTGAATTTGGATATGTTGACCATCTAGGTAGGTATTTATGAATTCGATAGTTTCAAACATGTAACTATCTGCCTAAGTATTTCTTCCTCTTAAATTATTTTCGAGGCATAGTTTTTAATAAACTATTAAGACGTTCAAGTCACAATATGATATAGCCCCCTTTTAAATACATACCTAGGTGCTTCCAACATTGAATTGCTAGGATGGATAGCATTGCAATTATCAGTCAATTCCAAGTTCACAGATTATTAGTATGGCAGTAGCAGGTGGGGCGGACTGGGCGGGGTGATAGGGGTGGTGGACTTTGTGTGTCGTACCTGCCCAGAATGCTAGACCTCACCATCTATTTTGCGACCGAGTGAAATTTGTGATTTACTTCCATTCATCTCGCTTTTTTTTACCTTAAAACCTCCCACTTTAGATTCAACGTCCAACGGCATCTAACGAGTTTATTTCCCGACGCCGGTTTCGAAGTGCGAATCGCCGAATCGACTAATCAATTCTCCTTGAAGACAATTCACGACCCGTCGAATTGGAGCAATTCCAACCATTTGCGGTCAGCTACTCAGTTAGATTGTCGCAACACCAAGAAAAGATCTCCCGTTCACGCCGTGGTTTGTTCTATTACTTCCGCAATTAGCACCGTCGACCAACATTAAAACGTCCGTCTCATTATCGGATCGGCCTTAGAATTTTCGGCAGGATTATTTTAAGATACGAAACAAGGGCATTTTTAGAAATAGACTGGAACGAGTGCCACGGCGCGCCGACATACAGAATCAATCGTTGCTCGTTGTTCGTCCTAAGGCTACGAGTTTGTAGTTATTATCGGCTACTTACACCGCCTCACAAGCCGTATAACCACTGTGTTCTTCTTCGCGATACGTCACGAACTCTTAGACAGCGACTCTTATGGTGCTCCGGCTTGCCTAATTATTCGGAAATAATTGCCAAGGGTCTTATTGTCGCAGATCTCGCAGCGACACAGCGCGCTTTGCAACCCATTCATACAGTAGGAATAAGTACATATTCGAAGTACCGGAGCCGGCCTTGACTATTAGAGGTCTCCTCACCTGATCCTCTCTATCCTCGCCGACCTACAGAAAGAGTCACATAAGGTCATTGTATTCAAGGTTGGACGTCAGCGTCAGTGAAGTCAACAACAAAGCAACGCCTTGATACAACCAGACTAATTAGCGTTGCCCACATTATCTTACATTATTACCCTATCCTTTCAACTGTCTAAACTTAAAAGTGTCTCGCATCAGATCCACCTCTATCATCGTGTTCAGTACGGCGCGAAGACGGTATCTGGAAGAAGGGGTCAGACTCGCCTAAGCACAGCCCCCCTCAAACGTAGCACCTAGGCTGCGCCACGCTGTCAGGCAGATTCGCGGGTCAATCGCATTCAACCTTGCCAGACTTGGGACTTGGGATTTCTAAAGACAGAAACAATTTACGCGCCATGGATCAACAAGCTGTCCAACATGCAGGGTTGGCTCGTGGTCGCTCACCTTCCGCTGGAAATCAACAGCCTCATATAAGAAATAGTCATTCTCCTTCGCCTCATCCATATCAATCCCCGGAGCCATCTATCGGCCTCGGCATTGCTTTAGACCCCTCGTCAGCAAGCCCCCAGTTCAATACCTCCGACTTCAACGTCTACGATAATAATAACGTTGGTAACCAATTTATGAATACATCGCAGTCGCAGCCTTTTCCGAACCCGGCATCTTTCGACCTTAATCAAGACTACTCTCAGTCCTTGACGTCGCAATCCCAACCCGCATTCGCGCAAAACCTCCTGAGTAGCGATTTCAGCAATAGCGACTTCTCCCTATTCCCTAGTACCCAGGGCGATCAGTTTAACACGACTCCTTTATTTGGCGACCTCTCTCAAACTAATGCGCAATCCCTCGACCCAAACGATCTGACCAATATGACGTCCCCACAGACGCACCACTCTCCTACTCCGCCCCACCTTCTGAAGCCGGAACCTGGCTCGGCGCATCAATCTCCCGCCTTTAACCAACATCAGTTCTCATCGCCAGGTCACTCGAGACATGCGTCGCTAGGTCCCGAGGCGGCTCTCATGCCGGGGCAGCTGGACTGGAATCAACCCCAGTTCCAAGGACATCGAAGGACGCCGTCAGAATATTCGGATGCATCTTCGGCTGCGCCATCTCCAAATCTGACTGGCAACGATAGCTTCGAGCACCCAGAGCATGGCCACTCTCCTATGCAAAGACCTCAAGACGGCTTTTATGATCCTGTGATGGGGCTGGGCAATTTTAGTATAACAGGTTCCAACCAGAACAGCCGTAGCCCGTCTCATAGCCCAGCTATCTCCCCTCGAATACTTCCTCAGCAGATGCCTGATGCTAGTCAACAACAAGGCATGATGCTAAACGCCGGATACCCGAATCCTCCAAATATGGGATATCCCGTCCAAGGAGAGGAATTCCCCTCTCTGACCTCTGAAGGGGTTATAGATCCTTCGATAACTCAATCAATGGCTCCGCCGTCAATTAACATCGACTTTGCTCCTAATTCGAGGCAGAACAGCTTTGAACCCCCGAAGCCGCCTATGGATGCCCAGTCCCTAACACCACCCGATAGAGGTAAGTCACACATATGCTATCTAGGATCCGTGTCACTGACAATATCTAGGCCGGCCGCGATCGCGCCCACGAGCAGTTACAGATCCTTACAACAGCGGAGGAGCGGTCCTCTCGCGACCTAATACTCCCGGCAGTCTATCGCCGCATCTCGGTGCTGACTTGGCCAATCGTAACCGCTCCGGTTCCGAGTCATCAGCTAGATCACTTTCACCTGGAGACAGATCTGGTAGTGCCAACGCTATATCCAGACGACGTCAATCTATGTCAGCTGTTCCCAATAATGTGATAGCATTACGCCTCGCAGATCCTGAATACCAGGCTGCCCAGGACAACGGGAGCACGAAGCGGGTTCAGAAACATCCTGCTACGTTTCAATGTACTCTTTGTCCGAAGCGGTTTACTCGGGCGTACAACCTCCGTTCCCATTTGCGCACACATACTGATGAGAGACCGTTCGTATGTACGGTCTGTGGAAAGGCATTCGCCAGACAGCACGACCGAAAACGTCACGAAGGCCTCCATTCTGGCGAAAAGAAGTTCGTCTGCAAAGGAGACCTAAAGGCGGGAGGTCAATGGGGTTGCGGTAGGCGGTTTGCTAGAGCAGATGCGCTTGGCCGTCATTTCCGATCAGAGGCCGGCCGAATATGTATAAAGCCTTTATTAGACGAGGAAATGATGGAAAGGCAACGGATTTGGCAAGAACAGCGGATGCAGAGCATGGCGCAGAACATGGCTCAGCCGCAAGCAGTCATGGATCCTAATGTCTATCCCGGAATGGATACCGGCTACGGCTTGCCTGCCGCTTTATTAGCACAGTACCCGGCATTAGCGCAAATGAACTGGGCCCCGAACGACATGGGCAACGTGGAGGACGAACTCAGTGGCCGCTCGAGTTTTGATGCTTCGGATTACGACGACGGCGATGATACAGGCTACGTCAGCGGCCCGGGAACGGGGTTCGGTGAAGGTGGCTTGCAGCAGAATTTCGGCGAATCGATCGGTTATGCTAGCGATTATGGCGGTCGCTAGAAAGCTATACTGGTTCGTCTAGTTGACATGATTACGAACGTACCTCGAACTTCGGAAGCCAGTGCTATAATATTTGGATGGATGTTTACACGATTATAAGAAATTACACGGGATTCTGGGCGCCCAGCGGGATGATTTTATATGACGACATTCTATTTTCTCTGTCGAGGCTACTTACCCCTCTTAGACGGCATGTGATAGGTAGATACCAATATGAGTTAAACGTTTTTTTCCTCCGCATAGTTTTTTTTCGTGGACTTGAATTTTACATATCTAGTGCATGATGCTTTACTTTTGCGATAGTTCCTAAGTATCTAGGTAGGTACTTGATTTAAACAATTTAGATTCGATTCACCGCTCTTGGTACATACCTACAGTGTGTTGATATTTTGATGATGACCCCTCTTCAGCTTTTACACCCTGTGGTAAGAATTTGGGTTAGGGTATCTAAGTGCTTTTGACAAGGGTTTAAAGTTTGTTATTAACCACCTGGGTAGCCTTATCCGCTCCGGCTGTTTCATCCTAAATTTAGAGCTTCTAAGGTTATTTTTGGGGTTAGAATGGCGTCAAATTAAACGGGCAATGTGCGAATTAGCGCTAATATTCCTGTAAAGCACTGTATATCTGCTGTTCCCTTCTTACCTAATCAACACTTCTTGCTAGCCAAAAATGGGCAAGCCATGTACCCACTAGGTATCGACTCGTATAGCGTTAGACACTGTTTCTCGCACACTGCCCATTAATCTAACGCTATCGGCCAACTTGGCCGAATGATAGAATTGTTTACTGATTGAAGATATAAGTGTTCGGATGAGTTATTAATCAACGTACATTATTACATCATGATCGTTCTGCCGAGGTTTGGAGATTTGTCATCAAAGGCTTTCCCCCGATCGTGCATTATCTAAATTATAAATCATATGGCGTTATTCCAGTAACTCAAGTAGGTATATATGGACTGACTATTGCCTTCAACAAGAGTAATTTTCTATCTAAGTTATAACGAAAATCATAGTCTTTAAAAATGTCAGGAAAGGCTATCGTCGCAGCTGAGAGAGGTATAGCCGAGATTAGGGATGTGGGAAAGCCCAAGTTGAAGGAAGGCTACGTGCTCATCAAGGTCACCGCGGTAAGCCTGAACCCGACAGATTGGAAGACTCTCGACTGGAGAGCAGTCCCCGATCTTAGGATCGGTGTAGACTTTGCCGGAGTCGTGGAGGAGCTCGGTCCCGGGGTGACGAAATTCAAGAAGGGTGATCGCATAGCAGGATTGGTCAATGGAGGGTAAGTGGAGCTGTCACCTTACTTGCGTCCTTGAGTGATCCTAGCGACTACCTAACGGCTGATTTTCTCCCCAGAAACGAGCTCGAGCCGGATGTTGGCTCTTTTGGCGAATACGTGGTTGCAAGAGCGGATCTCCAAATCAAGACCCCCGACAACATCACCGACGAGCAAGCCGCTACCATCGGCGTGTCCACGATAACAGTGGTATGTGTCTAGTTTACTATCTCAACTCAACCGCCATCCTCTAGGGTGTAGTAACTATTTAGATAGGTACACATAATGAAGCAGGTACTAACCTGAAACCACAGGCCCAAGGCCTATACAAAATCCTCAAACTCCCCTGGCCCACGGAGCCTACCAAGACGCCATACCCTATCCTGATCCACGGCGGCAGCACCGCGACCGGCATCTATGGGATACAGTACGCGAAGGCCTCGGGCCTAACGGTCATCACGACGGCGTCCCCGCACAACTTCGAACTGCTGAAATCGCTAGGCGCGGACGCTGTCTTCGACTACCGCTCGCCGACGGCCAGCGCGGAAATCAAGGCGCTGACCAAGAATAAGCTGACGCTGGCGTGGGACTGCACGGGCAGCGGCGGCGAGCTCGTCGCGCACGCGTTGAGCGACACCGAGCCTAGCACGTACGCGACGATCATGGCCGTCGACAAAGAGCTTGTCCAAGGGATCAACTCGAAGATCGACGGCCCGCATTTTCACATCGGCTACGACGTCTTCGGTATCCCGTACCAGTGGTTTGATGGCATCGCGCCCGCGAAGCAGGACGAGTACGAGCACGCGGTGCGGTTCATGGAGACGGCAAGGGAGCTCCTGCAGAAGGGCACGATCAAGCCGATTCGCACGATCGTGAACCAGGGCGGGAGCGGGTTGGAGGGCGTGCTGAAGGGCCTAGAGGAGTTGAAGGAAGGGAAGATTAGCGCGGGGAAGTTCGTTTATACGCTGTAAGGATTGCTAGTGTATGCTTCTATCAAGATTCTAGTCCATATGCAGGCTAGTCATAAGATGATTGCATTCTTATATGCAACGATTAAGTCAGATAATTATTGGCATAGGTGATGATTTGGGTGCTATAAGCACTTGCTATTCTGAGGAAGGTACAGCAGAGGTGTTGAAAGATTCACCTACTTAGCAAGCACTGATTAGGTGGAGATAGGGCTACTTAGGGTGGTATGCATGATATGTTGTATTGTGGTGGTTGATGTTGTGATCCTTGATCGCGGTAAACGCGTTTCTAGAGATATATGGGTTTTAAGGCTGACTAATCCAGGACCCACTGCCTTTCTGACCCCGGCTGTTTCAACAAGAGGCATCCAGCGAAACTGTCGCCGCTAGATCCGTGTGGGTTCCGGTCGGAGTGGGTCACCGACCCGCTTCCGTTTTTGGAATATGACGGAGCCGAACGGCATCTGCTGTCTCATCACGGTTCTTCAAACCTTATTGAAAACCAGGCAATTTGCGTTGATCTGGTTGACGGTTTTTTTTCCTGCGTTAAGAACTTTCTGGTCAGAGAATTCATTAGAAATGGGAGATTTAATCCTCAAGCTATAGCAGTAAGTACCTAGGTACCTATGTATCTAAGAATCTTGAAAGTAAAGAGTACAAATATTTTAGGCAGATGGTTCCTTCTAGTTTTGGTTGCCTAGCCTGACGAATATGTGATGTATGACGGATCTCTGTGGCTTGCAGATAGTCAAATACCCCTGGTTAAAAAAATCGGTTGAAAGTCAACCACGACTAAGTCGAATTGGAATGTAAAAATTACGAAAACGGTAAGACAAAAATACTTTTATTACAATTTGTACCTTTTTAGTCAATACTTTTCCAGAAAAGTATATACTCGCCTTCAAACGGTTGTCTATTTCGTCGTTAGCCTTAATACGATTACGACTTCGTCGCGCCGACGTGACGGGCGTTAAGTCGAAGCTTGATTATAAGGTTACAATGTCTGTCGTTTCCTCAATAACTGCACGACGCTGTGGAACGTGCCGCCGCCAAAAGCAAAAGGTCTATCTCTGATTTAATATTATTAATTAGTACCACACTGATAAAATCGACAGTGTACATGGACGCTGCAGGACGACGCTTGTGACCGATGCTTAGAGAAGGGCTTCAGCTGTCCACCCCAAAAGGGCACCCCTGGATTTCGCCTTCCTGTGCGAAGTCTCTTCAAGTGTGATTACTGCCGCAGGGCCCATGAAACTGTTAGTGGGCATCACCTTTTTTACCATTTTGTTGTCGCTAATCGTTGTTAGTGTCACCCAGTGGATCGAAAATGGCCAGACAAATGCGAATTTTGTGTCGCGAGAGACTATCCCTGTTCCGCCCCCCGAACTAAAAAGCAATTTGATGGTTTCCGCACGAGGCACGAGGACGAAGAAAGTATCGCCGAGACCAATGTCGAAAGCGATCTACAGCACCCTAAAGATGAAGAGATTACAACGCTCGTCCCCTCCGTCTCAAAACCTGCGTCAGAACTTTCTGACTCCGATGATTCCGATTCTCGTGCTTTTACTACAGATTTGCCTCCAGTAAAACGTGTTAAGGCATGTAACGCAGATACAGAGCCTAGCACGGTCGAAGAGGTTAAACAACTAAGAGGCACGATACGGACGATGGAGGGTGAATTCCAGGAGGTCCTCAAAGCGGAACAAGAGAAGCATCAGGCGGATATTAAAACGTTAAAGGATAAGCATCAAGAGGAGCTTGATCAGCAACGCGAGAGATACGAGTCGAGAATTGATGATCTCATCAAAATCATGAAGAAACTGTGATGGCACGATTGAAGCTGCGGCATCCACTTCAAGTGTCGACATCAAAATATGTCGTTCATTCGATGTCTAAATAGTTAATAAGTAAAAGTACTGCATATTTGAGTTTTAGGGTTGTTGTCGAACATTCCGAGATATGTACTGCTCCGAGGAGAACTCAAGATTAACATTTCGTACGGCATCAATTACACTCCGAGCGAAGCCCGAAGAGTGCCGAACGTAAGCATCCGGCCTTCGACCAGCAAATCGATGGTGATTCGGACTTCGGAAAACGACTATTACCTACCTAAGGTAAGTTTATGGTTTGCTACATACCACGACACCGTTTTGACATCAACAACTTGTTCGTAACTACCTACCTAGGTGTGTTATGCGGTAAGATAATCTGTGACTCGACACAATATTGAATGTTCTGAAGTGTAACTATAAGACATCGCGATTGACTCTATCATGTTTTCATTTATAGTACTAACAGATCATCTTCAACGCTTATCACTTAGTTATAGCACATGCAAATCCATCACAACTGCTGCAGTGTGCTTTATCATCGGGTTGCGCTTATTCAGCCCCAAATATCAAACTATCTCGAGTCATATTTAAACATACAAATTCAACTTGCTATCTAGGTAGTGTCTATCTGATAACTGCCCAAATTTACATAGTTAGAGTTTTACGTTCAACGATTATCCATTATGACACTGGAGACCCCCTACTATACCTTAGCGGAGGGCGAGCCTCTTCCAAGGAATGATACCTCAGTCCAAATACGTACTGGAGGTGGTGGCGGTGGCTTCGTCCTCCTCACATCGACTCAGCTAATCGAGAATCTGGCGCACTTTGTCCGGGAAAGAATCCCTGAAAGAAGTGTCCATGCCAAAGCTGGGGGAGCAAGAGGATACTTCGAGGTTACGGACGATATCTCAGATCTTACCGACGCCGACTTCCTGACTGGTGTTGGCAAGAAGACAGAAGTTCTTGCTCGCATTTCCACCGTTTCCCCTGAGAGAGGATCTTCTGACAGTGTGCGAGACTTTCGAGGTTTCGCTATGAAGTTCAAGACGTCGCAAGGAAACCAAGACTTTGTGTTCAACAACCAGGTAATTATATCAACTACTTCTTCTAATTCCCTAAACATATCTCTAACGTGGATATAGCCGGTTTTCTTTGTTCGCGACCCAACGAAGTTTCCTTCCTTGAACCGTAGCCATAAACGCGATCCTAGGACTGAGAGTAAGTCAACCCCTAGCGTTCTAAAATCCCCCAAAGAACCTTCAAAGATTTTATTCTACCTCTCTCTTTCTGTATCCAGACCGCCGCTAACTGTAAGTGTAGTTGCTAGCTCAGATATGTTCTGGGACTTCCACGTTCACAATCAAGAGAGCATCCATGCGCTAATGTTCCTATTCGGAGACCGAGGCCTTCCCGCGTCTTTTCGACACGTGAACGCCTATAGTGGAAGTGCTTACAAGTTTACCAAAGCCGACGGTTCATACTGCTACGCCCGCATTCATTTCCTGACAAACCAAGGGATTCACTATTTCACAGATGCAGAAGGGGCCGTACTGGCTGGCACCGAACCTGACAGGAACCTTGGCGACCTCCAGAATGCTATTCAATCGGGCAATTTCCCCTCGTGGGATATGTACGTGCAAGTCATTCGCCCAGAGGACATCGCCGACGCGCCCGTTGACATCTTCGACATGACGAAGACCTGGCCCCTCGGAAATTACCCTAGGCGTAGAGTCGGCCGCATGACCCTCGACAAGAACCCCTCCAACTGGTTCGCGGAGATCGAGCAGTCTGCCTTCAGCCCAAGCACCATGGTCCCCGGAATCGACGCCAGCCCCGACCCAATGCTGCAAGCGCGCATGTTCGCCTACCCGGACGCAGCACGCTACCGACTAGGGGTCAATTACCAATTCCTGCCCACCAACGCGCCCAAGAGCCCGGTCTACTGCCCGATCGAGCGCGACGGCCTCATGAACTTCACGAGCAACTACGCGGGCGACCCGAACTACATCGGCGCAAAGCTCAAGCCAACTCGGTTTCTCAAATATGGACAGGCCCAGGCCCAGCGTCACGGCGGACTCGACCAGGCAGCAGCCGGCAGCGGGATGCCTGTAGCTTTCTCCTCGGAGGTAACTGATCGAGACTTCGAACAGTCCACGGCACTGTGGCATCTCATGGGTACACAGGAGGGCGCGCAGGGGCGATTCGTGCGCAATGTGTCTGCTCACCTCAGCAACGCGCATACGAAGTGGATCAGAGACGAAGCCTATGGTACGTTTACTCCTTTTTTTCTTTACTTACGATTCTGGCGAAGTGGTTGCGGATTGTAGCTGACTCAGTTCTATGCAGAGATGTTTAGACGCGTCGACGAGAAGTTGGGGCAGATGATAGAGAGCACGACGGAGGCGGCCATCAAGGATCGGCTTGGAAATGATCTGCACAAGATTGCCTGGCACTGAGTAACAGATTCTTGAGACTAGGGTGGCACATGAAGATTAAATGTGGCGGACAAGCTTGGACCGGCCAGACCGGGGTGCCCGGAGATGTACGGAGATATATAACTCGAGTTACTTGATTCCCTTCTCCCCTCTAGTCTTCCTTGTTCTGTGGCTAACGCCAGATCTGCCTATCCCGTATGTACTGAACGAGCTGGATGGGTAACCTCACAGTGGCTCCTATTTCACCCTTGTCACGCGTCTATGATTACTTAAACATATATACTGTATGGTACAATATTCTAACCTGGTGCCTGGCATCGTCTCTAGACACGTAATGCATCTTATCAAGCCACCGACGACAGCATTTGTCGAGTTATGTCGGCGTTCCGCGGCACAAACCGGACTGTCCTAGCTTTCGGACCCGCAATAGGGTTCTCTCGAGTTAGAAGGCCCTCTATGGGGTCTGCAACGATGGGGTTCTTCGTATCCTCCGCCGGAAGTACCTGGAAATGCGCAATCAGGTGAAAGAAGGCAGCATAGAGAGCCTTGGTCGCGACGTGGCTTGCTACACACATGCGGCCTCCTATGCCGAAAGCGTATTGATGCCGGTTCGCCGTCTGATCACCGTCCATCCACCGCTCTGGCTCAAATACGTCTGGGTCCGAGAACACAGATGGATCTAGATATATGAGTGATTGTTAGAAATATGCACTACCTCATTACTCGAGGTTAACAACGGCGCCTTACCTCTTGTGCAAGCCCATGAGTTCAGAAACAATAGTGTATTGGGCGGTATCGTCGCGCCGTTCCATTGGACCTCAGAGTACGTGGCTTTCGGGAGCGCGAGACGTTGAACTACAAAATAGCGACCGACTTCCTTGGTGAAAGCCTCTAGATACTCAACCCTGGAATTTGCGACATGTGGCGATTCGAGCAAGCGCGCGTCGGCCTCCTTGATTGCCTGATACGCCTTCTCCTGGATATCCGGGCGATGCGCGAGTAGCAAGATAGCCCACATTATCGAGCGCTTCGTAGTATCAGCACCCGCAAGCATACTCAACCCGATGCTGAGGAGTTCACCTTCGGTGAGGCCTTTACTCTCTGGATCTTTTAGGACATTGCCCTGAATACAGGGGCGGTCGACACCCTTGGCAATATCTCTTCTGAGCTTTTCCTGAAGCACGTGGTGGTAAGCATAACGGCGTTTTCCTATGTCGGCCATGTGTGAGCCCTTCTGGAGCCCGAGCCAACCGGCGATGATATTTAGCGGACGAAGCAGCGGGATGTAGTTAGAGTAGTTGCTCGTGGGATTCCTGAACTTGGAGATCTCTTCCTCGATATAGAGGATCTCGGAGATCATAAGATCCCGATGTAAGTCCTTGACATCCTCGACGCTTGGCATTCGCTGTTAGTCGGTCGATCTCCTTTCACATCGAGGATAGTAACGCTTACCGGGTTCCGTAAGCTAACGTCAAACTGAGGTTCAACGCGAATTTGCGCGTAAGGTCAAGCACGTCGACAGATTCCCTGCCGCCCTCGCAACTGGATAATATGTCAAGAATGAATGCTCTTGACTCTAGGTCTAAGATCTATTACGTATGAAAGTTAGTTAGGAAGGATCACGGTATGTTACATTGGAGATTGTGCGTACTGGAAGATAACTCTCCGTGCTAGTCTTATTCAAAGCGGTGGCCGAGACTTTACGCCGCCGTTTGCAGCTTTCGTCCCAAGGACTAGTCCCGATACTCGTTACAGGTCTACCTTGCTGTACCTTTTTATGTAAGACGTAGAAAACGGGCCGCGAGTTCGTAGCCTCTCGCTGAGTGATGAAGAGCGCACGAGCTGCTGCTGTGCTATTAACTATTACAGCCGTGACGTTTCCTAGTTGTACTTGGAACACATCGCCGTACCGCTCGGCCCACTGTGATCATAAGAGTTAGCACTGTTGTCCACTCCGTGGAATGTGGTAGGCGTTATTATGGAACTGGAGTCATATTCGAGGAGCGACCTAAGACACGACCTACTATCCTATACTCGTCTGACGTCGCGGTGCCACGTAATGATGGAAGACTCCCAAATAAGGGGTAACCCCATGGTCCTGGTAACTCGGGGATTCGGGCTCGTATCCGCACTATCTCGTTGAGTGCAGTATACAGGACCAACGAAACTGCCGGGACGATGATCAATAACTTTACTAGAGACCAGAGGAGAGAAATCTCGAATGCCGCGAGCTCATCCAGTGAAGTGGGCAGAACAGCCATCTTGGTTGATAAGATACCCAGAGTTTGACACAATTCGTCTCACTGCCCGACTATGATTATGAGGTAGAGGGTGACGTCTCTCGGGCATAATAAAATATTATGATCATATCATGAGGTAGATATCATCGCTCATTAATCGGCTCCATTGATGCGAGATCCCCGCATGGTAGGTAGCGATCTCTTTCTAGCCAATGGGTTAATATTATAAATTGTAACACGATGGTGCTCGGCACGAGAAAACGGACTAGGGTCGCCCTGCGCTTTAACCCATCTTTGGTAACAACATACGACCCATGTTAGACGGCCGCTTGCATGTAACCTTTTCAGCAAATCTACGAAACCTGATTGATTCGGGGACAGATTAGTCCCCAGGCTCTCATCCGTCGTTCGTGCCGTGTTAACGAACCCGAATGACTGGTATCGGGTAGATCCATGCCGAATTTTCGGATCTTAGTGACCGAAATATCTATCATTATCATGGCATGAGTATGACTTCTATCTTAGATGGCTGTATCCTGAGACTGCGTGATGTAGTGGACCATTGACGACTCGCGTCCCATATTTATCTATCTCGACCTCAATTCTATGGAGTAAAAGGGGGATGTGTGGATAGAAACAAATCTTAGAACTCGGAAAGCCAAATTGTAAATCTTGGTCGCCATTTCATGTAGTATTTCAAATCATATCAAGGTCTTAATCAGATTGGTTCAATTGCCAAAGCTATCTCTAAATTATAATAATAAGTGCCAGGACTAATTAGAGGTCATTCTCGGCTTTCACTGTAGTAGCGTGGTTCCCAGACTTGTCAACATTAAACTGTTCAGGTTGACCCCAATCCTCCCTCGCTGCCCTCTCCCTTGTCTCTCGATACATGTAAGGCGAGCTTTTGTAGCCTCTATGCCACTTACGCCACTCCCATTCTTCCTCGACGGGCTTCTCCCCTTGCGATTGAATTTCCTGAGCTCTGCGCTCAATCGACGCCCAAACGCGTAGTATATTATCCCCTACTAAGAGTTTTATTTGATCATCAGTAGCCCCGCGAGCCATCAAGAGCTCGATTAAATCCGGATACTTGGAGACATCCTATGAATTTATAAGTAAATAGCTAATACGGTGTGCTTGGTGTCTAAGAGTCACTTACCTCCAGGCCACTAGGAGTAAAAGGGGTCCCGCTAAAATCAGATCCAATGCCAACATGTTCCCAACCAGCTATTTTAGTTAAGTGCCAAATATGATCTACAACATCGTGAATTGTGACTGCACTTGGGTCCTTCATATTCAGGAAGCGATTCACGAACACGGCCATCACTATTCCTCCGTTCCGGCGGATACTGCGAAGCACATCGTTGGGGACATTTCGTAAATGAGGCGTGACTGAATATGCGCCTGAGTGAGAGAAGATCACAGGAGTTTGAGTAATAGACAGGACATCTCGCATGGTCTGGTGAGAGACATGCGAGAGATCGATCATCATCCCGAGACGGTTCGACTCACGGACATAAGCGGCGCCCAGTGCTGTAAGGCCGTTGTCGGTCTTCCCGCGAGCGACGGTTGAAGCAGACGTTGCCCAGGCGTTGTCGCAGTTATGTGTAGTCGTAATGTATCGAACCCCTAGGTCATATGCTTGTCGAACAGCAGCGATGGAACCTCCGAGCTGGTGGCCGCCTTCGATCCCTAGCATGCTCGCGATGCGCCCATTTTTGAATGAAGCGCGAGCACATGATGGTGTTTCGCAATAAGTAAAAACTTCCGGAGACTCTGCGATAAACCGCTTGGCTACGTCAATCTGCTCGAGAGTGTCACGCACTATCCACTGAATATTGCCATCAATTGGTCAGAATCCAGGGACATAATAGATGAAACGATAGGCCGAATAGAGAGAAAGAAGCCTACCTACAGATGGATCTTCGAAATGTTTCTGGGCTGCGTCACATTTAACATGTACACTCCAGAACTGACCTCCCATCTTTCCTTGTCTCATTCGGCCGATATCTGTATGACCCAGCAAGCGCTGGTTTGGGTTGAACTTGCCATCGTATATGCGATTGTGCAATTCAACACGGAGAAGCCACGGAAAATCATTGTGGCCATCGATGAGCGGCGTTGTCTCTAGTATGCGCTTGGTCCGTAGCGCATAGTTGGTTGGGTCGATCGGAGATTCCGCTAACAAGAACCAACTTCCCAGGGACGTAAAAGGGGTAGCGAGAATCGCGAAACTAGCTGCTATTATTGTGCTTCTCCAACGCCTCAACCAGCTATATTGCAAAGCTTGGGGATGGATAATGAGAGCATTTTCATCCGTGTTTATGTTCGCTCCATCCGACCTAATTGCCGTTCGAGGCGGGGTGCTCGGCCTTGAATCCGTCTCAGCACTCGGTGCCATGTGCGCCGTTGGTTCGCCGTCCCGGAGACTTTAGGTACTTATATTCTACGCGAGGAAATCACTGTAACGTAATTGTAATTTAGAAATCGTAGTAATCTTTAACGTCTCCTTCTGGGCCATATCTAAGATCGATGTCATCTGCTACGTCGGGGTCATCGGCACTTCTCGGCCGAAAATTCAGGAGTCTTGTTTCCGCACCCGACGCCAAGATCTAAACCCGGCTTGCCTGCCGGCCGGTTCGTGGAGGTGTCCAAGCACATCGTTATCGTGATCTTTCGCGTCACTCCCCCCCTCTCATATCTCCTAGATTTGGTAGCGTAATGTTACCCTAGTATCGTTATGTTCGTTTAAGGGAAAGCAGTTCAAAGCAATGATAGGATCTCGTCGTAGAAGACATGCTTTCTCCAAGGCGTTTTTATGGAAGAACTCATGGGTAACGGATTGGTCACGGATTTAATATATTTTCGGGGGTTGAATTGGGAATCTGCTCGGCTAGTAAGCTCAATTAGCTAGGTGACTGTGATCAAGGTTGCCGACATGCATGTTGGTTGACAATGTTTGGTACCCCCTCTATAATATCTATCATTTTTACAGGGTTCTGTACCCCCGTCTAAGGGGGGTATAAAATTGATAAGCACGCAATTGTCATCATACCAGAGCCTCAGATACAGATCACAAAGTTCTTCCTGGACAACATTTAGTAGGATTCGCGTAACATTTATCAAGACAGAAGAATATAAACATTAGTAAAAATTTACATTAGTTATACATTCTTGCCTTCATATCCTCTAGCATCTGCCTAGGTAGAGCCTAATACGTGAATTTAATCAGAAATATCCACGTTTTAACCATGGCAGACAGCGATAAAGAGGAAAAGCGACGCGATGATGTGGCTTTGGAGATTGATAGATCATTCGAGAGTGACGCCGCAGCAGAGAAGCGGCTCGTGAGGAAAACCGACTTGTTAATGATGCCAGGCTTAGGTGAGTGTTGCTTGTTTTTTCTTCTTCACGTTAATGTAGAGATATGACTAACTGTCGCAGCTCTTGCATACTTCACTCATACCCTTGATCGTGCCAACCTGGGAAATGCGAAGACAGACGGCTTCGAGAAAGACTTGGGCCTAGTGGGCAATCAGTTCTCGCTTCTACTAGTCTTATTTTACATCCCGTATGGACTTTTTAACATCCCTTGGTCGATATTAGCAAAAAAGTACAATTCTGCTAGAATAATTCCTCTCGCTATTTTATGCTGGGGAGCTTGCACAATGGGCTCTGCTGCAGCTAAGAGCTTTTCTGGAATTATGGCGGCTAGAATTATAATGGGCGCCCTTGAAGCAGCTTGGTATGTGCATAGGTACCTGTCTTGAAGAGGCCCTAATTGCTAATAGTTAACATAGTACGTTAGAGGATCACATGTACCACGGTTAAAAATGTTAACACATACTAGATAAGCCTTGTGAAGTTTATTACTTATCCTTATTCTACACTAGAAAGGAAATGGCATTTCGAGTCTCTTGGATTGGACAAATGGGCTTCATTGCAGTTAGTGATAAAGCTTACCCAGATGCATAAGATTTCATATAATTAACGCAGTATTTCAGGGTGCTGTATCGGGTTTGATCTCATGGAGTGTTTTTCAATGGAAAGGAAGGTTAAAGGTGAGCCTACAATACCATCACCCGCCCAAGAAGATAAAAGGGGTTCCTGACAAATGTTACTGGAACAAGGGCTGGCAATATTTATTCCTTATCGAAGGCTCTATCACAGCCGTTGTTGCAGCCTACCTCTATATGTTCGCCCCTCGAAGTCCTGAAACGTCGCGATGGTATACCGAGGAAGAGGTTCAACTTGCCAAATGTCGCCTTGAGCTAGACTCCCAAGATCACGACAAGGAATTTCATTGGGATGATGCGAAGAAACAGCTCAAGCATTGGCCAACTTGGGTCTTCGCATTCATGGCTTTGATGTATGGTGTTGGCGTGGCTAGCAGTTCAAACTTCCTTCCGGTACGTGTAATTTCACATCCCTGATTTTACGAGTTGAGTTTTTAACTGAACCCCCCTTTTCTACAGACGATGATCAAACGACTTACAACTGAAACTACTACTGCTAATTTGTATACCGTCGGACCTAACCTAACAGCGTCAGTATTCCAAGTTACCATATGTTGGCTCTCAGACCGCTACCAGCAACGCGCGACATATGCTTGTGGCACAATAGTTATTTCTTTGGTAGCTTGGATTCTTCTAGGTACCCTCGATTTAGTCCACCAGCCTCAAGTCGGGTACTTCTTGACGTACTTAATCACATTTGCCACCTTCATCCCGAGTAACTTGGTGCCGGCGTGGCTGGCGTCGAACATTCCTACTACAACAGGCCGTGCCGTATCGCTCGGCTTGAGCTACATGGCTATGAACTTGGCTGGGATTATTTCCTCATTGATATACCGAGACCAGGATGCACCCGTTTATCGGCCGGCGTTAATCACTGTTGGTTGTACCCAAGGTGTGTTCATCGTTACGGCCTTGACGATGCGGCAATACTATGCGCGTTTGAATAAGAAACTCGATTCAGGGGAAATACCCCACGCGCTAGGCATGGAGGCTCGTCCCCAATATCGTTATGCGGTCTAGGGGCAATAATATATGATCTAGTATTGGATTTCTTGGCGTCTGCTAGAAAAAGAAGCTTATCGATTCCTGGAATGATTATTTGCTGATTTGTCTGCTCACGTAATAAGTAGGTCTCTACCTACCTAGATGACTTTTGCTTTTTAAGGCTGTAAAAAAGATATTACTTAGCAACTGCGAATTATCGAGGTCATATCGTAACAGACAGATGATGTATCACTTCGGGAATAATAATTTATGTCTCGGGACTTTAAACAGCAAGGAAAGAGAATTGAATTTTTCATAAGGAGGTACGGGTACGGAGGCAGATGGCGCCAAATCAAACGGGCCATGTGCGAAGTAGTGTTAATACTACTGCTGAGCACTGTGCATTTGCTATCCCCTTCTTACCGAATGAACACTTTCTGTCAGCCATAAAACGTGTAAGCTACCTAAGTAAGTAGTTTAAGGGATCAGCTTCCGTAAAGTGTTAGACACTGTTATTCGCACATGGCCCATTTAATCTAGCGCTATTCTGCAAGGTGGACGGTAAAAGTAACCAACATAACCAACACTTATGTAGGTAGGTACCTATTCATGTGCATGACAGCGGACCTTGGCGTAATACGTACGTGGCTCCCTGATAGTGCTCATAAATGAGAAATGGGCGGAGGATCGGAAGACGGGTGATTAAATTTCTTCGTAAAAATACAAATATAGGTAAACTTCCTAGCTATCCCTTTTCCCACCCTACGATTCCCAATTCCCAACCCAACAAAGTTAAGAAATAGCAGATACAAAAAAACAACACAAAAAAAAAGGCTACAGGACCGTTATCAATCTGATAGCTTTGCCATACATAATCTTTAATATTTCAATCGCGAAATTCCTGAGCTAGGTACCTCTATCAGTGGATCAACCTCCTACCTGATCATCCATCTCACCTAACGACAGGCTTCATGTAAACGTTCAACGCCGGCTTTTTCCACAAGATGTATGCCTGTTGTTCTTTTATCCATCTACGACTATCCTCATCAATCGTCATATCAAAGTTGAATATGATTCTGGCCAAGATAAGCCGCATCTCGGCGTAAGCCATACTAATCCAACGTCAGCACGTGATGTTCATGACGACCAACAAGAAGGGGAGACTTACTTGCGACCGATGCAGTTCCGTGGACCGACGCTGAACGGCTGCATCGCATCGAGCTGGTCGCTCTTGAATTTCGGGTCGCCCATGAATCGCTCCGGTGCGAATGTGTCGGGCTCCGTCCAGAAGTGTGGGTCGTGGTTGATGGCGTACTGCCAGACTGCCACGACGGTCTATGAATTGTGTTAACGCCGTGTTATAGGGGTAAAGGGAGTTAGTACTCACGTTCTCTGGAACAAATTTGCCTGATATGTAAGCACCGCCTTTAGGAGCCTGCCGTGGCATTCCGGTCGGAACAGGGGGGTACTGTCGGAGGGATTCGTTAAGACAAGCCAGCATATACGACAATTTGCCGACCGAGGTAAATGTAATATCGTCGTCATTGTTAAATGCAGAGCGGACCTCCTTGGTGAGATTTTCAAGCTTATCCGGGTTAGTCGTCAGGAGATATATGGCACCGCTCAGAAGGGTCGCCGTCGTCTCACTCCCAGCTACGATGAGAGTACCGGCGTTGGTAGCGACCTGCATGAAGCTCATATCGCCCGTCTCCTTCCTCTTGATGAGACTCTCAATAAAATCCGGTCTCTCAACACCGAGCTCAATCCTCTGCTTCAATTTTGCCCGGATTAATGCTTGGTTGTCCGTGATCGCGAGCTTCATCATTTTTAGGGCAGCTCGAACAACTGGTCGAAGTCCTATGCCGGAAAGGGCGCCCATGAAAGCGACTTGCTGTACCGAGTTGGCTACAATCTTGACCCAAGGATGATAATCGGACTTTTCGAGACAGTCGAATGAGGAACCGAAGGCCAAATCTCCAATGATATCGAAAGTGGTCCAATTCAACCACTCCCGCATGTTGAGAGAAACAGTGCCTCCTTGGCATTGCTCTTGAAGTCGACGAATTAACAAGTCAACATACGATCCGATGATGGGCTCCTGAAGCTGCATCGATCGTTCGGAGAATCCGTGTGACAGCTGGCGACGCAAAGTGGCGTGTTCGTCCCGGAATGCATTGATGATGCCTCTCGGCATATTATCCACAGCGCGATAGAAATATTCATACTTAGGCAGCTCTGGCGCCCCATTATGGCGGTGGCCGTAGATGTCCTTCCATGCCTGAGGATCGCAAAATGCAAGCTCGTTCGGGGCTATTCGTACAATTGGACCGTATTTGGCATGTATCTCCCTCATCTGAATGGGCAAACCTCCACGCGCTAACTGAAGGTACTTAGGAAAGGGGAAGAGTCTCCAAAGAAAGGGACCCGGGTAGGATCGGAGAGGGTGTAGAAAGATGTTGTAGAACGCCTTGCCTACAACTAATGAGACAACCTGGGGCTCTGGTTAGTTGAATTTTTCCTTCTGTGATTTTCGACAGTTATATGGCTCAGCGGGCAGCAAACTTACAAGCGCTACGCCAATCAAGGCCCAATTGAGGGGGCTGCTTGCTAGCAGAGGTGCCATGTTTGTTGATTTATACAGATGCGACTATGGAAACAAATTGTGTGATGTTCTTAAATGGTCTCTCTTTCAAAGCCACAGGATCATGTTATATTATACAATTCTTGAAAGCCGTCCCGGAGCCGTCCTAGAGCCGTCTCCGCACTTTTGCGCCCACTCGAGTGGCGCATGGCGACGAGAGCGCGACGACTGATAGCTACCTACTTAGTTTCAACGATGAGGAGTTCGGCGAGTGACGGAGGGTCGGAATTATACTGCCGGGGAAGATGAAGACAGCATACCATGCATAAATGTAGCCCAACGTCGGCCAGACTATTGCCCCTGTGCGCCCAGGATACGCGTTCTCGAGGCCATGGGGGTGAAATGGATGAATGGTAATAGGTTCTATTTCCGATCGTCCGAATCTGGTACAACCTTGATAACTAAACGCTGCTAAACGGTATGTGCATATACTACCTAGATGTGGGTGGACAAGCCCCGTGCATAATCTAGCTGTTGTGCACAAAATACCAAGTTGAGGCATTACACACGCACGGTTTACCGACCCTATGGAGATAGCTTATGGAGATACCAGTATCCGCATCCGCAGCGCGTGGCGATCATCTCGTACTCGTAGCGTCAGTACAAAATAATATTGATATGAGATTTAAAGTCTCCGGATGATCTGCACTAGACAGCGGGAGCCTTATTTAGAATAGGTCTGATTGGAAAGGATATAAGAAAATGCCGAACTCCACACCGGCTTAGTTGCAGTGCGGGTGGAAACTGGGGTTTGGCATTCAGATATCCATATAATAGGCACTTGGACTACTCTCACTTTAAAGGCTCGTGTGAACTGTTTAAATATTTTGATATACCCTAATACAATCTAAACCCGACCATCCGAAGCTGAACGGTGAGAAGATCCATTTTGTAATCCTTCAAGGTGGCTAAGCAACGGGTTTCGGATAAAAGAGCCATAAAAAGTCGCCGATTTATGAAACGAACGTGTAGTGATGGGCTGAAGCCAAGCCTTATGATGAATATGTAAATTATAATGCGAAAGTACCTAGGCAATGCAACTGGCAATGCTTTCACATCAGCAAGTCGAGTGACCCTCAACAACTTTACCAATAAACTCTTAGCCTCCTTATCATAATATGTAGGTACCTACGTAGGTACTTGCGAGTCTTGCCCTTCGCTCTACCACATCGGTGGGAGAGTCATTCCAGCTGGCACAGCTCGCTTCCACATGTCTGTCTTCCTGAGCGCTTCGTGCCACTGGACCAAAGTCGGCGGAAGGAGATAAAGTCTTCCCTTCTCGTACACCCGCCCGAGAAACACCATCACATGCGCATCTAGCACCGTTGGTTCAGGCCCAAAAATGTACGTGAATTTGTCCTTCTCTTCTGGACGTTTCTCTATCAGGGCAACGATCTTGGCGCAAAAAGATCGCGTACGGGCTTCATTCTCTGCAAGATCGGTATCGGAATGGTTATCTGCCCATTCCCTTATCCTATTTGCCATTTGTCAATAGAACTCTAACACAACTTGGCTGACAATAGCACAGCACGAGACAACTTACAACCCTGCCTTGTATTCCAAAGCCTTCCTATATTCGTCCGAGATATCAGTTCGTTCGATCTGTCCGCGCATCCAATCGAAGGCACTATTAGGATACTTCGTCTGAGTACCGAACGTCAAGAGTTTGTAGCTGATCTCATGCAGCTCGTGCATAAGTTCTTCGATCACCTGCTTGTGCTGAGGTGGGAGTAGAGTAGGATACCAGTCGGCGATGTAATACGAAATATCCACACTCTCGGCCATAGGCTTATCGAGCACTTTCTCGTTGACGAGTACGGGAACCGTCCCTTTCGGATTGACTTTGAGCAAGTAGAATTCGCTCAACTGCTCACGGCCTCGGGGGCTAATATCGGTGAGTTTGAACTCTAGCTTCATGTCTGGTCTTCCCTCGCGAAGAGTTCCGCGCATCTCATATGTCATTTGCACCATGAGGGCACAGATAGAGTAGGTGTATGTATAAAGAGTGAACGGTGTTGAAAGGTCTTTGGATGCCATGATGAGACGAGATATCTGACTGATGGAGTCAACTGTGCTGGTAGGTATTGGGTTTGTGATTACAAGAATCTTTAAATGTTGATGAGATATTGCACTTCGACTGATAGTTACTTCTCGTTTTATTATATAGGTAACTGTCTCATAGCGTTTCGCAGATTCATCTCTCCTTTACTACTCCCGGTGGACATCACTCGAGGTAAGGTGATGAGGAATCACGATTTCCCCACATGGATAATCGCGAGATGCCGACAGTTCAATTACAGTACTTGGAGTAATGATTGGGAATCTAGCGAAGGAGAGTTTCACTTATTAATCGCCTTTTAGTCGGTAAATTAACACCGGTTCCTCACGCCGCAAGTTCCGTGCCGACATATAGTTGCGACCGGCGCAAAGTATAAACAAGCCGACAGGGGATACGGAGATGTTTTATAGCGAGTCGCGAAATTAGTCTTGACGTAAGCCAGGATTCATGCCGTAGGCGATAGATACCGTATAGACATCTTTATCCTCGTTAATTCCCTAGGTACCTACCTATTAGGTAGGTAGCATTTCACCAAGTGAGACCCTTAATAATCTTCTCGCATCATCGATTAACTACCTAGTCCCATTGAACAGTTTCTCTTCTAAGTTTTATTTAGTGTTGCTAAACGAGCTTTACGAACAATCCAATCATATTAGAAGAATTATAATCACTACCTATTCTATACCCCAGCGAATATCGCAATTATAGTCAATCGTGGTTCTAAGCTGATGCAGGATGCCGGATTTAAGCATGGCTCAACAAGGAGAAATCTGATAATCAATGTAAGTTTTCGATTTACAAATATCCGTTAAGGAAAAACTTCATCATTACCTAGGTTTAAAATAGGTATTGAGGTAGCCAAAAATGTTGTTTCCGTAAGATGTTAGTTGATGGTCAAGCTTTTGGAATTGCCAACGACCCCCTTTTTCACTAAGTGGCTATTAAGCCACTTCACTCTATAAACATGACACATCGCAGTATCTTTCCAAGAAACCTTCATCAATTCCTCGTTTTAAAATTTCTTTCCAGGCTTGCTATCGGTCTTCTCCTGCTTTCTTCTCAATAACTCTTCTTCCTCACGCTGGATCTCGGCGTCGATCTTTGCGCCCTTCGACGGCTCATTTCCATGCATGGTCGCCTATTATCATAAGTGTAAGTAATAATGAATTGACGAGCTTGCTCGGTTTGTGGATGACCTACGCGGTAGGTAGGATCATGTTTATATCTCTCAGCAACATCGTCCTGGATCTACGAAGGTTAGAATTAGGATCTGAAGCTTGCCTAAATGTAATATCCAAGACTGAGCTTGTTTACAAGACATACATTCTCTTCAAGCATTTGATTCATGGCTTTGTTCTGGTCCTCTGTGAATAAAAATGAGTTTCTTATCAGGAGAAAGGACGTAACTTGAAACTCACTGGGTCTGTAACCCTCGGCACTCATGGTGTGATGTTTCTCCTCATTTGCTACACTGGACCGCCCATAGTTAACCTGGTCTCCCTGCTCGTAGATACGGGAAAATCCGTGGTTGTTAGACATATTGGTGTTTTGACTCTTTTGATAAGGTGGCAATCTGATGTGATATATAGCATGTGCTAATAATGTGACAGAGCTTGAATTCTAATAGCTATGAAATCTAAAAACCTAGAAAGCATTCAGAGCGTTGCTGACATCTATATATCTCGTAGTGCACGACCGCCTAATGTTATCACTCTCCGGATAGTGCGTTGCCTCGATTGATATGAAAGCTTGAAAGGTCACAACAATTACTCTTTGATGTTAATTTATGTAAACTTACACGCTGAATTGTAGAATGTTGCAGTGAAATGATGTCATGCATCGACATTATGATCGATATATAAACTATGGAGATTTCATACATATTATGCGGAGCCGGACCAACTTCCTCCCAAACATATCATACCTACCTCATAACGTGTGATCCCGGGTTAAACAATTGGGTTGAAAAAGAGCTATTCTCAATCCATAGCCTTATATCGTATTTATTAACTATTAAGCTTGCGATTTAGGTTAAGAGAAGCTAGAGATCACTTAAAATGACATTCACTCAAGCTCTATCGGCTATGGCTATAGCTGCCCCCCTTTTTCTCTTCCAACCCCTGTTAACCCCTCCGGTCGCCGCACAAATTCATGCCTCTCGAATCCATGATATACCACATTTTGGTTTAGGTACATGGCTCTCAGATGAAGATAAGGTAAATATGACTACTTTTGAAAAGGGCGAGTTTGACAGCGAACTTACAGGTTTTTCTAGGTTGCACGCGCTGTCGAATATGCTATAAAACTGGGATATAATCACATTGACGCCGCACTCATATATCGTACGAATACCCCGCCTTAAAACGTACTATAATGAGTGACTGCAAAAACTAATGCGACACGTAGGAAATGAGAACGAAACAGGGAGAGGAATTGAGGACACATTAATTCCTAGAGAAGACATTTGGGTGACTAGCAAATTGTGGAATACGCACCACCGTCCCGATGAAGCGATTGCAGCTATCAATCAGTCGTTGTCGGATCTCAGATTGGAGTACCTGGATCTCTACCTCATGCACTGGCCAGTTGCCTTCATCCCTGGCGAAGGCACCGCGCTCGACGGGAACACGTCAATAATCGATACCTGGAGAGCCATGGAGGGTTTAGTGCGGGCCAACCTCACGCGGCATATTGGTATCTCCAACTTTGCCAAAAGAGATGTTGAGACAATCTTGGATATCTGCACGATATGTCCGTATGCGCACGAATTCGAGACTCACCCTTACCTGCAGCAACAAGACTTCGTCGATTTCCATAATGAGGAGGGTATCAAGGTCATCGCCTATTCGCCGCTCGGAAACACCAACCCAACGTACCACGGCCATCACGGCAACCTCAACCCCCTCCTAGAAGACCCGTTCTGGAAAGACATGGCCGATATTAAAGGCGCTACGGTGGCACAGACCGTGCTTGCCTGGGGAATCGCAAGAGGCACCGTCGTGATCCCCAAAAGCGTGCGCAAGAGCCATCTCCTTGAGAACTTAGGCGCTCTGGAAATCTCTTTCACGGAAGGCGAATTAGATGCTATCCGCAACCTGGATAAAAAGTCCAGAATGAACAACCCCGGCCATAACTGGGAGGTGGATCTCTTTGCGGATTTGGACGATCCTACGAACCTAGGTCGTGATCACGGCGGGGAGCTGTAGGGGATCGAGCTAAGCTACGAAAGTTAAGGCCAATAATTTCGCACCTCTTTCGTGGACCTTCAGGGCTTCCATGCCCATTGCGCGATTTCTCAAGCCTGGAAGCCTCGGGTCTAATATGGAGTGATCTTTACGCTAAAGTTTAGTGTTCAGCCGCTATAGCCCAAGGCACCCAGCCACTAAGGCAAAACTTCCAGTCGCGGTGCGCAAAAGTCTCATTTGACCCATGGTCAGATATGCGAAATCTTTGGCCTTAACCTTCTTATTGCGGTCTGAATTTGCGCATTTTGGTTCTAATACGTTCGAATTGATAAATTTCATATAAATGAGCGATTTTCCATCCTTCTCTTTCTGATGAGCACGATAAATGTAATTTGGCGGTTCATGTATAAGATAGAAGAGATCATTGATGTCTTAAAGTCCATTGAAGGTAATTAGGTAAAATTAATTTAGTATTAAAAAATCGCTTATAGAAGAGCCAGTCCACTAAGCGCCAGTAACATCCACATATACTCTCCGCCCAATTGTGTTCTTCCTGCCATGCTTACGGGAACACTATTGGTTCCGTTGGACGCTTGCGATACCTTTGCATTAGACGTCCCCAATTTGCTCTGTACAAACTGCAGCGCAGCCTGTCCGTACTCGCGCCCATAGCCTTGGTGCGTTGCCGTGCTATTTCCCTTTGCGCAGAAGGGATCCGCGGCGTCGCAGTACGCCTGGATGATGTTCTCGAACGCTGCGCATTGGAACCCGGCTGGGCGAGCCGCAAACTGTTAATACATCTGGTCAGCTCGAATCCTCTGAGGTCGGGGAATTCGGTCGACTCACTCCACCTGCTGTTGCGTTCCCGACGTTGAAGGGAAGACCGTTGACATGACGTGGGTTCCCCATTAAGATAATCGCGGCGACCATCTTGCTGACCCCTGAAGATACCAGCGCCATCGTCGTGTTCAAGCTAGTCCCGTCCGGACCACCGCAGAAAGCATCATCTACAATTTGCGCGCCCTTGCGAAATGTTAATATTTTTTTTTGACATAATGCTTTAACTACAAGATATCTTACCTGAGAGTACCCAACCACGACGATCTTCGTATCCGGACACATCTGATTAAATGTGTTTGTCTGATTTGCTACTGCTAATACGCCGGCAGAGACACTCGAGGCATAATCGTTTCCGCCGGCGGCGGGGTAGACGATGGATTCCGATGTAGCGCCATTGTTTGCTTGCTGAACCAGATTCACCACCGTCGAGGCGGAACCCAGTCCGGGAGGCGCGGTCGTTTCGCGAGCGCCGAGGATGTGGACATTAGGGCAGTCTTGTCGGCGCACATTGGCTGCTTCGGCCGCCGAAGCCGTAGCAACTGTTGTTATTATTATGTCAATTAACTTCATTTTGTTGTATTAAGAGTAGGTATCTAACATAGAAGTTCATGAGAAATAGAAAGCTGATCCGGGGACCTCTTAATCTACCTATGATTGTCGTCAGTGCCTTGCTGGATGCAAGACTTGTTAGGGCATTGATGCATGGTGTTTCTAAAGAGGTTCCGTACGGTTGTTACGACGATCATCCGAACCCGACCAAGGTCTGAGCGGATCATCTTATGACAGAATGTATGGACCCAGTTGACATTGGTTGAGGGCTGTTTCGAAACAAATAGCTCTCGTGGACCTTACTGCGTTTAAGAAAGAGATAAATGTAACGGACTTATGTCAGTAGGGAGGATAAACACCCAAGACTTTGATTTAATGACTCACGAGGCTCAGCATATCGGAAGATACGTACGTTATTCTATTCTGACAAATATTGTTTATAGGTCTTGGCATTGATAAAAAGCGGCGATTAGACATAAGACGAAGATTGAGACGATATCCCGAACCGGGATTGTCGGCTTGAAACAGCGCATGTCACAAACGCATTGCCCGATACGGGAAGATTCACCTGGACTTAGGTAATTACCGTGGCAAAGCTATTTAGGTTACTTTTAAAGAAATAATTATTGCAGCAGCAGTAACATAAGAAAGGTGTCATTAAACCTTAACACAACGTCAGGCTTTAGAAGCACATATTTCAAATGGTGGTGCCTTTGATCACCTACCCCTTTATCCTGTATACCTAAGTTATTACCAGTACACGCGATCGTGCCGCATGGTAGATATTGCCATAGGAACATGCTGTTTGAGAAAGTATAATATCCTAAGGGAAGCTGACGTGAATAGTACGATAAACTATGTCATGGGCTTCTAGAATAGAAGCAGGAATTCCTGCATCGGTGCTAATTCATCGCGGCCCTAACCACCATAGTGCCACCTACAGTGAAGAGAAAACCATAATGTACCAGTCCCCAATTCTAGCCTTTAGTAGTAGACCCGATATCGCCCCATCGAATGTTAGAGAAGGTGACGTGCGTATCGGGATGCTGAGACTGAATATTGGCGGGCGTGCTCTCTGCAAGATTACAGGGCCCGTTGTTGCCGGCGTCGAGCCAAGACATCTGCTGTGTAGGGTCGTTCCAGATACTCATCGCCAACACCACTGCGAGGGTTAAGTCAGCAATCGCCATCAATCTGAGGAGGTTCTCAACTCCGGGTATCTGTGAGAGAGGAAATGTGCCTTGCGCCGTGTTCTCTTTTGTGTACAACTCAAGCGTGGGAACTCTAAGGATTCATGAACTCGGCGATTACTTACTCCCTCGTCCCAGAGCCTGGCCCATGCCAGCAAGCCCGCCAGTCGCGTCATTGCAGCTGGAAAGAGCCCCGCCGTTGGTCTGCTTGCCGTCCTGGATGTAGAGGCGCGTGACCTGGGTCAGCGTGGCGCTGCCCACGAACTGCGTGACGACCGTGAACGGCTTGCTGGTGTCGACGGTGCCGCAGGTGGCCCAGAAGTTGCGCTGGCCGCTCGCGTAGGGGTTGTACCCGCAGCCGGCCTTGTCGCAGCTGTTCCCGCTGCACGGGTGCGGCGTCATGGCCGTCGCCTTCGCGTTGGCCTCGAGGATGTCCATCTCGCTGCAGCAGTAGCCCTGGCACTGGGCGTCGCAGTAGCCTTGGCCGGCCGCCGCGCCGCCGGAGGCCCCGCCCCCGTCGGCCTTCATCTCCGACAGGTAGAGCGCTCCGTTCTCGCCGCAGGGGACGGCCGAGTAGTCGACGTCTACGGAAAACTCCTGGTTGAGGAGGTCCAGCATGGCGTATTCGCCGTTGGCGTCGAGGAGGTAGATGCGCGGGGATGCGGGATTGAGCGTGCTGCCCGATTTGACGTAGTGATACATAGTCACGGCGTCATCCGCGGTAGAAACTCCCATAGCAGCGTAATCGTCCGCCGTTCGTGAGCCAGCAGTGCCTTGGGCGAATTTGGAATCCTTGTCTAGCACGACAGAGGTGTTCTGCTGGACACAGCCTCCCGAGGTGGTGCATTTCCAAGTCGTTAAGGGGGGATGCTCCTCAGAGCTTTGAGCGACAGCTACACCTGTTAACAGCGCGCCCACCAGGGTGACACACAGGAGTTTGAAAGACATCATGTATAAGCTATTCAATGCCTTATGAACCTGAGATCAAGACCAAAACAGCGTAGAATGGAAGAGAGGTACTCACATTTTGTACCTACCAATGGCTCCTTTTAATCAATTACTACCCTTACCTGCCTATGTAAATAGCATACCTCCGCATTTTATCATCTATTTAGGTGTATTGTTAGACAAGTATTTGCAGGCTGGGCAGCCCGGGACTATTCAATTCAGGAAATCCGGAGTATACGGGGAGATTGTAACAGATGACGGCTGAATAGCTGTAACAGGATACATTTGGGAAAATATCCTTTGCACACCCATTTCATACATTTATAATTCTTTCTGTTTTCCAAACCGGTAGATGTCATAGAATGGCTTCTTACGTCATAAATCGCCGAAGACTTTCTCGATCCAAGATCTAGGAGGCCAACCCATAAGCTCATACATTTTATGTTGGTCTCATAGCTGGAGGCATCGGACCATTCAATGCTTTCTCGGCACCCTGGTAAGTATAAATCGTCCTCGCAAATTCTTCGGGCGTGATGGGTTCTTTGGTCTTTTCTTCCTCTGTCTGTATATTACCTAGCTCGTGCGAACGACGTCTGACGAAAGCCACACGGTCTTTACGCAGCGACATGAATTTCTGTAAAACTGCCGGGATAGCATCGGGTGATTCGACATCTCTTAGAAAATACCCTAATGCTTCAGCATCTTCAATTGTGACATTGCATCCTTGGCCGGCGTGTGGCGTTACCGCATGGGCTGCATCCCCTATCAATAGTGCTTTGCCCGAGAACCAAGTGCTTAGGGGCGCCACATCGCGAATCCTCCACGCATCAATCTGGCTATGTCGGAATAGATTGACAAAACCTTCCGCGAATTCAGGAGCGAAATCTTCAACTACCCGCGATACTGGGACATCTCTGATGATGGCTGTTTTGGCAGAGTCGAACTTTTCAGCAAACTCTTTCTCGGAGGTGTATCCCACGACCTGTAAGCCACGGGGTGAAGTGTGATAGGTGAGGATACGTTTGTTAACGCGGGGTCCTGAATTCGCATGTGCGCTGCAAAGTCCGGCTTGAGTCTTTGGGTCAGCTAGATAAGCGAAGCCAGGGTCCGACCGAAGATCTTCAACAGACAGCTGTGCCATGAAAGTTAGGGTATCGTAAGTCCTGATGGATGCCCCGATATCTTCTCCGAGAATAGAACTGCGGACGACTGAGTGCATACCGTCTGCGCCGACGATTAGGTCGCCTTCAAAGACTCGGCCGTCCTCAGTCCACACCTTACCAGTAGGAGTGTCGACTCGTGTTACCTTAGCATTTTGAATAATATTCGCGGGTGCTCCGGAAAACTCGGAGCCAGTTGCGAATCGCAGCAACTCCTTTTGCAGTAGCGCGCGTTTCACCAAGACAGAGGGGGCCCCGCCAAATCTCGCCCTCGTATCGAAGTGCATGGTTTTCAACTCCTCATTGTTAGGACCTCTCTGCCAGACATGTGTCATGACAACAGTGTCGAGGTTTTCCGACTTGATGCCAGCCTTTTCCAAGAGGTTGAAAGAGTTGGAAACGACCGACAGCCCGTAGTCGTTGACTGCGAAATCAAGCTCTCCCCGTTCAAGGACTGTGACATCGTGCTTGGCTCGAAGGAACCCTGCGGCTGAAAGACCCCCGATGCCGGCACCGCAGATGATAATCTTCAATGGCATTTTTATTGATGATGCTAGGTAGGTATTTGCCAGGTAGGTAATTATTGTAATTCAGTTGACAGATGAGGCGTGGCTGTCACTTTTTTTGTGTTTGATTTGGAGATGATACCTAGTATCAACTTTTTGATGACTTGTTTTGGCGGACCAACTAATATTTCTATGACTGTACAATACAAGGCACCAATAATATTCAGAAGTAATAGTCACCAGTCAGCTTGTGAAGTGAATCAGGCGCCAGGTATGAGTTGTTGTGGTAAGTAAGTAGCCCCGCAATAGTTAATTTCTAGTTAATACAATATCTGACATGTATATGCCCGTAACCGAGTATTGTACTTGATATATACATATAGCATGCGGGGTCATGTTTCCGTTTAACTGCATTTAATCTCGACAAATTTCAAGTCTTAAAATATTAATTTTACATCTCACTTTAGAATTACATTCATCGCAGAATATCCCACGTTTCATCATGGCCCTTTTAACAGACAATCATCCCCCAGATGAAATGGCGCAAGACTCCGCGGCTAGGTTAGCTTCATGCGAAAAGCTTCTAAAGCGCGCGGAGTCAGTACAATCGGAACTACAACGCTTCATGGCCCATCTTGAAGAAGTGTATAGTGATTACTTTCAACATATGCCAACATATGTCCATACATCTTTTACCAGCGAGCTCCGCGCCGAGGTAGAGAGCTTGGACAGGAATTTCCGAGAACTTCAGTCTGCGACCCCTCAAACGTTGCATCGCGCACAGTCTAGCAACCTCGCATTTCTTGAGCCTGTGTGGGAAACAGCCAAGAGATCAAGGGATATCGTGAGGTTGCGGTGCGCCGTGTCTATTGGCCCATTCAAGAAGCAGATTTTATCACCGGGAACACGTATCGTTCGAACGCAGGGCCAATCACAGCCATTCCGGTCAGGAAGCTTCATTATTGATATAATAGCAGATGGTGGTCATTCATGGTACAAGGTTTCATCTATGACTAACAAGAGAGTGCTATTTGACTTGGCAAAAGAAGCAGTTTACTGTGGAGACAGTGATGATGATGAAGACGCCGAGGCAATCACTCAGTATTATGCGGATATCCCTCTTGTGAAGCTAGCCAGGAATCTAGCTAATACAGCCAAGGGACATCGTATCCAAACTAGAAATCCGAGTACCTTTCTCATCTTACCACGCATTAAAGAAGGTCTGTTCCCTGAGGTCGATAAAGTCCTCGAGATCTGTCGTCAGCTAGGTGTCATCCTACTCTGTGGTGAGGCATTACCGCCAGCTCCGCCTGTCTCGCACCATCTTCTTCATGCAATGGCCCCAAGCCCGAAAGCAAACTTCACAGAAGTTTTAAATATTGACACCTCCCTTTTAGTTGCTCTTGCGTCTGACTTTTCCCACACCAAGGTTACTAAGCAGTCCTGGTTCAGTCATTCTCACAACGATCATACTGATTTAGAAAGTGAGCAGTCGATGCTATCCTTGGTATATCCTATGATAGGTAATCATAAGTTGGTGTGCACTAAGGAAGCAGCTGATACATTCTTTCATATTGCCAATACGTTAGCGACCGAGTCAGAGAAGGCTCGTGCCTATTTGATATTAAGTCCCGACTCTGGAAAGTCGCAAGAGCAACGAGTTAAAGAGCTACAGCTGTTATCGATCCATGAAGTCCCACCTTGCTTACAGTTACCGATCTGTATTGTCAACATGAACGAGGATAATTGCCAAGATCGCTTGACAGGTCCAGTCAAGAAGACGCTGGAAACTGTGTTGAATCCCGGGAGATCGGTTTTCTCTTATGGCTGGGCAAGCGGACTTACCTCGATGACCTGTAATTCGGTCATCGTCAAACAACTCGAGAAAGATCTCGAGCAACTCCCAACCCTAGGAGAGTTACCTTGGCCGTCGATATGGGCATTTTCTACGTCAAGGCCGTTCGTCGGCATTCCCAGGGATAATCGGAAACAAGTGCGGAAGCATATCGGCGATTGCAGCGTGACCTGTACCTGCGGTGTGGATGAACTTTACGGCCATCGAAGTAACGTTACGATAATATGATGTTCAAGACGGCACAATATATGCTGATGTAGACGTCGTCTATTGTCTTGGACTATAGATCTTGACATATGGAAAGTCACGAGAAGGCTCGGTACCTACTTCATAGTAGTGTCGAGGTATTTCGGTCTGGGTCTGGTTCGGATACTCGGGATTTTCTACTCGGCAGCTACCTAGCGTGACATGAGCTGCGACCTCTCTACTGCAAGGGTGTGTTATTCCGTCTTGAGCATTCGTCAAGTAAATGCTCACGCAACTTCACATTAGGTAGTTGATTAAAACCGGTATTTGTATGCAAATACTTCGCTATTATCATCCCCTCTTCTCCTTCAAAGGTTTATTTAGCTCAATTGAAACAGAACTTGACATGAATGAATATTCCCAGTAATAATAACTTACGTTATGATATGTATTCGTTGGCCGGCAATGAGTTCGGCGTGCGGCGACCCTTGGAACCTGACGAACGGAAAAGCATTTAATCTGGGGAAGCAGGCCGGCAATACCTCACCCGAATCACTTACGCACCTATCGCCGATCCTAATGTGCCTCCACGATGGATACCTAGGTTTTTTCTGGCCGGAATTGGAGGCTGTGTGGATACGACTTGGAGATATTCGAGATGTTCGGCTTATCCTGCAGCAAAAATGCATCATTGATGCGGGGAAACGTGAGGAGGCCAGCTGCTACGCTGCTCCACCGCCTGGGGAAGCTTTGGAGCTATAAAAGGCAGGGCAACGATTATCGGCTGCTGAGGTAGGACGTAGAACTTAAGGGCAACTTCTAGTCTTACGATAATCGGTATGGCACTCGTTCTAGGGTCAGCCATATGGCTGATGAGTTCAGGTGTCTCAGCCGTCGGCCACCTCTACCCGGACTGTGGGAGCGGACCCCTAGCCAGTAATGATGTCTGCAATACGGGCCTTTCTGTTGGGCAAAGAGCTCAAGCTCTCGTAGCAGCTCTCGAGACGGAAGATAAATTTGGGCTATTATCTAGCACATCATCTGGTGTCGAAAGACTCGGGCTACCTAGCTACGAGTGGTGGCGTAGGTATCCCCCTTTTCTATCGCGGTTCGCTGTAGGCAGAGTGAATTTCTGACATCGTTCACAGAAGAAGCCCTGCATGGCGTGGCGTCCTCGCCCGGAGTGACATTCAGCGACTCCGGTGACTTTTCCTATGCAACATCCTTCCCACAGCCGATCCTCATGGGCGCCTCTTTCGATGACGATCTCATCCAAGCTGTGGCGACAGTTGTTAGCACCGAAGCACGCGCATTTAACAACTTCAATAGATCAGGATTGGATTACTGGGTATGTTCACGCGATAATTACCGAATTCTTCTCAAGTTCCTTTCTCCTCGTGGCGTTCAGAGAAGGCCAATCGGCCTATTCAGAAGGCGTAAAAATAATGGAGCCCATTAAACATCAACACGTCCTAAAATCCACGAATTAGTAGGTAGTCAATGCTAACTTACAATATCGTAGACTCCAAATATCAACCCATATCGCGACCCGCGATGGGGCCGTGGCCAAGAAACTCCCGGAGAAGACCCCTTTCATCTAAGTCAATATGTGACGGCTCTAATAAAAGGTCTTCAAGGCGGAGAAGACCCCGATGTCCTCAAAGTGATTGCCACTTGTAAGGTGAGGTCTAAATCTCTATATCCTTTATAGGGGCTAGAGGAAGTATACTAATTGGGAATTTTACCTATATATAGCACTTCGTCGCGTACGATATTGAGGATTGGCTAGGAAACGAACGCTACGAATTCGATGCGAAAGTCAGTTCCCAGGATCTGGCCGAGTATTTCATGCCACCATTTGAAGCTTGCGTGCGGGCAAACGTTGGGTCGGTCATGTGCTCATACAACGCTCTAAATGGCGTCCCAACGTGTTCGAACTCGTACATTTTACAGGATATCCTTAGAGACCACTGGAACTGGACACGCGACTACCAATACGTCGTCTCGGATTGCGATGCTATTCAGAATGTCTTCATGCCTCACAATTACCGCGACACCCGTGAAGCTGCTGCTGCCAGCTCACTCTTAGCTGGGACGGACCTCGATTGCGGTACTTACTACCAGATTCATTTGCCGGCTGCTTACGAACAGGGTATCATCGATGACGCCACGCTCGACAAAGCCGTCACGCGACTCTATGCCGGCCTCATTAAGCTAGGTTACTTCGATCCAGCCGATTCTAACCCCTACCGCTCCCTCGGTTTCTCCAATGTATCCACCCCTTACGCCGAAGACCTCGCCCGCAAGGCCGCGGAAGAAGGCATCGTGCTACTCAAAAACGACGGCACCCTACCCCTCCAGGTCTCCGTAGACAGCAACCTTACCGTCGCCTTCATCGGAACCTGGGCCAACGCGACGACGGACATGCAGGGCAATTACCAGGGCATCGCCCCGTACCTGCACTCGCCGTACTATGCCGCCAGCCAAACCCCCGGAATTAACGCCGTGTATGCAGGTGTTCCAGGAGATCCGGTAACAGACGGGTACCCGGCGGCGCTCGAGGCCGCCGCCTCCGCGGACATCATCGTGTTCGCGGACGGCCCGACGGTAGCTAGCGAGTCCGAAAGCAACGACCGCACGCTGATCCGGTGGTCGGGCGAGAGCATCGACATCATGACGCAGCTCGCCGGGCTGGGCAAGCCGTTCGTCCTCGTGCAGATGGGCGACCAGCGCGACGACACCCCCTTCCTCAACAACGCCAACGTCTCCGCCATCCTGTGGGGCGGGTACCCCGGCCAGGCCGGCGGCGACGCCATCGTCAACGTGCTGATGGGCAAGGCGGCGCCCGCGGGCCGGCTGCCCGTGACGCAGTACCCGGCGCGCTACGTCGACGACGTGCCGATGACGGACATGAGCCTGCGGCCCAACGCCGCGACGGGCAACCCGGGCCGCACGTACATGTGGTACGACGGGGCGGCGGTGCCCTTCGGCTTCGGGCTGCACTACACCAGCTTCGGCGCGTCGATCGCGGCGCCCGAGCAGTCGTCCTGGGACATCGCGGCGCTGGCGCAGGCGTGCCCGGGCGCGGCGCGCCTGGACCAGTGCCCGTTCCGCAGCGTGGCCGTCGCCGTCTCCAACACCGGAGCCGCGGCGTCGGACTTCGTGGCCCTGGGCTTCGTGGCCGGCGACCACGGGCCCGCGCCCGTCCCCATCAAGCGGCTCGTCGCGTACCGCCGCCTCCACGACGTCGCGGCCGGCCAGAGCCAGACGGCGGACCTCGCGCTGACGCTCGGCAGCCTGGCGCGCCGCGACGAGAGCGGCAATCTGGTGCTGTATCCCGGGGATTATAGCCTGCTTGTCGATGTGCCGACGCAGGCGGCTTGGAACTTCACGCTGAAGGGCGAGGCGTTTGTGCTGGATGAGTGGCCGCAGGATACGGGGGCTTGAGGATGGGTACGGGTTAGGGAAGTGCATGGTGGATATGAAAATCATTAGTTATTGAGTACTGAATAGGTACCTATTGAAATAGTTGCAAACCCCTGATCGCAGTGATAGGCCACGGAAAAGTATATCGACAATAAGAGATCATCCAGTATACAGCTAGCTCAATCTTCTTAAATCATGTACCCTGCTAGCACATCACAATCTTCTCCTCTAAGACGGTTGATAGTTCTCGTCCTTCGCCCCCTTCTCCCGTAGTACTTCGGCTACCTTGTCGAACCCGTTTTCTAAGGCTATTTGCAGAAGTGTTTTTCCATGTTCGTCCACTACGTTCATGTCGGCACCAGAGTCGATCAATAGCTCCACCCCGTTATGTTTATTAGCTTGTACAGCTAATTGCAGGACAGTCCTTCCACATCCATCCACTACGTTGACGTCAGCACCACAGTCGATTATTGACTTTAACCCCCACGGAAAGGGACATTTTGCAGACCTCAATAGAATAGTCTCGCCGTTACGATCATGTACATTAATATCGGCACCGTGATCAGTTAATAACTTTATCAGGCTCTTGTTGGAGCCTTTCATGGCCATACTTAGAGGAGCAAGGAACCAGTGAGTACCTGCGTTGACATCGGCACCACGGTCGATTAGCAGCCTAACTATGTCCTCATTTCCCCCCTTGGAGGCATGTATAGCTTGAATCAGAGGAGTTTTACCCAACTGATCTTCTGCAGAAACGTCGGCACCGCGATCAAGTAGCAGCCTAACTATGTCCTCATACCCCTCGCCTGCAGCTAAAGATAGAGGAGTTCTACCTACACCACCTTCTAGAGAAATGTCGGCACCATAATCGATTAGTGTCTTGGCTATATTTCTATTACCATGCTGCGAAGCATAATGTAGACAAGTCTCGGGACCCGACGCGTTAGGATCGGCACCGTGGTCGAGTAGCAATTTGACTATCTTATTAAAACCCCAAAATACAGCTGTAAAGAGGGCAGGGCGGTGTTTTCTGCACACAAAATTTGCATCAGCATGGTTATCAAGTAACATCTTGACCGTGTTTTTACCAGGGGTCCCAACAAGTCAAGCAAGTCAAATATGAAGCTGATTTTGACTTACACAAGTTAAATTAAGTTTAAAATAATTCTTAAATATTTGACGATTTTTCTAGCTTGGTTTGCTTAATAATCATAAAAAAACGGGTTTATGACCTATGTTCCTAGCCTGTGCATCGTAAACATCGTCGTTGATTTTTCAACTGTGGTTATTTACCCAGGTCTTATAAAACTTAATAATGTCGTATATTTCGGGGGGTTAGTAGGTTATGGTTTAGGACTTTTTTTTAGTTAAAACACCATTATACGCGTAATTATAGGTATATAAATAAAGCTCGATACCTTTATAAAATTAAACTTACTTAAGTCAAAGAAAAATTAAAATTTGACTTGCTAAATTTGACAATATCTTAGGCTTGAATTAATTTGTCTAAGTCAAGTATCAAGCAAGTCAAGTTTACGTTTGACTTGTTGGGACCGCTGGCTACGTATTTCCAAGTCCTTATATAGGTAGGTATGTAGCTTTCCACCTTTCCTAGGTCTTAGCTACCTGCTATCATTTCTTTTAGATATACTCATACAAAATTCATACCTACATACCTAACTAACTAGGTAGGTAGGTACACACCTCCAATAAATATTACAAGAATTAAGTAGGTAGGTCAGGTATCTAAGCAAGTAATGACGACCTTGGAAGTGAGACACAGATTTTAAACTACTCTAGGTACCGTACCGGGAATGGCAGGGAGCTAATAATCATTATTTTTTCGAAAAATAGTCCGGCATTATCCTAATCGTTCCTTCATTCGCTAACCATTATTGGGAGGGTGAATCATTAGCGGGCAAGTAATCATTCGCGGGCAAGTAATCATTCGCGGGCAAGTAATCATTCGCGGGCAAGTAATCATTCGCGGGCAAGTAATCATTAGCGGGCAAGTAATCATTCGCGGGCAAGTAATCATTAACCAAGCAAGTAATCATTAACGGGCAAGTAATCATTAGCCAAGCAAGTAACCATTCGCGTATTAAATTATCATTCGCATGTACAATTATCATTCGCATGTACAATTATCATTCGCATGCATAATTATCATTCGCAGGCATAATTATCATTGGCAGGTACAATTATCATTATTAAATTTAATTATAATTTTATTTCAGCCACTAATCATTAGCCACTGATCGCCAGCCACTGGTCGCTAGCCACTGGTCGCTAGCCACTGGTCGCTAGCCACTGGTTACCAATAACCGCGACCGGTTGTTACCCGCTCATATAGGAAATCTCTTAACTCCGACTAAAGGTACAAGCGACCATATTAGTACAAGAGTTATGCGAGCATATCCAAAAGTTTAATATCCCTTATATCCTTGTCAATGCAATGCATTACTTGTTTCGCATAAATCTGGTTCGTGTTAAATGTTAGTGACAAGCGCAATACACTATCAGGTATTAGGTGGACTTACCAAGTTCCAAAGGGGTCCCATGAGAAAATGTGTTATTCGAATTGAACCTTCTTACTTCAAAATATTAGCTGCGACGAACAAATGGCAAATGGATTATAACAACTTACCAATGTAATAATATTTGCATAATAACCTAGAATAAAAATAATTAATATTTTGCTCATCATTTTGATATATAACACGTACCTTGTGATTGAATTGCTGTGAGTATTAACGTTAACCTATGAAATAATAATAAAATATTAGCATGTTATGTACATCCAAGTAAAGTGTCTTTAAATAATTACCTGATCTTATACTTGTAACGTTTCCGCGCGATATTTCGAAACTATTCATATATTAGCTTAATCCATGCCGTGGTTATTAAACACTTACCATTCCATTACATCCATTTGATATCCCAATGCACAAGAAGGTATTGGCCTTTGACAGGAACGATGTAAGGTTTGCGTGGCTTAATCGCTGTAATTCCTATAATAATAGGTTCATTTTCTTCTTCCAAAGCGCGAAGGTCGAGGATTTCGTCGTCTTGTCCCGTGTATGTCAAAGGGGTTATTATAGCAAAAATATGCCGGATACCCCAAACATCGAACAAAAAAATATGGTCGACACGACCAAATTTATCATCCCGAAATTGTATGAAATCTCCTTGGCTAAAAACGAAATGTTTTTTATATTCCCTGTTGGTATGTAATAAAATTAGAATCATGTGTTATTATATTATTAAAAATCAATGCGAAAAAAACCGGAAAAAAAAAAAAAAGATAATGGAAAAAAAAGGTTGGTGAAAAAAAAAGATAATGGAAAATAAAAAAGTTAATAGGAAAAAAAAAGATGGTAAAAAAAAAAAGATGGTGAAAAAAAAAGATGGTGAAAAAAAGAGATGGTGAAAAAAAAATTTGGTGGAAAAAAAAGATGGTGAAAAAAAATAATGGTGGAAAAAAATGATGGTGGAAAAAAAAAGGATGGTGAAAAAAAAAAGGATGGTGAAAAAAAATGATGGTAGAAAAAAATGATGGTGAAAAAAAAATGATGGTGAAAAAAAATGATGGTGAAAAAAAATGATGGTGAAAAAAAAAAGATGGTAGAAAAAAAAGATGGTGAAAAAAAAAAGATGGTGAAAAAAAAAGATGGTGAAAAAAAAAGATGGTAGAAAAAAAAGATGGATTTTTTTTTTTTAATGATGAAACATATTGACGCGCTCGAAACAATTTTGCAATACGGATTAACATGTTATTGTAAAGCACTTAAGAAAAATAACGAAGAAACAACTTACTCGTCAGTGTCGAATGATAGCTTCCGAGCCCAGGTTATTAATGCGTTTAGTTCATATGCGCTTGGATGGTGCGCTTCGTAGTTGTAATCTTCGCAATAAGCAGCTCGCAGGAGTTTGATAAAATCATTCGAGGCTTGCCGTGCCCGAACCGGCAACGGGCCGTCACCCTGGGCTGTGTGGGAGCGCTTGATTATCTCCTTCGTGGGAATTTTATTGATCGTGCATGGATTGACGTGTGACTCGTTGGCTGACGGCGGAACGTCTAGCACAAATTCGTCCTGCTCTTGGAGCACTTCTAATTCGTTTTTGTCAGAGCGTGCCAATATACGACGGAATAGATTTGGACATTTCCTGTAGAGATCTTGTAGTTCTGCCGTGAGATCAGGGTCGTCGTATTTGAAAGCATTCCTGAAAATGAGCCGAAGGGTTAATTGGGTATTAAGTTTCGTCAGGAGGATTTTCTCCACGTTCGAGTAATTCGTTTCGTAAACCCGCCGCTTGAACCATCTAGATTAATGTGAAGCGTTAGCTGTAGGCTGCACTGTACTGACACTAAACGTACCGATGCCAGTCTTCTCCGGTTAGGGTATTGCAATTGACCATCATGGCGTACTCATTGGCGATATCATGAAAATGAACAGCGATATGCATGTTTGGCCGTTGGGTATTGTGCATGTACTGAAGATCGGCAATCTCGGTGGGTAAATTCGTGGCCGGACCGGCCCCGTGGTTATTTAATATGCTACCGGCGCGCGAATTAGATCGAGATGGAGCCGACACCGCCGCGCAGTAGCACAACATGTTGAATGCTTCTCGGCCTCTCCTGACGATTGCCTCCAAGTTGTCATAGTCTTCTTTTGGGGCATTATATCCCATAAGTACAGTCGCATTCTTGATTATACTCTCGAATGCCTTGATGATGACCTCGATGGGATCACCGAAGTGGCGAATCACCTCGATAAAGCGTGGTTTTATATGTTCAAGCTTCAGCCATTGTCTGAGAAATATAGGGATGCTTATGCCCCATACGGCATGTGCAGACATCTCGTAGCTTGAGAGGTGGTGTTTCGGTGACTGCAAACGTCGAGCCCCGGGTGGGAATTGGAAGACTCTAAGTGCCAAGGTATACTCATCTACCGACGGCACTGTAAATATCGCATCCCGGAGTAGGAAGTGCGATAGACAGAACAAGCCGTTGTACTCCGAGTGGCACGGGTCGAACGGACGCGTGAGCATGAGATCCAGCACCGGGGCAATGGTTTCTAATGCTGGGTGTGGGGTCACCATCCCCCACTGGGATCCATAAGTTTCTCTTCTGTTTCCTTCGAGGCCGGCCATTGTTTGCTGCATTTGCTTCACTTGCCGGTGGAAGCGGCCATGTGTGATGGAATCAAACTCTCCTGCTGATAAAGGGTCTGCAAAGGATTGTTGGCCGGTTTCAATGTAGCAATTCCGGCAATATTTATATGCCCTCGGACTTTTAAATCCGCAGTTTTCAGCTTGCTGGGGCATGTCCCCAATGAAAGCCATTGTCCAACAACAGACAAATGTCTTTACGCCGTTGATTTCCAACATAATACCCCGGTCTAACTCTGCTAGTGACCCAAGACCTTTCACGACATCTCCGAAGTCGGAACCGTGGGGACCAAGCACTAACGAAATGATGCTCCCTGAATTAAGGCGGTCATTTGCATTTAGACCGCATGGTGTAATGTAATAGCCCATTAGTGATCGATAGGAGTTTCTGAATACACCAAACCCGTCGATGAATGTCAGTACCGGCAGAGATATGACTGGTACCGTGTCCTTTCGTTGGTCCCATACGTCCTCGAATATGCTACGACCGTAGTGCTCGAGTTCGAGCTCTGCGCGGATGGGGTGGGTATGACATAGCTCGACAAGGCGATGGGTACGCACATTCTCATCATTATCACCGTCTGGTTCCATTGCGTGGCTAATAACACGACGAACGAAATAATACTGGTCGACCGACTTGGATGGGAAGCTGGGGTTGTCGTATTTCGCATACCTGATTTCGGTCTCTTTGGCTTTCCTATCACTGGGATTTTCAAGGCATTCCCCGTATTGGTAATCCTTGAAGACGTCTAGGCCAGCAAATGCGTTCTTCTCCGAGATGAAGATGTGGTCGGTATCCACGATCAGTTCATCATCTGTTAGGGGCGGCTCAACTGCAACCAAACCCTTAATATCGTCCACATTATAAGTTGAGAATGCTGGCTGGACTTTAAGGGCTATGTCTTCTTTGCTTTGATTTGTGCAGGAATTCGTTCGCATATCATAACCATATTCCGCAAGGCGTCCAATATGGAGTCGGACGGTATCGTCGCTGTCGTCTTCGATGGCATAACAGAAACATTTCTCATCATGGCATCGATAGTATATGAAATCACCCGGGAATAAGGCTGCGCCTGATGTAGTAAGATGCGGGTAGACACCAGTGGATGCTCGGACCGAGCTTGTCCAGGCCCGAGAATGGAAAAGCTCGAATGGCTTATCGACAAACAGTCCAGGACCGTGATGCATGTCCTTGGCATAAATATCCGACGAAATTATGTTCTTGATGACAGTTATGGGATCGAAGAACGTCAATTGGGTTGATGTAATAGTGACATCCTCGGGGACTGGGTCGTCTTCTTCCTGAGTTGTGTCGGGAGAGCAGGTATCCTGAGAATCGCGCCTGTTCCTACCCTTTCCCTTTCCCTTTCCCTTCCCTTTCCCTTTGCCCTTGCCCTTGCCCTTGCCCTTGCCCTTGCCCTTGCCTTTGCCTTTGCCTTTGCTCTCTAATGCTTTGATTCGTCGTTTCAATTTTTCGATGGCTTTGGCACGACGAGTGCGAGATTCTGTTGGTATCTTCTCTGCCTTGAGGGGAATTTGTGCTTTGCGCATGTCCATGATGGGCAGCCTCCTGCGAAACCTGTTTACGAGCGTGGACAACTGTTTAGGCAGTTCGGTGATGCACCTAGGAATACCGCCAGATTCATCTCGTATAAGGTGTAACACCTCGAGAAGCGATTCCCATTGATCTCGACTGAGACCATATAAGTCAGCAAGCGCTGCGACGCCCTTTTCAAAAGCCGAGGTTTCAATACTCTTGTTCTGGTGGATGTGTACTAGCTCCGATGTATCCAGAATGCGTGGCCTATCTATACCTGCGATGCTTTGCGATGGCGTCCCATCTAGCGTTGCAGATGTGACAATACTAGCATCACCGTCGATTTGGTCGAATGGCAGATTTTCGGGGTCTTGTATATCGAGATCGAAAGCCTCGTTGTAATTGGCAGCACCAACCATGTCGAGGGGGTTAGGTTGCACAGTGCGATCTTCCACCTCCATTGTACCGCCATCACGGACATCGTCTAAATTGATAATCACTGTTACTCGGCGTCAGAACATGTGAACCAGCGCGAAAACCTTCGGGAAAAACTATGAGCAAATAATGACTTACTATCGGGCATGCCAATCGAAGAATCGGTTTCATAACCCCCGTCGCTCATATTATCAATGGAAAGATCGATATCGCGCGCGCTTTCCATCTCCGTGCTTACCACAATGCAATCATCGCCTCCGTTGTCACCCACGGAATGGGCATCGTCATCAGGCATAGGAAGAGCATCGTCGTCATCCGATCCCATCGTAATATCATTGGAGCTATCTTGCATATCGACGTTTTCGTGTTGCTCCGCAGCTTCTACCGAACCCAGTTGACCATACTGCGCGAGATTCCTTCGCGGTATCCTATCTCGCGCGAGCCGTTGCCTAAACCTAGTTCGTCGGCTAGGCATTTTACCTTGCAGCAGGTTGCGAATGTATTGTTTGTATGGGACTTGGGATGGTGTTAACTGCAAGGTAAGTGTGAATTGTTTAAATTGTGAAGTATAAGGTGCAAAATAATAAAAAAGGGAATGGGATGTGATGGATGTATTTTGTATGATTGAGGGTATGGTGGGCGTTAACGAAAAAAAAAGTTTGGGGTTGAGAATCTTGATTTTTTTCGTGATTGAGAGAGTTGAGGTTTTTAAGATTAGGAAGATTGAAGATTGAAGATGAAATATGTAGTAGTTGTTGCGGCGTTGCATGAGACGAACAACCCCGCATGCGTTGGTTGCAGTGGGGTTTATAGTGATCGCAACTGCCCCGGATGTTGAGCGACCCAGTACATACGACGAAAGATCAGATACTAATGGTTACTACAGACGTCACTACAGTCGCAATTGCCCGCACCTGTAAAACTATAGCGGTCGTAGCTGCCGCGTACAGTAGAGGGCATCGCCGCCTTACAGATAGGCCAATCACATAAGACGAAAGATCAGACTTCCATATTTGCTCCTGCACACTTCGACTAAGGTTAGAAACCCACATCCAATTTACTCCGTATGAACATTCCTGTTCGTACATTTTAATTTAGCAGTCAACACCTTATCGCCGATATTACTACGGTGCTATTACTTGAATATACCAGACAATGCCGACGCCGCACGGTGGCACAAGCCGTCGAGCTGGCCCGGTTCCACCGAAGGCTGGCCAGCGCCCAACACCGTCGAATTCGAACCGCCCTAGCACTGCTGGCACTGCTGGCCCTGCTGGCCCTGCTGACACTGCTGACACTGCTGACACTGCTGGCCCTGCTGGCCCTGCTGGCCCTGCTGGCACTGCTGGCACTGCAAGCCAAGCAGACACCGATATTGCGATCTCACACGCATCGGGTCCGTCCAAGAAGAATTTGTCGAGAAGGGTCATAGGAAATCTGGATATGTCGGTCGAAATTGCGTATCCCGATATGTTCCTGGAGCCGACTCGCAAGAACCTTGCCAAGATTTTATCCACGGATAAGCCGAAAAATATGGTTTACCCATTCAAGGAAGATGATGATAGTGACCCTATGCCATTCGTCAAAATGAAGGCGCTGCTCAATGTGGAGGTTACGAAACACTTCATCACATTCGGGACTGGAAAATTCATCGGTTCTGTCATCAAGAATTTGTTCCCTACCCTGAATTGCTCCACCACAACCTTTAGAGAGTTACGGAGATATGGCCTCGAGGCAATAGCCTCGCTCAAACACGACTTTTTGTTCGGTAGATTATATGTAAGTTGAGCTCGCTCTTATTATGACTAAGCTGTATATTAATCTGCTATTAGGGATACACCAATAGTTTGATAGTGCAATTCCCTACCGAGACAGCAACTGATAACCTGGACGATCTACGCGATTTCATCGGTGCCAGGTTTGATATCAACTTGGCTAAGATGATATTTGGCCGTACTCTTAAGGTACTCGACATCGAAAAGACGCTATCTAATCGCATGTCCCTTTCTAGCTGGTATCTGCGACAGGTATATAATACCTTCGCAATCAAGTTAATCCCGCTTATTAAAGCGGAGGCCAAGATGAACCCCGGCATTGCATGGGACACTAGAGACAAGAAACAGTGGCGGGCGGACTCGACGCACCGTGATGGTATAATTGAACTATTCGATAAGATGTCGATCCACATTAGATTCAAAGACGTCGAATTGCACACCTTCAAATGGAAGGAGTTGGATGCTGATACATCTGTGCCTGTGTCCCACAGCAGTGGTGCACCAAGCCAAAATGCCACTAAGATTGCAGAGGCAATGATTCTCGAAGGACCTCCGCCACCCGGTTCGCCAGACCATGCCCAGGATGACCTGGATGATATGGATGCCCAGGATGATATGGATGCCCAGGATGATATAGATGCCCAGGATGACCTGGATGCCCAGGATGATATAGATGCCCAGGATGATCTAGATGATCTGGAAACCGATCAAGAGGTCGAACATGGACCTCAACGATCTGGAGAGAGCTCCCCATTAAGCGACTCGTTTCCGTCACCTAGCAAACTAATCGGAACGCCTAAACGACAGACTACCGATGGTGAGACGTTAAGTCCCGGAATGTCGGAGATGCGACTCGGATCCGATCGTATGAACACTAGCCAATCGGCGGCACCTTTACTGCCCACACCCGGTCTAGGCAATTTCGGCACTAATCCACCCACGCCCACGCGGACGGCTCAATCGGGCAATGGCCAGCCTAGAGCTCCCATGCCCAAACCGATCAGAAGAAAAGGATACGCGGGTAGTGGAATTGATGATCCGGAGGTCGAGCCTCCTGAGCCTCGTCGTTCAACACGTGCAGCACGTAGTAGTCAGCGTAGCGTTGACAACACCCGTGATACTAAACGGCAACGAACCGGTAAGGGTGGAGTCACGAAGAAAAAAACAGGCTAATATTTTGAAACGATACAGATACCAGTACTGGCGAGGCTCATAGACGGAGCCGTCGTAGGACCGACGATGGGGTTTATAGGCACTGTGACGATGATGCTGACGATGAAAATGGTCTTTATGAGACTGATGATACGATGAATAGAACGCCGAGTCCGTTAGAGGATCTTTCACGTTTGGCTGCCATATACCGTGGCGGATACGATTGAAATTCATTAAGGTTTATGTTATTGTACCCTCCTCAATTACGTGATGCATCAGCTATAGACGGTAGAATTAAAAAGTTGATCATGGCAATAATCTGTGACCTCGCCATCGTTTCTGAGAATAAGTCGTAACTTCACGTGCATGCCCCTGAGGGCATTATTGCGAACTTCTTCGGGAATCCTACTCCATGCCTTTTCTAGTTGAATTTTGCGATTTTCCAAGCTCACCCCATTCGTTTTATAGTTGCTTTCCATGTACCAATCCATCCAACCCCATAGATTCCGCATGAGGTTTAAGTCGGGGCTATTAGGGGGAAACTGTAGAGTTGAGAGCAGTCGGCACTCATCTAACCGAAGTTTACTCCAACCGGCAGTCTCAGCCGTCGTGTTGTCCATTTGTACCCAACTACCCACATCACTCATGGTTTTCTGGTCGAGTAACGGTACAATGTCGTCGACGTATTGAGTGGTCGTTATAGCCTTGTTTGTTACATCCCAGATGCAACAAGGGCCTAAGCCGTGTACCGAAAAGCAACCCCAGATCATCACTTGGCCATTGCTCTGTTCTTGAACGCGATCCCATTCCATAGGAGTCTCGCATTGGTCGACGGTTGTCCAAGACTTCCACTTGGTACGGTCAGTTACTAATGCCGTGCCGTTGAAAAGAACATATCGCATGCTAGCATTGACCCAATCATCCTGGTTTGGCCACTGTCTTAAACAATCCCGAGCGAATTCGATGCGTTTGTCTCGTTCAGCTCGTGTTAGTTTAATATTGCGGCGCCATATGCCGAGCTTGTACCCGAGATCCCGCATAGTTCGATCGATTGCCTTCGGCTCGAAATGAGATGTTTGCAGGACAGTCTGCCATAGTTGTTCCCACGGTATCTCTCGATTCTTGACATGTTTGTCAAGAAAAGCTTTCACTTTAGCTTTCTCCTCATCAGAGGGATAGTTGAGGGTGCGCGGTATGTCGTAACAACAGGCGTCCTAAACCTGTCTCGTTGCATAACCCAATTTATCCGCTATCTGCTCAATCGTCCAGTCCGCTTTACGATACAATGTACGTACTTCCATGCGTTCATCCTCGTCTAGGCGACGGTGATAGGCTTCTCGCATTTCGCCGGCTTCGTTTAAGTTAGCATGGCATACTATTTCATGAACCGATTAAAGACTTATACCATTAATACGATCTGCGTTTGGACCAGCAGCTTCTGAAGACGTATGATGGAAGTTTACAGGACTTGCCATTTTGGGTTTGAGAAAAACAATACACACTGGGGGTATACCAGAATGTACAGTTGAGTTGGTTGTTTCTAAATATCATGAACGGTATGAATTGATTGATGAGCACGGGGTAAGATAGTTGGATGCACGGACAGAACATCCACTTGCTTGAAGGTAGCCCCACTAAAAGGCGAGTAATGATTGTTTTGTGGTTTATAATAATGGTGGCGGCTAATGTTTATTATATGGTATAATGATTATTGCGATTTTTTAAATTTTTAATGGTTATTTTTAATGTTTAATGATTATCCTTGAATAATGATTCTTGTGTGGTTAATGTTTATTATAAAAGTTAATGCTTAATATGAAACGTAATGATTAATGCGATTTTTGAAAATTTATAATGATTATTTTCAATTATTAATGGTTATTCCCGAATAATGATTCTTGTGTGGTTAATGTTTATTATAAGGGCCAGTGCTTATTGTGGGGCGTAATGGTTAATGCAATTTTCGAATATTTGTAATGATTATTTTAAGTTTTTAATCATTATTTTAAGTTTTTAATCATTATTAGCTCCCACTATTTCCCGCTATGGTAGGTAAGTAAAGCTCATACCCCAGAGATATGTTACCGTCGTTGCCACCAAATCTAACTCGATACCCAACCCTAACCCTAACCCTAAATCAGCAGAAATGAGATCTAGCATATCAACATCCTCCTCAGCTTCCTTAGTACCGGAAGACGTAGCAGCTGCGGCAGCACCAGACGCACCACTAAGCTATCCTATACGCATACTAGTACCCATCAAAATTATTAAAACCTAGATCACCGGAGGGTCGCTAAATAGATCCCGGGTATTTTGCCATCCTCGGCCACACTGCCATTAATACCTACCTACCTAGGTAGTTAGCATATAATGCATCTTCTTTTTATCTTTCTTGTCCATAGGTGCAATATATTCGATGGCATATAACAGTTTGTTGGTATTTAAATTTTTATTGATAGAAAAGGCACACTTTTTTATAGCAGAAACTAACCTAATCAATGAAGCCATTGTTTTCGGTGTAAGAGCCGCAGCCTAGAAGCTCTATCATATCATTAAGGTAACCCACCGTTCCTCAAACTCTCATCGAAGCCTCGTCGAACTTCAAGCACAGTCTCAATGTGACCTAGCCTAAGAGGTACGCCATCAAATCTAGCCAACGTTCTCGCCGTATTAACAGCATTGGCGATTTCTCTTCCGTTCAGCTTGGCAGTCACTAAGAAGTCGATTGTCTTATCAACATCTATCTCTTTCGCATTTACAGGCACGTTCTTGAGACAATGCAGCCAGATGCGCTGGCGCACCTCGATCTCTGGTGGCGTGTAGCTAAGAGAGAGGTGGATTCGGGACTTCATGGCGACATCGAACGAATTCACGCGGTTTGTCGTTAGGAAGACTATGCCGCCAAAGTATTCAAGTTCTTTAAGGAAGACTAGAATTGATATGTTAGAAGTGCATTAAATGTAGGTACGCAATACGCAGGGAAACTTGCCAGCAACCAAAGAATTCCGTTCGGTGCTTCCAATCTCTCTTCGGGCCTCTAGAAATACATCGGCCTCGTCGAGAAGAACCACTGCCTGCCAGATTGTTGCGTATTGAAGAACTTTCTTAAGTTCCTTCTCAAAAGATGCGGAACCAGATATGAAACTTCATCAAGTTAGCGAATACGTAGATAAGTCTATGATCGAGAGATAAAGCTTACTTTCCGCCCTTACTAAGCTCACCAACGGAAGTAGACACAAGAGCTTTCCTAGTCCCCTCCGCAGCCGTCTCGGCAGTTAATGTTTTTCCAGAACCGGGTGTTCCGTGGAGCAAAACAACAAGGCCTTTGCCTTTCTGCTGCATGGAATCACGGGGCTTCCTCGAGTACGCATGGGACGAGATAAGAGCCCGGAGGAGATGCTTCTCCTTATCCGGGAGCACCAGGGAGTCCCACGCTTTCGGGCTCCACTCTACGTCGCGGATGTAGTCGACGAAGAATCGGCACCACTGTTTGCGGCCGAGCGAGTAACCAAGGGTGTACGGAGGGCACTGTACCGGCTCAGGGTCCATCCTCTTAACTCGAGCCTTACCTAGAGGTTGCTCCTCGCCAAAGGTCTTTCGATCTAAGACTATCCGCCCGGTTTCAGTGTACGGGAGCCATACCCCGCGAAATTTACACTGCGACGGGTCGTAGAAATCGAAGGGCGGTTCTTTAAGCCATTCGGCTGCGCCATCTACATTTGTGTTAGCTGATAGTTTTTTTTAAAAAAAAGATTTCGAGGCTTCAATTTTAAGGTCCTTCTATGGTTTTCTTTTGGCCTGGCTAAGATAGATAAAGCGACTGAGAGCTACTGTGGTTCTTGGGGAGAGGCAAAGGAAACGTTCGGAAAGGGGTACTCTTGTACGTACCATAAGCCATAGTGGAAAGATCCATCAATGCCAAAAACGTTTCGCCGCGAAACCTAAGGCGGCGCTCAAGACTATCACCTTCTTTCATAAATTTACGTGGGTAAATTTCCAGATCAGTGATTGGGACCGGATTTCCAGCGGGGAACTTAATCCTTTGATTCATGCTAACAGAATGTGTAGCCTGGCCTACAACTATGCCGTTGTGGTCTGTATAAGTGCAGTGAACCTCAAGGTAAGGGCCAATGTCCAAGTTCTCCTCGTACGCTGTTTTCTGGCATACCATAAGCCAAGAATGACCGTTGACTTCAGTGTACATAATGTCACCAGGACGATATATGATCCAGGCATTGTCGTAGGTGATTTGTTGCTTATGTATCATCTTGAGAACTCGCTCGAGATCAGGCTTAATCTCATGGTCCATGAACTCGAAAAGAAGATCTAGATGCTCCTGCACGGTGGCGTCTGTCTGTGACCATCGATATTCATGTAATTCATCCCAGTAGTGAACTAGCATCTCGAACGGGCTGTGCAGCTCCAAAGAAGAAGTAAAATCAGATGGTACAGCGATATATGATTTGATTACTTCGCGGAAAGCTTCCTGGATATACGGAGAATTTACTTGCAGCGTGATCTTGCTTGGCTTGTTTTCTTGGAATTTCCTTCTGATGACCAAAGCATAGGCACTATCTTCGCCATAAGAAGTGCCTTTGTTAAAGGGGTCCGAGGTGGACTCGATAGAGCTCAGACCATGTTTAATAGTCTCATGGTAGGCCTTGAACTCGCACTTCCCACCGAGAGGCATATTCGAGCAAGTGCCATTTGTTTCGGTATTACCCTGGTCAATTTGATTTGAAGACATACTGTGTAAAATAAGAGTATCGGCAGCAGTTGTAGTAATTATGATAGTACAGTGGTAGGTATCAAGACACCACAAAACCGAACTACAAGTAGAAATTCTGTAGATTCCACAAGAGATGTAATCGAAGTCCTAACACACACATACCGTTTCGATTCATGTTTGAATCAGGCTCTCGCCATATGTGTCTCAAAATCACTGAGACTGCCACGTATGTTACACTTTGCCACAATCTATGCGAGTTTGTCCCAGCCTGCTTATGAGCCGTCTTATGAGGGCAGCGATATGAGGCTGCTTTCTAGCTGCAACGCTCAGCCTACCTCATAGGTATATATGTGCATGTTCATTGGATCGCATGTACATACATACCCGTACCTACCCGCTATGCAGGCACTTACAATTATCAGCTCATCCACAATACGCAACCCCGCTCAGCCCGCCTTAGGTTCTGCAGCCGCAAGGACCCGTGGACGCAAACCGAATACCTGGTTGGGTAGGTAGATTTCATGACGTCATAACCACTTTAAATGCGTACTACCTAGTAGGTACCTAAACGTACGATAGGTAATTCTGATATATGTATTTACTTATTAGTTTCTAATCATAGTCACATATTCCAACATGAGAGATTAATAAGTAAACATCTCATAAAGACTTGATATTTTCATGATATTCGCCGACTTGTCTAATCCTTAGACCAAGAATGTGTGTGTGTGTGTGTGTGTATGGTAGTATCAATCAGCTACCCCCAATTCCGTACTATTTTTACACGTGTGTACTAGGTAGTAGAAGGCTGCTCAGGGGTGAAACTAAGACTAACTAGGTACCTATGGAGACCCCCATCTATTAAATTCGGCCGATAAATTTAATGCAGCAGCCTCTTTACATCATGGCGTGGCCGTCAATTCCGATGACCTTGCCGTTGACCCATTCACCATCTTGAGATGCCAAGAAGCAAACGACACGGGCGATGTCGATGGGAAGACCGACACGGCCGAGAGGCGACCACGTGGAAGCGAACTATGAATATCTTATTAGTCATTTTATAACCATGGAGTAAAGAATAAGATGCGGGGAAAATAAAGATGACTCACCTCGTCAACCTCTTCATCTGCCAGCTTGTCGCCGTTGGGGATGTACTCCCGGCACACGGCGTGGTACATGTCGGTCTTGATGCCGCCGGGCGCGACAGCGTTGACGGTGATCTTCTTGTCGCCGAAGTCGATGGCCATGCAGCGCACGAAGGTCTCGATGGTTCCCTTGCTGCCGGAGTAGACCGCGTGCTTGGGCACGCCCTTGGCCTGGCCCGTGATGCTGCCCATCATGATGAGGCGGCCGCCGACCTCGAGGTGCTTGTAGGCCTCGCGGGCGACGAAGAACTGGCCACGGGTGTTGACGCCGAAGACGCGGTCGAACTCCTCGGGCGTCACGTCCTTGACGTGGCCGAAGGATACGACGCCGCTGTTGGAGCACACGATGTTGAGCTTGCCCCAGACCTTGACGGCCTGGTCGAACAGGCGCACGATCTGGTCCACGTCCGAGACGTTAGCCTTGATAGCCGCCGCGTCCGACCCGCTCTTCTTGATCGCCTGCACCACCTCCTCGGCCGACTCCGAGCTGTTGGCGTAGTTTACGATGACCTTGGCGCCACGGCGTCCGAGCTCGAGGGCCATCTCGCGACCGATACCACGGCCTGCATTAGCGCGTTAGCTAGTCCTGTTCATTGCATTGTCCATTCGACAGTAAAATTTTCGTCAAATTCATGAAAATGCTTTTCAATACATTCGGACTTTGCCTGGGGGTGCCCGCACCCGGACGCCACAGCTGTGGTCTCGGAATGCAAATAGCCGCCGAGAGGTTTTCTCCTGGGCATTGTTCAAGCCCCGACGTATGGGTCGGGTTTCAGAGCGCCTCCCCACGAAATAAAACAGGAAAATTCAAACTCCACTTATTGGAAATAATCAGATACGTACCAGCACCGGTGACTAGAGCTACCTTGCCCTCAAGAGAAGCAGATGCCAGACCCAGAGGACCCGGGATGGCATCGTACTTGCTACCTTGCTTAGTGGCACTAGGCATCTTGAGTATAGAAACGTTATCAGGTAGAAAGCGGTCGAGAGATATATGATAAGTCGTTAGATGATGTTGGCGTCGAGGAGGCTGTATATGGAGTCTGATGAGGCGGTGTTTGTTGCAGAGAGGTGAGTTTAATGAGCAATCTAGGTAACTTCCAGGAGAGAGGCGCTTTGCTATATAAGGGCGTATTCGTCGCGGCCATCCCAAACATGCGCATAGCGCCATTCGAGGAACAGTTTACGGACCATGTTGGAGACATACCGAAAGGCGTCGGACATCGTGTTACCGAAAAGGGGAACATGTTGATGGCCCATTTTAAGTTCTTGCTAATACACCGGCCTCCATTATCTAGGAGGTCCGGTACACCACAGAGATGTAAGTTATTGGATAACCATTTCACGTGTATCGCCTCAATTCGCCGTTCAACGCCACGTAAGCCATAAAGGCATAAAGAAGTTAACACTACGAAGTCGACACTCTAGTACACCCGCACTCACGGAAAATAGCGATATTGACACTAGTTAGAAATGATTATAAGTTGATGTACGGCGTAAATGGGGTTGTCGGATACAATTGGAGTCCATTGTATTGGTGCTTAACATTAATACCGGGATCTAATACCGGATCTCGGGTATTCACACATTGAAACTGCATTGCTTTGTGTAAATGATTGTTAGCAAAAAGATCTAATTGTACTATTCTACGTACAATTCTACCAATATCGAGAATGAAGTACCGGAGGCGTTGTCCGGACTGTAGCGGCCTACGGGTCTGCACTGTACAGTGTGCAGGTTGTTGGTGTGACATGTCTAAAGTTGTATCACTGTGTGGCTTTGCTAGTCGGCGCCAGGGATGGCACCCAAGGGGTAAATCCTTGGCTACAGGTCCAGATCCATTACATTTCAGCGCTACAGTCTTACACACACACATAAGATCTGTAAAAAAGAAACAATTCCTTTACGAGGTAGAAAGGAATAGGACATAAGATGACAATTGTAAGCGAGGGCTGATGCTAAGGCAGCCACACTTAGTGTTCCTACACATGTCACATGAGCAACTTTCTGAACAGAGGTTTAACGAAATGCTGTGGAACAATGTATATACCTATTTTTGGTGCGAGATCAGATTCGGTATTAGCTGGCGAGTGCGTCCACTACGGTCGGTTGGAGGTTATGTCTAGGACTAGGCACACAAACTGACGATGATATTCAGCCAGTCTTCGACATAACTCCGAATCCGCACCCACAGAACGTAAAGGATTAATAGTAGTGAGACATTTATCTTTTAAGGGTTGGTTGCTTGTCATCCTTCCTTAAACGGCGAGACAAATGACATCCTATTAAAAGTATCATATATACAATTTTGCTCAATTTATCCCCAATACCGAAATCCAAATCCCAACACTCAGGATAGTGTTAATCTATTGTATGAAAACTACTTCTCTTTCGAAGAAGTAGACGCTTTTGACATAAATATTTGAGCAACCATCACCCGTGCTAATGCCGAACAATAATAAATACGCATTGGTAAGTCTTAATGATATGCATGGTTCTAGGACTACCTACTTTCTACCTTAAAATAAGCTCGCTGATTGTAATCATACGGGTTGTAATAGTAGTAAATAACTCGTGAAGATTAATACTATATGATGATCAGTCTTGAGTCTTTTCTTCGGTCTTGCAATAACCGTTTCACCTCTTCTAGAACCCCCCCAAAATAGTACTATACAAGTTTTAAACCGCAGAATGTATTTAATATTACACTACCTCACATTAGGTCTTATTAAAATAAACTGGTTAATATGTGGGTGGACTTAATAATAGTTACTTATGATTAGATACGCTTTAATAGAACAGTCGATTGAAATCTGGAAGTGGTATCTAATACCTCGAATTAATAGACGCTGCCAAAGTTATGACTAAAATTCTTTACCTACCTAACTAGGTATTAGTTAGGTAGGTATAAGTAGGTACTTCTCAATATTTAAACAGCACGCTATTAATTTTGGTACGATTCCAATTGCAATGCTCCGGCTAACCTAGGCTTCTTAGTCACTGCAAGTATCGTTGTTGAACCTACTTTTTCTCGGAAGAGACCATCGATCTTACCCCGAGTTTAGAAGCCTGATAATCCCGGACCCACCTAGAGAATCAACGCCGGTCCGGACACGGAAGTCGTCTTATAACCTTGCAAACTGGCCGGGGACATGATAGACATTCCCATTTTAAACCCGATGAACGAGTAAATCGTAAACGTTGAGGCTATAAAAACATCTCATAACTTACCTATGGAAGTACTTGATAGACTTAGGTAGAACTATACATGAAAGATAATCCGGTCAAGTTACTAGGAAATTTAATTATCATTATTTGATGAAAGTTCAATTGTAGGCAAGAAGGTTGAATTATGGGCAATTAAGGTTGAGCCTTTTCAGCCATTGCCTACCTAGCAACACGCAGTTGCCTCCAAGCCGATTGAATAGGTAGGTATAAATATGATATATTTGATAACGAAACCTCTTAATAATTAATTTACGTTGATACCTGCCCGTACACTATTCAAGAAATCCAGCTTACGAACTTCAATCTACAGTATCCATCAAAATGGACGCTCTTCTCTTATTAATCCAGGTCGCCTTATTATACGATCAGGTGGTAGTTATATTCGATCGAGTGATGGCATGGCAGCCATCTGTTTACATCGACCAGTATGCTTCAGAACTCTTAGCTCCGATATTAGGGCCAGATCCACCAGCATTTAGCGAAGAATTTGTCGCATTGGTTCAATCGCAGCACGCTCTGTGGTGCAGTCTTTTCTATATCTACCTAGTTGTAGTTAACTAGGAATGTTCCGGCCTAATGTTACCAATATCGTGGGTGATCTCCGCTACGGCGCAGTTTCTTCAAGAACAAGTACCCGAGTTAACGAGAAGGCAAAGAGCCTGCAGCATCTGTGCCCGCGATAAAAAAAAATAGACTTACGCCCGAAGGCCGAACTCGACAAGCTATATCATCAAAATGAACGATAACATAGATTCGTTTTGTCAGCCGAGGACTAGACAACTGAATTCGGATGTTCGACAAAGACGCGAGCTCCGAAACACGTGTTTTAGCAGCACCGCCACCCGGACCTGGATCGAAAATGTGGATCATCGGCAAGCCCGAGCTAGACCTTCGGTCCCGAGTCTTACCATCTGTACTATGATGTTTTTGGAGCATATGTAGGGGGTCGACTTCTAGAAGCTGCCGCTCCTTCCTCGAGTGCTTAGGAGGCGTAGCACAAAGGGTTGGATCTTGCGGCTGGACGGTGTACTTGGTTGGGGTAGGCCCCATCGCAGGGGTGAAAAAAAAAAAAAAAAGCTTCGGCGACATATGGATAAACATTCAGGAGGTTGATATTCTTTCGCGTTTCCGATAATTAACTCGATTTTTTCTTAGATCATGTAGATTTCTAGTTTCAACTTGCGAGCTTCGCAATTAAGAACTAGCGATCTGATTGGTTGAATTGTGTCAGCGTGTACCATTTCCGGAAGTTACCACCCCGGTCCAGGTGAAGAAAACCCGCCAACCCGCCAATTCCTCTTTTCGCATGATTGCAGACCCACTTATAAGCAGGGGTGCGCTGTAAGTTACAGGGCTTACAGCGCTGTAGCTCACTCCCTGAAAGGAAATAATATCACGTGACCACCTTTCTTATGACTCGGTTCAAGCTTGATATCTCACAAAGATCCGCAATTTCAGCTTTCAACACTTAGATTTTAATATACCAAGTTGAATCAATCGAAAGCCCTCAATTCAGGGTATCAATAAATATAAATATTACTTATATTGAATAAATATTCGTTGCGTTGTTGTAGCTTCAAATGGTTGTGCGGGCACGTATCTTAGAAAGTTAATAGCCTTATTCGTACGATATCTTAAAACGTAGGTATCGGAAAGGTATGTAACTTATATTAATCGATTTATCTAATTGAGAGCTATATATATATATAGATTTATAAGTTTAATTAGTTACGTACGGCGGGTTATTAAGGTATAAAGCCGATCGAGCGTGTGGTCGCATACTTAATAAGGAATTGAGGGCATAGATCTAATTGGTTGATGGTCATGGCGAGTGCTTCGCAATTTGATTGGCTCATTTTTTATAGAAGGGTACTCGCTGGAGCTTACTGCGGCTACAGTGGGTTTTAGCGCTGTAAGCCTTGTAACTTACAGCGTGCCCCTGTTAAAAGTGGGGTTTGTCATCATGCGAAAAGAGGAATTGGCGGGTTGGCGGGTTTTCTTCACCTGGACCGGGGTGGTTACCCCAATAACTGCTCCAAATCGCAAAATTCCTCTTTAACGATAGAAATCGCAATAAATCGCGAAGCCAGCGCTGCTGTGGCGTCCTTCACCCCTCTTTTTAACCAACACGCAACCCATCCTCAACATCCTCACCTTCTTCATCATTGCTACGTCCTCTTCCTATTAACAGGGCCCTGCCACGGGCGCAGCACGACCGGTATACCCCCGATCGCGTGCGGTTCCCAGATCTTCTCGCCTTCGTCCTCGTCCTTGCCTTTTTTACACATCATGAAATTCATCGTGCATCCCCTGTGCCCCGTCACGTACAGCACGGCGCTGGCCGGGTCGTCGACGAACAGGCTCATGACCGCGTCCCCGGAGGGGTACTGGCTCCGTGCCTTCAGCCCCAGCCAGCCGTCGTAGCTGCTTAGCCGGCGGCCGGGCAGAAGTCGCCAGCCCATGGTCGAACGGCCCAGGCCTCCCTCCCCGGAAGCCATGAGGTCGTAGAACAGACCCATCGTAAGCACGCCTTCCCCCGCCTCCCCGCCTCCACCTCCGTCCCCATCGGACGGCGGATGCGGAGGGATCTCGAGCTGTTTATAAGTCATGCTCGTGCCCCCGTACACCGTCAGAGTCTTCACAACATCCAGCCTTCTAATCCCAGGATTCACGCCCCACGTCATACTCAAGCGCCTCCAACTTGCATCGGGTCTTAGATACGGGTTTCCGCGCATGTCCTTATTCCGCACCACTTTCTCCATTCCCTCTCCCTCTCCCTCCCCCCCCCTCTCTCCCTCTCCCTCTCCTTTACCGGTGCAGCTGCCCTTCACCCAGGGCAAGTTCCGAAACTGCCCCCAACGATTCTCCAAGCGGCCCTCGCGACGCTCCGCGACCGTGCATATGATGCCGCCGAAGGGGCGCCAGAAGACGGGATTTATAGAATCAAGGCCTAGACACGCGGTTTGGTGCGTGCTAAGAGAGTAGTGCGTTAGGATGTGCTCTATGGCCGCGCGGAAGCGTTTGCATACTCGCTGGGCGATGAGGAGCGCGGCTAGGTCCTCGTCTGCGAGGAATTCTAAGATGAGGGAGAGGGTCTCGCAAGGTAATTGTGAGAGAGACATTTCGAGATTTTCTCATTTGTTTGAGATGAAAATTGATTATGTGCTATGGTTGATGAAGGTGAGTTGTGAGAGCTAAATTGGTTGCCTGAGCAGGTAGAAAAGGGGTGGGGTAAATACGATACGATAAGTGGAGGAAGGGGCTGAGTGGACTGTCAGTCAACGAAAGGGGGCCAAGAAGATGACTCATGTTCTTGAATCCTTTGGAGTTGAAAGACATGGATAATATCTTCCAATGGTATGATTGCATTTGATAGTGTTGTACGGGGAAGGGCGATCAATAACACTGGCTGTTTTCGGTTAGCATTTATGTTCACCCTACTAGGTACTTCATATTCCACAGCAACATTATCTGATATATATCACGATAAAAATGTCTCAATGAAGAGTTGTGAATAATCGTAATGTGGTGATTTGTTAAGAGAACCTTGTCTATGCAAGATTATACCTGTTTGTAGAAAGCATACGTATCACACGTTGATATTGTCCTGTAACCCAACAACACCTGAAAGGGACAATGATAAACTCCTCAAAGCCTTGACAGGCTATCAGCATAGCTCCCACAGAGGTCTGGGAAGATCTGCCTGCACTGGCGTCTCATGCCCCGTCTTCATCTGCACGTAGACGACCTTGCGCTTCGGGTTGCCCATTAGGATGGAGCGAGAGTTCAAGCCGTAATAATCAGAGATCGAATGCGTAATCCACCGTCTACCATCGGGTTAGTACATATAGAAATCAAATAGGGGTGATTCTGAGTCATACCTGAATGCACTATCGGTGTCGTTCCCTAAGGCATCAAAGATCATCCCCTCATCCTCGGTCTTGCCTTGGGTTTCTCGTTTAGCCTTCTTCCACCCCTCTCGCATGCTGCCATCCCGTCCAACGAACACAATCTCCTCGTCTTCTGTATCATCTTCGCTGTTCGGGGACACAGGCTCCTTTACAAGTTCCTGGTCGACCAAATATTGTCGGACGGGTTCCTCAAGCGAACGGACCCAGGTTTTCACAGCAGGAGTCTTCTTGGCGCGCTGGAATAGTTCACGAGGGACTCGGCCGGTAACATGCTCATCGCCTAGTGTTCGGGTCTGCATCTGCTTACGACGGGCCGCTACAGCTTTCTTCGCTTCGACCTCGGCGCGAACTCGTTTGTCCCAGGCGACTGCGATTTGATAAGGGATGTGGTTCACGGGATATAGAGGACGGGGCTCCCAATCGAAAGGCTCCGGAGGCTGTGCATTTGGCACGTGAATCAAACGGTCTGTAGAAGGGCATATCACATTAGTCACGCCATTATGCTGTTTATTGGGAATACATAGATAGAGTATGATGAATAATTGTAGCTGATAGATGAAAGTACGTACCATTTTCCCAGCGTCGTCGCTGTCGGCTACCCTCCTTACCCTTGAGTACTGCCTCTCGTCTTTTCTGACTATCGCGACGAGACAGTGGGCGTGGCGGTGGTGTAATCGCAGTAGACTTGGAACGAGGATCTTGGATGGTGATGGATGCCTTCTTGGATTCCTCATCTAATGGGATTGATAGCGGGGTACCAGTACCGCGGGCGATTGGTGATATGCTGAGCGACTCGAGTGCAGATGTCGTCCATGATTCGATGTCAACACCCAACGGTGGATTTGTAGACGGCGCGTTCGAATTTGATGATTGATGTGATTCCTGTTGCTGTTGATTCGAATCGGTCGTGGTGGCCGCAAGTTCCGGAGGCGGCGGGACAGCACTGTAGATTGCCATTGTAGCGATAACGGAACTCCGCTTGAAGCTGTGTTGGAAGATGGGTCAAATGCGTGATAAGTAGAAATGAATACTATCTAATATTCCTAAAGGAATAAAAAAAACTTTAGCGGTCTGTCTATTGGATGACACAATACAAAAGAAAAGAGCCGAATGAACCAAGGTCTTTAGGAGAAGAATGCGATTGATTCATGACACATTGACCTTGACTCAAAACCCCATCAGCAAGAGATATGAGCTCTGACCAATCAGATTCGTAGCGCAAACATGCGCACTATTGGTTGGTCCCGCTGCAGGAGCAAGGCACCTTACTTTCTAAGTGGGAGCGACGGCGTGACTATTCCAAGCGCGTATCCATGGATGTTGCAGATAGCTACCTAGTATTAAACCTTACCTTAGTTAGGTAAGGTTTTAGCACCTAAACACTAAAACATTCAATGTTACGAGAAATGAATCATCCTGAACCATCGTGCCTTATCCATACCTAGTACGTAGTACTTGGCGCACTAAAGTTATACTCTACCACGCTTCACTTTTCATGTAAACTCAACAGAGCAAGTTCTCCCAATCAATTTAATTCCTATATAAAAGTTAGATCTATCAACTATCAACTTGCACTAGGTAGTGAACCCATTCCGTCTGCTTGTCTAGAAGTCATTTTCTTTCTTTGTACAACACTTCTTAAATCTAGATAGGTTGCAAAGCAGACCATATACGGACATTCTTGTGGTCAAGAGATAGAGACCTAATGGGGAAACGAGAGTAGAGCCGACCTTGCTCTTTATAGATGATCCACTACCGAACACCTGAACTGCCCAATCCCCCTGGTGCTAGAAGAGGTTGGTTCTCCCCTAAGCCTTGGACACTTTCACGATCGAGAGCACGTTCAATTTCTTCTTGCGTTTCGGCGTAGGCCTGTAGGTGAGCCGAATATGGACCCGGAGAAGGTAGGACCCTAGGTGTAGTCCGTCGGTTGTAAGCCGGTCGTTGTGGTTGCGGAGTAGAATGATGGCTTCGTTCCTCCTGTGACGGCCATTCGAACGAGATGGCCATCATCAACAAAATACCCTGCATGATAGCAGTCAAAACGTATACTCCCCATGAACTCCAACCCGCCCAGCCAAGACGTGCCGCCAGACTAGCAGCGAAGAGTAGACCACCGGGGGTTTGTATACACATCATTAGAATGCTCAGACTACCGGCATGTTTGATGTGGTACGTAGTCCAGATCTGAGGAATGTATTGAATGGCGGCGAGCACGGCAGACATGATCCCCAAGAAATTTGCCCACGCTCCTAGGTATCCAGGGGCACCTAGTGCAAATGAAGCCGATATTATGACGACGAAGAGGCCATGGACTAAACATACAGCGGCCACGGTAATTGCTGTCCTCCAGGTGGGTTGACCGGGATCACGTTCGTACTCGTCGTCAACTTCATCCCTACGGAAGAAGACCAAGAATAGAACCAGGCTATATTTAATTAGCAATATGCCCATACACAAGTGTCATTATAGGTGGCGACGAACATAACGGCGAAACAGATCCACTGGGTTCCAATCTGTGCAATCCCAAGTAACCCGGCAGTACATTCGAAAGGACTAACTTCCTTGCAGCAGGCGACATCGGCTCGTGACTGGGGTAGCGTAAGGATATTTCCGAACTGGGCGTTCGCTGATGTGACACCGAGTAGGACGAAGTACGGAGAAATGCCTTCAGAGGAACCACGAGAAATGATCCGATAGTGCTGTGTTACGTAGGATAGCATGATACCGATGACGATTAGACTAGATATAGACAGCAATTAGCATTACTGGGGTTGCCGTGACCGTTGCAGGTAAAGACAATAGATTATCTACTGACATAGAGATAAAGAAGTTGGTGAACCCGCCCTCGCGGAGCGAGTCACAACGGTCGGCGACATATACACTCCAACTATTCATGATGTCTGTCGTCTTTGCAACACCTTCTCTTTCAGATGGATAGATAGTAAGAAATCGGATATATTAAACAGTTGAGAAGAGGCCTCCCTCCCAAAGTATTGCAGAAAAACGTGATGCCAATGCGGGATTGTTGAGAATGGGCCAACCAGAGCTGACCAGGTAGGTGGACGGTCGATCCCGAAGGCGATCTGAATAGAATGAAATGAAGACGGAATGCGCGCGTCACGCCCAGAAGTAGATATCCCTTCTTTGCTACCGGAGCATGGCGATTAGGACGAGACCCTATACGCGATGTTGCGATGCTGTTTTGGCGATAAGCTGAGTCGAGCGTCGTTGAAAGACGTTGAAGGAAGATGGTTTCGATTTAGGTACGCCCAAACCTAGAAGTCAGCAGTCAGCAGCTCAGGAACAAGTCATGATAGGCAAATCACGCTAGACGGACCCATCAGCGCTTCAGGGTCCGGGGGGTTAAACTGTGGCACGCAGCTGCCGCGTGCGACTGTACATTTATGAACCCCCATCACAATGCCCCTGCACTTTGAGCTTGATAGTGCTCTAGCTTATGGCAAGTATACCTCAATAATATATTTGCCGAGAAGGAACAAGTCTGAGAGCATTTCATTAACAATTGACACAAGTATTGGCATTTATTTCTTGTACTCTTCCAAGAAGACCCACTATGTTTCAGCGGACAGATCAGGTTCTCCATTTCCGTAGAAACATTGCGATCTCATGAATTTCAATGCCCATCCTAAGGTTTATTACCTAAGACAGTTAGCTCTGTTCGATTTGATATCTAATTTCACATGGCATTTTCACTGCATTTTATCATCTCAACCTTTTTCAAGATGCTATGAAAATATTCATAATATCGTAGAAATGAAAACTCTTGAGTGAACAGAAAGTCTTTGGGATGGATCAAGAAGGGGTGCATCCGCAGGTGGAACTTGTAGCTTCAACTGGAGATATAACTCTACATAATGGCTCTGTCTCACCGTCACCATCATCGTCACCGTCACCCTCTGGCGAAAGAAACGATGGTCTTCGTGGTTACTTCGAATCCGCCCAGTGGACAGCAGACGGCACCACCATCCTAACATCCTCCTCCTCCAACCTAATCTCGGGGTACATCGTGCCGGAAGACCTCCTCTCCCCCACCGCCAATCGGCCCCTGCCACTAACGCCCCAAGCGACGATCCAGCTCCCGGAACCCAGCGCCGTCCTCTCCGGCGCGCCCTACTTCCAGCTATCCTCGCCCTGGACCCAGCAGCTGCTAGTCTCCGCGCGCGACCACCCCATCCAGCTCTTCTACCTGTCCCCGTCGCCCTCCTCCCCTACACCGTCCGCATCCTACCCCCTGACCAAGACCCGCTCGGAGACCTTCCTCACCGCCACGTCCCTCGTGTGGCCCTCGCCCGGCACGCACTTCATCGCGGGGACGCGGAACCTGCTCGCGAAGTTCGACCTCGGCCGCAGCGGCGCCGAGCCCGTCCTGCGCGTCAAGACGATCCCCTCGGACCGGCACCTGTCCAAGGGCAACGGCGTCGGCATGCGCGGCGCCGTGTCGAGCCTCGCCGTGCAGCCCCCGGACGCCTCCAACGCGAGCCTGGTCGCGGCCGGCACCTGGACGCGGTGGGTGGGGCTGTACGACTTCGCGGGCGCCGACGGGTCGTGCGCCGCGACGTGGAGCGTCGCCAGCGCCGGCACAGAGGACGCACGGGTCGGCGGCGACGGCGTCACGCAGACCCTCTGGAGCCCCTGCGGCCGCTACCTGCTCGTGTCCGAGCGCAGATCCACGGGCGTCCTCGTGTACGACGTGCGCGTGGCGGGCAAGCTGCTGGGGTGGCTGGCGGGCCGCGAGGCGCTGGACAACCAGCGCATGACGGCCGACGCGTTCCCAGGGCGCGAGGGGAGCGGCGGGTTCGAGGTGTGGTCCGGGACGACGGAAGGCATGGTGAGGGTGTGGGAGGGTGTGGGGAGTCACGAGGGCGCGCATGATCCGGCTTGGGGGTGGGAGGCGGCGGGGCGGTCGACGGTGGGGAGTGCGTGTGTGCATCAGAGCGGCGCTGTGATAGCTACTTGTTCCGGGTCTTGGGAGTTCCCCGATGACGACGAAAGGGGTGGTGGAGCGCTGTCGCAAAGTAGCAGCAGCGATACCGATACCGATACCGATAGTTCGAGGTCCGAGGCATCCTGGATGCGTAGACGGAACAAGGAGAGTAGTCTGAGGATATGGAGTATATCGAACGACGGAGAAAACGAGGAGGACGGTGAGCCACCAAGACAGGAACCGAATGAGATTGAACAATGATATTTATTCAATGTTCTGCCAACCACTTTACACGTCTGCTCTGGTTAAAGTTTTTGTTGGACACTTCTATTAATCCACAGAGCTATCTAAAGCAACAGACAACAAGCCAAAGCTAAGCAAAAGAGCTAACATAGCATCTCCTAATCATCAGCCAGATTTCCATACCTACAGGTAATCGCACAAACGTTACATCAGCTCAATAGATTTGTAGCACAGGCAACAACATAACCAGCTCGGGTTTAGCGCTTTCTAATCAACTCCATCGCGTCTCCAGAACCTCGTTGACTCGACGCAATACCCTCTCCCCACCCATTACTCCCCGAAACATCTCTACTCTTTCCACCGGCGCCATTCTAATAAACTTTGGTAACCCGTAATTACCGCCCTCCTCCTCGGGTATGTTATCTGGGGCTTTCAACTGCCCGAGTATAGCCTGCGCAGCATACGCGTTCAGCCCAGCTCGCCGTAGGAACAGCTCCCATAGCGTCTCCTCCTGGATAAGAACATCTTTTACCCTATCCGCTTCCGGCGCATAACGGGTCAAGAAGGAGACCAGCCACTTCGTGAGCGTATAATTGCCGCCCCCGACATAATACACATGTGCATTCGTGTCTTGCCCAACTACGAAGCCAGAAAACTCGGCATAAGCGGCACATTCAGAAGGTACGAGATCCCGTGCTGTCTCGTCGATGCTGTTTCCCTCTGACACGAGCACGATGAGGCGTTCGTACCGAAGCGCAATGCTGCGAATGCGTTCGCGGATCGCCGCAAGACTCTTATGACCCGGTGCCGGTTTCTGTATGGCTTTGAGCAGCGTCGTAACAACAATTCCGGTAGTGGGCGAAACGATTATATCCGCTTCAGCCGCGAGAGGTGACACAATTGGCGAGCGAGATACTGAGTTGCGGTCCCATGTTAGGGTATTCCATCGGTCGAAGTCTCGTTCAATTATTTCAGCATTCGGATAAAATTTCTCAAGCCTTGAGAACACCCCACGCTCGAGAGTCAGGGTCTTGATGATTTTTGTTGGAACGGATGCTGGTTGATATTTTGGGCAGGGAGTGGGAACTTCTGGCTTAGGCTTTGGATTGGGCTGTGATGTGTTCTTTGCCTCTAGTTTGATAGCGGCTGCAACTTCCGAATTTTTCTTTTCCTCAACTTGTGCTACTGATTTGGTAAAACTTGGGAAGAAAGAACTCCTAGTATTCTTTTGCCGCTTTGAGGTATGGAAGTTAATGTGGTTGGAGACCAGCGTCGATGTAGCGGATGAATCATTGTAGCTGAGAAGGAGATTGGGGAGCTGGGATGATATTGATGTTGGGTTCTCAGGAATGTGAATTAGGCTAACTGGCGAAGCTGAACCCGACGAGTTGTCATGTTCTAGGTCCAAATTAGTGGATTCAAGTCTCCTTTTCCTCACAAGAGACTCTATGTTTATGTCGTCGCCATTCTCCCAGGGCGGCTCTGACTGTTCTGACTCTTCTTCGAGCTCTCGAAGAATTGCTAGTCCCGGCTTCTTCCAAACATAATCCGCGCTTGTTTTTACTTCGTTGACACCAGGGCAATCAAAAAGGTTTCCGGCATTATCATCTCCATCGATCAATTCGTTTAGAGAGATATGGCCCATTCTAGATGGGAACGGGGACCAGCGGAGCTCTCTTTCTGCCTGGAAGTTCTTTGGCCATGGCAATATTTTGAAGAGTCCATACGTTTTCTCTATACACGCTAGTTGTGACGCAGCATCTGACGTTACTTTTTGCCAATCTGGAACAGGAATCGAGAAGTCCATTGTGGGGATTTCTATTCGGGCGATCGCATCTGCACTTTGTAGTTGCTCCTGCTCAATATTTCTCTTTGCCTCTGCTGCCTTATCCTCTAACAAAGCTAGAGTATCGTCACTGAATATTTTATCAGGAATCCTGACAGTCGTTTCATCGATTTGGCCTGATTGTTGCTCTTCCAAGACTTGATCGATATCCACGCCTTTCGTAAAATCTGACATATCTATCGCTAACTCCGAGGATGACGGCAAAGAGTTTAATGGGGTTAAAGGTCCCTCGACCTTTAATAAGCTGATATTTGACCGTTTTGGCTCTAGTAATGGCAAGTCCCCTGAAGAGGACGTGGGTGGAGACTCCAGATCTAGGGGTGTTGGAGTGTCGAGACACTCATCTTGCTGCAGTAGATCCGCTTCAGCTCTGTCTATATCGCCCTCGAGTAGAGTACTAGGATCTGATGAAATAGGGATTTGGCAAGCCTGCTCGTCAGGGATAAAGAAGTCTTCGTGATAATCACAGGGGCTAAGAGGAGGCGTAATTGTCAAATCTTGGAGGCGCTAACCAAGTTAACTGAGTTAGTACACCAAATAGATAAATGCATACTTGTGAAAGACCTGCCTTCCGATGTAATAGTGTATCTTCTAACTCGTGTTGTTTATCACGTGTCCACTCGTCCTTCAAGGTAGAGGCGAAATAGCACAATACTTTTCTTGGGATATCTAGCTTCTCGTCCTGGATTTCCGTACGTAACTTCTGCTTGTATTGATAAGCTGTATCCGGGAAGTCAAGACTCTCGTCATTTGAAGTGTCTAGAGGCTCCGATGGAACACTTGTTAGGTCTATATCAGCTCCCCTCTGTTCTTTGACACATCGAGCTAGTTCCCGACAGTCGTGTTCGGGGTCGCTTCGAAGTAAGGGCAGCTCCAGTTTCAATCTTGTAAAGTTCCTCGAGGCAGGAAGATTAAACTCTTGTTCGTTGTCGCGTCCTAGTGAAGTAACGCTGCTCAACAACTCGAGACACTCCTTGGATATGGTGAGCTGCTCATTTCGAGGAACAAGATAAGGAATATGTAATTGAGGAAGACTGGTATCGTCGGTTTGTTCATCAGACAGTAACTGGGTACCTTGGACATGATCAAACAGGGGAGAAACGTCTCCCTGAGAATCGACTGATAGGCCATTCGCGCGGGCATACTCGTCGAGCTGCGAATTAACAGCATCCAGGGAGATTTCTTTATGGTCCATTCTACTACAATTGGGTAAGTGCTAACTATTTGGATAACATAGATATGTCGTCGACTCCTTATTGATATTTAGCGGGGTCTACTACAATAACATGATGGCGAATAGTATTTGTTCGATGAAGTATTTATTTTCCGAAATACGAATAACTAGGTACCTATGGATTTACATAATTGGGTTTAAACTTTCATTAACTCATGAGTTGATGTTTGCGGTTGCCAATTGCGATATTTTGCCTGGAGATCTAAGCCGAGTAATATGAGGAAGGAGGATGTTGCCTTGAGAACATTACCTGATTGCCCCTAGCCTCCATTCACAAAGCAATTGCGGTAATTCCATATATACAGGTAACTAGTACCTTCTACCCGTATCGGTACGTCTTTTGTACCTAGATGCGTAAAGTGGCAAGGACGGTCGATGAAAGAGTAGAGGAATCATGTATTGAACTGTTGCCACAATTCTTGAAAGTTGATTTCATCGTGTTACAGAATTTCCTTGATCATGAAAATACTTTCTTGAAACGCAAGGGGCTTCAACTATAGTGATACAAGTACCTACCTAGTACCGGATTGAAGTCAATTCCTACAGAAAACCTTTCACCGTGTCTCAAGCCTCATCTAACGTTGAGTCATCTGTCATTGGATTCAGAGGGATCAATGTTCCTGTAACAAATCAGACAGGGGAGAAGTTCGGAAAATTATCGGGCTATTTTGGGGGAAGTGATTGCTGACGTCCGTTACACCAAATAAAGTGGAGATTACGGGCTTGCCCCATTTCTTACTATTCGTTACACGCAGGCTGCCAGGCAAGTACCTGACTAGAAGCAGCTGACAAGACATTTTTGGGCCCTTGCTCCGACTGCTCGGATTGAAGGTCCAGCCACCTGCTACCATCGAAACAAATTCCCACCCAACTCTTATGATCGGCTGCCGGGTTTTATCTTGACCGTTACAACCGCAAATCGGTCACCTTCAACCGCGACATTGTACGTGTAAGCCTCTAACAGTTAGTCTAGTACGTAGGTAAGCGGCCCATCTCGATCTTTTTTAGAGGGGAAAAGATAAAAAAAAGTCGAGATGGATCCAGCTTCCCTTGATCCACGACTTCGTGATGCTGGCGAAGATTCAATTGTCGTCAATGGTCCGACAAATCCGCCTCCACAACAACAAATCGCTGTCGCAGGAATTCACGCCTCATCACAACAACAACAGCAACAACAGCAACAACCGACAGATCTTCCCGACTCACCTCTCCAACAGCAACTTCAAGCTCAATCGACCGGTCCATCACCTGGAGCTTCTACTGGTGGCTATACTCCTCATACTCCCAATGGCCATCATCCACACTCCGTCAACAGCGATACTCCGAATGGTCCAGGCAACACGCCTCAAGATCCAAATGACCCTAAGCGACCACGAGCTTGCGAAGCTTGTCGCGGATTAAAGGTGAAATGTGAACCTGATCCAGGAAACCTCGATGGGCCATGTAAAAGGTGTGCAAAGGCTGGACGGAATTGCGTTGTGACACAACCTACAAGAAAGAGACAAAAGAAGACGGATAGCCGCGTTGCGGAATTGGAAAAGAAGATAGACGCTTTGACTGCAAGCTTACATGCGAGCCGTGGAGGACCTGGCAATTCTTCCCATCCACCCCCAACGGAAGATCCGACATACGGATATGATCATGCTTCTACCGCAAGAGATTGGGGTGCTCCGCCATCTCGAGATCATCAACCTCAATCTGCGCCTGAGCCAGAGAAACGTTCTTCATTTGCGACACCAAATACCATGGCTGGTCAGAAGCGCAAATTCACCGATTCCGGCGAGGGTTCGCCCATCGTTACCAGCGAGGCGCCGGCACCGCCTAAGTCCAGTTCAAGCCCCGAACAAGAACCAGATGTAATCGATCGTGGAATAATTACCATGAGCGAAGCTGCTGCTTACTTCGCTCGATTTACTGAGGATATGGTACCGCATTTACCGGCTGTCGTTTTCCCTGAAGGCACAACTGCTATCGAAGTTCGAAAGGCGAAGCCGATCCTATTCCTCTCTATTATGGCAGCTGCATCTTCCGAAAGCCCTAAGCTCCAACGCCAACTCGTACGCGAAATCATGCTAATATTTGCCGACCATATTATCGTCTCCGGTAGGAAATCATTGGAGTTAATCCAGTCGCTTTTGATTAGCGTTATCTGGTACTATCCTCCCGAGCATTTCGAGGAGCTCAAGTTTTACCAATTCGTTCACTTGGCAGCTGTTATGTCCATCGATATTGGTCTGGGCAGAAAGAAGCATAATCCGAAGACACGACTTGTGCCTTATACTTGGCGCGATCATCCGTTCAGGAAGCAACCTCTTCCTGATCCTATGTCGGTTGAAGCACGACGGACCTGGCTATCTGTATACTTTTTGGCATCTAACGTGTCAATGGCCTTGCATCGCCCGAACTTGATTAGATGGCAGCCCTTTATGACTGAGTGTATGGATATCTTAGAGTCTTCCCCACATGCCGCGCCTACCGACAGGTATCTGTGCCACCTTGTCTGGACACATCGACTTGCCGAAGATGTTGGAATCCAGTTCTCGATGGATGATCCGAGCGTATTCGTCAACGTATCGGAACAGAAAGTGCAGTATGCTCTGAGGGGATTCGAACGAGATCTTGCTAAATATAGCGAATCTATCCCTAAATCAGATAAGAGACGTATGTCTAGGTAACCATTTCCCCACCTTTGTCGTGTCAACTAACTCTCAGTAGCTTCTCTTATTCTTGGCTTCCACGTGTTGAATCTATATATGCATGAGATCGCACTCCATGTCGATAAAAACCCCGAGGATTACCGACCCCCCTGTAATGCCGATTCTCTCCGGGAACCTATTCCTGGTTTAGACGACTCATTAACGCCGTCGCACATCAGTGCTCTGTCGTCGTGTCTTACTGCCATCGATGGCATCTTTGAGACATTCCTATTAATGGATGTCCATAGTATCCGCTGCGTTCCGATTTTTAGTTTCGTTCGGGTTGCTTATGCCGTCGTCGTCTTGATTAAGATGTATTTCAGCGCCAGCAATTCAAATTCGGAACTGGGAAAGGTTATCAACAAGGATAACATGAAAGTGGCGGAATACCTCGAGAAACTGCTCGAGAAGTTCCGCGAGGTCGCCGCGTCGGACAAGTCGCGTCCAGCCAGCAAATTTCTCCTCGTGCTCGCAATGTTGCGCAGTTGGTTTTTTAAGCAAGGGCAGACCCACAGCAAGGGTCAGGGTGATGAAGAATCTGCCTCGACGACCACCCAGGACCTGAGGGGGGGGATGCCCGCAAACGAGCCGGGTATGTCACAGCATCCGTCGCAGCAGCAACACCAGTCGCAGTCGAATAATCCTGGTCCGGCAAACACGCCACTCCAGTTGCTATCCGAAATAGCGACCGGAAACGGTCCATCGCGCGGTAACGGCCAGAACCCGGGCCCGGACGCTAACACCCAGCAATTGTACCAGACGAGCACGGGGTGGCTACGATCGGTACCGCAGCCGACTCAACCGTTCATGTACGACCCGACTGGTGGCAGCGGGGCAGCCGCGCCTAGGGGAGGAGAGATGCCGGGGCCGGAGCAGTCGTTTGTGCCGTGGATGGCGGGCTCATTCGCAACTACGGACTTCGACTATGGCAGCCTAGGCGACGGCTTCGAGCAGGCCATGGGCCTCACACTAACGGGATTTGGAGGCGGCAGTCCCGGCGACCCGGCCTCATACGAGGACACTATGCGCTATATGATGCAGAACGATATGCTTGGCCCTATCCCCGCCGAGGGCTTCGCTACGCCCCAAGCCCAAGGCCCGCAGGCCGATCCTAATAGGAACTTCTTTCCGTTTTAGGATATCACAAAATGTCCGGCTACGAGGCACGAGGGGTGGTAAAGATATGCTACTTGCACTATCGTACTAGGGCGTTGTAATGCGCCGTGCTCTCGAGGACCTTTTTGCCGGAGTTGATGGAATTGTACTATTATAAACAGACTACTCGCCTACGTTCGTTATTCGGATTCACACTTCGCTATTCGAAATGTACGCTACACACACCGGAGGATAGGACATGATGCGAACGAGGGGAGAAAATTGGGAGGATGGACGGGATATATATACGCTGAAACGGCGTGTCTCGACGTCTGTCTACGGCTCACTTATCTTTCCTATCGCCTTCACTCAACTTAAGATAGGACTAGGACTGTTCCTTATCTACCTGCTCTCTCACTCGCTAGTCCTACCTCTCCTACCTACCTACACACCCATTTGCCCAGGTTTACTTTCTTGCTAGGCGCGTAACCTCGAGGCGTAAGGTCCGGAATTGGAAGTAGAATCGCGCTCAGCTATACCAGATACACGAGCACGCGACGGGAGTATATTGGCGAAGGGGCGTAATGGAATGTGTGTCGGCTTCAAGGCCAGTTATTTTGGGGGGGGGGGAAAGGAAACACGGAGTTAAGTGCCGTAATGAAATGTGGATGGACGTATATGAACGATCGATCAATGATGTTCTACCCATCCGTTTTGTTGGAACAAGAAATCCCAATCACGATTGCTAATAACTTACGTTGCATGTGTCTCAATTGATGTCATGTTAAATTGTGATGTGCTTCATGATTCTCAGTCTGATAAGCTAGCTCAACTAGATCTTACAATTGTAGGCTACAGTGATTTTTTTACAACGCCCTATATCAGATGCTCCCGTTGTTTTGGTGATCTCCGAGTACATGTGCGATGATCGTAAGACTTGTTAACCTTATTTCCGATGCTCCCCAAGAAGAAAAAGACCGCCCTGATCCGACGTCATATCATACAAACGCAGCTCGGCAGCGCTTTGATAATCACTAGTACAACTCAAATCCACCTTGACGCCAAACATTGCCTATTTTAGGCTCCAAAAATCAAGCGAGGCCATTCAGCAAAGTTGATCTCTCCCGGGCCAAGCATCTCTAATTCCCCGAATTATCACGTCATCCCCAGAAGCGACACTGTTCATCTCTCATTTCAGCCTAGCAATGTTTTGCAAAAACAATTTACCCGTTCGTCCTCCGCACTTCCCCGTCTCAACGCCATAAAAAGAAGTCGTCGAAACGAATGACGTCAGTTGAAGGGACGTAGTGCAAAGGAAATACATGAGATAAGAGCATATGGCACCGGCCTTATGAGTAAGCATAAGCTTGTATTAGGTGATTCAGGAGTTGGCACCGTCCTAATTCATTTGGACATGTCGGTGTTTGTATTCCCTTTTACACACGTCAGGTGTGATCAGTCCATATAGAAATCGCCCTTGAGGATGCGTTCTTGCATATGGTCAGGCTTCGGTCTCTCTGGTTGCTTGGGCTTAACAGCAGCAGCCTGCTGAGGCGGAGCCGGCATTTCGGAAACGGACTTGGCGCGATCGTGTTGGCCGTTGCCGCGTGGTGGGGAGCCATACCTACCGGCTCCAAAGGACGGTCGATGACCTTGAACGCTGCTCTCGGCGCGGGATCTAAGCTGCTCGGACCAGTTGTAGGCGTTATCTGCCCGAGCAGAAAACTTGTCAGAAGGAGTTCTGTAAGAATATGTGTGGCTTGCCTGAGAGGTGCTTGCCCGTCTCGCAGCAGCTGAGGCGGACGGAGCACCGGTAGGTGGAGCACGCATATGTCCATTAGAGGTACGTCTCGACTCTTGGGAATGCCTACCAGCTGATCCAGGACTAGTCGGTCCAGTGCGTAGATTACGCATGGCCTGGGCACCGAAACTCATTCGACGAGCGAAGGGAGAGGTAGGGCCTGCCTTGGCAGATTCTTCATCGTCGACGGCACTCTCATCAATAGAATCCGAGTTGTTGGTAGAGATACTGCCACGTCGAATTCCGAACGGAACGTTTTGGGAGTTGGGGGAAGTGCCAAGTCCCACAGTAGTAACAGATAGTCGTCGGCGTTGATCTCTAGCCGCGATTGACGTGACAGATTCGCGACCGTTGCTTCCGTTCGAGGTTGAATTGCTTCGGTTGAATAGATTAGAGAAAGCGGCCGATGTGACAGAGCCACGGCGGTCGTTGGGCGGTCCGTTGTGATTATCGTTCGACATATTGATAGTTGTAGAGGTTACAGAGCTAATGATTGAATGGTAGACAAAGAAGGAGATCCTGTCGGTTTATGTAGAGATTATGTTCGCTTTTATGTGGTCGACTCGATGGCACGATGTAGATTCGTGCAGCGCGTGTTTCAACCCACAAGGGTGGTATGATGTGGTGTTGTTGAAGTAGCAAAGGTGAAACCCCTCGCTTGCTTCGTGGGATGATTAATTTAGTCAGACAACTGGGTCGAGATCGGAAGAAGATAGAAGAATAAGACGAGAAAACCAAAGGAATGAGACAAGATAAGATGTTCCTTTGTGGATAATGGCACCAGTAGCGTAGACGGGAGACGGGTCGAAAGTGACAAGGAGTGACGAGGGTGAATAGTCAGGAAATAGTCAAGTGTGGTTGGTTGGTAGGTAAATGTGACAATGACAATGCGATCAGCCGCTTTTTCCTTTGACGCGATAAGAGACCGGTGTACGCTATCAGGAGAGACAGCTCAGGTCCAATCGTTTGTGTGGTGTAATTTGAAAGTGACGATGATGGCCTCAGTGCTGTGTAGTATCGAATGACTCGGACTGTATCAAGCGGGGTAGATTCAGGCTTCTAGTTGGAGTCGGCTCCGATGGTTGAACTGGATATAAAGGCGGTTTAATGCTGTGTCCGGAAGTAGAAACAAAACGGAAACAAAGCTTTGAAGTAGGGGGATTGGTTTGGCTTGATCATGAACTTTGGGTTTGGGAGTTGGTCGGATAGGTTGGTTGTTTGTTGAAAGTATGGAAATATTTAATATGAAGAAGGCGAATTGAATGAGAGGGCTGTTTGTGAGAATCTCAGATATGGTAGGATTAATATGGGACCGGCAAGGATGGATTCATATGGATTGATATGGATATTGTACACAGTAGCATGCGATTGCTCATATTGCCCAGTCAGACAGATTCTTGGTAAGTGTTACGACTGGGTCTCAAAGATCGACATTGCTAGTCCACGAAGGGAAGACACAACTCGACAGCTTACTGGTCAACTAGCTGCAGCTACTTTACGCTAGTGCATACTTCTACATGGGTAAACCACGCATGTCTAGGACGTAGCTCCGAGCTACTACAAAGAGAACTAGGGACATTTGGTAAGACTTGATAAGAATTTCGCTGTCCCGTAGGTATTAAATTGTCGATAACACTAACAGATCAGATGTTCTACACACCAACTTGCTCGTTTAGTGGACACTACGTCACCCGCAATCCAGAACTTAAAGGAATTGCGGGGTAAAAGGGGCAGAAGGGGGGACCCCTACTGGCTCTCAGCCTTTAACAAACCTCCATCGACCAGTAACTTTAAGGAAACAGGTGCCGTTTTTTAGATAAACAGGTGAACCCACTTTTACATTTCAACCAATTAAAAGCGCGTAAGTCGCAGTTTCCAATTGCGCTTTACACACACCATACATACACATATATCTTAAGCTTAAATAACCTTTATTTAAAAAAATAATCTTGTAATATTTAATTAAAATAATTAGGTAATCATTCTCGCTTTCATTATATAATTACTTATATATCACGCGATTTACGTTGTAAAATACTGAATTATTAATAAGTAAATAGGTATGTTCGCTTGTAGGGGTGTCACGTGACACCGCCAAGAGATACAGCGCCGTGACTTTAAACAGCATAGCTCTTCGAAGGAGCTGATGCATTCAAATAGAATTTATATCATTCAATCCGTTAGATTGAGAGCTTTGTAATGATATACTTCTTTTTATCATAAGTCATATATCTCAAAAGTTATTTGAATATTTCTGTGGAAAAGCCTGGGCCACAGATGGTCACGTGGTACCTTTCAATGCCACCATTCAAAAGGGCAGTGGGCCATGTGCGAGAGACAGTGTCTAACACTGTATGAAGGCTGATCCCTGGTGTCACCCATTTAAGTAGTTAGTACGTGTTTTAGCTGGCAAAAAGTAGTGATTAAGTAATGAGGGGATATAAAAATGTACAGTGCTTTACAGTATTAATGACACTGTTTCGCACATGGCTCACTTCCTTGCCACTTAAGGTGGTTTTATCAATGTACCTAAGTATTGTGGGGTTTTCAAGGGTTTTCATGTTGTAGCCAATAGTATGTGGGGAAAAGTGGGTTCACCTGTTTATCTAAAAAACGGCACCTGTTTCCTTAAAGTTACTGTCCATCGACATCGCCCAGATACTTTCTATCTGACACAGCCTTTTGATGTAATTTCCCTTACACTAAGGAATTAGACTTACATCACATGGTCCCTGAGAAAGCTTCTTGATCGAATTAGGTAAGATATACTCTACTACGTTGTATTAAGATGAACCTTCGAATTCCTTTCGACTTCGGTTCAACTACGTATACCCACCTTTTGAGGTACACATTGACTTAGAACATACATCAAACTGCTGATCTTCGATACTCTCATCGGGCTACTCTCCGGGCTTATTTCATACACAACAACATACTCATAGAAATGGCTGTGCTGTGTTTCATTGCAGATATAACTCTACTATCCAATCGCCTTTGCATTTGTTAATCGACTTGCATTCATCATCCGATCTGCAAACATTCGATCTACTAATGGTCGTCATCACTTCTCTTAGCTCATCCACAACCAAGTCCAATATTCAAAAACTCATATTAGTGAAAATATGCGAAGAGATAGACATAGCAACGTGTCACACATATTATGCTTCGCCGTTTAAGAAAACCCCCACCTAATGCTCCTGCCGTTACTGTGTTTCGAAAAGATGTGTGTCGATCTAGCATCGTCCATCTCAGCGCCATGCAGCCCTTCGAAGGAGTCTGTCGTGGTCGAGACGGAGCCAAGGCGGCGCATCCTTGGGGTCGACGCATACGATCCGTATGATAGGGCCATGTGGGTAACAAGTATCAGTAAGCCATCCCCAGATTTGCTTTCGGACTACACGGCTGCACCCAAGGCGTAGCGTCGCAGCGGTATGCACGCTACCATAGTTCATATCCACACCACCCACAAACTGGGATGCGATACGATTGGTAGTGTATGGTCTGAAAGCCGACGCCAACGAACTTGGCATTCCCCCGAGCAAACCGTCGGCGAATCCGCATCTCGATGAACAAATCACGTTTGCTCCGACTGCCAGAAGTTCTGTCTTCTATGCAGGACATCGTACTATATTGAGCCCTGGCTCAATTCACCTAACCTCCTACTGAATAGCTGGGGCGCAGAAACTTGGCGATTCTATAAAGGGGAGTGGGTCGTCTCACACACAACATGTGAAGGTGTCCGTAGCACCATATTCTACGGCACGCTTTCGTTTTCTCGTAGATGAGATGCCTCCGGCAACTATAACGTTGGTCAAACGCCATCACGTGAGGTGAATGCATTACAGTATGTACTACACAAGGCACACGATCTCTAGACTCTAGCCTACTGCTCTTCGACGACGGTTTTACCTATTCGGAGCTATGCATGAAGTAATAACCAACTATCGGACTCGTCTATTGTCTTACGACAGAAGAGTACCACGAATATAATTGGGTATATGCAAATAGTTGGGTTCTGCGGGCATCACGAACGAAGCATGACTCGCACCTTTACCCCTCTCAAAGAGACACCATTCGCCAGGGATGGTGCAGCCGTGCTTATTAGTATGCATTTACACGTCTGTCTGCATCTGCATTATAATATGTAGTTTGGAAAGAAAGAAGTTGGAGTTGCTACGCTAACAACACGTATAGCGAGTCCCGTGAAGACCCAGCTTAAGTTAGCTCTCGCTACTATATTCGAAAGGTCACCTTGTGACTTTACAATTTAATAAAATAGATAAGTAAGTTTAGTTTACGTAGATGGGTAGTTATCATATCTTCATTATGAGCTAACATACAAGAAAATAGGTAATCTATTTGAAGTAATTTCTCACCCAAGTCCGACGTGTCATATCCCAATGTCTACCCCCCTATTTATGTCAGACTATTCATATTTATTCCAAAAGCCCTGTATCGCACTCGCAACGCTAGAACTCATTGTAAAAGGTAGCTCGTGACCACCAGGTAGAACTGCAAATTCAACTCCTGCGGGCCCTAGCACCTGCACTGCATCTTCAATTATCTCCCCTTTAACAATAACTGGGTCATCTTCTCCGAGTACCATGAAGACTTTTCCAGCATGAATCCCCGAAACAGACGCTGTTTCCTTCTTACGACCAATCTGTCTTCTCGTCTCAAGAATCATAGCTAATTCTTTCCAGTCGTCTTGTGGCGCATAGATAGGGGCATTCCTTATTGTGCTTAAAAATGCCGTCAGAAACCCCTCGTGATGATCGACCTGCCATCTCACAACCGAGGCTACGGTAACATCTGGCCGAAACTTTGAAATTGCTGCAGTGTCAAATCCATCACCGCCGTTAGCATCGCCGTCCCCATCTGGATGGTGTTTCTTGGTCTCGGCGGACATGATATCGGCACCACCCGCGGCCAGGGGTAGTTGCTCATGTCTAGGCCGTATTCTCCGCCGAACCAGCATTCTTACAATGAAATCGGGCAGGAGTCTTGTACTATATAGCAGATGGCTCTTCCAGCCAACGTGGTATGGTCTAATTAGGCCGCCGCTCGCCACCAAGGTGAGAGAGCTGACTAGATGCGGGAAATATCTCGTAAAAGAGACGCTAAGACCACCACCAAGAGAATAACCTACAAGGTGAAACGTTGTCCATGGTAATTTTGACGAGGCAAGGACCAGCAAGAACTGGGTCACATAGAGCCGCGCATCGTAATCAAGATCTTTAGGTGCGTCCGAATATCCACGACCGAAGAGATCTGTAAGAAAATTAATTGAACCCTCCTTTTCCATGTTTATTTCTAAAAAATAATATCTTCAGGGTGTAAATTACCAAAAAGCATGACTCGATAGCCCATGTCAGCAAATTCATGCCCAAGGTCCCCGAGAGCCACCACCGGTGTGCTTATACCGTGAACAAAGAGGACCCTCTCTCCTCCTTCGGGGCCCCACTCATAAACACGTATCGATCCGTATGGAGTAATCACATCTCGGCCTCCAGGTAGAGCATTAAGGGAATACGGCAGATCTGCAGCCTCTTGCCCCTTGAGTCCCGGGAGGACCGTCGTGCTTGGCGATGGCACAAAAAGCTCCTTTGTCCTATGTCGAAGGATGAACTTGACCGAGAGCCATGCCGTAGTAGCTACAGTGGCGGTTAAGACAACAGTTCTAGATATGCTCAGTCGTAGTCCGAGCAGGCCAAATGAGAGATCCGTGGGGAGCGCCATTGCGTTTGTCATATTTGCCGCAATGGTAAATACAATAAAGTTGGAGGGGTAGCTCAAACTCTAGTATTTAACAGAACTAAATTCCAGACGAACTCGCCGGCGCCTCTCACAATTTATAGTCTTTGAGAATAAACATTACCAATACAAATTATAACATCCCTTCAGAAATCCATGGGCTTATTGGTGTCTCTGTTGAGCAACATTTGGCTTTTGGCTCGGCCGCTAGAAGGTTATTAAGCCCCATAATTGCAAACAACCGGCCGATTTACGGTGCCATCGAGCGCGGAGCTCCACTAAATAAGCGCTAGATAGACCCGATAGAGCCGGCGAGGTCCGGTTTACGTGTGTATTCATACACATCGAAAATCTATCGGTGGATTTTGGGATTTGGTGGCTTTGGATAATGTGAGATAACTTGGTCACCTAAGATATTCAGCTTCGTAAAACTTGAACACCGAGATATGAGGGCCATAAAAAGACCGAGCCTCGATTACCTACGTACCTAGGTACGCATTGACTCGATAGTTGAATCTTACAACTGTAAACGACATGAAGTTGTCTTAACAATCTTAATAAGCGGTTTCGACTCCATCTCCTATAGGTTTTTACATTCGGGTCGACACTGGTTTATTACCTAGACTAGTAAGCAGTTAAAGTTATGAATTATTATGAGCTATCAAAATATAATTGCGAAAACCCCTTAGACCTTACACCATACAAATGGAATTAGATCAAGTGTCCCATGTGCTAATGCTACCGTATTGGACTGTGCACAGAACTATCCCCTGCGTTACACAACTGGCATGCATTGCTAGCTATAGCACATGTCAGTTATCTATATGGGCAAGTAAGGGATAATAGTTCTACGCACAGTCCAATACAGTAGCATTAGCATATGGGGCACTTCCATAATCTGAATCCATTCTGACCATGATAAGTCGCGTATATAATCTAATATTTTAAATCATATTATTATTGATTATTAATGTATAAGTAGGATGAGTATTAAATTTTGTATCACAGTTAAGACATAAGAACTTAGAAGACTGGTGCTAGTCCTAACTATCAATCCTGTCTTCTGCGCGAGGAGTTTTATTAATTTTTGTGCTACAGCCCCTTGGTGACGATATCCAGCATGATATGATTCTGTAATCAATAAAACCAAGACAAAAATCCCGCTCGATTTCTTCTTGTATTACGTACCTAATCAATTGCCTCGTTTCTCGGTTCTGTTTGTAAGCACGTCTGTTTTATAGCATCCCCGCGGAAATTCAGCATCGGCAAATTCTAGAGTTGACGTCAAGATCTTCAAGTCCTCTTTCGTAATCTAGTTTTAGATTGGTTGGCAAGCAGATCATTCGCTCTTCGTCATGCGGTGGAACCTTGTACAATACTTCTCAGCCGCCTCGGGTTCGGTGTGGAATTACGAGAATAGCGTCAGATTAAATGCGCCATGTGGTTTAATATATAGTGCTTGATAGTAATATTAACACTAAGTACTTAGGTTACTTAGGTACTTTGCACACGGCCCATTTAGTTTGACGCCAATCTGCGTGAGTGTTAGGTACCTATGAAAGCCTCTTTTTTCCTCCTTAAATAGTCCTGCCTATAATAAACATGTCTTTAAAAACTCTATCATTTTGAAAATGTTGCCATGTAAGCACTGATGCAAAGGGCTTTAATCTAAGAATATATACCTACTTTAACCCTAACGTGACCCTAGCTTTAATCACGTTAATGGCTATGATTACCTCTATGGCGGTGACAGGGAGCGTTCGAAACTGGCTTTGAAAGGCGTTAGAAGCGGAGGCGAAAAAAGGAGCAGAAAATCGAGGAAAACTCACTTCATCAAACTGTAATGATTTAACCCTTTAGACGTCATATTCAATAGAGGCGTGATAAAGGGAATGGGGTCACCTATTGACGGCGGCTCCTCCGTATTCGGATTGAGGCGGACAAGAGCTAAGAGGAATAAGTAGGTAAGTCACAGCGACCACCCCTAACTACGGCAATAAGGGAGCAAGAAGCCATGCTAGACATTTCAATGATTTCCAAAGGCTCAACAATTCAGGGGGAAACGGGAATATGGTTGATGTTAGTTAAAAATGCCGTTTAATTAAAAGCCCTTAAGCTTAGTCGGTTTGTAAGACTTGGTTCGTATTTGATGTTAAGGAGGTACTGCCATTCGGAGTTGGGGTTAGGGTTAGGGTTATCGCGATATTTTTATATTCATTACCTAATGCATCATTGCAATATTTCTTGATGGACAAATAGTCATTTGCATATATCATTTCACGGAAAATTGGCCCAACTATATCATATTGGAGAATAATCCGATCGGAACATCCCTACAACTATTTCGTTGCTTCATCTCATGGACCTTCTCTGGATATTGAAATGGGGCCTGGGGTTCGTGAAGTTTACATGACTAAGCCTGAATAAGTCACATAACCCTCAATGATTGCCGAGATCAGTTATTCGTAGAGCATAGGTATGTAATCTACCAACCCACATGAGTATGATACGACTTTTGCGCTCTCGGAACGCTTGCAGCCGCAAGAGCTCCCGAACGACCTAGCCATTGCCTTCGTGCCTTATTTACACGAGCTACGCAGCTAGTAAGGCGAAGGGAATCCTAGCACGATGGAGCTTATCAGATGGCGCTAGTAGACCGCTACTGCACGTCTGATGCCAAGAGGTTTTATCAGATTCTTTCACGAGGTTCTATTGGTCCAATGCAAGATCCGTCTAGAAGATCGCGGCTTGCGGTCGCAAATAGTTTCCGTACCTATGTTTTTATCCCTTCCTTCTTATTTCCCAAGACAGAACAGCGCCGGATTTAAGCCTGCGCACTCACTCTAAAGCATGGCAAGATCGTGTTCGTGTGGAAATAAGCCTTTTGGCGTTACTTTGAGGTGGGCCATGCAATCGTACGCCGACTTATTTTTTTTCCCTCTATGGCTGGCCCCCGTTTGCGGAGACCAGGTGTCTGGAGTTCTAACTCCTGGGATAAAATTTGCCGGGTCAATTAGGCAGCCGCACCGCCAGAGTTATCGGTAGACAGGTAGATGAGTCGGGTAATATGGAGCAGGCACATCATTTTCTACAAAATGAGGCAAGCTCCCCAGCTGGATGAACCTATGGGTAGGTAGGTATATCGTGGGCATACCCGTCGCAACTTCCTACGTTTAAGCAACTACCCGGTGGCCTATCAGTTTTAAATCAGTCCAAGATATCCATTGGCGATATGAATCTCGACGAAAAGAAGCAAAATGACGGCGGCGGCGTGATGGCGGAGCCGGTGATAGAAACGAACCCGCAGCAGTCGGCAGAGAATCTAGGGCAGACCGAAACCCAATATGCCGAAGCCGAAAAGCGCCTCGCTCGTCTCCACGAGCTGTACGGAGCGACGTGGGACGGTCCCGACGACCCTACCGATCCGTACAACTGGGCCGAGTGGCGGAAGGTCTCCATCGGGATCATCTTCTCCGTGGGCCAGCTGGTGACCCTGATGTCCGCCAGCATCTTGGCCGCCGCCCTCGGAAGCATATCGCACGACCTGGGCATCGGAGCGTCCACGACGCAGATCACGCTCTCCGTCTACTTTCTCGGCTTGGGGATCGGCCCGTTCTTCATCGCCGCGCTCTGCGAGATGAACGGCCGGAAGAATGTCTGGCTCGTCAGTAATCTGTGGTTTATTCTGTGGAATTCGCTCTCTCCGATCGGCAAATCGAAAGCCCTGGTGATTATTGGCAGATTTCTGGCGGCGGCGGGCGCTGGTGCTGGCATTACAGTATGTGTCTGACATTCCCAGCGTAGATTAAAGGCGTGTTGAAGTTTTAATCCCTATTCTAGCTTACGGGCCCGGTTATGGCGGATATGTATCACGCAAAAGACCGAGGCAAGTCCCTTGCCATCGCCTCCTTTCTCCCATATCTTGGCCCTGCGCTAGGGCCTATCGTTGGTGGGGTCGTTGTACAACTCGTCTCCTGGCCATGGCTTTTCTGGATCATAAGCATCTTCGACGCGTTCATAACCGTACTGGGCGCTATCGTTATAAAAGAGTCGTACACTCCGGTCCTGCTACGCCGTAAGGCGGCCGCGCTTTCCGATCAATCTGAGAATCCAACTCTATCGCCGGCGAAGTGGGCATTCTGGCAAGATTTCTTTTCCCGACTGATGATCTATCTTCGGCGACCCATTCGGCTGCTCGTCCGGCGACCGATCATTCAGATCATATCCCTCATTCTCGGGTTGAATTTCGGCATTTACACTCTGATGATCTCGACCTTCGCGACGCTGTGGATGGATCAGTATAATCAATCAGCTCTTATAAGTAGCTTGCATTATATATCATTGTCCATCGGTTTCTGCCTCACAACGCAAGTCGGGGGGCGGATAATGGATGTCATCTACAGACGCCTACGGGACCGACCGAAGAACAAAGGCGAAGGTCGACCCGAATTCCGCGCGCCGTACATGATTCCCGGCGTACTCTTCATCCCCATAGGCCTCTTCTGGTATGGGTGGTCTGCGGAGTATCGCATCACTTGGATCATGGTTGACATTGGCGCCGTAATCTTCACTTGCGGGAGCTCTATACTAGCGCAGGCCATGCTGGCTTACACGCTGGACTTATTTGGCGATCTTGGTGCTTCGGCCAATGCCGCGACACGACTCCTGTCCAACGTGATGGGGTTCGTCTTTCCGATCTTCGCCCCTCAGCTGTACGACCGCTTAGGGTATGGCTGGGGAAATAGCGTCCTGGCGTTTATCTTCGTGGCACTTGGCCTGCCCGTACCGATCTATCTGTGGTTCTGGGGGGAGAGATTAAGGGGCTTGGGGAAGAAACAACAGGACGAAAATTAATAGAATTGTAAGTGGTGGTGTATGGGTGGTTGTTACTTCTATCACGATGCATGTTAGCTTTAACACATCAATCATACGAGTATGAGGTACCTAACCCCGTAAATCTGACCAGATGCTATGCGATCTACTCGTTATATGTCATAGATCGACGTACATCTGCGGTGCGATGGCACGTATTGATTCTTGACCAATATGAGATCAGCACTGCGAACCATCTCCGCATTCCCGCCTGGGGACTCGGAGCAGCATGCCGGAAGCGATTGGCGGGCTCCCGATGTTGGGATTCGGGGATGGATTCCGGTTTCGAGGATGCATTCACTCGGCTCGATATTTATAACATTGGACGATCGAGATCTGGGTATCCATATTTTCCGTAGGAAGTAAATGATCGTTGCGCATAGACGAGATCGCCGGTGCAGACGCCTGCGGATTTACGGGTCTGCGGGTCTAGATTCGTTAAGGGGGAGAGGGCATCGCGACACCCTGCCGGTTAACGCGAATATGTGACCTACGACCTACGTATCTTTTCCTCCGGAATGTAGCTAATTAGGACCGCTTGTCGTCATTGAGATCTATTTAAGTGTAAAAAGGAGACCTACAGCTTTCGCAATAGTATACCCATGTCAATATCCCATGCGAACCAAGTAAGCGACTATCTAAAGGGCCTCAGACGAAGTAATCGTGACGTCACCACATACTGGAAGTGTGTGAATATCGTATGTTATAAATAAGTTGTGAATGGTCTAGAGGTATGCGCTGTAATCCTCTATCTAGGAATTGGTAAGTGGTTGTTTTCAAGGTGGTAGGGAGGGGAGAATTGTAAGGTTGCTCAAACGGTTCCGCCCCTTTCCATCATACGCCTCATTCATGTGCGCATCGCCGTTATTCGTCTTGCCTGAAATCATAGAAAAGAAGGATTTGCGAGAATTGTGGGTGAATTAACAGGAGGGTGAGTGAGGAACCGCCACTATGGTATGCGAACTCCTAGCCGCATCTCCGAACCCATTAATTGTGTTGCTATGGAACCCACTTCTACGGGTGCGGACGCATCTGTACAGGTTCCCATGGGTCTGGTGACTGCAACCGCACGTGGTGGGTGGATATACTCTGACGATGAGCTGACAAGGTCGCGTACAGCATGTACGTCGATATCCTATCACGTATAGTCGCGTCTGACCACATATTCCCATTCGCCCCTTGTCTTAGGTATATATCAGATAGATAGGTAAATAACCCCATGAAAAATATCTGACGGCAAAGTTCGTCAATGTCTAGATCACTTACCACTTTTAAAAACTGGCTTTCCCGCCTACCTGGACGTTATCATCACTAGAAGATTATGACGATTCCAGTCACCACAAAGTGATGAGACTGACATTACGTTTTACCAAGCATGGTGCTCACGAGACCACCTTGAATCCTTGATACTATATATGCTTGGAACCAGGCTGTTTATTAATCCAGGAGCGTTTGTTCCTAAGTTGATGTGTCACATCCTAAAAAGGAAAAAAAACAGCACGAGTTTCTGGATTCGGTGTCAAGGATAAGCGGAGGGTCAAAGAGAAAGGAGCTCGCTTTACGGGGGTCCGAAGGCCACACAAGTAACTTCAAAATGATTTTATTTTACCTCTTCACCCCTCCGTGCGCCTGAAGAAAACGGGCAGGCAAAAATATCAAATCTGATTGCAAAAGGTTCCCTTCGAAGTATCAGAAGAGCGAGGATGGCAGGTATGTCTCTCCGAAGTGGGAAGGAAAACCAGAAGAAAATCGGAATTTAACGCACGGCGGTAACTATCGCCTATTATACTATTTCCATTGTTTGCTTGTTAGCCCCGTTGACCCTGCCTACTTACCTACCCATTCGTTAACATCATCATGCAAGCATTACTATTCATTAAGTTCGTTGAGACTGCCCCCTACCCCCTGTTCCCTGATACCTTGTTTTCTCGTATCGCCCTCCCTCCTCGTCTTGTTACCCCCCATCCTTTTCCGTTTTCACCGTAAAAGCATCCTTACTCCTCTTTTTTTCCCATTTTCTCCCTCTTGGACCTTTCAGTTTACGTCCCTGGCGGCGCGCACGATGTAATTCTGGATGATGTCGCTGTTGCAGTCGCTGTGGCGCAGGATCTCGTTCTTCAGGTCCAGGATCTCGTCGCGCAGGCTGCCGGCGTGCTCCTGCAGCAGCCGGTTCTGCTGGCTCAGCTCCCGCTCCCGCGCCTGCAGGTCCGTCATGCTCTGCTTGGCCTTCTGCCGGCACTTGTGCGCCGCCACCCGGTTCCGCTCCCGGTTGCGCCGGCTCTTGTTCGGCTTCCCTCCCGCTCTTACGTCGGTTGGCGTGTCGGCGGTGGAGTGAGAGTGGGTTCTGGTAGTGTTGCGACCGCCGGTAGTGGTCAGCGGAGACTGCTGGTCTCCGCCCCACTCCCAGGGCGAGGTCACCGATCCGGGCGTTCGCATAGCAGAGGAGCTTGCCGAGTGCCGTTTGCTGGTTACCGTGGGCGTCGACGATGCCAGGCTACCGTCGAAGAGCCCCTCGTCGTCTGCCGCTTGGAAGTTTTGTGCCGCCGCGTCGTCATCGTCGTCGTCTTCTTCGCTATAGTGTCTCCCTATCTCTCGAGGTACAAAAGGGTCGATGTGCTGTCGAGGGTCCGATAGCCCGGTCATCTGCAGGGCCGAGTGGTGGTTGTAGTTGTAGCTGAGCGCATCTTGGTCGAATCCTGGTGGCCTTGCCCCTGAAGCGGCGTTGATTGTGTAACCAGATTCGAACTGGCGAGGTTGTCAGCATGTGGAGAAGCGTGATGGGCGAGATGATTTACGATCGGGTGTCTACCTCCGGGAAATGGGGGTGTCAAGAAAGGGGATATTGGGGGATCCGGGCTATGAAGGGGGTAGGCGGCTTACATTGTCGGAAGTGTCGAAGCTATGCCTGTATTCGTCCCGGGTGGAGTGCGAGCCAGTTCTGCAGTATTCCTCGGAACTATTTCCAGGACTTCCCCAGAATTGTGAGTCAGGAATTGGTGGCACATTTTCTCCGAAGGGTGAGGTGAACATCGTTGGCGCCCACGGAGATACATCATCCTGCCAGCCATCGAGTTGTTTATGTGCGATACCGACGGTTGTATTCATGCTTACGATGTTATGGAACATGCGCCCGTTTGAAACCAGCGTGTCGAATCCGAGGTTGATGAATCCTAAGCTAATATATTTTCTTCCAGGTTATTAGGAAGTTGTTCCGAGTCTGCGAAGATCGATGGGAGAAAATTGAGATGAATTTAGTGCGCTGGGTTGCGTAGTCGAGCTGGAAGTGTCTTGGATGGTACTGTTCCAGCAAAGCGATTATCGATGAATCGCGTCTTTAAGTCCTCCAAAAAAACTTTATTACACTGGGCCTAGTCCTTCGATCTCGGAATTAAGTAGGCACATAATACTAACAGGATACTAGATGTGTCTAGGGGAGGAGACAGTAATTCCATGTCTGTTTCTCGGCATCAGATGTTGTCGTTGCTTTGGGGGTTCCATGATAACAATTTTTAAATGGTCTGCTAAATTTTTATAGAAAATACATCCATTCCAACCTTTTAAAAAGTCTGCTCTATCACAGGCCATCATCACTGAGCCGGGGGGGGTCAGCGTGTACCTGTGCTATCACTGACCACTGACCACAGACCACTACTAAATTGCCCATGGCTATATGCATGTACATACCGCACGGGACATGGAGCCGTTCCGGAGCCGACTCCGACTGAAATATAAGTGGATAAATTTATTCATCCCTAGTTGGCGTGGGATGGTGGCTTGCGCCAGAGGCTTGCAGTGTGGAATATATCTACGCAGCTACGATTTGGATAGGTATTGTACAATACATGTTAACTAGCTGTAATGTGGCGAAGAAGCTTACAGGGGCAGAAAGGGGGAAACTGGAGAGATTGGGGGGGGAATCCTTTCAGTTGTATTTGCCTTTTGGGAAACACATTAAAACCGTTATTAATTTCTCCACGGTGAAAGAGCCTTATACTTTAATACTACATGATAAACCGAGTTAGGAAATAGAAAATGTTGCTCTTTGTCGGTACCTAGTCACCCCACATTCGTTGTTCTAAGCCTTCGATGCTTTTCCGGCCTACTCGAGTCTTACCGTCTGGTCCATGTGGTATGCCAACTTTTTCTGATTTTCTATTTTCTGATTTTCTGATTTTAGTGTCCGACTGGGCTAGCTGGACAGCCAATATCTCCAATCATATAGCAAAGTCGCCACAACATACTTTTGATATGTTAGGATTCCCCGCAGACGGGCTGTGCAGTCTAGGTAGCCTTTTGACTAGTTACCTAGTAGAGTATACGCTACGTTAAGTAACGTTAGATACCACTTGACATTTCTAGGCCGACTATAAACTTACCGGTGTTCCACATTTCTGCCCCGACTCGACCGCATAAATGCCAATATATTCCTCCACAATGTGTCTTAATTTTCCCCAAACCTCGAACTTTTCTGAGATAAGTATACGTCTACTGTCTGCGCCAAATAATTCAAGATGTGTTCCACCTTATTGATTGGCTCGGGTGGAATTCCGATGTATCATGTAGTGTCTGGCAGTATGGTTTTACAGGGCTGGATACATATACGAAGTAAAATATTTTCCTGGGACGAACGAGGTGGTAGACAACCTGCAGCCCAAGCAATTGGCTCAACGCTAATAACGCCGGACCTGTTGAGCCGGTGAAAGGTTTCAACGGTTACTGATATGTTGCTGCAACCCGCCAATTTTTATCGTAAGTCTTCCTGTCGGTGGGAGTAAAACCCCTTTTATCAATTACGCTCCAATGCCGAGACAAAAGACGCACCCCAACAAAGACCTCGTTCGATCTAGTCTCGTCTAACAAGCCTAACCTAGGTATCCATCAGCGAATTCAGACATGAGTTCTATAACAAATACTCTTGCATCATTGGTAGTTCGCTATACTATACAATAGAATAGAAACGCTGAATTAGAGTTGGGAAGCAACCCCCTGACCCCTGCTAGATTCTGCATGCTTTAAGGTCTCTATGACTCGCATCTTTGGAGTTGGCTAGCAAGCATGATCCACAATGACTACGCCTTAAGTGAGTGGAAATATTGGGCACACTAATAGCTGTCAAACTTTGACTGACTAGCAGTTCAAGCAAATGGGCACGTAATAGACTATAAGGGATTTATTAGATGAAAGCTTAACAATATATCTACGTGGAACATCTCCTAGTAGTTACTCTTCAATGTCTGGGGTGCGAAATTTCTCTAGAATTGGAGTGGGATATTTTAGATTTATATGATATGGTAGGGGTTTTCCCAAGTCCTATTAGATAGAAGAACCTGAGACCCTGAGTGGGGATCGAAGCTGTAAATAGTAGTGAACTCTCAAGGTAACCCCATGTCCCCCGATTCTTAGTTGAGAATACCGGTTAAGACCTGGATCCTGAAATAGGGGCACTAGCGGCGGTTTATTCCGGAGGGGTTTCCAATTACACTTTGTTCTAACGATTAATCTAGGTAAGCACTTGGCTGTAAATTGTTAATAGCTGGCATGGTTCATTCCCTCGATCCTTTGTATTCTTTTTATAATGGTTTCGATCTTCATTTTCTGTACTAAAACTGGAAATCGGAGATTGTTATACAACTGAGCTCAATTTTCAGTTACTCCTAGCGTGGAAACCACAAATTTAGCAACAATTTATTCTTGCTAAGCAGCTAAGGTACCTAAGCCGTCATCGTACTTCAAGATCTAGAACTCTTAGCAGGGTTCTCCGGGACGGTAGATAGGAGCCTGCTCCACTCGAACCAAGAAACAAGCATCCCGTAGTTCTTTGTATGGCTAAGTTACTCCGTAACCTACCTATCTACTTAAGGATATATCATATACCTACATACCTGTTAGGACAACACAACAATATCATCCATTATGCTCAAATACCGAATGATATCACATATCGGCTCATAAAGAAGCCGTATATATGTGACACTTTACGGCAGGCTGCCTTGAAAAGGAAAGGATACCCAGGTGCATAGCGGCGCGCCACATCCGGTCGTAGGCGTTTAGAAATCCAGGCCTTCGGATCCGATCTTCATGGGACTACTACGCATTGGCATAGGCTACTGCATTGCATTGCATTTCTGGTAATCTAATCCCTACTTACCATACAGGCATATCGTGACCCCTATAGCCGTTCCCGAGAGAGGATCCCTGTGGGGGACGACAAGTCTAGACTCGTCTCTGCGAACGCAGCTCTCCGAAAGCAGAAGCCGGCTGTTGATCCGGCTTCCGTCGAGAACGTGTGGGCTCGGGTGTCCGGGTGTGACGGGAGAGCAAAGTTTGCTATCCTGAGCCGGGGGAACCTGTCGTTTTCTCTCGTTGTTCTCATAACTAACTGCATAGGAAAGCCGAGTATCACATGTTGTTTGAGACAGCAAGCAGTTGGATAGGTAACCTTCTCGGCACGAAACATCGGTGTAGCCCGGCAAATCTCAACCTAAGAACTAAGAGGTGTACCACCCCCAACATGGAAACCCAATAAAATGAAGGTAAGGCAAGGCAGGCTGTGGCTAGCATCAGAAATATATCCCATGACGTGTCTGGATTTCAAGCCACCTCTGGAGCGCCGTGGGAGGGGACTTCGCATCATTGGCCAAGATTGGGGGCCCCCCTTAACGGCATCCTCGGAGAGAGAATTGGGAAGAAAGGGCCGAGAAGTTATTAGCTCCGAATGGGGGGAAGCATACAAATTTTAATCTACCTAGGCATCTCTTTCCCCGGGAATTGGTTATTGTGTTCAAGTAATTTGGTGCACTTCGTAGTCTACGGGATTTTGCTGGGCAAATCTAAGTGGCTTGTGAAGTTCCAAATTAACCAATGGTAATTTTCATGTACTGGGCCTTGATCATAGATTTCCCACACCATGGTCAATGAAAAGGTACCGTATCAGGTCCTAAAGGGGTACGTGACAGCTATTACTTATATTAGGATCATAAGGTCCTCGACGATGAGTGAAATCTCTTCGACAACATTGACCGCCGTCAACAGTTCTCGGAATCCATGCCATAGGCAGGGCTTTACGAGAACAATTAAGTAGCTCATTATGTGCTATATCATTAGCTAAATATTTTCTCTTGACGTTGTGTTGATTATTAAGACGGGGGTTGCCTCATGATGCTAATAAGCGACAACGTACCTATTATGCCGCTTGCCAAGCCCAAGGCATACGCAGAAATTCCAGGGGTAGCATAGCACCACGATATCAAAACGAACTTCTAAGAGAACATGGATTTTTAAATATTTTCATTTGCCAAATGCTACGTAAACTTGGTAATCGTCCGATACCAAAGCCACCAACGCCACAAGATTTTGCCGCCACGTCATTGAAGAAATTCCACCCGGTGAATAGGTACGTACAAATCGACAAAAGTCCTCCTGTAATCATAACTGTAGCGCCGATTCTGCCGAATTTTCGACACCATAGTTCGGAGTAGCGAGATGATGACTTCTTTCGCTCCCAAATCTGTCCCCGTGCTGTAGACCCGCGTTCCAGACTCTTCGTCTAGAAAAACTATCATTAGACTATTAAGTTTGCTAAGGCCCCAGTCCGTAGCAGCGGTATTAATGGTGATGCTCGATCTAAGTCAATGAGGTGTGAAGTAGAGTGGGTATTACCAAGTCCCGCTTCCGACTTGCTGGGTACGAGGGAATCGAAAGAAAAAAAATCAACGAAATGGTGGTATCTGCGCCGGCCCCGAAACAGTAATACATCATGATTTAAATAAAGACGTAGTCATCTAAAGTGACCATATGACTAAGATCGCGTTCAACTATGACGTTAGCGTCAGACGTGATCACATTCTAGTTTCCTCCCTCAAGCGGCTCTTAGAGCCTTGCTGATTAAGCATCACGTTTCCCATAAACATTGAGCTCTCTCTTCTCTTGTTCTTGTTGTAAGACGGATCATATGCAGATAGGGAATTTTCGTTATAATCCTGTTCGTATGAATTTCCGTAAAGTGGGCGATCATAACCGGGCTGTCTCGAGCCCGACTCATAGCTTGATGGTGCGACCAAACCACTCTCATAAGACGGACGAAGAGATGGTTGTGATCCCGCCTGAGCAAGATAGTGCGGTTCATATGAAGTCTGACGAGGCGGGGGTGTTGCAGTCGGGCGTAGACCGACCGTGAGGCCAGGTGGTGGCGTAGGTGTCGATCGTTGCTGTTCTATAAGCCGTCTTTGAGGTGAATCTGTTGCTGTAGACGGTCGACGCGGTTGAGCCTCCGGTGGTGCACGTGAATCTGGGTCCATGTCTGGAGATGGAAGCTCGTACTCCTCGGGATCTAGTCCGAAGATGCCCTCATAGTTCTGCAACAATAACGCGAATACCGGAGCCGGGATGTTTAGCGTTGGTGAGAAGACAATGCCGACATTGCGCACGGTCATCTTGTTCATATTCGCATGATTGATGATCTTAATGAGGAAAGCGATCAGATACTTCAGCAACGTCTCGTTAGCTAAGGGAAGTTTCTGAACGAGTTCTGCCATAGACGCGATCTTCTCCTGTTGATTGTCCATCTCTGCTGCGGCGACGAAATTCATATGGAGATCCCTGGTGAGAATGGTGGTAGGAAGCTCTCGAAGGTAGAGCTTTAGTAAGGAAGCAACAGCGTGAATGTCGTAGTAAGTATCATCGGTGACGATATTCACGTCGCCTTCGGTATTAAAACGCTCGCGAAGCTGTTTGATCACCACGTTAGAACCGCTAAGTCGGAAAATGCCTTCCTCTAGAATTGCGTTCTTTGCATCGAGATATTGGATGCAGCGAAATACTACTGCTGGAAGAGGTACGTTAACATCGAATGGCCCATTGAATCTTACGGCTTCGGCCAGAGGCGCTCCGAATACTTGTCGAATCGGCCCTCGAGGTTCATTTAGACCCTGAGGGACACTGCCAGCATTGGAACCGTATAATGGGTCTTGGTCATCGCTGGAGGATCGGGTTTTCGGGCCAAATCCAAAGAAACTACGCTTTCTCTGCTTCTTTTCTTCTACCGTAGGACCAGGCGGAGCTAGACTCATCTTATTACCCCACGATGCCGAATCGGGAATCAACTGGGGGTCTTTAGGTGCTGAGATGGTGTAAGTTGGAGCATTTATCCTGTCTTGAAGATCAGGTGTCCCAGTTTTGCGTCGGGTAGGAGCGCCCTCTGGAATATCGCCTTGCTTAGTTGACTTGTAATTCATCCCGATTAATCCATCTTGACTGCCACCCTGCTGTCCTTGATGCTTCACATGCCCATGTCCCTTTTTCTTCGAGTTTGCATTAGACTGAGCGTTGTTCGCACCGTGATTTCGATCATGACTAATAGAGGAAGGCGCCTCCTCGTCATTCTTGGGATCTTTATAATCGATCCAGCGGAGCAGAGCGTCTACCCATTGATCACGCTCTAAGTCACTCTCCGCACACAGAACGTGTTTCACGTGACTGCTAGAATCCTTCTTTTTTGGTTCAAGTACTAAGAACGCATGGCGGTACTGGTTATCCAACTCGTCTCCATTGGGACCGCCCGAGGGTGATCCATCATTAGTTTGCTGTGACTGTTTCCCAATTTGTGCGCTCTGAAGCTTGATAGTACCCAGGTGTGCGCCACCGGGTGCCTCATAGTACTTTAGGTGAGGCCCATCAAGAACGAAAAATCGAGCTTTCCATCCGCCAAAATTCTTGCCTCTCTTCGTCAAATAACCATTCTTGAATGGCCTACCTCCGGGGCCTTTCTTTTGAGTAATACTTTCCGCACTCGATTCATTAGTCGGGGAAGAATCATCGACACTAGGTCGGAGTGTATTAGTTGACAAGTATTTGCAAAGTTCTAAGGCGGTCGTGGTATCTAGCGGACTATTCAGGAGCTCGTCGAGATATTGGTCTAGGATGGTACGGCGAGCATCTAGTTTGGCGGGCGAATGTCCACTAAACAGAGACCTATCCGGCGTCTTTGCCGTAAAAGATGTGCATTGCTTCATCTTCTGATCGAGTTTAGCGAGAGACGTGGTATCCTTCTCCACACGCCATAACTCAACGCGTTCAGACCGCGAGAAAATCGCCAGCGTGAAGACAGGATCTTCCTCTAATTGTGTTAGTGATAGGAGGCTCGCTCTTGATGGCTTCATTCGAGACGACGCGACCCTAACCTCGACAGATGGTAGGGCGTTTGGTGGCAGTAGAAGATCTGGGTATTCCTCTATGACAAATCCTTTGTAGATCTTCGCCCTTTCAACAGGGCTATCGCGATTCACGGGGGGACTCGGTTGTGCCGTACCAAATTGTTTAGAAGATGCTTGACTCGAAGGTTCGGCAACAGGTGGACTGGACATGTTAGGAGGCATGGGAATAGGTTGTCGAGGAGCTCGCGGTGACAGCGGTAAGCCTATTCCCAAGGTACGAGGAGACATTGGCGGTGAGTTCATAGGTGATTTTTGAGGCATTGGCCTCGGGCTCGCAGGAAGGCCAGGGCTCATCAAAGACGCGGGAACCATGGTTTGTCGGATTTCGTTACCACTTAGGACACCAGCTAGCGACGCGTGAATGCCATCAGGTGCCAGTATGGGTTGTATGCCGGCCATTCGGGGACTTGCTGGAATACCGTACTGAAGAGGCTCGGATTCCTTAGGAGTAGGTTTTTGACTACCCTTTTTGCTCTTCTTGGATAAACTTCGAGCCTCGGCCTCCTTCTCTGCCAGGATTTCTCTTTCTCGGTCGTCTTCCTCTCTCGTTCTTCTCCGACCACGTTTTTCAATGATCGGCAATTCATCCACTTCCAGCAACGAATCATAATCCGAATCGGAATCCTCCTCGTCCTCCGGAGACATCGAAGTAGGGACTTTCGACTCCTTTTTCAATTGTAACGGGGCGGGAGGTGGCTTGCGTGGCGGCGGAGCAGATGGGGGTGGAAATTGAGAGATGCCTTGGTCAACCAAGGGCGTGGCTTCAATTACTGACACAGCGGGTGGGTCAGCGGGTCGCTTGGGAGGTGGTACCCGAGGGGGCTCGCTTGGGAGGCTTCGAGATGGCGGAAGCGTAAGACTGATTGGCAGGTCTCTCGTTACTTCAGTTGCCTTTTTAGCTTCATCTTCAACGCGATCTTCTTCTTCGCGGTCAAAATGATCCAGTGCATGCTCGGACGCCTTTGGCATCGCATGCGACGGATCTAAGAGTTCACCAACTGCTGACGGTAGTCCATTGGTGATTTGGTCAGCCGGGGGCGTGATAGGATAGGGGGCTAGGGACACATCAATAGGCGAGTGTTTGACACTGTCAGAATCGAGGTTTGAGGGTGATGCTGGCACCTCGATTTCCTGTTCCCTAGGCACATTTACATTAACCTGAGGAATAATCGATGCAGATGATTGTGCAAGGTCGAGCTTAAGATGCTCTTCATGCGCAGCCATTACATCCTTCAATTTCTTCCTGTATTTTTCCTTATCCTTCAAGGATCGCTCGAGATCCTTATTCAGGCCTAATATCATAGCCCTTTGTTTATCAACGAGCCTCCACAGTTGGGCATTTTGCTGAGATTGAGAGTGTTTCTCTTTCAGTAGGTACTGTATGACAGCCTCGGGACTGCCTGCTGCCCTGACCAAATTAGAAATATCTGCAGTTCCAGACTGAGCATCCTGCGAGCCTTGATGGGAATGAGTTCGCGAGATTGCGGATATTGCGGAATCGATGGATGACGTCCGTGGAGCACCCGGAGAGGGGGTATCGGGCTTTGAGGATGCCGGGTTGCCAGCCATGTTGGGCAGACTTGCACCGGCAGAGCCTACGGGCGACCTTGTGGTTGTGATTGAATCGGAAACACTTCTAGTGTCATTCGAAGGAGAAAATGAGAGTCTCGCTCTAAAAGCGCAGGCGAGTCTTGTCAGATTTTGTTCATAGATCTGTCGGAAAGGCAAATGGAGGACGTTGAGGAAAAGAAAAAGTTGGAAGAATCAGCAAACTAGTACTAACCCGTAGTTAGAAGTTAGAGGTGAAACTGGAGAGATATCCCCCTTGCGATAGGTACTTCCGGGAAGGTAAGAGTTATTCGTCCTGTCGTCTATGGGAGTACGTCGCGGTGGTTGTCGCGATGAGACCTGAGTGAACGAAGCGGCTGAGAACTGTACAGGTTCGGGGAATTTCGTTTGACCTGGGCTTGCGCTGGAAGGCGGAGACACGGCCGTACTCGTTTGTAAAGGGCTGGGAATTGGTTTCCGTTGTCTAATGGTAAGAGTGGGGATTCAAGTCAGCGCCAGTATCAAGACATGCACGATAGGCTGCAGGGAGTTTTCAAGACATTAGAAGGCCTAGAATTTTCGTAATAGGCCGACAGAAGGGAAAAAGAAGGAAATCCAACTCCACCTAACATTCCATTGCATACATGATCAGAAAATACCTACCTGAATACCTGTAGGTCAGCAGCAATTGGCCGCCGTGACGATTGGACGATGACAAATGGTGTTTTAGAAGGCAGGTAACGACTTTAAAAACCAAGAAAAAAAACGGGAACAATGTCTTACTCACTTTGTGGTGCTAAATGGTATAGGCGAAGAAGAAGACGAGCTGGTATCAGCCGAGGGATAATTCACAACGGCTCTGCCCATTGTCGGACTATCCTCTAAGACTTGAGAGTCTGGTAGACTTTCGCTACACTGAAGCGATAGATGCGACATGGTCCACAATGCAGCGAAAGAGGGTCTGCTGTATGTAGTATGTCGTTGTTGTTCAAGGGGCTGCCGAAAGCCAATCGGCGTCACGAACTCTTTGTCGAGGTCGGAGCTTCTCACTCGAGACGCCTGGTTGACCCTGATTGACGCCGCATATAGCCTGACAGGGTTCGAGGGCAAAAGGATTGAGACAACTAAGCGCGTGCGGATACTTGCTTGATAGCCTGCTTGCTGCAAGGGCTGCAAGGGCTGTCAGGTCTGTCAGGTCTTTGGAATTAAGAGAAATGCCGAGTGAGGTGTTGGAAATATTACTATATTCCAAGACTGAATCAAACAAAATATCTTAAGAACCCAAAACCAAACAAAGAAAATACGAGATGAACGCTCATCTTAGGATCAATAAGGGGGTTGAGACCAAAATTTTGTCAACAGAAGAAGAAAAAAATAAAAGAGGTCACAGATTGGCCGAGAGAGATGAGATGGTTGCATTTTGCGGATGAGCCTTGCTCGCTTCTACTAGGTATGTACTGTACCTTCAACATTGAACGACACCCTTAGAGATATTGAGTATATGGTACCTGCAGTACCTGCATCTAACAAATAAATTCCCGCTCCCCTGGCGTACCTTCCTATGAGCAATTTGGTAGCACACACTAGCAGCCAACGGTTAACGAACAAACCTTGTAAGATGTGGCCCCCACATACCCAAAACGGGTTGATACTCAAGGGAGCGCGCTGCAACTACTGCGAATTCAGTAAAGTGAGTGCAGTTAGAATGGGTACAGTAGATACCTTTTTTTACAACCACGTGGGTTGAAGATAAGAGTGCGTAGGTAATGAATCTACACACATCATCAAAGTCTCATTACAATCAATATCTCATGCATTACATGAAAAATAAGCACTGCGCAGAATACATTAGGTAGCTATTAATACCTACTAGTACCTACTTTGGGGTGTAAGCAGTTTGACAATAAAACGACCTTATACCGTTACGGTTAATTGTTTTCAATGTTCTCGTACTCAGGTTCTTTAGCATCAGCCACGATGGATGCTAGTAAGATCCTCTAGACCCCAGATTAGACTGTAATTAAACTTTCCCGCCAGGATCCCTGCGTTAAACCGTATCGCCAAACTCTCAGAGCGTTCGGGAATCAAAGCTTCCATTTCGATGTTCCCGTTTTGGTTACCCCAGGTTTTCTTCATGGGTGAGCGCAGATGCCAAATCGGGCAGATGTTTCTTCGTGAATGGATTCAATGGATGGATTCCTAGGGATCGATAAAACACTCAACTTTGCATCCATGGTGCCGAAGGTGCTCGGACGCATATATGTATAGTTGCGGATGGGAACCACAAACTTGGGATATAGGTAGCTTTGATATCCGGTAAGCAGGTAGGCAGCTACATGTAGTTTGCGATGGCTGGCTTCTCTTCCGCGTCTCACTGGATCTAAGTAATAGACGATCATAGGCAAAAGGATACTTAGTACGATACCGTAACACCCGCAGTGGGTGTTGATAATGTATTATGCAGGAGGTTGGAAAAGAGCATACCACACTATGTACGGAACATTTCTGCAGGAACAGCTTTTAGTCGCTACGTTATTAACTTGAGTTCCCCTATTAAGGCCCCACTAACTCTAGCCATTCCTTGATATCGAAAATGGGAGTTCACTAGTGGCGGCCGTAATAGGACGACAAGAAAGATGAGGGTCTACATACTAATAAAATGATAAGCATATGTAGGTAGGTCTGGTAGGTATGTCATGTCGCTATGTATGATAGAAAACGCACGTCAATTTTCCCATCCCAGATTTTGCCTCAACACCATCTCAGTCACAGACCGACCAATCAGATTAGAGAGTCGCTAAAACACACATTCGATCATGAGTTGGCGGTGTGATACGACAGGCATTAAAGGCAGTTATATACCTAGAAAGTCATACAGAAGTAGTAATACGTTCTGATATTATACATGATAGAATGATGTGGCCATCTAGAATTGGGTCTCTTCTATCAGGCGCCTGACGCACATACAGTAATGAAGTAATGAACATTGATCGATGGTCGCCCATTCGCGAAATCGAATCTCGATTAGGCGTACATGCTCATTATGTGCAGCAGGGAGAATCAAGTTTGGTAACCTATCGGCCCAGCACGTCGGCAGCCACATTTCCTTTTTTCGGCTCTTGCAGCCTTCCCTCACTTCGGGTGGCTGCATGTCAGTTTTCTACACCTGCAAGCCTCGTGCGTGCCACGGCTTAGAATGCCAAACATCTACCACTTCTGATTCGATATAATTGCCATGTCTACCAATGCCACGTCAACATGCGGTTTGATGTGCCAGACATCCCATCGTTCCCCAGCGTGATGGGGGCTGAAGTGCAAATGTCGTTCAACCACCACGATGCAGTAATGGCATGACTCTGAAAAGCCACATCTTCATGGGTACCCGTTCATGAGCTCGGGAGATCTGCTTCCTTCGTAAGGAGTCGTGGTGGTGCAGATCCAGACACCCGGGAACGAACATGCTTACCGAAAAATAGGATTACACATACCTAAGTCAGTCCTAAGTCAGTCCTGAAAAGACGCGATTGGACCTCTCCGAGACATGTCTTACCCCCGGCCAGTGGAAGCTTATTCTTTGATTCCGTGCGAGCGGGAAACATCTTATGTATCTTCGTCGTTTACTGCCTCTCTGTCCTCGTGCCCTGTATTGAGCAGATGCCAAGAGCCAAAGGCAGATCCCCCGCCTAGCCAGTCATAATTGGGCGTACAGTAGATGTTTCCCGAGACTGTCAGATTCTTACATAGGTACCTAGTCGATCCCTCGCCATCAGCGCCTCTCACACAACTTTGGATTGCTTCAACGCTGATAGGTTTATGATAACCCTTGTCAGTCACATAGGGTGCAAGTCGCATAGAAGAGAAGTGCACGAGACCCCAAGCCCTGACGTCTTCGGGACACACAATAGTAACGCTACTACTCTGTAAGCCGAATCGTTCGATTATGACGCCTCCCGCTCCACGGAACACTCTCTTCGCAACGCCTCCGAATACTCCGCAATTCATAAATAGAAATCGAGAATCGTTCAGAAGGAACTGCAGGAATTCAGGACCCTGTAGTCCCTTTTGGCAGAATTCCCGTGGTTTCGAATTGGTTTCATCAATAGAGATCGAAGACGAGCCAGAAAGTTAGAATTGTTACCTTGGCCCGTGCTTTTCCAAGGTTTTTTATTATCTGGTCTGGTCTGGGAAGTCTGGCAAGTCTGGGGTCAAGGATGCTAGTTCTAGCTGGTCTGGGCACTGCAAGGGTCAGGGGTATCACAGGGAATCATTCCCGCGCTTAACCGCGGTTCCCTGATAAGTGATTAATAAGCTTTGATAAAGACCCTGATCAACACCGCACGTGCGCTCCCCCATTGAAAATCTTCAAAATATCTTCCTGGCAATAACATCAACAATTGAAAAAGCGCGGTTGGTCTAACAAGCTTGGAAACGATCGCTCGAACGACACAGTAGCAGACCAGGAGTTTCATGATGAAGCATTTACAACTACAGATCGAAATTACATCTCCATAACGACTCGAGTCACCCAGGTCACCGTCAAGATAAAAACAAGATGTTTGGTAGATTCTGACAGTGTAATGATTGTCTAAATGCTAACTTACAAGGGCACTTGGCAATGATTGACAAGATACCTAAAAGGAAAGAAGCTATATAGACGATGATACATCGTATAGAAGCAAAATCCCGAGCCAGGTCAACCAATCTCTACTTTCTCTCTCTTTTTCTTCTCGGAGTACCGACACCGTATTAATAATGCCTTCGCCAACTCCTAGACAGAGGAGATATCATGTATATCGGAATAGCTTTGCAATAATCGAATATTTATCCTCTTCAGATTTTACCATTCGTGCCGTTGGTGTACCCGTTAGTGTATCCGTTCGCATGTCCATTTGTATGGCCGTTTGTGTAGCCATTAGTCTCGTTCACCAAGCCTTCCGCAGCCAATCCTATCAATGGGCCGTACAAAGAGCCGTCCTTGATGGCATCGTGGACAATAGAGATCCAGCCACCGATGCTTCTCTTGGGTCGGCCATTCAAGGTGTCAACCTTATTGGTGGGGTGCTCAATAAAACCTTGGTGGAACGGAACAGCAAGGTCTTGACGGACATATTGGTACAAGGCCTTTGATCCCTTGCCCAAGAGCTTGAAAGTGTGGGGCTCAGCGCAGAAGTCGGCAAAGGTCTTTTTCCACAAAGCGTCGACGGCCTTAGTAGTCTGCTCTTTCCATTGAGTGACGTCTTCAACGCTACCCTTTGTGTAGCTGACAGCGATAGGCACAGCTGTGCTCACAAGAGATTCGCAACGATCTGCAAGGTCCTTCTTGCTCGAAGACGACCAGGAAGGGTATACGTGAGCTGCGAGGGCTTTTTGGAAGGATTCCATCTCGTCAGTTGCCAGACTCCCGGAGAAGAACTGCGCGGTGACCGATGAGATTGTCTCGATAGCCTTCTGCACGAATTTCATGTGCAGAGCTCTGAGATCCACGGCCTGGCAACCGGCGTATAGATGGGCTGCGGCCATCATAGTTAGAATTTCCGTCGCGTGCGCACTCATACGAGCCGACGCCAACGCCATCGAGTTGACAGATTGGTTATGCATCTCGGCGGCCTGGATAAACGGGCTCATGGGACCGGCGTAGTAAGATAACTCAGCCATGTAAGAAGCCATGTTGATCTCAACCCCCTTGAAGGTGAAAGAGAGACTAGGGTCATCGGCCGCAAGGTTGGCTGGTAAACCTCCGCTGAGGGTTGGGTCGACCATTTCGGTAAGCTGCGAGAAGAGCATCCTGCCGAACATTTGCAGCGATAGCCGCACTTTTTCCATAGATGATGTGATGCTCGCCGCCTGGAAGTTACAACCGTAGTGGATGTCCTTGGTCTCCGTGTCAACGAGTGGGTTGTCGCATGAAGAGTTGAGTTCAATGCTGATTTGCTGGTCTGCGAGAAGCAGGTCCTCGATTTGGGGACCGATCCATTGCGGAGCACTTCGTACAGAGTAACGATCTTGTACCAGGTCTTCGGAGCGGCGGTTCTTTGGTTCAAGCACGTCTCGTGCGAGGGCCGAGTCACGCATGAAATAGTAAATATTGCGGGCGACTTCAATTTGGCCTGGATGAGGCCGTGTCTTAGCAATGAAGGGGTTAAAGCTTTCTCTGCTTCCGTGAAGTGCCTCCACAGCCATGCCGGTAAGTGCCTGTGTAAGCAGTGCCAGGCGGTGGGACTCAGTAATAACTATCGAAGCAAGTGCTGCAGATGACGATGTCCCGTTAATTAGACCAAGACCTTCTTTGGGGCCAAGCTTCACTGGCTGTAATCCTGCCTCTGCTAACGCTTGGGGTGCTGGAAGAACTTTGCCATTCTTTTCGATCAGAACATCGGGGTTTCCTTCTATGCTGCCTGCCACATATGAGAGTGGCATCAAGTCTCCAGAGCTCGAAACCGAACCGCGCAGTGGCACAACGGGGGTCAGGTCATTCTCAAGCAGATCTGTCACAGCCTTGAGAATTGGGAGTGAAACGGCAGAGTGACCTCGTAGGGTACTGTTGCACCTTACTACTATGGCCGCCTTGACCCATTCGGCGGGCATGGAGTGGCCTGGTTTCGAACCATCAGCGTGGCGGGAGATGATACCGGACTGAGTAAGTTGCATCAAGGATGATTGCAAGGCTACAACTTGATCAGTTCGTGTATCTGCGCTCCCCCCAAATCCCGTGTTGACGCCTAGTTGTTGGTTAGTGGTTGCTATTGACGACAGACATCGAGTCAACATACCATATACATACCACCCCTTTGAAAGGTAGTAGTGTAAAACATCTACGCTGTCCTGGATGCTCTTGACAACTTTCGGGTCATCAGTGATCTTTGGAATGCATCCGTGGCTAATGTTTTATTAGCTTAGAAAGGTATCTAGGTGGTCTCGCAACGTACAGGGCTGTGGCTACCACATCTGAGATATGGAGGTTTTGGCCGTCTAAGACATAGCTGCCCGCATCAATGCGCTTCTGCAGGAGGTCCCACGCCTCGCACACCTTGGCAAGATGGATGCTTTGGTTCCCCATTGCGAATATAGTAAGAGATTCTAAGTAAGAAGCTGTGTGGGTTGCTAATGACATGAAAACAAATTGGCTGTTGGGATCAGGTGGGCTTGATGGATATATATAGATTATCGACAAAAGAACGTGGCAGTAAACAAAGGTGAATCACACTATTTTTCTTAGGCAAGGGCTGTAGTCTTTGAGGTCATTGCTTCCCTCGTATCCTTACTTTTAGCACTTTTAGTCAATAAATTCACTTCAAAGGAGTCATTGACCCTAGCATAACGGGCAGAGCGGGTAGGCACAGGGCCGTTCCTCGCATGTGCCTAATGCATACCGGAGAAGGCGAGATCCAAACAAAACCTTCCTTGACTCCCCCTATCTTCACAAGATAAGAGCCTAGATCCTGTCCTTGCTATAAGGAACTTAGAACTACGACGTCAACTCCACTTATCTAGAATTTTTGCAGATACCTATGGCATCTCGAGAGTAGATATCTGACTGAGATTGCGCGTAATCAGTCGATACCTTGCATCTGAAGGAGGACACGGGATCCCAGCGTCACTAAATTCCGAGTAACACCGAGTATTAAAAGACGAGAACAGGCTATGCGATCCCTTAATCGTGCTTCCTATCTGATTCCAGGCCCGTATAATGCTGGCTGACTGATGCAGAATTACTTTGCAGGTTACATTCTATATCTGAAGGGCCTGGTCCAAGATCTTATTACCTGGTTTCACAGAATCTTCCCTAACATCGAATCTAAACAATGGGTTCTAACTAGATGGCATGCAGAGTATTGGAGAAACTGGGTCATCATTGGGGAAGGTAGTAGGCCATAATCCAGGTAGGTTGTAGTCGCTAAAGACTGACTGCATGCCTCCCTCCTATGTATACCTACCTACCCTACCTGATAACTAGCGGTATAGCTACCAATATGAGGCTCACTTGCGCTACCCCTGATATGATTACTGCCACCCCACGGCATAGACGTCAGGGACGCCCTAATCTATCCAAGCCAAAGGGTTACTCAAAGCCTCCATAAAATACTAGTGATAGCTTGGCAAATCAATGATGACCCGACTATATGGTAAGCTCTTGTCCCAGGAAAAGTAGTAGCTCGTGGCAGAAGAAAGAAACCATGTGACAGTACTGTAAAAGGACCCTGATTTACCAATCAGACTACAGATCGAATATCGTTATTTGAGAAAGGGATGGCTTTCATATATTGTGGCGTTCAGACTCAAAGGCGAATCTTTCTGGAATAATGCCGATAAAGGGTGAAACAGTGATTCATATGTAGTTTCTCAACAATCCAGTAAGCGTAGCCAGATAGTCGGGAACCCGGATATTCAGGACACGCCGATCCATGTTGTTCTTTGTCCTGTTAAAGTACTTTTGGCTTTGAAAGATTACGCCAGTGCTTCACATGATTCTGGAAAACGATACGGAATAGGTTGTAAGGAAACAAAAGTCCGGGAGTGAGCCAATAAGATTCCTAGGTCAATTGTAAAAGTCGCACTGTGACCCGAAGTTAGAATAAAGTCAAAGTATAGCCAGGGGTTGAAAACGCAGGACCCGGCAAGGATTCTCTGGGATCGATCGGAAGCTACCGAGGCCGGGCCTCTCCCTTTGAAGATCAGATGCACTAAGAATCACTTCTCGGCATTAGATTAACGTTCTTGTATACATAGGTACTAATCAGTAATGGGTTAAAGGGGTTTGAGTTTCTTTGAAAATACGTATGAGGAGAATGTTTATAATATTATTAGGTCCTTGTATCGATCTAGTTGTTTGGGAGAAGATCCTACACCCCAACTCGGTTGAATAGGTTCTTTACTCTTCTTGAGTGGCTTGTTTGATGGTACTCTCACGGTGGATTTACAGTCGATCGGATGCAGTCTAACTACCAATCATTATCACGACAAACTGCCGACTCACAGGAGGAATCGGAGCGGCGACCAAATCCGGCGCAATCGTCCCGTCCCGTACATCAAGATACACGATCATCAGGGCTTTTCCTACTTAGGGTAGGTCGAGCTCGTAGTATGCATATCAGCTGATTAAGAGGGGCTGTAGTAGGTCTGCGTTCGAAAATTATATGTCAATCGAATGCATGGTTTCTGTTGCAGTGCTGAAATTTTCGGTAGTCATATACCAGCTATCGTGGTATAACTGTATACTACCTATATATCTGCTACCGGTTTTGCTATTAAAGGCTCGGAAGGATTTCATCGGTCCCGCGATAGTATAGTAAGCATACAAGGGGCATGAAAAGGAGGTCAAATAGAGTGATCTGCAAGTAGTTAAGGCAATGACGAGTTCCAGCATACAACCGAGTAGGTATGCAATCTACTCGGTCAGCGAGGTATATAGATAAGTGGGATGACTACTATGCAGAGAGACGGCACAGACCGTCCTCGGATGTGCTACGGTCATATAAGCTTAATTCTCAGGTGGATTGGCTTCGCCCACTCTACTTTTATGTGGTTAAGGTAACATCACATATATGTGCCGCAGAGGCGGGGTGAAGACAAATAGGGGTGAGTGGGATGTTTCTAGATATGCATGGTATACGAATGGGGTATGCGATGCGAATAGGAGAATCATTACAACAAACATAACTAGGCGCTAGTAGGCTTGAAGATAGCATATGACATTAACCTAGTTAACTATGCCGTATAAGTTTAGGGAAGAATCAAGACTGATAAAATGCCGTGCATTAAGGGGGTAAGTAAACTAGGTACTTACCTAGGTATGTATATCAACTGCTAACTATACGAAAGCGGGTATAAAACGCGGCACGACGATAATATACCTAATATTAACATCTAGATGGCTAGTTCGCCTGTCTACCCCACTACCTGCTCGCTCTAAAGGATCCGCCATGAGGGCTTTTCGTCTCCTCCTCGATTTCCTTAGCATCTATGATTATCCCGCGTTGTTTGAGCATATATGACTTAGAAATGTATTGTACGGAAAGGAAACTGCCTGTCTAAGGTACCTACCTACATACATTTTAAGTTCATAGAGTTAGGTGTTTTAGCTGTATTCTAAAATTTAGTTTATGGCGGTTGGAAATTTACATCCCTTCGAAGAGGGACGGATGATATTTGATAACTGAAAGATCGTGATACTTTTTCTTTTAATCAGTCCTTTGGTTTATGAATTCGTTATACAACTTTACTTAACTAATTATTTACTAAAAATAACCGTTGCTGAAGTGGAAAGGCTGAGATATCTTGAAAAAAATAAAGCAAGGTCCTCTCGTGTTTCTCGATCTAATTGCAATTACAAGGAGCTTAGCAAGATGTTGTTGAGATGATATAAGCCAAGATGGTGTTAGTAACCCCTTTCTTAGCTAAAAGTTTATAATTTAGGCACAAGACGATTAAGTTAGGTCAGCATCTTATAGAAGCCTAACTGCGCACCTATGCATTATTTCAGTAATACAATTTAGACACATGAGTCTTTGTGGAAATACTAGCCTCTATCTCCTGGAGAAGTCTAACCTAGATCGTTTGAAGGTTATTAGGTACTGATGATGAGGAAAGCGGCACCGCTATGAGATAACTTTTTCGTGTTATGATTATTATCCTATAAGGCAACAAAATGAGCTTGCAACATCATACCATCGTGAGTTCCAAACCTATCAGACCTCCCCTCTGAAGCCACTCCCAAGGCACTTTAAACCTACATGCTATTAGTGCGTCACCATCCGCCCATAGCTAAATTCGAGGAAAGGGCAGTGTTTGACGCAGATTTAGCGTCTATATGTTCCGTCCATTTTTTCAGCAGTAACCAAGATTCAGCTTGCTTGGATGTTTATGAGATATTCGAAAAAGTTCCGGTTATTCCAGGCCTCATAATGAAGGAACATAATATTTCCGGCTTTCTATTAGAATGCGGGTAAGAGTGTACGGTTCCGCGTCCATGATTCCGGCGTCGTAATAGTGTGGGGTCACATGGTAGTCGCGCCGCGTACCGATGAGAGTCATAAAGGAAAGAATTTAATGCCCAAAATGAGCCGCAAAGTGAAGCCTGTGGTGATTTAGTCGAGGAATGTAATATAAAAGTGTTTGTCTTGTTACTTCTCATTGTGAGGCGTTCTATGACAAGATCAAACGAACAGGTATGCCAGGGGGCGATAGACCAAGCAACAACGGCATGAGGGGAGCAGGGAAAAGATGAATTCATTTACCCTTTAGGTAGGTAGAAATCTCAGCGCTTACAGTTTATAAATTCTCACTTCTTATGTACCTATATACCGAGCTAGTGGAGACATGTGCGTGATATATCATCTTGTATAAGTATATGTAAGGGAAAGATGGCTAACCATGGACCTGGGAAAGGTAGAAGGCAATATATGCAGGGATCCAAAGATGTGTATTCCCGGGATTTTGTTAATAACCTCTCTCCTATGATACCTACTGAGGAGTTTTACGTTGAAGATAAACGCAGGCATAAATATCATAATTATGTGTATTAGAAAGCTGAGTTAGTACCTAGGTTAGGAGCTTAATATGAGTTATAGATCGTACATACTTACCTAACCTACCTACCTACCTACCTACTTACCTACATATATGTTGCAGATATAAGGCGTGGACATCCAACCACCCAATATTCCAAATTTTTTATGCTAGAGATATTGAGAATGCCAAGAAAAAGGGGCTACATACTTATGACTGGTCGCTCGATACGACCCAAAGTGTGATGATGAATTAACCGGGAAGCGGGGGAGCGTAATATCTGCAGGATGGATCCGAGGAATCCGAAGAAATAAAAAAGTTTATATTTAATAGATGGCGCGCCCGAATGGTAAGACTCTCCTACTGATTTCATGTTACAATTGTGTCGGAAAGTGTGACAAGGCTTTTGTGATCTACCGAAGCACCGACGAAGTGAAAATATTGATGTCCCGAGAAATTTCAATTATAAAATAAAACGAACATCAAGATGGTAGGTGCTATCTAAAAGTGTGTATGTTTTCAAACGATTAACAAGGGAAATATAGGTTGAACCCTTTCAGTCCGCTCCTCGCTTAGATATTATTGTTATAGGCGCTGGTCTAAGTGGTTTGGCAGCTGCTATAGCGACGGCGCTGTCAGGCAACCATGTAGTTGTCTTCGAAACAGCTGATGGAATTCATGAGGTAATCTAATTTATCTGCACCGCGCACACAGAAGTTAGGAAAGTGTTTTGTTACTCATGCAGCTATAGATAGGAGCCGGGATACAGCTCACCCCAAATTCTTCACGGATACTAAAACGCTGGGGCCTATCAGCCGAGTTATGGGCCTCAGCTGTTGAGCCAACGTTATTGGCAATTCGGCGATACTCGAGCGAGATATTGGTCCTGGAAAAAGACTATGGTAGGACAATTGGAGCTAGGTATGATGCCCCTTTCGTCGAGTTACATCGTGTCGATTTGCAGACTGCACTGTACACGCGTGCCAAGGAACTCGGCGTGGAGTTCAGATTTGGGATGAGGATAAACAAGGTAGACTTTGAGACGGGAGAAATTACAAGCCATTCTGGATCAAGCACAAGAGGAGATGTCGTGATCGCAGCTGACGGCCTATGGTCTCTTTGCCGTGCTCAATTTCTTCCTAAAGACTTCGAGGGTGTCCCGAGACCAACGGGTGATTTGGCATACCGCTTGGTCCTTACGCTGGATCAAGTTCAGGATCCTGAATTGAGAGACTGGATAAGCAATCCGAGCATTACCATATGGATAGGACCACACTCACATGCTGTTGGATACTCGCTCCGGGGAGGAACTGAGTTTAACATCGTGTTATTAGTTCCGGATGACATGCCCAACGGCGTCAGCAAACAGGAAGGTTCTGTCGAAGAGATGAGAGCGCTTTTTGGAGACTGGGATCCAATTTTAACCAAGTTCCTCGCTGTCGCTACGTCTGTGAAAAAGTGGAAACTCATGCATCGTAAGTTGTCGGATGTTGCTTCTCATAACCCTTTACAAATTCTAGGTTCTAATACGAAAGCTTCTTCCAGGAAAAGAAATGCGAAGATGGATTCATGCCTCTCCAAATAGCAACTTTGCCTTCGTGTAAGTTAGAATTTGGGAGACCGTCTCTGCATATTATAATACTTGTTGACCTAGCTAATGCTATCTTGAAGGGGCGACTCCTGCCATCCCATGTTGCCATATCTTGGCCAAGGGGCTAACTCGGCCATCGAGGATGGTGCTGTTCTTGGCCGCTTGTTGGGACATATCCAAACAAAGGATCAGATCGGCAAGGCTTTGGAAATGTATGAGCAACTTCGGAAGCCCCGAGGAGATGCCATCGTGAGAGAGACTTTCGAACAGGTAAGTTGTTGAAACTTGAATATCATCCTAGAACTATCGTCATGAAATAAATCACTTACGGGTATTAATAAAAACTAGCGCGACATTTTTCAAATTAGCAATGGTCCCAAGCAACGGGCACGAGACGAATTACTTCTATCACAGATGAACAAACCCAAACAGGCCCCCTTTCCAATTAAATTGTGTTGCCCTCAAGTTCAACCCTGGCTATTCGGTTACGATCCTTACGCTGAAGTTGACAAGGCCGTCAGTAAGGATCCATTTGTGGCCGCGGAGAAAACAAATACGGAGCCAAGACTTGACGAAGGCGGGATGGTCATCGGGGGGTGAGTTACCATCTGAGAGGCTCAGGGTTCGAATATATTCCGAAATGTGACTATTCAAATCGTTGTCCAGGAATGAAATATTAGGGGCCTGCCTAAAGTTTCATTATTGTTCTTTAATAAAATATCATATTAGCCCGGACATATTTGGTGATAATACCCACCTAGTGAAATGCCTTATCTAATTGCTTACTAATCGTGATGATTCCCCATTCAATACGCCTTAACTATTGTCGGATAAACCACTAGACCAAAAGGAAGGTATTAATTATGAAATCATAATCTTATCTTATATCTGACACACCCCCCAAGGTTCTGACTGTATACAGACGGAAACTTGCTAAAAGCTCGTTTTATTCTACGTCATGGTTGCAGTATGATTCGAACCTATCTCTTTGGGTTATGAGTGGCCCCCTTCCAATGGGTAGTGATCTATCCGTCTTAGCGCAACAACCGGATTTTAAGCGTATGAGACTCTTAATTGTCGGATAAACCACTAGACCAAAAGGAAGGTATTAATTATGAAATCATAATCTTATCTTATATCTGACAACTATCTGGGTCTCGGTCAATAATTGCGATATGTACCTAATGTAATGTTCAAGTTAGTCTTCAACCTTCGAAGAAGGCAACCTTATGCTAAACGCACCCATTCTCAGCACATTGAAAGCCGTACAATTTATAACTTTCCCTGTCTCTCACCAGGCTTCCAATTACGTCGTATCACACCATCCTGGTATTCTGTGGCTACATGAACACCCTTCGGACTCCAAATCTTGCTCGTAATGATGGCCCTCCCAGCTTCAACCCTAGGGAAGCAAGCTTCTTGGATCCACCATTCATTCTCGCCATAAGTCATTACCGCATCTTCGGAATTAACGTGCACTACGAAAGAATAGCTTAGACTAGCTGCTCGCGCGAAGTCATAGCCAAACCCTATATGGTTTCCTATCATTAGTAGCCCATTTCTATCCGCTTCGTAGGCGTGTGCGAGAATGTGCGAATCCGGGTTATCCGCAGGAAGTGGTGCAAGAAGCCGATATAGTAAAAGCTCTCGGCGATCGTAAAGGGGTTTACCCTCGTTAAAGGCGGTGAGGTCAACCTTTTTCATGTCGACCGCCGGAAAGGAGCCGGGGTTTTTCATTGGAAAATCATCTAGCTTTTTAGCGATATCAACGTGCGGCGCAGGATCCCACGCGGAAGGCGGCCGTGAGTTTAAGATATTGGCAAATCGTGTTTGCGCCGACAATTCCTGAGCAATATGCTGCGAGATCCCAGATGGCCAAAATGATACTATAGCGCTAAAGCAGACGGGGCCGAGAGGTAGGGTGGCGTCCGTCAATGGATAATAATCTCCAGTGGCATTCGTGCTTGGCGATAAAGGCTGTCGCACTGTAACGAGAAGATTTGGAAAGGAGTCGTTTTTCGCGATGGTGGTCACACTGTATATAAAAGGCCTGTCGATAAACCCAGCTTCGGAGAAGAATCCATGGATAGTCTAAATTTGTTAGCAAGCTTGAATCGCCATAGATTATTAGTCGTCAGATAATAGAGGTAGACAGCGTGGCCGATTCTATGGACCGTACATCATTGTGGGTCCTTCATCATTCTATGTAGATCAATTGGACTCAATCCTGATTGTAGAGGCGAACTGAGTCGAAAAAACTTACATGAATGCCGAGTAATTTTGGAGAAGAACCTATTTGAGAAGCCTGTATCTCCGCAAGAGCTCTAGAAACAGCCATTCCTGCTTGGCTATAAACATGCCCACCGTACGCCGCTTTCCGCCGGCGTGACTTCTGATTTGGTTCCGGGTCGGGGTTTTCGCTCGCGATTGGGATATCTTCTTCTGGACACCATGCCTTCCGTTGACTCATATATCGTTTTGTGATCTTTTCATCCACTACCTCATCCTGGAGAGGAGCTAGACTCATAATTTCTTGAAATGAGAGTCGCCTATAACCGGCTGTATCTAGAGCCATTGTGGCGGCAATGCGCAGACGTATCTATCAATCGCAGATACAGCGTATGAAAAATAGATCAAACTGTTCACTTTACATTTGATTTCATGAAGGTCGAATTTCTTTATTCAGTAGACGAATGTTGATACTCTCAAAAGCAAACATCGGAAAACGGTGGGGCAATTCATTTTAGGACGTACCGAGGGTAATCATGATATCACGTGACAAATATTAGAATTTGATATTAAGTAATCATTGACATACGTATTTCTATTATTATTCGTTAACCCCAACCCTCTTTTGACACTGACACTAACCCTAACCCTGTGTATATACCCCTATCTCTACCTAACCCTTAACAAAAATATTTCCCAGAATGATTAAGATGTATAAAATATTACTTGCATTGCCAACTAGAGGCATCATTCTGAGATCCTTTACCATCCCATACAGCTGTTTGGGGGTATGGACAAATGGGTCGTTGCCTGTACGTTACAATATTCTGGAATGTAGTATCCGTGAAGTTGAACTCTGAAGCAATTATACGAGATACCGCATTTCCCTTCTCGACCCAATCCATAAGTGCTAGCAATGCGTCGTGTTGGGTGTCATTGTTCCCTAGAGGAACTGAGAATCCGGAATTGTAAGGTGGCATTTGAGCTGCTTGACCAGCACCACCCATCATCCACGGAGCTTTGACGTTGTCAGGGGTGCCCCAGCAATGTCCCATACCAGGAATCTGGAAATAGCGAAAGAAATCGTCGATGTTTCCCATTGCTTTGACAGTCCTGTCATAATATAAAGTCGTGTGTTGAACTGGTACGACGGAATCTGCGAGGCCGCCATACATGACTAAAACGCCCAGTCAGTCAATGCAATTCATATTAATCTTCAAGAAAGCCATCGAACAAGTTTTTTTTAACAGGGGGGTTTGGCAGGCCTAATTTCCTTTGTCATATTTCGACGAGCAGGACGAGTTGATCTGAGACCATGGGAAAGGAAGAATTCAATGTTGTTGTACGTACCTATTTTTCCCTTTGTTCTAAATCTGCCCAGGTCATACTGATCAGCAGTACACTGGATGTTTTCATCACGTACTCTCGCGTCATTTACAACGCTATCGTTGTACGAAGTAATTTGCCAACCAGAGCCATAGCCCATGAATGTTCGTTCGTACTGTGCATCAAAGTTCCTTCTTACGTTATTAGAGTCACTCGGATCCGCTGGCATAAGGAACGTCCCCCAGCCTGCTTCAGAGCTGTAATCCAATCCCTTGTAAACAAATTCCCCGCCTTCGGTCTTGTAATCGGTGTACATCTTTTGCGCTGTGTTTATCTGAGCTTGAGTCCAACAGGATGTCTTGTTTGTCGCCACATCACAGCGAATTTTCGAGATGTCAAAATGTTTTCTGCAGGCCGAGAGAGAGCTGACTATGTTATCTTTTACGCCATCAAGCGAGTCGCATTGTTTCACAACTTCGGCCTGGAGCCTCAAGAAAAGATTGTTGTCGTTTATACTTCCTGGGGCATCTTCCGGAAGATTCCAGGTCGCGAGCTTAGAGATCCAGGGCATCAAGTGCTTCGTATCCCAAGCAGGCGCCCCAATGAGTGCGCCGTCAAACATGTCAGGGTCCCTCTATTGATTAATATTAGAGAAAGTTACCACGAGTGCGTTTTATGATATACCTGAATTTGCTTAAGACCCTGTCTTCCTCCGGTTGAGCAACCACTGAAATACGAATATGCAATAGGCTTATTGGCGTAGTAAGTTTGGATGAGTGTTTTCCCTAAGAGTATAGAGCCCTCTAATGCTTGGTGTGCCCAGTTGACTTTGAGTTGTTGGGTGGTCGGCCATGTGAGGTCTCCTTGGCCAGAACTATGCCCAGTATCGGTAGAGAGACTTGCCATGCCAAATTGCGCTCCAGGTCCCATATCAAGCCAGTTTATGCCGCCAAGAAATGCATAACTTCCTACGGCGAGAAATCTTGAGTTCCAATTATCCGGGAGGAACATACCAAACCGGTAACCTGCGGTCTCATTATTAACTATAACCGCACATAGCGGTGGAAGGCCGCCAGCGAATGCTGGATATCCCACATCTCCACTTTCGACAAAGGTTCCGCTGGTAACTTTTTCTACTCGCTCGATCGATATGCCAGAAGGGACGATATCGTTAAAATAATCCACGGTACACCCCGCAGATCGGCGAGGTTGCTTGGCAGGCGGTGCACTATGAACATAGTGTGCAAAAAAGCTTAGCAAGGTCCAAAGGACTGGAACCGTTAAAATAGCCATTTGGATAATTCCGGTAAAAGTGAATTTAGCTTAACAATGCAGCCCTATAGATACTCGATGTTTCCGTATATTAAACAGCAGTCGTCTACGGTTTTATGGCAGTCGGTGAGTTACAACGATCTCAAACCATCAGGGCTTAAAGGAAGCTTGAGGCGTACATGTCTCGGTCATCTGATGGCCTGCCGCTTCGTATAGGCGGCTCATATTCCTGTTTGTATACACAATTTTCGAATTTTATAAAGGCGTTGGGAGTACAGACAATCCACCTGCCCGGTCCGAGGGTAAGCAGAATGTCTAGATTCCAGCTCGGCATACTAGTATGCAGCGTGGCTGCGGACGTTTGGGCTGACATTCTTGTCTACGAAGTCAGCTGGTACGCTTTTAGCTCTACAAACTCGATGCGGCTTATGCTGAATGGTGTTCTTTGTTGTTCCCTTGCATTACCCCAGATCTCTTTGATCACACTTCCAAGACTTTGACCCAAATGGGATTTTATGACGTTAGAGAACTTGAACGGTCCCGAAACTCGATTATAATTCTAGAATACAGCTATGCATCTGGATAAGCTGATAGAAGACTAGGGGTAACACATTACATTCTTTCCTCCCGAACTTCCCACTTTACCGCCATCAGCTCGGACATATTTCCGCTTTCACTCGTTCACGAGAACTAAAACATTGCACAGATTGAATGACTGCGCACATTCACAACTTCGGATATTCGGTCATCCACCAAGCCAATATCCAATATCCAGTAATAGGATTGCCGGGCCCCGCAAGGATACTCCACGAGCCGTAGAAAACCCTTTGTCTGTTTGAACATGCATATCATAGATTTTATTAGTGAGCATACTAACAGCATAAGCTAGACAATGTGAACAATGACATTGAACCATGTAACCCTACTTTAGTACCAAGATCCAATCCGGGGAACTGGAGATTGTGTCATGCAGCCCTCTCCTCCGCACTCACCCTCCATCACCCCACAATCTAACCTATATCCTCGTGGGATATGAGACAACTGCCTCTCGGAATTTTAAAACGGAAAAATTACATAGAAAGCTACCAAAAGTAATGGTGCGCTTTGGTAGGCGAATTCACTGGTTAGAATTAAACTCTCAACAGACATAAGTTTCGCAAACATTAACCTCAAATTACATCAATACCTAGCTACATCATATAGAATAGGTAGGTAGATAGGTAGGTAGGTACTCAATAGTTTTACACTACATTCCATTCCGGTTTTTATGGGGATTATGCTACTAAAATGATAATTTAAAGCAATTGAATGATCTTAAAAATAATTTCTTCATCAAAACTGCTTGAAAAGGGGTGGTATTGTGATATCTTTTTTACATCTATAAGGTTCCCTAGGTAGGTAAGCAATTATTACTGGGCCAAAGTGTAGGTATAGAAGTATACCATCACAACGTTTGCGTGAGAACTGGAATGTGTTCCAAAACACTTCTTGATGCCGGATTCTACCTCGTCAATTTTCCTACGGTTTGCACTTACATTCCAGCAATAATACCACTCTAATCGTTGAAACGGGACTGAATGTTACGGCACGGTAGTGCCAAGCACACAAACTGACGCGGCTCTCCGAGTTGCTCTTGTTTAATGAGAGTATTTTCCCTTTTACATGCAGTAACAACAAGTGTTATTCTAGAACTACCGCGACAAGGCCGAGGCTATCGGTTAGTTGAAATCAAAAGCGAAGTTAGCATGTCGGTAAATCTGGTTAATTACCTACTAAAGGCTCACTAGGTACTCTTTGTGGCACCTCTATCCGGGATTCTTTCGGATGTTGACTTTATATAAAAGGGGCTGAGCCCCTTTTCCAAAACTTTGAGTGAGCCAGTGATAAATACAACCACCTTTTATACAAACATACACATTTGTTTCCTTAGTTTATCACTTTAGGTATTGCATACTCTCTCGGGCCTTTATTAGAAAGAATATTATTCAACATCATACCCAGGCATTATTAAACGAGCACCATTACGCCAAATAAATTTTGACTTAGCATTATCAACTATAGTTCCCACTTGAGGCAAGTATTAATCGCATCATTGCGTACCGTAGCGGCAAATAGTAGGTTCAAAAAATGATTATATATTATGAAATGTACACAAAAAATAACATGGGTTGCTTAAATATGAATCCATTCCAAGAATCAAAATGATTTTAAATGTAAAATGGTTTTCATTTACAAAATGGTTTTGAAATATGGAATTATTTCTTATTTTGTACCCCGCCGTTGCCCCCTCGTCCCCCTCCCCCCAATTTCACACCTACTGGTCTACTGGTCTACTGGTCTACTAATCTATTAATCTATTGCACGTCTACTGATTTAAGTTGATCCACCAGTATGCGAACATACCGAGTGCGGGCCACCGATTTCCCATACAAAATCGCCAAAACACGATATTCATAACTTAATAAATAAAATAGCTATAAATATACAGTTTGCGTATTTGAACAGTTTATTATAAATTATGATAGAATAAAAAGTCTTAGAAATTTTAAAAAATCGTACGTATTTTTAATTAATTGTTGAAATCGCGAGGTTTCGTTTTATATGGGAAACACATACAAAATACCACGTTCACTTTTAAAATTCATAATTAAATAACCAATGCATTTTTAATTTTATTTCTATTTTTATAAAATAATATCTTATGTTATGTATAATATGTAAAAGTTTTAAATAATAAAATAATTTTTCCATTTAAATAAAAATAATTATAGATTTTTGGGTTCATTTTTATATGGAAAAATTCCCCCCGAAACTTACATTTCTTAATATTTAATTCAATAAATTACTTATACGTAAGAAAATTATACATTATAAATCTTAAAGCACGAGCATTTGAATTCTATTTGCATTAGAAATATACATTCGTTATTTATCAAGTTATGAATTTTAAAAGTAAACGTGGTATTTTGTATGTGTTTCCCATATAAAACGAAACCTCGCGATTTCAACAATTAATTAAAAATACGTACGATTTTTTAAAATTTCTAAGACTTTTTATTCTATCATAATTTATAATAAACTGTTCAAATACGCAAACTGTATATTTATAGCTATTTTATTTATTAAGTTATGAATATCGTGTTTTGGCGATTTTGTATGGGAAATCGGTGGCCCGCACTCGGTATGTTCGCATACTGGTGGATCAACTTACTGCACGTTTACTGATTTACTGCAAGTTTACTGATTTACTGCTACGAATCTACTAATATACTGCTACACATCTACTGCTACACATCTACTGATCTAGTAAGCTTGGCACGACAGTGATGTTGACGATGTTGTTGTGTGGATGTGTGGATGTGTGGATGTGTGGGTGTGTGGATGTGTGGGTGTAAAAGGTAAAAGAAATAAAAATAAAACTTCTAAGTTTTTTTTCTTTAAGTGTTGTTGCTGCTGCTGTGCATGTGGGGTTTATTGCTGCTGTTGCTACTGCTGCTGTAGTTGTTGTAGGCGTTGCTGTTGTACGTGTTGTACGAGGTGTTGTTGTTGTTGTTGTTGTAGAAAAAAAAATTAAAAAAAACTTCTAAGTTTTTCCTAAGCAGGTGTTGTTGTACTGCCAGCTACAGTGGTTTACCTCCAGGGCTGTTGTAAGTGCTGTTGTAGCTAGGGTGTACGGGTGGTTGTTTTCCATAGAAAAGAAGGTATAATGATTCCATTTTTAGGAATGATTTTGTTTTTTAAGAATGATTTTAATCTTTCAAAATCATTATAACTTTTGTTTGTACCTTTACATACAAATAATAAGGAGGGGTACATAAGAATGTTAAAATGATTTTGAAAGTTGGAATGATTTTTAAAGTAAAATGATTATCGCAACACACCTTTTGCCGCTATGGTACCTACATATGAATTTATTTCTTAATGAAGGGGGAATCTATCTTTACGTTACATACAATTAAATGCGTAGTGCGGATAGGTGACTTGTGATTTATTTTCTACCTCTAAATCTTTTCCATAGTAAAACACCAAGTTCCGACGAACGATTCTAAGAAACAAATGATCACATAACCAACACAAAGCTTGTTTCCGTAAATTATAAACGATATCCTAATCCCGGAAAGCTCAATTGAAACGTATGATCTGGAATCTATGAGAACATTAAGGCCGGTTATATAGAAAATCTCCAAGTCCCTGTAAGATCCAGTTCCGCCGCAACATCAGTCCATCTCGTTTCCGTATGAAATTTAGTTCCAAAAGGGGGAAGGCGACCTAAATCTAACTGCACTTTTAGCAATTGATGTGCAGTTAAGCATTGATCTCCACGGAGATCTTATCATTAGCGAAGAAGGTAGCAGTTGATAATCAATTTTTCCCGGTACGGCTGACGCCAATTAGCCGGTTCTAGAAGGTTGAAGGGCCTAAAAACTGCAAGTGTAGGGGATAATTGTAAGGCAGAATGCAACACAAGATCCTCCCGGCGGAGATTAATTTTAGAAGACAAAGAGAGGGAGGCTCTAGGCTACGACGTAATGAACAAACATTTAATTCTTAACTTTTCTATGGATTATTTCAATTGTTTCAATTGCTCCCGACGCCTCTCATCTTCAGCAACGGACTAAATACGATTCCTGATCCTGATCCCGATCCTGATTTCTCAGCTTGTGAAACACCACCATCACCATCATGAAAGTCGTCAGCTTGATCGCAGGGATTTCCCTTGCGATATCCGCCCTCGCGGAAGGGGACCCGCCGCCTCCACAAACACCAATTATTTTAGGAATCGTGTCGGATACCCCCGTTCAGTGCTCTCCCGGGCAAGACATGAACATTACTTTCCTGCCGAACACACTCAGAGTCGAGCTTCCGCACATGTTCTTTGGCACCGAAGGACATGGCAGGACAGATGAGGTGGCCGTATGCCAATTCACTGTAGAGTATACCTCTTGGTGGTATAAATATCGTTTCGCGGTTCAGGACATTACCTACAGAGGACACTTGAATGCGACCGACGGTGTCCAGCTATACAAATTGACTGCCAATTCAGTCTTCAGATACGAAAATCGGAAGCTCAATCCAGGACGGGCGCCACCCGATATATGGAACGTATCTATGTCTACTATGGTGAGTTTACCCCTATATTCAATTTTCATTCAGATTCTCTAGTTCCTTATTCAAAGGATGTCTAAGTAGGTACCTAGGTAGGCATGCAATTATTAACAAATTTATAGATAGATAATACAGCTCAAACATCTATTGGTGGCGAGGGAAGCTTTAATGATGATTTTGAAGCGAGTGGAAACAGCTCCCACCTGGAGTGGTCGACTTGTATGGATGGCGGTGAGGGCACAGGCGACGTTAAAACGAAGCTTCAATTCATACTTACTGCAACAACAAGTGACAAGACTGGAACGGGCACTGGCGTGTTGACCAATGGCTTGACGTTCGACTTTGGTATCGTCTGGGAAGAGTGCACTCCTAACCGAGTGGTTAAAAATGCCTGGGGTGAAACGCGGATTGATGACTGGTCGGTCTGCACATTCAACAACGCAAATCAAACTTCACAGGCAGTCTCAAGAGCCTTGCGCCGTGGACCAGGCCTATTAATTTAATGTCGTTAGTTAAACCTGCAGGAATTTGGGCTCTATTCCTATTTATCTATCAATACCTGAAAGTGGATGTCGGAGATATTTTACGTTGTCAACATGAAATTCTCAGACCAACACTACCTACAGACGACTATACTCGGCAACTATACTCTATGGCGTGTGCGACAAGTCAGGATTATACCTCCCCAACCTAATGCTGCCCCTAAAGTAGATATACAACCCGCCGTATTAGTGATATTCTGACCAATAACTCCAAATGACCTTTGTGATCTACAATGTTACTGGGTAAAAACAATCTCACGTACACTTTCCCACACCAACATCTCTACTGAAAGCTCCTGAGTCGCCCTCTATCTGGTGGAACTGTCCAATCATCCCGCAGCAGATTTCATGAAATCATCCCAAGTCCGCAGTTGCATACCAAAAAAGTTAGAAAGCCGCGCGGTGGATGACATGGACTATGGAAGGCTAAGAATATTCTGCTATGTTCCTATCACGAGCTGCCACACAGGCACAAAGTAACTACAATTTAAGTATTATTGTCCGAGTGGTTAGCGATGCACACCTAAGTGTATCCTAACTATCGAATTCGGGCCGTCCTAATACACGGTATCTTCATACCTAAACCACGGTGTCCACTTATTAATTTCTAATTATAATCATATAATAAATATACTTAAGTCAAAGTACAAAGCCCTTATTAAATTTTATACCTTTTCTACTTAAAGTCTGATTAAAATTTACAAAATCTGCCATTCTTTACTTACACAATAAATAGCCTACCACTTTTCGTCAACAACGAGCTTTACAATAAGATTACTAATACAATCAATATAACACCTAAAAGCCTTACCACTAAGCCTTCGAACCAAGCGATCAACAATCCCTTTACACCACTAAAAAATAAGGTATAAAATAACCTAAATAAAGCTATTTAAAACCTTTCTAGCGCCACCGAAACTACTAGAATTACTATTATACGTAAGCAATTATATGAGCAGGGCGACCAATAGATTAATCCCCCATTTTACAGCTTTAACAGCGCCGGCGGCTGCTATAAGGTCAAAAAAGGTTGTCAAAAGGCGACAACAAGATTGGCGATAGGTTGAAATTTCCAGATAAAAAAGGTACAAGATTTCGTAAAGGCTTTGTACCTTAATTCAAATATACCCACTATATGATTATTATTAGAAACTAATAAGTGGACACCGTGGTTTAGGTATGAAGACACCGTGTATTAGGACGGGCCGATCGAATTTGAATAGGCCATAGTTAAGTAGATGTTTCGTGATAGTGACAGTATGAGGTCTGACTGCAGGGCTATCTTACTATTGCAAGTCACACTTTGAGAGATCATACACAAGCTCTGATCAGAAGATAGACAGGCATCATAATCTGTAAAGTTCTATGATTGAGACCTGTTCGGGCGATGGATGATACCTGAGGTAGGTCAACTTAGAAATGTTAAAATTATAACTGACCCCTTTATCATATTCCCCCTATAGGTATGTAAGACATTCTCCTTCTTTCCTGTAATTATTTGGTTGAGGAGAACTATTGTCGCACAAGGAAAAAGGAAACTATCGTCAAGGCACCCAAGGCGGCTTAGATACATTTTGGTGCGCTCAGGCCATGCCAGTGGGCCAGCATCGAACCGTGACATCCTTGTTCTCCTCGTTCAGTTAGTTAATGTAAACAACAAAGAGAATATTAACATTTGAATATGTCTAGCAGACTTATTCTTGCGATCCCATACCTCCCTCTCAACATTACAGTGTTAGAGATCACCATAGCAGGGTTCGTTTTTGTATGTATTGTATTGCCAATTCACTCCTCTACAACATGAGATACGATATAGACACCTACTCACCACCAAGCAGGTAACCGCGTTTCTAGTGTCTCAATGGATCTATAATGGCTTCTTTCACCCCCTCGCGTCAGTTCCAGGCCCCTTTCTATACGGAGCATCTGAGTTGCCTCTCCGCTGGCACCAGGTGAAGGGACAGGAACCTTTCATACTCGCGAGGCTTCACAATGAATACGGGCAGGTCGTGAGGATCGCGCCAAATGATATATCTTACACCAATGCAGAAGCATGGAATGCGATATACGGACACCACACTGCACCAGAGGGAATTCACTGTAAGTTACCCCTATATTACCCCTTTTCAATATCAAGTGGGGTCTCATCCCGCCTTCTCTCCACTAAAGTTCCCGAAAGAGAATCCCACTAATTTGCGACTCGACAGTGATGCGAAACCTCCCTAAGGAACCAGATCTCGACTTTTACGGAGCGCTCGGGTTGTTCAGCACAGATGGCGAGGACCACGCCCGCCAACGGCGACAACTCGCGCCAGCATTTTCCGACAGGGCGCTACGCGATCAAGAATCCCTGATAACATGTTATATCGACCGCGCAATATCGCGTTTTGGCGAGAACGCACAAGCTAGGAGACCAATCGATCTATCGGCCTGGTTCAACTACATCACTTTCGACATAATCGGCGATCTAGTGTTCGGACACGATGTATTCGAGTGCGTCGGGAGGTCGCGCTGTCATCCTTTGGTATCTGAGCTCCTCTCGCGCTTCGAGATCCTCACATTCGCCATAGCGATCCAGAGCGCAGCACCCTGGCTCGCCTCTTTGTTCAAGCGCCTGATGCCGAGGCGCATAGCGGAGAGGCTACGGGCACAGGCTAACTCCATCAAGAGTATGGTCGATAGAAGGCTACAGACGGCGACTAGCCGACCCGACTTCACAACTCTCATCCTTCGCGAGGGCAGAAAAGGCGAGCCTTCCCTGCTTGAAAATGGCGAGATCTATCCCACATCCGCGCAGATCCTTCTTGCTGGCAGCGAGACAGTAGCTACGGCGCTATCGGGCTGTATCTTTCTTTTACTCCGAAATCCCGATACCATGGCCAAGCTAAAGCAAGAGATCCGCTCCGAGTTTAGGTCTGAGAGGGAAATCAACTTTTTTACATTACCTGGTAAAAAGTATCTCCTTGCCGTAATCAACGAGGCGATGCGGATCTACCCCCCAAATCCCAATTTTCTCCGGCGCTGCGTACCCGCCGGAGGGTGCACGATTCTCGGCCGTTTCATTCCAGGCGGGTCTGCCGTCGGCTTTACTGCATTTTCCGCGTACCGCGATGAGTCTCATTTCAAGGATGCGACCGAATTTATTCCAGAACGGTGGCTAGGAACCGACCCGAGATATGTTAATGACAACCTAGATGTTGTGCAACATTTTGGTGTCGGACCTATGAACTGCATTGGGATAAATCTAGCGAACTTGGAGCTGCGCATGATCCTAGCCCGGCTTTTGTGGAAGTTCGATATAGAATTAATCCCCGGGGGTGAGAACTGGTTCGATCAGAAAGCATTCGTGATTTGGTTTCGACAACCATTACTTGTGAGGTTGGTGCCAAGGGATACCCCGGAATCGCTGTGAGGGTGATCTTGAAGGGGAAAGCAACGAGAGCTCTGCGGTTTTCACTACGTGTAACTCCTTTTATTTAAATGAAGCAACAATCTATTCGTAGGTGGTTCGTCTATAGATCATTCGCGGGTTCTTCCTCAGGGGTTGCGGCCTGCTCTGTTATGCTTACAATGTCGCTTACATCCCTTACCTTCTCAATCTGCCCATCATTCATCCAAATCATGGCATCTATCCCCTTTCTCAGATGCGTCAAAGCTGCACCCACTCTATGAGCGACTATAATGACTGTATGGCCCTTACTCGTGAGCTCTTCATTGACAATATCGAGTATCAACTTCTCGGTTGGCAAATCGAGGGATGAGGTTGCCTCGTCAAGTAGAACGATAGGTTTCGCACCCGAGTTGCTTATGACGTATACCTGCAACAGTGCTCGTGCGAGGGCTAGTAGTTGTCCTTGTCCGACCGAGAGGGGGGGGAGTGATGTAAGGGGACGATCTAAGATCGGATGAGTGTTTGGATTGGCGTCATGTAACATATCCTGATCCACGGTAGAGTTGAAGTGTTGCCATAAGCATACTTTTGAGAGTACCTCAATAATGGTATCATTCGAAAGGCTTTCTGTGGGGTCCACGTTGAATCGAAGGGTTCCTTGGTCGAACACAAGAGGTTCTTGAGGCACTGTTACAAAGCAGCGCTCGCGTATGACTGAACGGGGTACAAGACCAATATTTATGCCATCAACAACAATTGAACCTGACTTCGCATCTAATAATCGGAGAAGAGTTAGTAGTAAGGAACTCTTGCCACTGCAGAAAATAACGTTAATACCCAGACCTCTGAATTATTCATTGACAAAAACTTACCTCCCTGTCCGGCCGCAAATAACAACCTTCTGCCCCGATTCGATTCGTAATGATACATCCTTAAGAACTGTACTCTCCGTATTATATGCTGCTGTGAGGTCTCGGAATTCGATTGCGCCAGAAGAGGGCCAAGTTTCAGGAGGTACAATTGTTTCGGATGGCTGGTCCTCGGGAGACACCTCGTCTTCCAGGCCTTTAATCCTAGCAATGGCACCGAGAGATATCTCTAGGTTTGTCCACGATTGGACGAGTCGGAGTAACGTAGTATTCGCGATCAGCACCATGTTTAGTGCAACACCCACTTGGCCGCCCGATGTAGTATGTCTCAGAATTACAGCGAGGGCAATAACTCCAACACCTACCGCCGCCACGAGCAGATCAAGAACGATTTTAAGCCAGCATTGGAGACATAAAAGAAGATAGAATGGCTTTTGAGATTCATCGAGGCGGTGAAGGTGTTCATACTCTGCCTTTGACTGTCCTTCAAATGTGCGTATTGTAGCCAACCCGTCGACAGTCTCCAGTAGGTCAATGAAAACCGCGGATCGCGACTCGAGTTCCAGGAGGCGCAACTGTCGTGACGTTCGAAGGTATATCTTCTGAAGAGCATAAATGAATATAAAATATATGGGCAAGGTAAACGTCAATAGCCTCTGAGCTACGAATAGTAAGATGATTTGGACTGTGAGTTTAAATATCTCTACGATCGCTGTCAGCACTTCTTTCAAACCTTTCTAGAACAGGTTTAACTTACGGACACACAGTGAAGATATAGAAGGTGCAAGTTGCTTGTCTACAAGCTCAATGTCTTGACTAAATCTAGATCTTATGAGTTTCGTGATCGGTAAGTCGGGTACGGCACCTACCTATTAAGGATTGACCCGTTGTCTATTCTGGAGAAGTAGAGGAGAGGTGCGCTTCATCTTCAATTAGCTTCCTAATCGTCTACCTGGGGCGGAAAGTAATACCATGTGATAGTGTGCAGAAGTTTAGAATGTAAGACTAGACCTGAATGGGGAGCTATATGAATATTGGTGGTCCTATCCAATCACTATGTTAGCTTTATTGTCTAAACAGTTTATCCCGTTCTTCTAAAGCAGCGCAGCTTACCATGCATGCCCGTTGGTAGAAACCCATGCAATGAAGTTTAGAGTAATGTACACTCCAATAAAGAACCAGTCGTCGTTAGACCTTGAATCGGTCCATATTTTAACCCAATATTGAGGGAAAGTAACGAAGAAAGAGGTTGACGCGATACAGGCTACCATAAGTCCAAAATTTCCTAGCCCGGCCGCATTGATATAGTAACCTATAGACGGTTAGATGACACTCCTCATATTAGTAACTTTCAACCTTACCATAGAGCGTCGAGTCGCCCGTTTTCCGCTTCGAATCAAGTGCGATATCATCATGCGACCTTTGCTGTTGAGGCAGAAGGCCGGATTGATCAGGAACTATCGCCTTATTTTCGCCATTTTCGCTTGCGATTATTTTCGATATTCCAGGATCCTTAGAGGTAAGTTCACTCCACTTTCCTCGTTCTTTAATGTGCCCATTTTCTAGAACGACGACCTCATCCGCTAGGCGAAAGTGTTGAGCTACGCCAGATTAGTAACTCGCCCACGCAACTAAAGCCACAACTCCACGAAGTGCTTACTGGAATTGCTTATCAATAAAACCATAGTCCCAAGTTTCCTGAAAAGACCTTCTCTTCCAAATAGGTTTTCGACAATTTGATTCTCAGTCCTCCCATCCAGGGCACTAAAGGGGTCGTCTAAAATGAGGATATCTGTTCGAGCAAATATCGCGCGTGCAAGAGCCTAAACTGTGTTAAGAACTAGCACATAAAATGGAGGATATACATACCAGTCGTTGGCGCTGCCCCCCAGAAAGGTTGGTTCCTCTACTCCCAACAAGTGTATCGTCTCCATTTGGGAGTGTGTCGATATCCTCTGTGAGGCAACAAGCATCAATGACCGCCTCATACCACTCCAATTCGATAATTGAATCGTCATAAAAGTCCGCTATAACTTGCCTGATACTACCATTCGGTAACCACGGTATTTGAGAACAGTAGCCAATGCGCTTAGAGGACACCGCGACTGTTCCGACCGAAGGGACCTCGCTCAAAATAGATCGAGTTAAAATGGACTTTCCGGCGGCTGTAGCGCCAGAGAAAATAACGATAGATCCTTGCTTTATAGTTAAATTGATATCTTCTAGGACAAGGCGAGGCTCTCCAACGGAGAGACCTTCCACGCTGACAACTGGGTATGAAGTATCAGATCCACTTTCAGAACCATCAGATTCGGCAACTGCCTTTGAATTGGAGATGTTGATTCTGTAGTCTTGGCGAGATGGTTCAAGAAGGAAGTTTTGGATCCTCTCAAAACTGGCAAAGGATGCAATGACTTTAGGGATGATTGTCATAACCATATTCGCCGGATGTGTTACCATGGTGAGAATTGCAATAGTCGTGAATGCGGTCCCGGTATCCAACCCACTGCCCCTCGTTTTCGCTAAGATGGCGTAGAGCACAAGGGTGAGTACTGGTGCGAACATTCCATTGGCATTCGCTGATGCGTTATAAGCAATCATCATCCATCGAACTCGACTTGCCTTATCTAGTTCGTTTCGTCGAAGTTCTTCGATACGCGCTGACATTGCGCCTTGTAGACCAAGCATTTTGATACCCTTAATAGTACTGATAACAGCACTTGTCATAGAGATGCGACTCTGGGTTGCCTCATTCCACCTACCCTGTCTCGATCGTAGATTTTTCGCAACGTATTGGCTCATGCGGGAACATACTTGAAACATATTAGTGAATCGCCAAGGGGTACAGGTGAAATAGAATCCAAACCTACGAAAAATGATGAAAAGGGGGAGGGGTGACACCCAACCAACTTCCCAAGTTAACATTCCGATCCCAATGATAACCTCGAGTACCTGCCCCCAAGTTTCATGGAACATCTCTCCAATAGTATCAAGACTGTCCACATCAGTGCTGGCGAGTGTTAAGACTCTACCTTCGCTAGTTGTTTCGGCGTAAGAATTCATTGTCTTGTTGTGAATCAACGCTACGAGAGCAGCTCGGATCATCATCCTCAATTTGTTGAGTCGGTGTTGATATGCCGTAGTTGAGATCTGAATAGAGGTTTAGTAGCTGATTGCTTCAGTAGGTAGGTAAGTAAGCTGGTAGACTAACAGCTAACCCGACATAAACGACAACTGCAGCCATAACGAGACCAGGTCCAGTCCAGGTTTGATCTCTCAGTTGTTCACTAGTAACGAATATGATAGCTTGTCGAATAATAATTGGCTGCGAATATCGGAATAATGTGAGGAAGAGTCGCGGTGGTATCGCAAGTAGGAACGGTTTCATAAGACAACTGAGCAACACCCTTGGAAGTGTCATCTTACTCTCAGGCCTTACTATTTATTTTCTCGAAAATCAGCTTCCTTTAACTTTCGAATTCGAAATAAATATGTTCAAATACCTACACCTTTGCTCCCAAGCGCGTAATGCTGAGATACGAGTAGGCTTTGACAACAGCTTCGTATCAATGGAGGGCAGTTCATAGCCTAGGAGGACGTTGTGGTACCCTTCATACAGAATGGGATTAATCCACCAAAAGAATGTCCTCCCCAGAATGTTAGACTTCTCTTCAGAAGATACATCTTCACTTGGCGACTCCCTAATAAGGTCCTTTTGGAGGTTCTCGGCCGCGAGCAAGGAGGCCTCCAGGACCAACTGTGCTAAGATCGGGTCTTGCATAAGCCAATCACTCTGTCCCTGAATAGTTGACGGTAGCTCGAGAGTATCTCGAATGAGACACGCGACGAGATACAAAATGATTAGGTCCGGTGGGCGAATACTTCGGCGATGCTTCAGCCATGATAGAACACAGAGCACTGACGCTGCGGAAAGTTCCAGAGCCCGTGAAGCGATATGCAACTTGTTCCCATCAAGCGTTGAATTTCCTAGTGCCAGGAGACGCCCTAAACTTGATGCAACAAACAAGATTGACAGAACCTATTGCTTTTATCAGTCGGTGATCGTTGTACCTCGATGTTAAATAACTCCTAGTTATTCCTACCGTTTTAGCCTGTCCCTGAAACCCGGAGATAACCACAGTGGGTGCTCCACGTAAGCTCCATAGGCGAAAAAGCGCGGGGCATAGAAATAGGATCGATAGCAAAATCGAGAACACAGCAACCGCGTCTGCTGAGCTCGCAACGCGAGCCATATTTTGAGAAGTTTCGCTCTCTAAAATTTTAGATAATGATGTTAGAAGTGGAAAGAATTCTGTCAGCAAGATAAAACACCCGGTACCCCGGGGTTAGGCGGTTTATGCGGGCATGTGGCACCAATTGGATGGCAGGAGCTAGGACCTGAGCTTGGAAAGATAAACATCTCGTATTGGACCTTCCCTATCCCACTTCCTCTTGCCAACAACCTCGAGCACCCTAGAATATTTCCCAAACGGGACATGGGATTGCTTTAAATACTACGTTGATTGGCTCACCTCGACGGGAACTAGTCTTACAAGACACATCGATAAGTGGACCTCCCTAACCAAGGCAAACGAAACAAGCATGTAGGGATCAGGTTTTCAAAATCCCGAAGAGACAGAGCGAACTTGAAATAGTTATTACGAGACAGTATAGATCATACAAGTACATACCACACTATAGTTCAGGTATCTTAGACAGCCCTTCCAACTGTGCTTTTATCTGAACAGCGACGAGTCGAGAGAAATACCGGCACATAGCCAGGTTGCCTCCATGGAGCCAGAGGCCAGGGTGACCACTTTGTCGCCACATCACCTTTGTCTCGCCTTCCTCGTTATAACCCCAAACGTTTGAGACTTTACTCGCGATTTCCTCTCCGAATATAGCCTCTGTAGCGGTCCTCATGTTCTGGTAGCCCGTTGCGCAGACGATCTCATCCGCTTCCAGTTCCGTTCCATCCTCCAGCTTTACGCCGTGCGGTAGAATCTCGCTTATGCCAAGGCCGTGCTTGACCTTTACTTTGCCGTCGATAATCAGCTGTGAGGTACCGACGTCAATGTAGTATCCGCCGCCGCGTTGGAGATACTTGGTCCATAGCCCGGCGTTCATGGGGCCTCGGTCTGTCTTGAATCCGGCTTTGTTGAGGCCTTCGAGGGTATCCTTGTCTTGGATTTGCTGGAGCTCGTTTTGGTCGAATTGGGCTGCCTTATAAATCTCACCCGGTCTACCCCATGTCAGAAGGTCCGCTTCCTCGGTGGGAGGACCACCCTCGCGGAACACGGGCCAGAGCAATAGATCTAGTACCGCCTTGCTAGTCATGACCGTCGTTGACGATCGCTGGATCATGGTCACATCGTACCCCTTTTCGTAGAAATCTTGGGAGATGTCCATTGCCGAATTACAAGCACCGATCACGATCGCTTTCTTCCCTTTGCCATTCTTCTTGGCGCCTCTGAAATCGGAAGAATGGCAGAGCACGTCGCCTTTGAAGTTTTCTTGCCCTTTAAAATTCGGATAGTTCTTCTTTCCGGAATGCCCCGTGCATTGGATGATATGCTTCGGGTGCATCACGCGAACCTCGACACTTCCGTCCTTCTTCCCCCGCTTGATGACTGCGGTCCACTGCTTCTTCTTCTCATCCCACGAACTATACTCGAGACTCGTATTATTCCACACGTTAAGCTCAAGCATTTCCGCGTACGATTGTAAGAAACCGGCTAGTTTGTCCTTGGGGGTAAACACAGGCCAGAAGTCTGGGAATGGTAGGTAAGGCATGTGATCATACCACACGGCGTCGTGAAGTACGAGTTGGTGATAGCGCCCCCTCCAGTTGTCACCAATATTGTCACACACATCAATGGCGAGCGTAGGGACACCGAGCATCTTCAATCGGGCCTGTACTGAAAGTCCGGCTTGCCCACAACCTTATAAAATGTAAGCGTCATCAAATGTTGGCTAATAAGTGTTTAATCGAAACTTACCAATCACAAGTACTTCAGGGTCTGCATTCTCAAAGTTGAACTCCACCTGTCTTCGGTCAAGCCAATTTTTCCTATCGACTTGTGCGCCATGCTGGACACCGGTTGGTCTTAAACGGCCAGTTGGCTCCGGATGAGCATTGAGCTCGTGCATTGAGGTGAAAAGAGTCCAAAATTTCCATTCACCATTGTCTTTGATGAGTCGAGCAAGACCGGGCCCAACTCCATGTTCAGAGGTGGTTCGTAAGTAAAATTGGATTCCATGCACAGTCCCATTACCTCGGAAGGTCGACGCCTCTGGTCCATCGTTTTTAAACGGATACTCTCGGTCGGTTCCGATACTCTTCAAGTGATGACCTTTTTCTAAGAAAGAAATAATCTTATTTCTTCCCTTCGATGTACGGAAATCCCAAGTCATCCCGAGATGATCTCGCCAGTAACTATTCTCTTCGAGGAAGAGGTTCGCAAGGGCCTTATAGTCCCTTGCTGCGAGGGAGCTATTAAAAGAGTCTATAATCCCGGAAGCTATCGCAGAGGCGTCCGCGGTATCATCTTTGGTGGTCACCGGCCATGGTGCAATGGGGATATCCACAGATCCAGGAACAGCTCGCTGACTTGACGGGAGGGCGTCTGGGGTTGTCATGTTGATAAGCGTTCAAGAAACGGCACAGAACTAAGAGTGGTAATGTGGTGAAACTTCGAAGTTGGGGTAGTCAAAAGATCAGGAGCTCGAGCTTGTAAATAAGTTCTTCTCGTCGGTATAGGTAACCCAAAGACCCCGCATATTGCGGAGGGAAGCCGGAGGCGTTCTACGAGATGCGTCCGCAATAACGTACCATACGGACATAGGGGACAATGAATCAGGTATAAATCGCCGCAGTCGCGCTCCTTCACCCCGCAGTTCACGTTGAACGTAACAGATAATAGTCAGGAGACATATCTTATTCGCATTGACCTAAACCGACGACCTCCTGTAATGCCCCGAGATTAGCTAGATAGCTTTTTCAGACGAGTGCCGAGGAAGACTCCGAGACTGTTGTCACGATCCATCCATGGTAACCGCTTGAGCTAGGTCAGATCAGCTTGCAAATATGACATATCTAGTTTAGATTCTCGACGATAGTCTGTAAATATGCACCCCAGTGCACCCCAGTATTCTCCGTGCTGTACTCCAGTGTGGGGGACTGTGGAATATGGGGTATATTCGGGGTTGCCTTATATCGGGTTACCTCTTTTGGGTGCTTCCGCTGGCCTAAGCTGTAGCTAACATCGAAAAGGTGTCTCGTATATGTTACTCGCGCCCACTTCTATATTCCTATTGTCCGTGCCTACATACTGTATGTGGCAGAAGTGGGTAGGTAGATGAAATCGTGGGATATGAGGAGTTATTGTCACACGAACGTTGTGTGAATAAGACCCGACTTGATGGAGGTATCTAATATTATTAGATAACCAAAAACTCAATTGCAACCGACTTGTACTAGCTTGCTGACATTTTCTCAGTCTTATTTGTTAATATAAAAACTCAATTGTAGGTAGGATAGGAGCGTGCTCCTGATTTCAGGGGTGGCATAGAAGCTGAACTAAATAACTTCCATTTTCCGATAAGTGTAATCTAGAACGATGAGCCCAATCCACAGTAGCCAGCTGACTGTTGCCGCGTTGAAATTATGCAGATGGTGACGGAGTTAGAAGTCTTGCAGGTCTTGGGGGCGCTAGAAATGGTCATAAAGAAAGAAAAAAGTTCCCAGGATGGCAATTGGATGAGAGTCATGGATCTGCATTCACAAGATCAAGCTAGATCATAGACCCACCAATAAAATTCGATCCATGAGTATTATGTAAAGATGGTGGACAGGGGTCTGATGCTATTCCTTTTTTCATGCTATTCCTTTTTTCAGCCCTTGATTTCGTAAACCGTCGTTGCCGCCCTCTCCAATAAGGCTCCGTTACCGCTTGTTTTTCGACCTATCCGGCCAGGTTAGACGTGCGCAAATCAAGAGCATTGTACTGCTTCGTTGCTGTCAAACTCGGAAAGAAACACTTCGACTAGATCGTAGGAAAACAGCGCTAGCAATGACCAAGCACTCCTCTTCCATGCACCGAGTCCCCTCGTCTGGGGCCGTCGAGCATGGTTATCCGAGTGGACATCTTGGCCATCTCACCGAGCACGAGGAGCACGCTCTAGTAGAATTCAAAACTCTTATAGAGGAGAAAGGGTTATATAAACCGGGCAATCCGCCGTCTCACGACGATCCCACGCTCCTGTATGTAAACAAACCAGTTCCAAGGTCCATCCCTAGATTCGCGTTGAGTGCTGGTTCTAATTTTTGTCGCAACTTGCAGTCGATACCTCCGAGCGCGAAAATGGGTTCCCGAAGACGCGTACGGGCAATTCAGTGAGACGGAGAAGTTCCGTAGCGCAAACCAGGTTGATGTACTCTACGATACCATCGACATCGACTCGTTCGAAGCGACTAGGAAACTTGTATGTTACATCGAAGAACCCCGCAAACTCACTTGGCACAGAGCACTTATCTGTTGCTATCAATATAGTATCCTCGATTCACCGGGCGACGTGATAAACGGTGCGTATTACATACCTACCTACCTAGTCTCCACGAAAGCGCTGGCACAAGATGAATTGACATCCTACCAGAGGTATCCCAATCTATGTATTCCAGATCCGACATCTAGACTCCCACGCAGTATCCAAATATGAGAAGTCCACCGAGACGACATTCAGCAGGGCAAAGACGGATGGCAAGACACCTCCTAAGCTGCTCCAACTTTTCGCGTTGTACGAGAATCTGACGAGATTCGTACAATTACTATCGTCTGAGTGTACCGACCGTCCATATCCCGACACTCCAATTACTCTTAGTACCAACATCGTCGATATCTCCCACGTCAGTCTGCGCATGTTCTGGAACTTAAAGGCTCATATGCAGGCGGCGAGTCAGCTTGCGACCGCGCATTACCCTGAGACTCTTGATCGTGCGTCCGCAAATTCCTACATGATGTATTCTGTAACGAAGACGTGTTAACATAGATAACTAGGAATATTCATTATCGGAGCTCCAATATTCTTCTCGACCGTCTGGGGCTGGGTCAAACGTTGGTTTGATCCCATAACAGTATCCAAGATTTTTATTCTTTCTGACCACGATGTTCTTCCCGTGTTAACATCATTCATGGACATAAAAGATATCCCCAAGCACTACGGCGGCGAGTTAGAGTGGGACTTCTTCGACGAGCCTGCTTGGGGCGATGAGATCAAGCGGATATGCCAGTGGGAAAACGGCCATACCACTTTCCCTCCAGGCCCGCTGTACTGGCGCCCTATCGACGACGGCAAGCGAGTCGAATGTCTTGCGGTGGGCAGTAAAGGCGAGACGGACAGAAAAGAACGTGTCTGCACTATCACAAAAGCCTACCCCCCTAAATCCGCCGCGGATACCCTTGCTTCTGTTGAAGTATCGCAGACCGACGACGCGACGGAAGGTGAGGAGACCTCCGTGACGCCGATTGCTGAGAAAACTGCTCTAAACGGCGAAGTTCCGACAGCAAGCATTGCGGCACTGTCAGTAGCCGAATAATGTTTATAAAGGACCTGCAAACGACTTTCTCGAGATCAAACTTGAAATACCCATTGCGAAGTTTGGATATAGAACTGCTGAAGATATAGACACAAGCACATGTTTGCCATACATGTGTTACGCCGGCTAATGGAATTTTCTGAGGTTTATTTTGAATTCTATAGCATCCTCCTATTAGGGTATATTGGCGCATAATCGTGGGAATATGGTCTGCGTTTGTACTTATTTTGGTGGATCTAGCATGAATAGGATATATATTTTTCTGACATAGGGAGTGAATATAACGACCTGAACTCCTAACGCCCGTAGTCTTAACCTCAGTCTAAACCTTAGTTTGTGCTCTATCGTAACCCTCGCCGTTTATGCTCTATCCGCTATAATTTAACCTTCTGTCAGTCCTTGAAACGCCACAGCCTTTGTTAAGGATTAAAATCAAACCCCCTTTCGTCTCCTCCATTCCTTAATCCCCTCGACGACCTCATTCCATGTAACCCCATCCCTAACCAGCCACATCGTCACGCCTAAGGACTCCGTGTCCCTATTCCTGCTCTCGTCATCGAAAAACAGCATCTCAGAATGCGGGATCCCGGTCCTCTTTCCCAGCGCCTTGAAATGCTGAATCTTGCTACTGGGATAGATCTCGAGCCCGGCGTCGAAGAAGTCGAACGCCTTGCGAACCTTGTCCTTCTTGCTCCCCGCACCGCTCGCACCCCCGGCTGCCGCCGCGCCTAGGACGGCATCCACGCTGCTCTCCTCGAGCAGAGCGGCGGCCGGCGGCACCTGCAGCAGCTTCAGCATCTCGCGGCCGAGGTCGGGGGCGTGGGTGCGGCTCGCGACGCCGAGCTTGACGCCGGCGAGCGCGAGCCCGTGCAGGATGGCGGGCACGTGGGCGTAGAAGGCGAAGGTCTCGCCGACCTTGTCGACGCAGGAGCTGCGCTCGGGGTTCGCGGCCCGCAGCGGCGGGTACACGTGCGTGTCGACCCAGAACGGCCACAGCGTGTAGTCGAGGTCGAACACCACGGCGCGCGGCAGCGGCTGCCCGTCGCTGAGGATGGCTGGCAGCGCTGCTGGGTCGTTGAGCGGCAGGGTGGGCTGCTTGGAGAGCTTCCTGATCATCTTGGATGCGGTTGGGGGGCGGGGTCCGGGAAGTTCGGGACGGAAGGAATCGATCAATGCGACCTCGGTACCGATTCGTGATCTAGGGGGTAGTAGAGAGTAGAGAGTATGTAGAGAATAGGGCTAAGAGTCTACCGAGGTATGACCTTCGATGACGTATAAATTTGGTAAGAACTTCAGGTAACTAATATCGATTAAAATTGACTAGGTTTACCTAACATGTAGATGCCAACCGCAGCCACCGGTCATATTATTAAGGCCGATACCGATTGTGCTTTCCTCCTATGATCATGGAATCTCGGAGAGTACTAATTCCCCGCCTTCTTCCCGCTTTTCCAATTCGGAGTCCTTTCCTCTGCCGGTCCGTCAGCTACGTCACCCCCCTCTCTGCCGGCTGGTGACGCCTCTCCTTCTCCAAATTTGTAATCCTCGTGGTCCAGGTGGTCCTAATTTCGTCCCCACATCTCCAAAGTCTCCAACTTTTGTATATCAAAGAGCCGATACGCGAACCGGAATAATTAGCTGAGCATTATGTGTCCCTGAATCAATTTCTAATGCTACAATAAGCAGATCCAGTTAAATCAACCCCCCCATCAAGCTCCATCTGCCTCTCTCCGCATAATATGCATACGCTGAGACCTTGGCATCAAAACCACGCAATGGATGCCAGGCATTCAAGAGTCTCGACAGCTCCCTTACAGGGGTTTAGCTCAAGTAGCTCGTCCCAAACGTTCGTAGTTCGGGATCTTAGGGGGTGAGCACCCACATTCTACCAGCAAAATGTGAACTGCCGAATGTGTTCCATGGCAGAAACATTAACATCCATGCGGGGCCGCGGCTGAGGGGAATGGTCTTGTCACACCTTCTGGCTGTCTGGAATATGTCTAGCTGAAGCAATGGAAAGCTAGCTGTGCTTTCGATAGTCTTCGAGCTACCATGCCACCAACCTGTGTAGAAGCGTCCGTATGACCGCCTATAGCTAGGGACATTGATTCGCCGCTTTGCTTGCGGACGGACTCCTCCACACACTACCCCGGTTTTATCTGTTTCACACGCCCGTATCCTATATCGTATATAATATGAGGGCGCCTCGCCGTCACGAATTGTTGGTTGTTAGCCATCTTGTGACTTCATTTGTACCTACCTATTCCCAAGAGAGATCTACCAACTCCGATATAATTTAGCCTTAACAACCACTGGCTGGCCTAAGAAGCAAGACGACGAGTATTCAGCATTCAATATGGCGGAAAGGAAAATCCAGCTCGTGAAATTAGCCCACGTGTACTACAAGTATCCGGATCTCGATACGGCAGTGACTTTCCTAAAGGACTTTGGCTTCACCGAAGAGAAGCGAGTGTCAGATGAGAAGATCTATTTCCGGGGGTACGGAACAGATCCGTGGGTGCTATGCGCCTCCAAGTCAGATAAGCCCGAATTTGGAGGCGCGGCCTTCGTCGTCGAATCAGAGGAGGACCTAAAAATCGCGACTGAGATAATTCCAAAGGCGACTAAGATTTACGAACTTACAGATGCGCCTGGTGGCGGCAAGTGTGTGACATTCTATGACCCAGTCGATGGATTCCCATTTCATCTCGTGTGGGGCCAAGAACTTGTCCCGATGTTGGACATTCCCCTGCCACACGAACCCATGAACTACGTGAGAAGTCACAACTCCACTGTTATAGCCTAATACTAACCAATATATAGCCTACCGAAAAGAATCGAGCCGTCAACAAGTTCCAGCGGTTCCAGAAGCGACCCGCCCCAGTACACAAGTTCGGCCACTTCGGTGTGAGGACGACGAACTTCGCGAAAGCTCACGCATTCTACAGCAAATACTTCAACTTCTTGGCTAGTGATGTATGAACGTCTTTGCATATTCATACAGCAGAACACTCACATTATTACAGCTCGTTCACGACGCCGAAAACGTCGACCGGACAGTGTTCTACCGATTGAATAGGGGTGATGAGGAAGTAGACCACCACGTCTTCTTCTTCGCCGAGGGAGCCACCTACCGAGTTCACCACTCCTCATTCGAGACACACGACTTCGATACTCAGGTCCTCGGCCACGACTGGCTGCGGGAGAAGGGCTACAAGAACTGCTGGGGCGTCGGAAGACATGTCCTCGGGAGCCAGATATTCGACTACTGGTATGCGTTTCGGCTCTTTTCCTCTTCAACTGTGTCACTTAAACTAACTATCCTTAAGGTACGACCCGTTCAGTCTCATCATGGAGCATTACGTCGACGGCGATCTAGTAAATGCTTCAGAGCCGACACACCATTCACAAGCTGGGCCGGGTGGCCTACACGTGTGGGGTGAGTAGCCTACCTTCTCATGTGTGCATCTTCAAAGACATCGCTGATCAGATACGCAATAGGTCCCGCACTCCCCGGGGAGTTTTTACCAAAGGATTAAGCATTCAGTCTCAATTGAGAAAGTACTTGTTGGTTCCAGACTGTGTTATCCCCAACTTGATGTATTTGTATCCATGATTAGTAAGCGTATATTGGAAATTACCTAATAATACGAGCCAAAAGTTTACAACCCAACATCATCAAACCTCAGACCTGCCTTGTCCAACTACTGTTCTAAGGCAGTGTTGAATTATCGGTCATAAGACCTCCCATGATTAGTGAATAGTGTACTAAAGGGTTATCAAAAACATAATTGAGAATCGCCTACGGGGCTGGCTTCATCATGTGGACTGGAATTCTGTGATTAAATCATAACTCATAGTTTCAAACGAACTATAGATTTGAACAATCCAAGTGTAAACACATAACCTTATAAACCAGAGCATGGCTAATCGGTCGTCATTCATTTAAATATACCACAAGCATTGTTAAAGCCCAAGTCATTTAGAGATTGAGTTCTGTTTTACTTACATACTTGGAGATTACTCAGCTCAGCAGCTGCCATCAGTTGTCAGTCAGCTGCGCTAATCATCAAGACCTCCTTTTTCATCAAAACACTATATTTTCATACTTGAATAACTCCACCTATACAAAAGTCCATAGAGATAAAAAGACTTCCTCTCATTTAGTGTTTATTGCTCTTGATATTGATACAAGTTTGATTACATATAAGGCGCTCATGGGTGTAGCAAAGAAATGATCATATTGAGGTATGAATGATACATCACCCCACATATTAAATTCAATACAAAAGTAAGTCACTTTCAGGCTTGATCTTATACAGCTGTTTATTTACAAATATAAAAATTATAATTTTGAATTAAAAGTATTCCAGGAAATTTGTAAGGCTAAACCTAATTATAACATTTATTATATAATTATAATTCCCTAAATTGGTGTGTACTTGAAAGATAAAATAACGTTAACAAATTAGACGTTTTGGGCAGGTGTCAGCAGGTGTCTCACAGAGTAATCTCTAAAGAGCCAATCTCTAATAACTCACGCTTAGGTAATTATGAATACCTAGGTACCGGTATATATAAGTTTTATATCACTTCATGGCGGCCGAAAATAACATAGATGTAAGAATATTGATGTCCTTTCTTAAGTGCCTAACTAGATACTTGAGTGCTTAGAATCACAACGTTATGTCTTTGGAGGGAGGATGAGTTAGGCGCTAAATTAACAAGCGACTACCAAGCAAATATATGCATATGCTAAAGGGTTATGAATATTACTTGGAGGATGTGATATTAGATCCCCCACACTCGCTTGTGTACCTGAATATCTGAAAATTGTGGCGGTAGCTTAGTACCAGGAAGTCTCTTACGTTTGATAGGTTCCAATGGAAGCTTCGCGCATTTTCTTCGATCAAAAATCACTGGGTAGGTATCACTAGAAATCAAGAGTTGTAGCATTGATTTGTTTCATTTCGATAAGGGCTGTGAGCTTTCCTTGCTCTAAACATGAACAACTGGGCCTCAAACAGCAAGAGCTATAACCAAATAGACATCTGGATATTCAAAGATGCCGATTGCTCTGTTAATCAAATTGCCTGCCACGATCGTAATAGCTGATCATCAAATTTTGAACAGCTTGCTAACCACATGGTCCGTAGATTGGGTCGCTCAGACTGTGTAGCAGTCAATAAGCGCGAAATCCTCACTGAGAGGGCGATCTTTCATGAAAAAATCCAGACCAGGATAATTGTAAATGTAACCCCTCACAAGCTACTTTAAAGGGGAGACGACACGACTCGAAACCTAGAGACGGATTAGCAGTCAGACTAATGACTCCTGACAAAGTAGGGCATTACAGTCTTCACATGTCGTTTCAAATTTAAGGATGTATAATGCGCCTAGCTTTCGACCACCGGGGATTTATCGATGCTAGGGGAGTCTGAGACAAGTCTCTCAGCTCTATTGCGAGAGGTGAGACTAAGGTCATTCTCATATAAACCTCCCTCGCATGACTAGTCGGCGCCAGATAGACTCTTCGTCCTCATCTTGGTCGGCTGAGGTGGCCGGGGTGTTGTCAACGGGATCCGGATTCTCGCACAGCTCGAGGAAATCTTCTGCCATCCGCTCACCGGGAGCAAACCCGAGATTTCGCAGCGTGTCAAATGGAGTTGAGTCGAGCCTACTTCAGATTAGATATGGCCAAGACGTATAAGAGTCGGCTTACCATCGAGAAGTTTCATCTAGATGAAATTCGTTATTTCCAAGGGGCGTATTGGGTATGTTGTTCAATTCAGAAGGCCGTGAGTGCTCAGAGACATGTACTGATGGGTCAACGCTCATTCTTCTGTCTAATACTGAACGATCGTTCGTCTGATGTGTACTAGCTCCGTAACCATCCACAGAGCCATTTGATCCAAAGGCTGTAGTGCCTTGGGCAGCGGTCAGATTCGATGGTGTATGATTCGTGCTACAATCCTGGGACAAGTCTTCAGGGAGGCCCAAGAAATAACTATTTATCTGGGTTTGATTATGAAATACACGTCTTCGGATATCCTCGCTCTGGATGTATATATCACCAGGATCTTGAGGCGCGCCGTGTGGATTCACCGGACAAGCTTGTGAAATCGAAGCTGAGAGGTTTGATTGACCAGACATACTCTTAATCACGTCTTGCTGGCGACGAGAATTTGTGGATTGGGCGAAGCCCATTTCACTGCGTATTTGGGAAATCATCGGCGAAACATGTTGATTAATAGGGGGTAGGAGCAGATCAGGAGATTCTCCATTCTGCAGAAATCTACCCAGCCGGCTCTCATTGAACGAGTTGACAAGTTCGGCCTGGTTGTCGTTATTCCTGAAGTAGTCGAGATTAGTGACTCCAGTACTGCCGTATGTACCGCCGCGTAGGACTTGCAAGACGATGTCCTCGAGCTCGGGCCGAGCTTGTAGGATTACGGCCCATAGACGTTCGCCATTCTGACCGGTGTACCCGCTACGAGGGCCCCTTTTGCGTACCGGCCTGTTATAAGTACACTCGGTGCCTGCGCGTACGCATACGCTGCATTTGGGGGTGGCATTGTCGCAAGGTTGGTGTTGCGAATTACAGCGGTCGCAAGCACGACTAGCCTTGCGTTTCTTCAACGCTCGCCTGGCGTCATCACTCTCAGCATCACTCATCGCCTCCACAATAACCTTCAAGATAGAGACCGTTAGTTCCACACCAACCTCCAGCCTAAACATGTAGCTTAGTAGAGTAAGACATACCGTACACACCTCCTTTCAAAAAGGGAAAAAAGTACGATGGAGAATTTCCAACTCCTTTTCCCCCAATCTCGTTTAAGGTGACGTCATGAGAGCCTCAATTCGTATGAAGTCGGAAGTAAGAGTACATCGAGGCTTTTTAGACTACTAGGTATATCGAGGATTTAGAAATAACGAAAGTTTTGCGTAGCTGTGTCACAATTGGGGACGGTTGTGAGATGAACATTGAATTGGCGTTTTAGAACGTTGGAAATACGCAAGCCAATCACCCCCTTGTCAACGCGGGGTTAAAGCCGGCCGTGCATACCCTGAACGGTACATACCTACATGATATATGTACCTCAATACATGCTAGGATCAGGGTTCAAGTATCATAGGTGGCAGAGGTGGGTAATGATAGGTAAAATGTGGCTTCATGCAGGAAATTCGTGGCTTGTATATGACAGGAGTAACTTTCTTTAACTTATTGCCGATCCCCTTGCCGTGCCGACGCAATCTCATAGGCCAGCAATCTCACACCAGTATGAACCAAGACTAAACCAAATCACCACATGGGCTCAACCTCATTCGTTGTCAATTGAGTAATGAAAGAACTCTCGTATGATTTACTCTATGAATAGTAAATAGGATCATGCCAGCGTCTTTCATAATCTTGCTAAGCCCCTAAGTATTTCAATACAGATATTCCCAGGCAATCTCATCACATCTGTTTTCAACAAACAGTGGTGAGACCAGTCTCAATCGACACATTACTGTCACCTCTTCATTAGTCAATCGCCATCGCATCACGGTGCCAACTCATATTATCGAACAGAGTAGGAATGTTTGAGCAGGAAGACTAAGTTGTCTTAAGACTCAGCTTTCTAGTCCAAATTTATCTAAATCCGATCCTCACGATCCACCTCAAAGCCGACGTTGGGATGGAAGGAATAGAATTCAGTTCGGCTCCCGGTGGCTCGGTTACACCTACATCGAAGAGTAAACGTAGGATATTTTCTACCGACTCATCAATCATCTTGGTAGGATGTCGTGGCGCCGGAAAACGAACGTTAGGCTTCATCGCTGCCAAGCATCTTGGTCGTCGGCTTGTTACAGAGGATCACTCTTTTGAACAGTCGACCGGATGTACGAGAGCAACATTCTTACAAAAATATGGCCGAGAGACCTTTAGCCAACAGATGGCAATTGTACTCGCCCGCGTACTTAGCCTGAACCAGACCAACTGTGTCATAGAGTGCGGGACAGGCACGTTGTCGCCGGATATAGGGGAACTGCTCAAAGGCTACGTCGAAACGAATCCTATCATTTATATCCATCGTGACAAGGAGGATCTGTACAAGCTACTGGGGCTACCCGTAGCAGATGCAGAGCGTCTTCTTGTCACGGATCAAAGTCATCGTGATTTTGCCAACTTTGAGTACTTCAACCTCTATGATTCTAGTGGCGAAGGTCAGATCACGGAGAATAGTCTGCTTCGTTCTGCAACCACGAGCACCGCCAAGCTTGTGGAAGCGAAGCAAGACTTCAAGACATTTCTTGATCACATCTTCGGTCATGGCCTAACACGATCCTGGGTTGCAAATCCTTTCTCCTTGAAGGCCATCCCCCCAGAGTACCGAGGCCTCTCGTTCGTCTTCAACATACGGCTCTCTACACTGATCAACTTGGACATTGATCTAACTACAATAGAAGCTCCTGGTGACGCGTTAGAGTTGATTATTGACACTTGGCCTAGCAATGTCCTCGATATTATTGCCACCCAAGTTGCCTTAATCCGCCGCAAACTAGATATCCCGATCATATATAATGTAGAAGAGAACCCCCGGGAGGAACGCAAGAGGCCGATAGAAGAACGAGACGCCATGGATCTCGAATTAATGCTCCACGGTCTTCGACTTGGGGTCGAATATCTGAGTCTTGATCTCGAGAGAAGTCCAGAACTAGTCTCCAACGTTGTTTCTATGCGAGGCAGGACAAAACTCATTGGGAACTATATCATAAGAGGATTGGCAGCTCCGAAATGGACTGAAGATATCTACCTCGAACGATACTTATTTGCACAGGGGCTCGGGTGCCATATTGTCCGCATTGCCCGGTTCGCCTCGGTAAGAGATGATAATCTTCGGAAAACTTTCATAGACAAGATCCGCGCGTTACCCGAGCCAAAGCCCTGCATCATCGCTTACGATTTCTCGGTTTTCGGCGTTGTGACACCCTTTCAGGATAAAATCATGCTCCCCGTTGGGCATGACTCGATCGAGAAGTCGTCTCGAGAACAGATGGTCGGCGTAAGCACAACACGAGGTACCCTACGTGATATTTTTCGAAAAGGGCGGTGGTTACAGCCATTAAACTTTTACGTCACGGGCTCGAATGTCTATTACTCGGCTTCACCATCGATGCACCGAGCGGCGTATGAGCACCACATGATGGCACACACATTCGACGCCAGGCGATGCACTACGCTTGAAGAGCTTAACCGACTTCAGCGCGAGCCTGGCTTCGGAGGCGCTTCGTTAACACCACCTTTTAAACTTGTCATCATGCAGCATCTAGATCATCTCAGCTCCCACGCCGTTGCAATCGGTGCGGTAAACACGCTCTTGCCGCTACGTGGGGAAACTGATTCGATCTTAGATCACGCCAATGCTCGGAACAGATCTGGCTCTACTAACAAGTTTTACGGCGACAACACGGATTGGATCTCCATCGTCACTTGCTTACGTCGAGCTATTAGCCCTAGAAACTCAGTACAGCCTTCTAGGACTACAGCTCTAGTGATTGGAGCTGGAGGAATGGGCCGAGCAGCTGTCTATGCCCTACTTAAACTAGGTTGTCGGAGGATCTTCATCCATAACAGGACCAAATCAACGGCAGAAGAGGTAGCCAGGCACTTCAACGTGTATGCCGTGGAACAAAAACTTGTCCGCCAAAACGCGGGAGAGCTAATTTGCCACGTCATCGACTCACCCAACGACCCGTGGCCAGAGAGTTATCAACAACCGACAATAGTCTTGTCTTGTATTCCAGCATCTGGCACAGACGACAATCCGCCTGTGCATTTTAGAATGCCGTCGCATTGGCTGCGAAGCCCTACTGGCGGCGTGGTGATTGAGGTAGGAAATTTCCCATAACACGCATTGCTTAGGTACTTTTTGTTTTCTAACTTAAATCTGTCACATAGTTAGCATACGAGCCACTTATAACGCCTCTTGTGGTTCAAGTGCGCAAGATTCGCGAAGAAGGTAACACCTCGTGGGTTATCGTCGATGGCTTAGAGGTCGTCGGCGAAATGGCCATGGGGGCCTTTGAGCTGATGACCGGCCGTCAAGCACCTAGAAGGCTCATGCGACGAGTCTGCAATGAGACGTGGGAAAGGACGAGCGCGCCATTCCAGCCGCAACGATAGTGAAATGCGGTCACTTACCGCAATAACGTTCGCCCATAGAGGCCAGGCCTAATCCGACCGTAGTCTATGGAGAGCCATAAAATCGACCGTCCAACACAACTGCTTGCTTTTAAACAAGCGGCAACTTCTAGCTTTTAAGGAATCGTTAACGATATCCTTCTTCTATCCTCAATCCTACATTATGGGTTGGATGCTAAAGGCTCGAGGGTTTTGGCTCTAACTGTGGTCTTTCCTATGAGAGCTTCCACATCACAGCGGACCTGTGATCTCATATGCAAGCTACGTGAATTCACTAGGTACCTATACAGCACTTCCTATACTTAGAAACACGTTACTCAGATCGTCGGAAAGATTGCAATCTATATATTGGCATATCGACAAGGTAAATAAGGACAAAAGTGTATCTAAGGGAATATTCTGGATACCGGGTAACATAGGTCAAGCAGATCTAGAGATCACCGGTAACATTGATGGGGGACAGCTAGGCCTATCTTAGGTAGGTAATAATGAATTACTACAAATAACTAACAGAAAGCATATATATCTTAGCCGTATAACCTCTATATCAGATATGAGGTATGAGTATACGCTTGTTGACTCTTGAGCCTTAAGTTGGCTTTCTCAATTGACTAGCGGCACGAAGACCCGAAACCCGTGTATTTCAACACATCATTGTTGTTATATAATGTACCAGGAGTTCTAGGTACCCATTCTCTCCCGCGTGGTGCTCGATGATGTACCTAGACGGGGCTAATTGGTTCGGATGTTTTTCTTGTACCGACACCAAACAAGATGAGAGCCAATGGTAGAAGTACCGACTTTACATATGATGAGTGTGTAAAGGGGAGAATGGGCTCGAACAAGACCCTTGGTTATATTGAACTCGGTTACTTGTATTCATGCTGAAGACCTTAGACTTACGCTTCTTAAGTGTATGTTATGATGTTACACATATTAAAAGTGGGACGCCATTTAGACTCATAGCACACCATAGAGGTAGGTACTAACAGGCTTTTTCTTGATGAAACTATTGCAATTCAATAAATAGTTGCATAGAAATAGTCGCTTAAGTGCTTCCATCTAATGTAGATCCCTTCGGCAACCTGATAGTCTTTGAAAGCCAGTAGGTGAAACCGTCTTCAAGTGGGTCTGATTTGACGCCCGGTGTTAAGTACAGACACCCAAGCGTGTAATTCCCCCAAATCCACACAAGAGTTCGTGTTATGTCTGGCAACCATTCGTAATCCGAGCCCTAGATATATACCCAGATGGAGACGGCTCGAATTGCGAGATAAAATAGAAAGTAGTAATTGAGGGTTAGAATATCGAGCCCCTCTATGCTACCGGCGAGAACCGCAATCACGAACAACGGTAGATTCTCGAAAGGGTTATTGACAGCATTGGCGAAACGTTCCAAGCGCCCTTTACTCTACTAGACAGTCAGAAAAGTATATTCAACGGCTAGTTACCGGTATTGAGCGACAGCAGCCTTGCTCTTAGAGGTCCTACTCACTATGTTACTTACCTAGTTAATGGTGATAATTAAAATATTATAGAACTGTTTAATTTCGACATGTCAACATAGACTATATGTGAACACTCGGAAATATGTTCAAATTCTCGAGATTGTTGAAAGATGGCCGTTCAGGGTTTGTTACAAATTAAAGGGTAGTCGGGCTTTGATACCTTGAATCGGACATCCTCTGCTCTAGGAATTAAAAGATATTTCTGAATGCGGCGTGATACTCTTTGATTTAGGTATCTAAATAGGCATTAGAATAAGTCTAAAAGGGGGGATGAATCCTAGATGACTGACATTAGATAAAGGAGATGATCTTAGGATTAGTTAAGCATAACTAGGTAGTTAGGTAATTATTCGTGCAATGAAGCCTTGTTACAATGCAATTGAATTAGCATGCCCGGCCACTCTAAAGCCTTATTTATTGTCTTCTATGGATGCGTTTTAAGCCGCATGTTAAAGAAAGGTTATACGCCGAGGATGAAAACGATTCATCGCTTACGGCAGAAATGTCTTCATCGAGTGCTCAGTGATCTCAGGGGTTTTTCTACTTGCATTGCCCCAGATTACTCTTATCGAATATTCATCTTTATTCACATAAAATAGGGTTGATTACATAGACTTAGAAAAGAGTTTGGTAAGCTTGCATTGTCAAATGGTTAGTTGAGCGTTATTTGAATGGTCAATTGTATGGATTAGTTAAGTGCTTTCACCCTTGGAATTGTATTTAGGACCGTGGGCAGCGTGGGGTAACTTGATGGTCGGTAATCTATCAAGCGGGGTAAATCCTAAACTCCTATTTAGAGATTCAGGCACACAGGTATCACTTTGTTGGTTAATTAACAACCTGGGCAGCTTAAAAGTTGCCTACATCTCTTAATCTAACACCAGAGATTTAGCGATAGTAATTCGTAACCGAGACAAACTGCAGACTCGTCTGAAAAGGGGCATACCGAGCTAAATAGGTATGTATAGCAGAAAGCTGGAAGCACGCTCCCGTATCTCGGACATCTCCCTATCATCCACACATACAGGCACATGGGCTTTTTGATTTGTCCATGGCCTTCTTATCGCGAATTCCATGCATGTTCGGTCGTGTGGAGGAGGGGCCAGCTAACTAGGTAGTTCGGACGTACTATGTAGGACCAAGGGTAGCGCGCCTCGATTTGCCGATCTGCTAAGGTACAAGGTAAGACATCCTGCATTCTGCATGATAGGTGTCTGTCTCGTAGCTATGTAGGTAACCTTGAGACCCGAGAACGGTATACCAATAAGAGTGTGAAGTCGTTATTAGATACACTCTCTCCTCGGAAACTAGGTATTCATTTCATTAGTAATAGAAGCCAGGAAGACTTCTGTGACTAGAAACATGGTATCTCTCGGGTTCGTTGACTGGAAAGAGCACTAGATAGAGCATAGCCGTACTAAGGACAAGCTAGCTGACTGGGAGCAAATGACATCGATGATCTAGTAGCACGAGCTGAAGGCGAAGCAAGGCCGAGCTTCCAAAACGTGTATATACATAGGTACAGTTTGGTCAAGGTTGGTGATTGAAAGAACCTCCCGGAACAATGTCGACTTAGAATAGCCGCCCAGTTTCGTCATCCATAGAAAGTGATGATGTGTGGCTTTCGTCAATAAGGGATACCCCAGGGGGTCACCAGTTCCCGAGGTCTCCTCTAATAATAAACCGCTGATACGCAATAGGAGGAATAGGAATCGTGGTTGTTTAGCTTAGCCCAGTCATGCCTGTCATCGTCACACGCACCAACCAGAACCCTGAAAGGGCTAGACAATGATTAAACACTCAGCTTTATCTTGTATGTATCTTAGAATAGCCAACAGACGAACAGGACGAGGCCTCGGGAATGGCGCATACATTATGGTAGTAGAACAGATAACCGGGTAGTAGCAACTTAAGTGCAATTGCGCACTACGCGCTAGGTGAGGTAGTCTAACAAGACCACGATAAGGGTATACTGTACGAAATGGGAGATGGAATAATATGGGAGATGGGAGGTATCCAGTAGAGTATCCAGTTTCCTTATTAAACCACTCAGGATTCCCTCCTTGTGCCATGGAACTGAATCACTCTCAACAAACAATCAATCAAACATCTCAACAACTCAACTAAATATAAGGGAAATCGCATTTTTGGTCTTCTTGGGTGTATTATTCTCGTTGTTTTCAAAGTTATTATCATCAACACTGTATTCAGTTGGTATCAGTACCTAGGTACCTCTTATTTGAAAAGGTACGCCGGTGCGTCATCGTCTCCATCAAGCTGAGGCACTGCAAGTTGGAAGCGTCGGGATTGTTATCGATAACGGAAAGCGGCCAACCCGCAATCGCAACTTCCCGAAGTCCCATCGCATCATTAATCAGGCAGTTAGCTCACTGAGTTCAGGACTCTCTGTGTACCGTGTACTCGTTAGACGTGCCCCCTCAGCCCCTGAGTCACCCGGCCTTTGTTCTTGCTCACGCCTTTCCGCCTCTGACACAATCGGAAAACCAACAAAGCCACGCCTTCCTATCACTTGACGGCTGCCCACCTGCTTATCTCCAGTTTCCTTGCTCCTTCCATCCAGTACCGTCGAACGGGAACAAAGCAATTTCCCATCTCGCAAACAGCAAAGCCAAGAGAAAACACACAAGACCTACCCATTATCTTACCTAATCGTCATCTATCCACCCTGTCACCGTGTGACTCGACCATCCCCCGAATCGCTTGCTTTCTAGAAAGCACCAAGCCCCAAGACCCTCTTGACGTACTTTTGTCTTCTACCTCCTCCTAAGAATCATCCATTCTTCCATTCATAGACCTCATCAATTCTTCAAATAGACCTTGTTCTTGCATCATCCATATCGCCTTGTAATATATTATCCATTCACTTGGATAATTCATCTTAAACCTTGCCCATTCACCAACCAGTCTCCAACGAGTCTTCTCCAAGTGTAGGACCACCTAGACAGCGTACGGTCTACCGAAGTCGACCCAACAATCTGCCAACCAGCACCTCGAATAACCACATACACGATCGTATCATCTTCCACCATGGCTTTTGAGCAAACCCGAGACCTCCGAGGTTCTGCTCAGGACTCGAAGCGATTCAAGGATCACACAACGAAGTGGACCCTGAGAGGATATGAAAACTACTATCGATCGTTGCCTGGAAGTAATACAGATGTAGTCGAAGGCGGCCTTCTCGCAGGGGAAGGCGACTATGCAGGGAGCAATAGCCAGAAGTTTCGACCCTGGGGACCTCGGTAAGTTACACCTGATAATCTCGTGCCAGTACATGTATCCACATATACTAATTGATGATAAATTAGCGATTCGCATCGTTATCGGACAAACCAGAACATTTATAAGTCGAGGGAGAGTCGGTTCGAGCATCGAACAAGTGCCTGGCGTGCCAAGATAGATGCGCAGGCAGAGCTAAACGACCCATCTAATATCTCGCGATCCCTTCACGAACTTATGCCGTCATCTCCGCGGCGAAACCACAGCATTTCGGATAACATCCTGTATAGCTTTGACAGAAGCGAGAGCCCGTATAAGCCTCTGGCGCTAGACGTATTCGTAAAGGCCAACCCGAAGGAGACGGAGAAGTTCGTAGAGAAGGAATACGAGATCCTAGACAATAATGGCGATGCTCTGAAGGGTCGAAAGGCTCGGCAGAACCTCCGCCACAAGAATCGTGCAGCTGCGGTGGACGAGCCTGACTTCCTCGAGGATGACGGATTCGCACTCGTGTAATGACATCTCGACTCTTTTCGGAATTGCGCATTCGGTTTGGCTGCGCTCTATCTGCATCTGTTGCTTTGCTGTTATATCTTGTCAAGTCTCTTCGCAATTCTTCCACCCTTGTGGATGGGGACAAATGGTGTGATGAAGGAAACGTAGCACCTTTGTCCCATATAGGGATGGATACTTTACTAATACCTGAGACGACTATTATGATTTTCTGTTCTTTTTCCCGGAGAGCTGTTGAGGTTCGGCATTTTGAAGAGGTGGTGACATTAGACTTCTAACGTATCGTTATCCTCTGAGCATGCGTATTCCAGACGGCAACCATTTTGGTACCATGCATATCCTACCTAGACCCTCGGGTAGGCGACGTTGAGCTTGACTCTAACCATCGAGACAGGATGGACGGAGGAAGATGGCTCGGCACATTTTGTCTTATAGATCAGATGAATGGACGGACACATGTATTATCGAGCATAGGGACGTTCGAGGAGTGTTGACTTTATAATTAGGCGCGTTGGGTTGTTTCTCGCGGTGCGTGCAGCACGATGTGTCGGATAAGATAAATATCATTCAGCTCCAGTATATGTTAATTACACATTTTATCCTAATGTTTGAAAATAACTTTCGATTCGAGCTTTATGTAATATCATAGGTATGTAGGCAACCTTAGAAGTTTTGAGAAGAGGATAAAGTTGGAAGGGAGGTGGTAATATTTTAGATATTTTGGGCAATTGCCCATTATTGAATTATTGGATTGTGTGTTTTCTTGTGGTCCGTGCCAATATTATGTAAGGGGCTTGTTACCTAAAAATGCATAGTGTGTACTACTGTAGGTGCATGCACTGTACGTTTAGTATCAAACCTCGTATTTCTAACGTATTCGTCGATGAGAGTCACGATAGTAACACAGCAAGCAAGAAATATAGAAGTGGCCTAGCCATCATAGAAACAGACACCAAGATATCAGAATTATTCCTAGAGACCCATTATTAGACCATGTTATTAAAATACAAAATAGAAAAATGTTAGTTACTAGGTAGGTAGGTAAATAAGACAAACGGTGCCACCTGTGCCGCACTAAACCGCCCAACCTGCATATTTTAGTCGTTTGAGAATGGTCTCTCGACAATTCCTCTTTAATTTTTTTTATTTTTTTATTTTTAGTACCTAGAAACCTCTTCGTTCTAACTCGGCCGGTATCTGAAATTCAAAGACACCATGAGTCTCGACGAGTTTCATTTGTTCCTCGCACTCCCACCGGAGCTTCGTCGTAAAATATACCTCCTAGCCACGCCGTCTCGCATCGTCCATGTCCAAGAGGGGCTGGAGAGCAAAGAAGATTTTAACGGCCGGGTCGACAGCATAGATTTCAGCCAGGTCGAACTTCATCCGTCTCTCCCCTCCTTCGCCGATGACCTTCGCCGGGGGTTGTCGTTCTATGCACAAAAGGGCGTGCGGGCACGTATAAAGTTTTACCCAGGCGGGATGCCGCATATTCCTGCTTGGTTGTTAAGTTCCATCGATGTCCTGGAGCGGTTCCTCCGGAAGGGCCGCGTCTACAGCAAAGCACCTATCCCCGCGCTACTCCACACGTGGGTGGAATCGCGCGATGTGTTGATCAGCGCTGGATACCGGCTTGCGTTCGGGACCCGTGATCACAAGCCGTGGACGTGGTTTCATTTTCAAAACGATGTCTTGAATCTCAACTACGAAACCAAATGGACCTGCGAGCCAGGGAGTACGCCAAGTATAGTCGATTACTTCAAGCTAGGTGTCATCGGGAAAATTGATACAGAAAGTCTTCAGGGAGTCCGAAAGCTACTTTTGACCAATATATTTCCTATTCTGCATTATAACTTCGGCGGGAGTATGTGGGCTCTTTGCGTGGTTCGGTTATTATCCAAGCTTGATAAGCTATATCTTGTTGAATGGGACATGAATCCCTACCCCCGGTATGGACCGAATGGTTTAAAGCTAGGTCGCCAAATTCCGGACGCAAAGCGAGAACTCTTGCACTACATTCCTATCGAACCAGTCGATGTTCTGTTCGATGTGTTTCAGGATTATCCTTATAGTACTCAAGGGCTCTTTTTTGAAATATTGGAGAGCGAGGCGTTAGGGGGCGAGGTGTTGGAGGTTCAAGATGATCCTGTCGGTCAATACTTCCAATGTCAGATTGATAGGCAGGTAAAATGGTTCGAAGAATGTAGAGACACGATCGTCAGAAGAGAGTCTGCGGATACTTGGCAGATACCAACGATTGAAGTTGTACACCTCGGCTCAGAATCTCGTGCTAGACGATTATTCAAGCGCCGCCAAGAAGTATGGAAGAATTACGTGTTACCGAAGCTCGCTTGCCTACAGCAACAGAATTCTTCGGTGGATATGGATAGCATACCTGTGCCCCCAACTGATCAACGTGGAGACTTGGAATACCATCATTTGATTTGGCGGGTTTCACAATGTGTACCAAGACAAGAACTAATAATGGGACCATGAAGGGTAGGTACCTACCTAACTAATATATTTCAAGATATTCGACTATATTTCACAGCTTTATTCGTCATTGTTTACTCAGTCAAACTATATACCAAAATAAATATATCATGAGGGATGTTTCATAAATACGAATCATTGCGATAAGCGAAAGGGGGTTAGGAAAAGGGGCAATTGAGTTCGCTCTATTCAGCGCCTAGAGGAATAAAATCCCGACCGAATGAGCTGTCTAATATTCTAGACTCTTTGTGATAATGATATGAGTAGCAAAGGCAAGTCTAGACTCGTTTTGAGTGAGGAGGTCCTTGGAGAGATGATGTGGTTGCCCATCGATGTTGATGATTGATAGTCACAACTTCGTCATGAGCCCCTATTTATGACACAAGAGCACCCTATGTAATAACTTGCGATAACTAGATCTTCATGAATTTCTATAAAACCGAAGTTCTTCCCTTAATTGAAGATGTGGAATTCTTCCCGATTAGACAGAGTGCGACCGCAGAATAAACAATCGTCGAAATTATCTACCGAAATGCCTTCGTAGGCGCTCCCATACTTGATAACATCTGATGAATTGATGCATACAAACTAATGTGACTATTGTTGGAAGTAATAGACTTAACTAACACCTCACAGCACTAATAGCACCGCAAAAATCTCCAAGGCCAAGATGGAGCCTCTCGGAGGAAAGGGTGAATAGAGTCTTCCCGAAGTATATCATTAATCCTCCCAGCTGACAACATCGTGATGTACTAGGTCAACACCAACACACCGCACCCCATGCTGACAGTCATGGAGTAGTCGGCACGGCCGAGGATCTCGGCAAAGTAAAGATCCCTCCGCTAGAGAGTGATTCGCATGAAGCTCAGAACCCGAGAACGGGTTTGGATGACGAAGTGATTGATGGCGCGAGGATTGATCCTCTCGGTAGTGTAGGGGAGTAGCAAGTAGACTAAATTGTGTACTGGCTGTTTAATGGAAACACTTCAAGAAGGTAAAAGCAAAAATACTGAATAAATTGATTTTATTCCTGTCTTATTTCTGATCTGGCTAGATGAGAAAGTGTACAATATCTGATGCTTGTACTAGGTATACCATTCAGCCTCAATCCATGCCACTGATAAGACGTGATAAAAATAGAGAAAATAACACAAGATATTGTTTTACATTTCCTAGGGACCTACCCAGAATGAATGAAGCACGGCATAGGATAAGGGAATGTTGGATTTCGCAGCAGCAGCGACTCGTAGAAATCCAATTAAAGGGATGATTTCTTATCGCGATATCTCTTATCTCTTATCGCAACTCCAAAAAGTTCCAAGTTCCAAGCTCTAACAACTGCCTCTGAACTTCAAACCATCAGCTTCCACCAACCGCACGACCACCTCAATACCACCCAGAAGACTCACCTATCGATACACGCATACCAATACATCCATAATACTCTAATAAACTCCCACCAACCACGCCACCCGAGCCATCTCCCCCTCCCAACCTCCTCAAGCCCACCGCCACAATGCCATCAGACCTATCCAACTACCTCGCGTCGCGGTACCTCGTCGCGGACCCCAAGCCGACCAAGAAGCGCAAGCGCAAGCAGGCCGACGCCGCCTCCGCGGGCCTCGTCATCGACGACGACGACGAGTCGGGCTGGGCGCGCGGGAGCCGGAACGCGGACGACGACGAGGATACCGCCGCCGTCGTGGCCGGCACCAGCGCCGACTTCCGGAAGGCGAAGAAGTCCACGTGGAAGGTCGTCGGCGGCTCCACCACCACCAGCACCCCTAACGCCAACGAAAACGCAACAACAGCAGAAGCCCAAGCCGCCGACGACGCCCTCCGCGCCGACGCCATCCTCGCGTCCGCCGCCGCCGAAGCCACCTCACAGCAAGCCTCGACCTCAGCCGACGACGCGCCGCTAGTCCTAATGTCCGACGGCACGCACGCGGGCCTCCAAAGCGCGGCCTCGGTGTCAGCACAGCTAGCGGCGCGGCGGCGAGCCGAGAAGCAGGACTTCGAGCGGACGGGTGCGGCGGGGCGCGGGGAGGCGGAGACGATATACCGGGACGCGACGGGGCGGCGTGTGGACGTGTCGCTGAAGCGGGCGGAGCTGCGGCGGGCGGCGCAGGAGGCGGCCGCGCGCGAGGACGCCAAGACGCAGGCGCTGAGGGGCGAGGTCCAGGTCGAGGCCGCGCGGCGCCGCCGCGAGCAGCTCGACGACGCGAAGGTCATGGCCGTCGCGCGGCACGCGGATGATCTGGACCTGAACAAGGAGATGAAGGAGCAGGTGCGGTGGGGCGATACTATGGCACAGTTCATAGAGCCCCGAGGAGGAGGCGGCGGCGGTGGGGGGGGAGGAGGAGCGAGTGGGGGAGGGAAGAGGAAGATGAAGGGCAAACCGGTATACCAAGGAGCGTGGACGCCGAATCGTTACGGCATCAAACCGGGGTACCGGTGGGATGGCGTCGATAGGGGGAATGGGTTTGAGGGGGAGAGGTTTAAGGCCATCAATAGGCGTGAGAGGAACAAAGGCTTAGAATACGCGTGGCAGATGGACGAGTAGTAGGCTGTCATGAAATACAAGTCCACGATTAGGCATAAGATATCATAACACTTTACGGTCACTAATTTAGTAAGATACCAGCACTGTAATTAAGGCATTCATATTCAGTTATAAAGCAAATTGTATATCGTCTACGGGTCAGGCTATAATCCATTTTTGTCGACTCTGCCAGCCCTCGTCCAGCAATCAGGAATTATGGCGTGCAAATCCGCCACGTGTCGTAGGAAATTTAGTAGGGGTGCTCACTCGGTTTCCGGAATACTCCGTGTCTAGCCGCAAATATCGTCATCTCTGGCTTCTCGTCCACTTTCCACATCTTGCTAGGTCTAACGCAACCCATTTGTCCAAGTCTGTACACCCCTGAGTAGACCTTGCGCCACAAGGACAATCTCGAGGGGGTAATGGATGAAGGAGTCGAAATCGCTTCAAAGAAAATAATCGCCTCCACGGAAAACAGAAGCTGGAGGCGAACAAAAGGGTGCAATCATGACCCTTCAAGGGAAAAATCCCCATTAGGTCTTCCGGCGTAGTAGCTTATCAGGACCGAAATCAGCATGGGCTCTTACCAACCGAATCCAATCCTTCTTGTGCATACAACCCGGGCGATCAATACGGTTCTGAAAACTCTTGATAAACACGCCGATAGTAACGCCGTGAGGACGCGGAGGGAGGGCATCGATGATCTCCTGGGCCGTAATAACATCAGTGTACTCTTGGGTTGGGCTCTGAGCGGGAGCTGCAGGAGAATTAGATCGAGGACCGGGTCCCTTGCCGGCAGCTCCTTGGGGCGGAACGGGACTACCGGCTCGCGACCCTGCAGGGGTGCCTCTAGAACTGTTTACTCCGCCCGCAGCTTGCGGACCGAGCCGCTTCTTCTTGCCTCCAGCACCGTCCGACATCTCACCGGCAGTGCCCTCACCGTCACTAGTAGATCCGGCAGCAGGCTTCGCACGGCGATCAGGTAAGGGAGTAGAGTTGCGGCTGTCGTGCGTAGTCTTCTTCTTCTTCTTCCGGGTAGATTCGGTACCACTAGAGTCCGAAACCATTGGAGACCCGGGTCGTTTGAGAGACTTGCCCTTCTTAGCGGCCTCAGCTGCTGTCTTCTTCCCCTGTGGAGTGTTCGCTCCCTTAGACGTAGCTCCTGCATCCTTGTCCTTATCGGCTTTCTTATCCTCGTCATCTTTCTCATTGTCAGGATCAGAGTCAGATTCGTCCTATGTTTTCATTAGCTCTAATCAAATAAAGAAGCACAGATAATCCTCACCTCTGAGGAAGCGAAGGGGTCCCTTTCTCTGGAAGAATCGCTTTCGTACTGGAACTGCTTGTCGCGTCGTCTCAGTGCTTTCTTAAGAGTCTTGCCAAAAAGCTTTCGCTCATGTTCCTCCTTCTTCTCGTCTTCCTCTTCCTTTTCAACCTTGACCTCATCGGCGTCACCAAATAAGTTAGCGTTAAGCTGATCTCGACGGATGCGGCTGTTAGCTGTTTTCGTATCCTCGTCTCGATCGGGCTCGTAGCCGGCGGTTTCATCATCATCTTGAAATTCGTCTCCTGACATGTCGATATCATCGTGATCCATCTTCTCATGACGTGATGCTTGTTTGAATGTGCCACTCTCTTGCTTAACCGCTACGCGGCCGTTCACAATAGCTCGAGATTCAGCCATAGCTTTTTCAGCTTCTTGGCGCTGGGTGTCTCGAATCGCCCAACGGCCAAGGGTGACCTTCTTGTTCATGGCCTTCTCCGCTTCCTCAATAGACATAATCTTGAATGACCCACGCTTCGCTGCGAACTTGTACCACTTCTCTAGTGGCATCATGCGAAATCCATCGTTATGGATCATAAATGCGACCTTGCAGTCAGACAGAGGGGCTTCGTACTGCCCAACCCAGACATTCTTTCCATCAGCGTCCTCCAAGTGCCAAGGGAGAGCCTCCTCATATCGGATCTCCTGCTGCTTCTTCTGCTGCTCGGTACGTGGCGCGTAATGGATCTGTAGGCCCTGTTTCTTTGGCTGCTCCTTCTGCTGCTTCTTGGGGTTCGCGTCCTTGGTAACGGGAGCTTTCTGGGCATTTTCAGCCGCACGCTGAGCTTCTCTCTGTGCCTTGAGCTGTGCAATTCGCTCGACTTCAGCGGTATCTTCTGGGTTCTCTTCGACAGGAGTGTCCTCTTTCACTTCGCGGCCTGGCGGCGGTTGCCTGGGGTCGCGTCGATGCAATGTAACAGGACGAGTAAATTCATCCATATTAGTAGGGTCAACTCCGGGGCCACTAGGCTGAGCAGCCTTACCACCGTGTGAGGCGAATCGCATGATATGGAAACGTATGCCTTCCTTCAGAGATTTCTTCGTGACATACAGAGGATATTCCTGGCCGCCGGGTGGCATAGGTTGCGACCATCCTCCATTCTGTGCGCGAAGAGCTTCGAAATTCTGTGTACCTTGGTTGTCTTTGTTACCTTGCGTTGGATTCTGTTGTGGTCGGCTGCCAGGTCGAGGTGCAGTGCTAGGTGCATGTCCATTACCGAGTTTCGAGGGCGGTGGTCGTTGTGTAGGACGCTTCCTAGGGACGAGAGGATTCGCAGTAGGACGAGGTCGTCGCAGCGGCGGCGCGCCTGGAGGAGGTGTTGGCTTCTGGCCGTTGGGACCACCGGCAGGGGATGGGGTTGCGCTCATGGTGGCAATGTAGATGTTAGTTATCTGTCACCTGCGGACTTCGGGGCGCGAGGTATCGGCAGATATCCAAGCCGACCAGCCTATGGTGCTATATTTCTAGGATGACCATCGGTGGATCGGAATATGGAGTAGATGCAGAGATCAAAGGAGGTTAGGTCGAGATGTGACGCGAAGTTGAGGTCAGGATATTTATCAGAGAGAGGTCAAGTCGCGCCCAGGTAGTTCATTAATAGAGGCAAGCTTGGAAAAATTATTATTCTAATGAGATGCGCAATTCTATAGCGAGAATTGTAAGCTGGAGAGGATGTTGGAAAATATGATCTGATGGTTGGTAAAAGAAAGAGAGTACAAGTTGAAAGGTGGATGAAAGAAAGAATGGAGGTGTGAACTTCAGGAAGTTGAAGACGTACAGTCAAGTCAGAATCAGCCGTGGGTCGGATGCGGTAGAGACTGCCCAGTCTGGTGCCTTGTTGGTTTTCTACCAGGTGCCTTCCAAAGATGTTAGCCTACAAGGGTCGGGGCGATACAAAATACATCCACCCCAGAGCTCAACATCCAGGATTGAACAGGTGGTGCAGTGCTGTGTTTAATCGGTACGTACCGATATGTATCCGGTACCTGGGTACGTTTTGCTTTTCAATGACGGGCAATTTTAAAAACAAAAAGAAGCGGCTCTCTGCGTGCTTGCCAAGAAAGGGTTGAAGTGGAACTAGTTGTGGGGGGCGGCTCTAGGTACTCATAACGTCACTGAAAGACTTGAGCAATCGAAAGCCCAGGTAGCTTTGGCGGGGAAAGGTCCTAAAGTGTGCGCTATGAAAAAGAAGTTGTACACTGCGCACAGGCCTATGCAAGTACCTTTTTCTCCGATCTAAGTTCTAAATCTTACTGGCATAAATAACTCTAGAGAGATCCAATGCTTCTAATTCCTCTCCGGTACAGCCAATCACTTGGAATTTATCTTCCCGGAAATGCTATCGAGTGCACGCCATTTGCCATTTATTTCAGTCGATACTCAAGAATGGGAGGCTCTCGTTTGCGCCTTGTTAATTCTTAACCTCTATTTTATCTTTTCTTTCTGTGAAGTATTGAAACACAACTCTTACGAAGCATCACCTCTCCGTCGCCTTCCAACGTGGACCATCACCTTTGATCTCGTCTAATAAGGATCATACGACTTGCGATTAATTGATTTCTACGAATAGTGTACCTACATTCCTACCTAGGTACCTATTAGGTTTTACATGGGCAGCTCCGGGGTTCATTGTTATCCACAATTCTCATTGGAAGAAGCTTCAATAGGGCTACGATATAATTCATCTAAGCTTTATCAAGGACAGCCACGGCAGTCAGAGTTCTCTTTAGTGTAGTCGCAAACCAATTTCATCTTGACTTCGTTTCCTCGTTTCCTCCTTACAGGCTTCAGCTTGATATCTTGGATTATGGAACCTCCGTCACTGTGAACACAACATCCCCGCCAATCTATAGTTATGAGTATGGATCATTAATTTACAATCACCACGAGCATCGTTTGGCGCATCAACAGCGCCCTATAGATTCTACTCGGAATATCTCGGTCATTACAGAAACACCCCTTTGGATTTGTATATAACAAATCCACCTCACACCATTTCTATTCTTTAGATCTTACAATCAACTCCAGGTTTCGCCTCTATATACTGCGCTATGAAGACCTCCCAAGTTAACGGTGGCCAGCTGGAGGACCATCTGCGCAACCTCATTCTTAATAACAATGATCAAACAACCTCACGCCCACTACAAGCGCCAGCCACTTCTATGCCTATCAAAAATGGACGCGCAGATGATCAGCCCGTAGCTAAGGATGAATTGCAGAGACCCAAGCAATCATCGGTATCAGCGCAAGCTCCTCCCAAGACGGGTAAGAAACGACCAAACCAAGCTCAACGCCGTCAGATGCAAGCTCAACTATCTATACCTATTGATACAAGAACACCAACTCCCCACGATGGGAGATCTTACCATCAGCAGGAGGGACAGCGTTCCCTGTGGCAAAATACTGAGCAGAACGCGTTCCCTCCCAATTCTAGTACATACCATGGTGGATTCCAGGACCACACTGTTACGACGAGCAATCCTCCCTTCTCGCAGCGGCGCCACCAAGGAGGATTTAGTCAAATACCACCAGTATCTCCACCAAAGCATCAGTCATCCTGGAGACACCAACAGCCAAACACTTCTGACACATTTCTAAAAGGTGTCAACGTCATTTCACCAGATGCATTCCCTGCTCGTGGTCGTCAGTCTTCCCAACCGGCTCTCTACAACCCTAGCGGGCAGCGCCAGTTTGTTTTCAATCCAGAGCAAATCGCGAACCAATCTGCTCTTCTCGAAGAGCTCTGTCATTTGGTAATTGCAGGTGCCGAGATTAAACCCGGTGAAATTGCCGAGAAGGAAGATTTCCGTGCTCAGGTAGAAGCAATTTGTCGCGATGTTATCAGTTCCTATGAGGCCGGAGTCAATGGGACCTTGGGGTTTCAGCCTTACACAGTTGAGCTCAAATGCTTTGGGAGTCTGTCATCTGGGTTTGCGACAAAAGCGGCTGATATGGATCTCGGTCTTCTTTCTCCTATGTCAAGGTTGTCTCCCGACTCACCTGATTCCCCTATCCCACGTCTAGTTGAGAAAGCGTTGCTTGAACATGGCTTCGGTGCGCGCCTTCTCACGCGTACACGAGTGCCAATCATCAAGCTATGTGAAAAGCCAAGCAAACAGCTCCACCTCGACTTGCTGGAGGCCCGAACCAAGTGGGAGAAGGGATTGACGGAAGATGGTCACGAACCGGTAGACGATGCCATAGATGATCATGATACTCTAGAGAGTTCTGTAGCTCTTGCTGCCGCCGAAGCCGAACATTTGTCATCGAAGAATCAACGCGACGATTCTCACCAACCGAACGGGCCAGTAGAAAAAACATATGAGGAGCAACTTGCTTCGTTGAGACAATCAGAAACTCAATCTTTGATGGCCTACTATGGCAACGCTAAGCGACTTTTGCGCCGATTGAGCGGTCGTGATATCACCATTTCAAATGTGACAGACTTCAAACCGGCAGATTACAAACTTCTCGACGACATATCCGGTGCATTTGTTCATGGTCTCTATGACGAGAAATTAAAGGCCCGGATACAATCATACCCGTCCTTCCAGTCCAATCTCGCTTCAAATCCACCTAATCCTCGGTCACTTCTAGGTGTCCTTACTATGGCCGAAGGTGAGAAGATTGTGGCCATCTGGGAAACGCAGGCTGCGATTGGAGGCAATCCAAAATTGAGACATAGTTCCGAAAGCATTGTCCAGAGTTGGAAGCATCTGCAGAACAAGAGGACATTCGGTGCGGATCCCCTTTCGTTCAATCGAGAACTTCACACAGCCCTTGAACGCCTTCGCCAGATCCCTTTCGTTCAACTCATACAACTTAAACAGGATCAATTCGAGCCGCCCGCACAATATCACACGAGGGTTGAAAAAATTGCGTTCGACCTTAGTAGCACCCACTCGTCCTCGAATGCGACACTGCTTCCCCAGGTTATCCAGCATTACATCTCAGGTATTCGTGATAAGTATGTAAGGGATGAGGTCCAGAATTTTGTGGCTTCTGCTGAAGTGCAGACATTGAGAACAATTGCCAGAAAGCATAAGGCCATTCGCCTTGCCGTCGACTATGAAAGGGCGATTGAAAAAGATTTTTATAGCGAGGAGCATCTTCCAATCATCAAAGAATACGTCAAAATTCTCCAGGGAGGCTTTATGCAGCGAGCATCGTACACTGATAAGCGCATTGTTGACGCGTTTGATTTCATCGTTCCAGCCACCGAGGATACGACTACGATGATCAAAAAACTCAGACAACTTCCCGACCCGTCCAAGCTCGCCCCAAATCAACCCAGAGATCGATACCACGATAACCTAGAGTTCCCTAAGAATGGAATTGGCGTTCAGTGCGATATCAATTTCTCCGCGCACTTGGCTCTCCAGAATACCCTACTCTTACGATGCTACGCTTACACCGATCCCCGTGTTAGGCCTATGGTCCTCTTTGTGAAACATTGGGCCAAAGCTCGAGGTATTAACACGCCATATCGGGGAACCCTAAGTAGCTATGGTTATGTTCTTATGGTATTACACTACCTTGTCAACATTGCAGAACCCTTCGTGTGTCCCAATCTTCAGCAGCTCGCTCCTCCCGATCCAAATCTTCCCGTAGAGGCTCTGGAGGGTATTACGACTTGTAAGGGCCGCGATGTTCGCTTTTGGAGAGACGAGCAAGAAATTCAGAGGCTAGCTCGTGAAGGCCACCTCAACCAGAACCGGGACTCTCTCGGGTCCCTATTAAGAGGCTTCTTCGAATATTACGCGCAAAACTTCACGATGAGTACTATTAACAAACGCGGATTTGACTGGGGCCGAGACGTGTTAAGCCTACGAACTCACGGAGGATTGCTCTCGAAGCAAGAGAAAGGCTGGATAGGAGCGAAGACAGTCATGCAATTAGAAATGAGTGCTCCTCCTAACCCAGCTGAAGCTGATCTCGGTGTTGGACTGAAACCACCTGCAGACGGTGTTATCAAACAACAAGCCATGGCCCAAGCACAATCCGAGCAACATGTGTCACCGGACAGCGTCCCCGCGCTGCCTCAGGGGCAAACGACAAAAGCTAAGGAGTTCAAGGAGGTGCGTCACCGCTTCCTCTTCGCAATCGAGGACCCATTCGAGCTTGAGCACAATGTCGCTCGAACTGTAACACATAACGGTATCGTGTCTATCCGAGATGAATTCCGGCGAGCCTGGCGGATCATCAGGAGTGCCGGCAAAACCGGCCAGTCCTCGGAAAGCCTGCTTGATGATATCAAAATAGAGAATGAGAAGGCAGAGAAGCTGCAGTTCACGGAACTCTTGAAGGAGATACATGGTCCGCAGATTTTTCAAGATCTGGCAACGGACTAATGGTCTACCTACCCACTTGAGCCTATAAATCTCTCCGTGTCGAGATCAGATATTGTACGAATAATGACGTGTAAGGGATACGTGACGAGGGGATAGTATGGCTGATCTTGCGGATCTCGCCTACTGCTTGTCGTCCAGCCAACTAGGGCTTGCTGTATAGCTTTGATGTATTAGTGTTCACCTAATAATATGGCGTTCAGAACCAGACTTTACTCGGTAGATGTGATATGTACGGGTGCTTTATGAACTTTCTTCTTTATTACTTTATCTTGATGAAAGTCAAGCACGAAAATAATATCCATATCTACCTAGTGGTCTTAAATATATCGGTTAGGAATCAGTGCTTGGTAAGTAAGTAGGTAGGCCTAGGCGTGACCATCTCCTTGATGGATTATTTTCACCTTTTTAAAACTTCGTCAAGCTATGTAGGTATGTATATATATTTCATTTTCCTAATCCACCTCCTATTATTCTTTAAATAAATGAATAAAATATTCTATCTTCCTTTAAAAGTTGAGGCGTGTATAGAACTCCAGGGATACTCGCTAATTTACATCGGGGAAATGCAGTATATAGAATGCTTATGTTATCCGGTAGTTACATTGAGAATTAGAGGAAGATGATAGCTAGAAACTGGAAGCCTACAAATGTAGCAACTAAAAACTCGTCTAGAAGTTCCCTAAGTTGCTTGCCTCTCTAGATGTACAAAAGAAAATTATAAACCGTGATAAAGGTGCCATATTCCATCATGTTAGGATTTTGGTGTAAGAATATGTACCTAGGTAAGTACTCAAGTATTTGTAATATCTAAATGAGTCACATCGTAGTGCCGTAAAAAGAAAAATAGCCTCTAAACTGGCCTAAGAAGGCCTGCTGTATATAACACCAGTGACAGTGACGATAGCCACTATGGTCGACCAAAATGATACAAGCTAGTGCAGTGCAGGGCGTTCAACTGTAATACCTGCCGACAGCTGGGAGTTAGCTGACCGCCCTGTTTGTCTTGTTGGCCCCGACCTTAACTGTTTTTTTCGTACCCGACTTTTTTATTTCTTTTCTTCCAAACTTCACAACACATCTCAGCCTTTCGTTTCCACGTTCGACCTCTTAAGTCGTTCGTTCTAGATCGGGTTTTGAACGTCTTAACATTTTCCTAAAGGAAATTTTGTACAGGTTAGTTTGCACTCGTTCTTTTTTCACTTATCCCTTGCATTGTCGATGTACCTTTGCTAACGTATTCCATGAAGCGTGTGGTCACTACCGTGATCGCACGTCTGTTACAACTTTTTTTTTATCACACTTTCCGCAACATTCTTCTGGTCTGCTGTGCAGACCAGTTTAAAAGGGTGTAGAATAACTTCTCCCCTTCCTCGAAGCTAATTCTTCGAGAAAATAATATTCTTCTTGAATGTCACTTGACATTCACTATACGACAACGTCGTGTCTGCTGCTCCGGCATGCGGACCGACGTTGGGTCTGCGAAGCAGGACAGCAATCACGTCCTGCTTCTAGTGCGTCCCCGTGGTCTTCCACGACAGGGGAGTAAGTACTTCCATCCCCTTTCGCCATGATCATTATGAGAAAGGATAAACTGACCTATTTTCAATACTGTAGCTGCACAAAGTGGAATCCTTTCGCCATCGCTGTGGGAGAAGATCCGTGGAGACAGATCTAGAAAAGTGCAAAAGGACCCAGCATAGGGTCCTCGATCGAACCAATACTCGGAGACCGCGACTTTAAAGATATGGAGCACCGGATCATGGTGCCCGTGGGCTGCTGGGGCTGAAAGTCCAGTACATCCTGCGGGCGGGCCACCCATGATAGCGGCGGCCAAAACGAGCTTGGCCCGAACGTTGCCATGCTGTCGCTTAAGTCAATGTGGCTTATTAAGATCCATTAAATTAAGGATCGAACCCCTAATAATGTCCTTGACCTCGAATGACAAAGTGTTCCTACTCGGGGAGCTTAAGTAATTGACAAACATTCTTGCTCCGAAGTTGGAACTATAGAGACCGACAAAAAAGACTGTCGGCGATGAGACCAAGAGAGGAGCCAAAGATGGCGGGCGCAGCGAGTGCCCACGGGCAATAATCCTGGTTATTACCCATACAAAGGAGACCGTCGACTCCTGGGGCACTCATACCAGCGCTAACTCGGTGATTGAAGAGACATTGATATCGGATGGGTGGACTCAGGGAATGAGATGCTCCCTCACTAGCGGATGTGTTGGGGGTTATTAGTGTTATGGATTCGGAAAGAAGGGTCTCACGATTAGACAATATAATCAACGGTCATGAACACATGTGCAGTTGGATCTGTAGCAGCGATGAAATTAAATAGCTACTTGAAATGATTTATGAATTGTCCGAAGTTTTCTCTTGCCTGACACTCACCATCCATTAAGGACGTGATAGTAAATACCTGAGTGACTGGCCTTCTAGCATCGTAGTATCCCGAAGGGATGGTTTGATCTGCCAACGTTCCGTTCAGGGCTTGTCCTAGAGGGACATATAAGCCCTGGCTATCCGAGGATAGCACCGTTGGGGTGTGAGGGTGTAAGGGAAAACAAGTCAGGACACAAACATTGGAAACCACATGGAACTCCAATTCAAAAAAAACATACCTGTTGCGACAATCTTAAAGTGGTATCTGATTTAGTCCCGTAACGCTAACCGTGATTCCAAAAAGCCATAATAAAGCCTTATTCCGCCTCCTCCCAGACGCCAATACCAAATACCCGCAGCCTCACCTCTCGTTTTCATGAATCGTACACTACTGCGAGTAATGGCAGTCTAATTCGTGATAATCATAACATTCTGATTTGTCTAGTCCGCAATATGTTGAAACAGGGGCGAGATGGATTCGCCATAATGATTTCTTCGGATTGCTTCGGACAGCAGATATGAAAGGTCTAGGATGACCAACTTACTCGCATTTTTCGCTCTTCTATCGGGAATTGGGAAGCTGTTGGTCACGATGATCTGGTCGATACAGTCGCAAGCTTGCAGTTGCTCGAGGCAGTCCGCTCCGAACACTCCGTGTGTGGCCATACAATACACCTTCTTCGCCCTGCCTCGCTTAACGACTGTCTCGGCTGCGGCAATCCAAGAACCGGCCTTGTCAATCATGTCATCCACGATTAAAACTGGACGGTCCTTAACATTGCCAACCAGTGTAATCATGTGCTCGACCTTTGGATCCCGGAGTTTTTCTTCCTCTTCGTCCGACGATCCCTCGGCATCACCGGAGCCGCCAAGAGCATGCGGCTCGGGAGCGAAGAAAGAAGAAGCATGGGACATGGTCATAGGATCATCATCACCGCCCTGGTAGGATTGGCTTCCGCCGCCATCTGACTGGGCTGGTGATTGGAAATCATCTGCCACAACGTGGCCTTGGACAAGCCTTCCTTGCGTCACCTCTTGGGCACGTTGGTCATTATACACCAATGCCTCATCAACGTTTTCTTCTTCGTCTTTCAATTCCTCAATAGGGGACGTTTGAGAAGGCGTATAAGCGCGTGTATACGGCGACCGTGTGAGGCTGTTAGTCCGCAGTGGTGGTGCGTTAGCGCGCCTAGGAGATCCTTGAGAGTCGCCTACAACTCGTGACGACCTAGTCGAGCCGTTCCAATCCGAGTCTCTGTCTTCCGAGATAGCTCTTGAACGCTGAACGCCATTAACGTAGCCAGGGGGATTGTCCCACCCATCAAGCTGGTTCATGATCATACTCGCGGACATGTTAGGGGCACGCTTGCGGTCTGTTGTAACCAGTCCAAAGTTGAGTTTCAACGCATCGGCCAATGAAGTTACTCTCTTGGTTCCGCCAGCATTCTTGGACACAACAACAGCTTCTTTCCAGTTGTGGATGTTCAATCGAATCCAACGTGCTATGAGGGGCTCGGCGTGAAGGTTGTCGACGGGACACTTGAAGAATCCTTGCATTTGAGAAGCATGCAGATCGACAGTGACAACATGCTTAACCCCAGCCACATGAAGCAAATTTGCAAGCATTCGAGCGGTAATGGCGCCCCGGTGCGACTTTTTCTTGGATTGCCGGCTGTATGGAAAGTATGGAAGAACGGCTGAGTGGAGGGTTTTGCAGTTAGCACGCAGGTACTCCTCGACCACGTCTAGCTATGGTTCAAGGCTAAATTTTTCTCTGCAGCTTTCAAAGACTCACCAGTAATCTTGTTCGCAGAGCCACCCTTGCAAGCGGAGATCATGATGAGTAATTCCATGATGGTATCATTGATGGTAGGGCTTCCGGATTGCACAACGAAGACATCCTTGTCTCGAACACTGGTCAGAATTCGGACGCTTGTTTCGCCCTGCAAATTGTGATTTAAAAAAGTCAGTGGGCAGTTCTGCGATCACGACATTGCCCAAGTTTGCTTTTTCTCTGTCCATCGAGAGACGAAGCATTGGGGAAGGATAACACACATTTGAAAATTGAGATAGGTCGGCCTCAGCCGGAGCCATGCCCAGGTTCTCACATATTTTGCCTGTGAGAGCTGGGCACGACGTGCCCGAGAATACCAACGTTCCTCGCATTCTGTGATTGATGAAAAAAGGAAGAAAAGTTTTGGTGGAAGAGTGAAGGATGATGATTTTATGTGGGGCATAGGCAAGACCCGATAAGAAAAGAGCATGGACCAATTGATCGGGGCTTCCAAGACATGGGATACCAATTATTCCGGTGGGCAGGTACCTACAGTAGGCTGGTAGGTTGGCTACTACCTACATCATATGTCTCTGGTTAGCAGTTGTTTCCTTTGCATTTATGGGCTTCATACGAAGGTCAAGGCCAAAAGTTTCGCACATCAGCCACGGATCTTTACCTAGTGCGTAATCAAATAAGGAATAGATAAATACTGTATTAGCTTTAGGCTAAGACCTGGACCTAATAGTGATCTATGCACTAAATTCTAGTGGATAACCGCTATATCCCTAGCAGTTTAGCCACTAAAAAAAGACGCGCCACACGGTGCGGATGTATTTTGATTTACACGGGTTAGCCCTTGGGCTGATGTGCGAAACTTTTGGCCTTGACCTTCGTATTCTTCAGTGATTCGTTCTCTCTCCGGGAAGCGCCGCAAGGGTCAGACGCTAGGCTAAATTCTATGAAAAAGCGGATACCAATACTTCTTTTCAATTGACTTCATCGAGCTTTAATTGGATAAAAGATTTTCTGGGCTGCAGCTTCGCCTGTGTGCTATGTACCGCAAGTGCTGAATTGAGCACTTAGGTACATAGGTACGCACATCTATAATACATACATTTATGGCCTGTCAATTTCTGCAGTATTGATCCTCACGTAATTATTTTTCCTGCTACGGGATCGAGCTCAATCGTGGATATCGTGATACTGTATACAAACAAGGACATACACCCGGGCAGTACTAGTGGCTCAGAATATTACATCGAAGAAACCTCATACTTCATCTGAAATGAGCTGATATAACGATAGCCATATCATAAAATGGGAATTCGTGGCTTGAATGCTGCATTGCAACGGTATGGAGTTGTCTCGCCGTTGAGTGGTGATACCGTCGTCATTGATGGACCCGCTCTTGTCCACCGCATCGGAGATGCTTGTATGAGGAAACGACCATCATCGAGCGGATTTATGTGCCACCCTCCATACGCTCTCCTGAGTGCAATGGTCATAGGGTGGCTTAAAAGGCTAAAGAGCTATGATGTTAATGTGTAAGCGACGTCTAAGCTTAATCGACAACTGTATAGCTAACTCTCTATGAATAGGAGAAGGATCTATTTTGACGGATACTTACCTCCGAGCAAATGGGACGTGAGGAGAGGGAGGCTTCTAAACCAACAAAAGATTCTGAAGGGCTTGGCAATTTCGAATCCATCTGGGTCGGCTATAACTCCAGGAAATGCGTTCAGCGACTTAGAGCCCAGTATAGCCATGACAGAACATGTCAGTTGGGCAACATCCAATCGGTTGGCCAAACCCCCTTTCCTGATTCCAGCAGTTCTGGAAGCGTTGAAAAACAGCGAAGATTGGGGTCCTTTAGTCCTAGTCGTCCCGGGGGAAGCTGATATGTTCTGCGCGCAAGATGTTCGCGAGAATGGCGGTACTTTACTAACATCCGATTCCGACTTGCTCATACAGGATATCGGGATTGAGGGGACTGTGACATTCTTTTGGAATATCAGGCGAACCCATCATATCTCTAACAAGTCCGGTCTAATGGCAACAAAACTGTCACTCCATGATATCAATACTCGATTAGATTTGGGAAGGCATGGCGGCCTCCCCCGCGTCGCCTTTGAAATGGGAAATCAATTATGTGATGATTTTGATATGGCTTTACACGTCTCTCGGAGCAGTCATGAAGATGTTCTGAACTCTCCTGAATATAAGAGCTTCATGGAGAATCTCGAGCTGAGGCAATACGTACCAATTGACCACCCAGTGCTCGGTATACTTTCCAGTCTAGACCCCAGAATATCGGAGGTCGTTATTCAGACTTTACTTTTAGAGAAGACATCTTCAACGTCAGATATGAAAGAATTGCGAGGACCAAAGACGCTTTCTATATTTTTACCCGTTCTCATTGAAAATGAAGACCAGAAAAGCGCTTGGACTCCGAGCACGAACGTCCGACAACTTGCATATAGTACTCTTGAGACCTTGGCTCGTCGAAAGATAAATGGGATCATCGAGTACCATGCACGAAATCCATCGGTAACACAAATGGGACGACAAACCGAAATTCCTAGCGGACAGGAGACAATCAGCAACTGCAATCAATTATTGGCAGTTTTAGAAACGCTGTCAATGAACATCTCACCCATTGATTTGCGATGGTTGGCATTTGCAGTATATCAAGATATCGTATGGTCTACATCAGAACAACGCGTATCTCTATCAGCTATGCTTGTCGACCAAGCCGCGAGGCAGCCTGAAGACCCCCAAAAATACTCGTGGGATTTGATACATTTCACGGCTCAAGTTCAGGCCTGCTTTTACTCGCTGAGGATAGAAAAGCAAATCTTAGACGCTGTTATTTTCATGGATCAGGATCTTCCAGCACCAGCACGACAATTGCACAATTATCTCGCATCACTTCCTCCCATCGCAGAGTGGCCTACAGTTGAGCGCATGTCTGCCCTACTGACAAGATTTGCTACAATAGGTGGGCTTGCAAAGGTCGCAGATATGCTTGGAATCACTGAGCCTGAAATGGAGAAGCTTCTGGGAGACTCCAAGAAACAACCTAGGAAAAGACGGAAGCAAGGCGAGAAGTTGTGGCATCATAAAAAGCACCCAAACCACCAAAGTAATATCAAGAGGTCCTCTTCTGTTAACCCATACGCCATTCTCACTCAGATGGAGCAACATTGATCTCTTCTAAATTTGTATTTCAGCATTCCTAAGATGCATGGACACATCAACTGGGGCTGCTAGGGCTGAGCGAGCCTCGACGGGCTGTGCCGCAGATGATGTATTATCAAAGTCACCTCGGACAGCCAAGAACACCGAAGTCCATACCAATGGCCAATGAGTCACCTGAGTGCGCGACTAGATCGTGAATGCGGGGCTCGCATATAATCCTTTACCGCGATGCTAACGAATCCTTGAGATCCCATATGGCTGTGCCATTATAGTTAGCAACATCTCATATTTGGCTGGTGTAACTATCACGGTTGCTTGAACATATAAGAACCTGTGTTCGGCCCTCTAAGTTCTCTTCAATCTCAGATCTCAAAACACATCTCTATTCAAGAAGTTCAAGAAGGTCATCTATTAAATATCAACCTACTCGGATCTCCCATCAGTCAACATTCTAAGCTACCTAAGCAACTAAATCCTACCTATAACACATCTCGCATAAATATCTCATTGTTCGACTTTTACTCGATAGATAAACTAGGAGATCTAGCAAAATGGCAACCAACGCCTCCCTCTTACCTATAATTCCTCGGATCTTCTTCCTCTATCTAGAACCAGTCGCAATGTATGCTTGCTAAACGCTCGCGTTTGCATGGTGTTTCCAACTAACTTGTGCAGAACATACGGGATGGTCTTGAATTATGCCTCACGAATCCCAATGCTCGAACTTGCCGCTACTTCTGCAAAAGGCCTACCTATCCCAACATTATTTATGCCTTTGATGGCCGACGGTTACCTATTCAACATGATGCTCTATGGTCTTATCATCTTATTAGCATCACCGCCTAACAAGCGGCTCGTACAGCTACATATCATGATCTTGATAATAGCCGACTTCACTCATTGGGCTGGTCTCTTCGCGACCATTGCAGAGAGCGACCCTCGCGGATGGGCCGCTGTGCTCGACACTGCTAATTGGAGCCCCGAGACTTGGAATTTGGCCACTTATCCAATCCAAACGCTTGCTATTAAGTTTGCGACATTGGCCGGCCTATTTGGAAAAATCCAGGGTTAGAAGGATTGAGCCAATTGTCCTCGAAGGTGGTTTATGAGTAATGCTACGTACTCAATCTCGCACTGGGGGACTATACGGCGGGATGCAATACAAGACAAGACAGGATAGGGCCAGACAATTCGCCCAACGAAGTTCCCTTGTCACAAACTCAAGGAGCCATTGGAGTAAATAGTTTATACGCAGTAAAAGGCAGGCAACGCTAAAAAGACACGACACGAATCCTAACCTCTATATGACACTCTTCCCAGTATCTAAAAATTGACTATCTTCATTAAACCCTGACCCTTTCCCTAGACGCTCATTCCGCCTCGCAAGGCTTGGCCTGTCCATCGTCTAAAAGTTCTGACCACCTCCCGCGATGGCAGTCATGTTCGGGTTGCCGGGCTTGACCAACGTCTTCTCCTTGGGTATGGCATCGAGCACCTCGTCCGACAGGTTCAGGGTGTCCTTGATGATCTGCCTAGGCGTCAGGGCCAGCCACTGGGCGGCGCTGATGTCGGAGAACTTCTTGGCCTGCAGCACCTCGAGGAAGATGACGTCCTCGGTGCCGGTGTTCTCGATGTAGTGCCCGTTCGACTTCTCGATATACCCGACGTCGCCGGCGGTGAAGTCGAAGGTCTGCGAGGAGGCCGGCGCCGCGTACACCGTGATGCGCGCCGACCCCTGCAGGAAGTACGACCATTCGTCGCTCTCCGTGTGCCAGTGCACCTCCCGCAGCGCGCCGGGCTCGAGGACTACGAGCGCCGCCGAGAACATGTCGGCTACGGGGAAGGTCAGCGGGTCGAGGATCTTGACGGACCCGCCGGTCGCGTTGTAGAATTCTTGCTGGGACCAATGGTATGTGTAGCCCGTAGGTCCCCAAAGGGCGCCGGCCGAAGACGTGATGTTCTGCTCCGAGATGTTGGCTGGGGCGGGAGTGCCGTTGAAAATCTATGATTCTTCATTAGTCGCCGCATGCAATTATCTATACTTGTTTATTAAAATAGATTACTCACATATTTCTCCGCGTCGGGGATTCCGTCAAACGAGCTAACGTCGGTTTGCAGATCCTTGGCCCAGACGGAGATAGGGGTGCGCATAAGCATCTCAGTGGCGAGGAAGGTGTCTGTCTCAGAGAAGGTTCCGCTGTCGAAGATCAACAGGAACTCGGCGCCTTCGTGCAAGGCCTGCAGGCTGTGGGGGACGCCCTGCGGGAAAAACCATACGTCTCCCTCCGTGACGTCGTCGACGAAAGTGGCTCCGTCCGTGTCGATTGCCGCTACGCGGACCGAACCCTTTAAGACCAAAGCCCTGTTCGCCAATCAAGTGGTTAGCTTTTAAGACTTGTTTCTCTAGTAGATACATATGTTCTCACCATTCGCCTGAAGTATGCCAATGCAGTTCCCGGTACGCATTTGGCGCAAGACGCATATCGACACCAGCCATCGCGCTAGCCACGGGAAGCACATTCTGGTTCTGCTGTCGCGCCCATCCCGACTCCTCGCCCGAACCAAACAAGTTATGGCTCAAACCTAGGGGCCACATCGCTTGAGGGACAGTACCTAGGTCCGTTGAGGGCGGAGCGTAGGTGTCGGGATTCAGCTTCTCATACTCATAGGTTCGCGGACCCGGGTCGGTTCCTCCTAAACCGCCGCGAATGGGCTGAGGACCGTTGGGGTAGGTGGCGCTGTTGAAGTCTAGGTACAGACCGAGATCAGCATCGGCTTCCTGACCACCAACGAGCTCCGGGTCTGCCACTACGGCCGAATCGCCGCCGTCGACTGGCGGGCGTGATGCGATACCGCCTTGTAGATTCGTTGATCCGCGCAGGTTGCCTACGGGAGCGCCGGTGTAGGAGGGAATTGGCGCATCTACGCCGCCGACCATCCCCAGATTGTCTTCGTATGTCATCCTATACTATATTAGTATTGCTTCCTCTATATACCTCTCTGGGTAGGTAGGTATTAGGGATTCTTGGAATTACTCACTGTGGCCTGGGAAGACCGACTGCCAGATGAAATAGCCCTGCGGCCGTAAGGCTTCTTGAGTATTTCATGTTAGGTAATATATATCTTCGAGATTGTTACACAAGTATGCGATGTAGAAAGAAGTTGAGTTCTAAGCTAACCCGGAAGCCCTTGTCGTCTTTAGGATACGGTTCATAAGTTGTTCGAGAGAAGGGAAGATTCCGTGACCTTTATACCCAAGTCCTCATGGCATTATTCAACCTCCTCTCTCCCCTCAACGGATATATTAATCCCCTCATCATGATGGAAGTTTTCCAGGGCCATTACTGCATACTTGCTAAGTAACACCGAAGTCTCGGAGGTGTGACAGCATGCTTTCTCCAGGTTCATTAACCCGTGATCAAAGCATATCTCCCAATGTGTTACCCCAGGAAATGACCGTCATAATCGTGACATGACCTAGGGCTGTCGACGATGGGGTGCGATGTAGCTCGGTCCTACTGCCCTAAAAGTTCAGCGGTCAGAAATGCAACAAGTCAACCGGTGAGGCTTGTACCTCGCTGCCGCTGCGGAAGATTCCGAACCTAATCCGTCGGAGGACGAGTATATTTCGAGGAGGGTATTACTAACCTATAATCTACACCTGCGACACCGAGTAACGTCCGGATAGGGCTTCCGGATTAAACTAGCCGCTTACTCATCCTTGACTCCAATACATGGTGCATATAAATCGCAGGCTCGGAAATACGGCACGAACTGATCTCTCAGATATCATATCCGAGACCTTGCTGACATCCCTTCACCAGTCCGCAATTGCTGCATTTTGCATGCATCAATTCGGAATCTCGGAGTTCATCAACGTAGCACGAACTGCACGCTTCGTAAGTGTCTAAAAGCCCTGCCGTTCAGCCCAGACCTGTCAGCTCTATCAACATATGAGAAAACCCTTTATTACATTGGCGTCATAATCGTTCGTCTATCGTGCAAGGGAAAAGAACCCAGCTCGAGCGGATGGTTACATGCGGGAATCCGCCTCGCAACGACATTGTGACGAAAGCCCGGAACACGGAATGCTTATTGGAGCCTCATACATACTTGCTTGCACATGTCACGGTCATGGGAACATATTCCCATGGTGCTTCTATTTACTCGCAGGCCTTTACCGAAAGCGAGCATCGTGCTTATAAATTCGTCGGACATAAACAACATGTATAAGAAATAATATTATAGCAGACATAATCAAACCCTTCTAGTGGGATCAAAGACTGTTAACGTATTCGGGTTTAGAAGCATTGAAAAAAACACATTGGCCTTAAGCATCTCCAGGCCTTAAAAGAAAAGGGGTCTCGACCCTATCGCGAACACTCACCATACTCGCTACACACCAACCGCCTGTATGTGTACATCCTTGCGCAGAAGTCGACATCGGATCCTACTGGTAGATTTACAACTTGTTCCAGCGAACATAGTTCATGAGGGTGAACATTTTCTACCATAACGAGCCTTGATTTCTTTGTCTTCTTGCTCCGCCCTCTTATCTCCTTGTCGCCGGCGCTGTTTTATCTCTTCTTGTTCCTGCTGTCGCCGTTCGGTTTTCTCAAGCTTTTCCTGTTGTTTGGCCTCTGTGCGTTGTGTAGACTTCCCCCTTTCCGGAGTATTAGAATCTGTCTCATTCTTACTCAGTCGGAATAGTGAAGTTAAAGCATGAGCTACTTGAGTGATCTCTTCCAAGGGACCTGGCATGGCTGAACAACGTATAATAGTTGCAAACTCAATTCTTGATTGTTAATAGATTAGTTGTTAGTTATGTCTCTATAGCGATTAGAGGATGTTTAGCAACAACGCCAACTTAAAGTAGTTCGCTTTAGTAGGAAGCCACATCATGTTTGTTACTTGCCCCCCTGAATTATTAAAATAGAGATGTATTATTAAGTGAAGGTTTTATTAGGTTGGTAAGAACTCGAAGGGCTAAGATAAAAGAGGTGGGGACGGTCGAAGTTTCGCATTAGGTAATACAATGCATAAGCATTATATGCTTTCATAAAATACCGACCATCATCCACCCAATCGGCCGCGTAGTGTAGTGGTTAGCACGCAGGATTTTGATATTATCAAAAGACTTCCTGAGACCTGAGTTCAATCCTCGGCGGGGCCTTCCTCATCTTAACTTTAACTTTTTGCAGTTGCTCGTTTTTTCAACTTCGGTATTTAGGCAATTGTAACAAGCTTTATATAAACGCACTCTCGTATATTTGATGTTATCAATGTTACCTAGCAATCAATCAATCCATTTAGGTTTTGTACCTATTTCAAGAACAATTCGGAAAACTTAAGCGATCATTCCTATTTTACGTTTGTGTACTCGTATCTTTGCTCAGATTGTGTGTTTTGTATATCCCAAGTTAACAATAATACGTTGAAAACGTCATGTTTCCTTTCGTATGAAATCATTGGCAAGGGACATAATATCGAATTGTCAAATTTCCTAACCTTATCAATTTGACTTCTTTCAGTGTTACAGCTAGCCGGCGTGCGCTGAACCGAAGCGTTCCGATACGGAAGCTGGTGGCGGGGCATCTTTGTGATAGCTATGGCGGGGTCGAGCACATCATCGCGCTGATTCGGCATTGGATAAGAGGACTTCAAGTACCTAGCCTAGGTACATGTAGTATCCCCTATTATTAAAGTGACTCAACTCGTAGAAACTCATAAAACCCCCATCTAGTACTCAGAATTGCCCCGAGCAAACATCTCAAGATCACCTTATGCCCATCCTGCGCACCGGCCTATCCACACTCCGGCACTTCGTCCTCTCACCACCACATCCCAGGACTGCTCTTATACAATCACTCAGACCACTTAGCAGCCGCCTCGAAACCGCCGGGAGAAGAGCCATGTCTTCAGCTGTAGCAAAGCGCCTCGAGGGCAAGACCATCGTGATCACGGGTGCCTCGTCGGGGATTGGCAAGAGCACGGCGTTCGAGTTCGCGCGGACCGCCCCTAAGAACCTCAAGTTGGTGCTGACGGCGCGGCGCGTGGATACCTTGCGCCAGATCGCCGACGACATCGTCAAGGAGGTCGGCGACGGCGTGAAGGTCCTGCCCGTTAAGTTAGATATAAGCGTTCCCGAGGAGGTCCGCGGCTTTGTGGCGGGCTTGCCGGAAGAGTTCCGCGATATTGATGTGTTGGTGAATAATGCGTAAGTTACCTTGCTTTTCTCGAGGGGCCGTTTCGTTTGGTGTATGGGTTGGATTATCGAGCTGGTTGTTTCTATGAAAATTCAAATTCGTGGGGAAATCGAGAGACGACATAAATACATATACCCCAAATACTCCCATACCTATCTATGACCATATTATATAACCTTCCAACTAACCAAACCCTCAAAGTGGCCTCGTCAAAGGCGTAGCCCGCGCCCCCGAGATCGCCGAGGCCGACATCAATGTCATGTTCGCGACCAATGTGACGGGTCTGATCAACATGACGCAGGCCATCCTGCAAATCTACCTGGCGCGCCCCGACGGCGGTCGCGGCGACATCATCAACATCGGCAGCATCGCCGGCCGCGAGCCGTACCCGGGCGGCGGTATCTACTGCGCCACCAAGGCCGCCGTCCGCAGCTTCACGGAGTCGCTGCGCAAGGAACTCATCGCCTCGCGCGTCCGCGTCCTCGAAGTCGACCCCGGTCAGGTCGAGACGGTACGTTGCTGCACTCTTCTTCTCTTGGTATGGCATTTCTAGAGCTAACGTGATCGTTTAGGAATTCTCTGTTGTCCGATTCTACGGTGATAAGTCTAAAGCCGATGCCGTCTATGCGTGAGTAACCTAATTGGCTTAGATGACTTAGTTATACTAATTTACTTTAGTGGTTGCGATCCTTTGACGCCTGACGATATTGCCGAGGTGGTCGTGTTCGTTGCTGGAAGGAGAGAAAACGTGGTAGTAGCCGACACACTTATTTTCCCTAACCACCAAGCTGGAGCTGGTACTATGCACAGGAAGTCATGAAATTACATATGAAAATCTTGTATTTTATCTAGGTAGACTTGGTAGATGAGGCATGCTACTTTTCAAACTGAGATCATAAATTCCTTACCGTCTTCCAAGAAGTGACTACTATGTTCTATGACTTAGACTTATGAGCTAAATCAAACGATCAAATAATCTACTTTGCTATTTCAAAAACCTGTTGTCATAATCAGTTAGCAAAGATCAGACGTAGAACTCAACCCCAAATCGAGTAGATATGAAATACATCAGATAAACCAGTTTACTCATTCACGCAAATCGGCCTCCTAACTCCACACCTCAAGACGAGGTAAGGAGAAAGAAAACACGGAAGCCAGCATGACAACTCTGACAAGCCCAGTAGTAACTAGGACTATCAGGAGATAACTCCACAACCAATCATCACGCACCCAAAAGAGCAGCTATGGTGTGGGAGGGTGGCTCGACCCGCTGTGAGATAGTTGAATGGATGAACAGTTTTCATCATGATAATAAATGTAGTGGAAGGAAGGCTATCCAACTTACATTTGACATATATTTGACCGGCAATCTTGGAGATATCGAGTATACATCACTGTGCACTTTATGTACGTTAGCTTCGTAAATCCAACCCAAGGGAATCAAGCAACGAAATGATAGGTGATATGTGTGATCAGAATATGTATTTTGGTAAATGGGTATCATCACAGTGCTTCAGAAGCAGAACTGATAATAAAGGTTTCATCATGGACAATAACAAAAAGGAAAAATAAAAAATTGTAGATTACTTACATTAACCGAAGGTTCCTGGTTGCAATTATTGTTAGACATGGAAATATTACAAACATATTTCCTAGAAAGACTATTAGCCAGAGAACCAAGCATGGTAATAAGAATATCAATAGCTGGTTCATGCTTCAGATGGTAGTGCATGTTGTTCAGTCCGCTCAGGTGATCGCGAAGAACAGTGGTAATAGAATCATCAGTAGCGAGAAAACTCACAAGGGAACCAGGTGTGTTGAGGATATGTGAAGAGCGAAGAGGATAGATAACTCACCAAAATATTTACACCCAAGCAAAGTTGGGTGTATTCAAATTTCGGATTACCAGCAGACACATTGGACATGTCGAATATCGAGTAGTCCATTGTGAAGACTCCCAGTTATTCCCAAAGGGAATAAGGGAATGAATGCACAATATTAGAGAAGCCCTTGTCCATATTCTCGGCTGCCATTTACGACGTTCAACGTCGAAAGGTCAAGGCTCAAATTCATGATCATGTACGAGATTGGGTGAAGAAAGAAAAAAAAAAGTTTCCTGAGATTGACAAGGTAGAGAAAATCTTCGGAAGACGGCAAATTTGCTACCGGTCTGGTCTGTGCTTAAGCTACGCTTCTAGGGCGCAGGGATTAGCGGGCTAGTGGATATGGTAGTGGGGCAAGTTTTCTGTTGCTGGGAATTTTCAGAATTACTTGAGCTCCTACAAGCGCAGGTGCAACATATCAAGCTTCTAAGCAATCAATTGTTCTAGGACTAAAAAACCATGGCTGATCGGAGGCGTATAAATGGTCCGGTTGGCACAACTGCTCCTCCTGTGTACGATAGTCCTCAAGGAAAGAGGGCTGTGGCACGTTCGGGAGATAATGTCGTCAGAAAGATCTGTAAGTTGCTTTCTTTTCTACGTACGTCTTCATCCGCTGATTGAGATCGCATATAGTTCTGAAGACCGGTGTTACTCCTTCAGCCTCTGGATCGGCATATTTAGAAGTTGAAGATCCAGCTGCGACTCGTCCGTCAGGTACAAGCCTGAAGCTCACCTGTACTGTCCATGGTCCTCGAGCCCTTCCACGATCAGCGCCTTTCTCTCCTCATATTATTCTCTCCACCCACGTCAAGTATGCACCATTCGCAACGAGACAAAGACGAGGCTATCTACGCGACTCGAGCGAAAGGGATCTAGGAGTACACCTGGAAACAGCACTGCGAGGAGCAATCATTGCAGATCGCTGGCCTAAGAGTGGAGTTGACATCATTGTCACTATAATCGAAGGCGATCAGAATCGCGATTCCCTAGAGTATGATAGAGATGAAAGCTGGGATATGATGAATGTCCTGAGTGGCTGTATCACTGTTGCTTCAGCTGCTATTGCGGATGCCGGCATCGACTGCGTGGACACTGTCGCGGGAGGCGTTGCGGCCCTAGTAGCCAAGGATGCGAAGAGCGAGCCTAGCATCGTCCTCGATCCAGATGTTGCCGCATATCACAAGATATATGCAGCGTGCTGCGTCGCATATCTAACGACAAGGGACGAAGTAACCAATATTTGGTTCAAGGGTCAGCTGCCCTCTGCAGACGCTATGATCTACAACAAGATGGTCGAGAGAAGCCTTGTGGCATGCCGAAGCGCAAACCGCGTTCTTGCTCAGGCTCTAAACGAGACGGTTCGTCAAGGACAAAATTCGCAAAACCCATCTTGAACCTAACCAACCATCCACGGAGCTCTATTCGAATAAGGGATATTGTTAGAAGTTCCCACACAATAGCGTCGCCAGGCGGTAACCAAATCAAGTTCAGATGCTGGCTTCCTAAAAAGTAAGCCATTCACGTCGTGGCCTTGATTCTCATGATACTCGCATGCATGATGAACAGGTGCTAGGCATAGGTGCCTAGGTTGTAGTAGACCAATGAGGTTGCATGCGAAAAGAGCGCGCAGTTATGACATACATACATACAGGCAACAGAAGCTGAAGTTGGCAGGTATAACCAGCTACGATCATAATACGTCTACGATAATGGTTGGTGGAATTGCGAGTTATATCGTGGTCATTGTTATGAGAAATACCCAATGCGCTTTAGCATTTCGATCTAAGCCTTTAACTTGACGCGTTCGTTTCGCGAACTTGACCGCTAGGAGTGTGGAACAGAAAATAATAAACACACCCGGGACTCGAGAAAATATCACGAACGAATTGAATTTAGTCAAGCATTTGATGCATGGGCACTAAGTGAACTAAACGATGGGAACCTGATTCTAGAATATGATGCCATTACGCTAATGAGAGATCATCGGCGTTTATCGGTAAATATCTACATCTATGATATGCGTCTTCCCGTGAAGTTACTAGGTACCTCGCAACTGCCTAGGTAAATTGGTAAGGTGGGTTAAAGTGGGTATCCCTTACAATGACGGGTCTGGCTTGGCAGGTGCGTTGGGTGGTGATCGCGAACCTTATCAAACTTCCGAAACTCTCGGACAGCTGTGTACATCATCTCTTAGATAATTCATTTCTTCTTACATGCAAACAATCATACAACATTTCAATTCAACGACAGCCGCGACGGGAAGTCTTTACGTGTTCTTCATGAATATGTATTGGCTAATTCCAACGTTTCGGAGCTACTGAGTGATCTAATTCTTGTAGTTTCTGATTGGAAGCTACCGAGATCCCACTCCGGCTGGCTCGGAGCCATTGGTCGACCTCGTTTCCCCAGTCTCCAGTCTCTAGGGAATGGCATCGCCAGGCGCAACGGCCGCACCTGCACCCACGGTCTTCGATAACTCGAGCGTGTGGTATAATTTCACTTCTTGGACGGTACTGCATCTTAGGTATTCTGTCAACAACGTCACAAGATTTGCTCCTTCGATCGAGGACCTTATTCTGGCCGGACCTAGGATGCTGACCAAGCTTGGCATCTTATCCTTCCCAGATGCTGTTGATGGCTTCGGGCAACGAGTCATAGCTGACCCAACTTCTTCCGACTACTTCATCACCACCACCACGACTGCGACCGAAATGCTAACCAAGGTATCCGAGGTCGCCGCGAACGTCGTGGATGTGTTGGAGAATGAAGATCAGGACCCCGCCGTCTTGGTCTCCAAATTCTCGACCGATGGCTCCAAGGGCCTAGGCAGTGTCTTTAGTTATGCCACTAGCAAATGGGCATTATGCTGCGTTGCTATGGTCAGCTTGTTTTCTATTCCCACATCTCCTAACCTCAATATTAGAAATACGGAAGTGTTGCTAATACCCAATATTATTCCAGGCCATCATCCTCAACCGCACTCACATTTTCGCCGCCTCACGAAGGAGATTATTCCTAACATGGCCCGTACGGCTATTTCTTCGAATTACTCCCATTATACTCTTCACATTCCAAGCTCAACAGCTTCTACAATCCATACAATGTCAGACATCGCCCGATTTCGCAGAGCTGCGCTGGGGCAATTCTAGCAAAACATCAGATCTCATGTTCGCCCAACCTTCGACATACCTGCATGGGCTTAGCACAGTCTTGCTATTGGGTGCCACCGACTATGACAGCTGTCGTGCTGTTCAAATGGTACCTCCAAGCAATCTCGACTATTCGAACGAGCTACAGGGCTCCTTATCCCTGCTGTGGCCGCTTTTCGGGACGCTATGTCTAAGCCATTTCTTGGAGACGATTTCTTGCGCAGTACAAGGACGTCAGGTGGCCGTCGAAACTGGGATGACGCTTTTTGAACACTCGCTAGCGTTCGCCGAAGCCGACGCTGCCATTAGCAACCAACTTGGTTGGGGTTTATTTTCGAGTGGTGGTCCGTCTAATGTGACTTACCAGCACGCTTCAGGAGCCAGTGTCGCCATCTCTAGATCCATGATCATGAGACGAGTCAACACTCCACCTGAAGTCCTCATGGTGGCTTTCCTTTCTGTTATGAGCCACATTACCAGCCATGTTTTGGGAGTCTTTAACCTACAGAGTAAGTTTCGACTAGTTAGTACGGGCTTCTGGGCGATGTGTTTTATGGGAAGCATCGTGATAGAAGCTTTAGACTTTTCACTAGAGAGTCCGTCCAACATGGGCCTTTTCAAGTTTCCTACAGTCTGCATCATAGGTTTTATCCCTCACGTCATGGTGTTTTGTGGCACACTCGTTTGCTTCGGCATATATGCTGTCGCTCTATTCCTTTCTGCCCTGGAACCTCCGGATCGGTGGAGTGCAGCGGGGCGACAATTATCGTTTAGGGAACGGCTGGCTCTTGCACATGAAAACATGCAAGCCAACATTTCGCTCTCTGACATTCGCATTTCCCGAGAAATGGACTTCTACACAGCGCTGCTTAGGACGGGTTTCGGCGTGATAACTATGGCAAGCGAGGCTGTCTATCTGAACGAGGATCAAGATATCATCTTGAAAAGCCGCACATGGCTTGAGGAAGAGAGACTTAAAGAGCTGGAGTCTCTACGCATGCAATGGGCTGGCTCTGGACTAGGTGCATCGCGCTACGATTCTGTTGGGGCTATAGGATTGATACCGATTAAGGACGGCCAGCTTGGTGCGTCAAGCGGGTATGCGCGGGAACGAGCAGCACAGAAGATACCTAAGACTCGCATCGGGGATAAGCGGGCAAGGGACGGAGTTGGAGCAACAGAACGTAGTTCGCGCTGGCTTCTAGCTTTGGATTTCATGATGAAAATAAACAGGCTAATGTTTCGATGGGGCGCCTTGCTTCTCCTAAAGGCACTGGCGCGTATCGGAGTGAGGGTTCAACCCCCCTTTCTGCTGTGGTTATCTAGGGCGCAAAACAAAGACAAGAAAGACGAGAAGCGACCTGAGGCCGATCGACGTTCCTTACTTCTCGGCCGAAATGGGAGGAACAGCAGGCTCTATAATGATGAGGCTGCTGACGTGGAAGCCGAAATACGAAGACGTCTTCGACGCGCTCCCGAAACAGCCAATCTGCCAGACTCGGAGATAGACTCGAGACTCTACTCCTCTTGGAAATCTGGCGATCTGTGGGGTTCTGTTGACACCAGCGGCAACTGGGAGCCGACTGAGGGTGATGATGAATGGGATACGACGAGCATGATTCACAGCGTCATCGGAGACAGTGAGGAGGAGAACAGTCCGTGGGTGGATGAAAGCGAGTACGAGGACGGCGACGGCCAGAGAACGCCTACGCAAGCGTCTCGGCAGTTCTCGGTCTCGCGAGAATCAACCCCCTTCGATCAACCCCTTGCTATGGACGACCTTGCCCGACTCCTGCGCCCCACGAACCCGGAGGAGCGCCGTGAGGCCCACGCGCTCGCCGCACACCTAACATCCGACCGCATCATCACGCGCTCGCAGTACGCGCGCATGCAGCAGAACCAGCGCGGACGCCTGCTTCTCGACCCGCGGGGCCCGTCCAGCAGGACCAAGCTCTCAGACGAGGAGGAGGCTGAGCTCTTGGAGGATTTGATCGTGACGCGCCGCTCTGAGGCCGCTCGCGAGCGCGACGCAAATGGAAGTGGAATCGACGACGAGGACGATGGAAGAGGCGGCCCTCAATGCGTCGTGTGCCACTCCGCGTCCCGTAAGATTATCGTCTGGCCCTGCCGCTGTCTGAGCCTGTGCGACGAGTGCCGCGTCACGCTGGCCATGAACAATTTCGATAAGTGCGTGTGCTGCAGACGGGAGGTTGTGAGTTTTAGCCGCATTTACGTGCCTTGACGGATTGATGATTTGATGGGGGCATATGGGCGTAAGGGCGTGTGGTGGAACTGCTCGAATCGAACCGGCACGCGTCGTTCCCTCCTTTCTTTGTACACACTTTACGCTTTCCTCCGACCCGGCTTTGTCGTTAGGGTCGAGGTACTTTTTTTTCCTGCATCCGCCGTCTATTAGCATTGAGCAAGCATCCAATTTTCTTTTGCGGGATTACGTAGGTACGCATGATGGACAACTCGATTCATGGAGCCGGCGCTGGGGAGTATGTATTTTGTTTTGTCTGCTTCAGATATGTATGTATGCATTTTTTGTTCTGACCCGTTACTTCGATACGCTGCTTCTTCCCTTCCCCTCCGGCCTTGTGCTGTCGCTTGAAGACGAATTCATGGATGTAGGATTAGGAATACGGCGGGGATGCATGCGAACATGGATAAACGAAACGGGGATATCGTAGTGGCATGCTAAGGTAAGGCCGAAGTATCCGGGTTTCTTCCATCCTTTTTCTATCAAGGCATCTGGGCATTTGGGCATTTTTTACGGCGGGTAGAATCGTGGCCGGATCGGGATCATAGGTGCGATGCTAGCACGGAATTAAATGTCTCTAATCAGGTACTCATCCAGATCTCCTATTTGAATGGGACCAGACGCATTTGATTACAATCAAGAATCTCAATGTGTGCTTGAGTAGGTGTGTATTATGTTTGTTCACTCGATCCTGACTACGATCACAGCAATAGAAGCAATAGTAAATGGTTACTAGTAAGCGTGGCAGCGGTTGTATTTGATCATATCTACATAGCTCCCCACTCTATAGTGAAAGTCCGTACTTTCGGCGCATTTGGGTTAGGATTCGCAATTCTACTTCCATCGACGCGCTTCAAGTCATCATTCCCCTCCCGCGACATACCATCCGCCTCCACATCATCTCCCACAGCCCCGCCGATAAGGTACCCCTTCTTCACGTTGGTCCCTAAGCGGCCGCCGGCGACGAGGTCGAGGACGGCGACCTCGTCGTCCCAGCCGTGGCTCGCGGCCTGGAAGTGGCTGTGGAAGCGCAGCGGGTCGCCGGGGTACACGTTGTAGTCGCAGCCGAAGCGCAGGCCGGGCATCATGTAGTAGCCGCGGTCCTGCAGGTGCGCGTACAGCGGGTACGAGGGCGGCACCGCTACCTCGACCGAGGTCAAGGCAGCGCTCTGTTCCTGCGAGGGGGCGGGGAAGAGGAGGCTGCTTGTTGTGGGTGTTATCGCGAATTCCGTGGGCTCTTCTAATGCCTTGGATGGTCTGGAAGGCGGAGCTGTGTCTGATGGGAGGCTACTTGGAGACGGTGGAGCAAAGAGATCAGTGTCAAGTTCGCCTTCTGCTCCCAAGCTCTTTTCTAGAGCGTCTTGTTCACTCGGCACTTCTTCTAGGGTCTTAGACTTCGCCTTTTTCTTGTTAATTATCTTCGGCCTAAAGCTCTCTTTAAGCTCGGCGGCCGTTAGCTGCGCCTTCCTGCCGTCGGCCTTGACGGACTGGAGGTACCGTCGGCGCGAGTCATCATCTAGAGCGGAGAGGCGGGCCGGGTGGAAGGCGGCGTCGTCTACAACGTATCCCACCTTCTTGTCAACGAGGACCTGTGCCTCCTCGGGCATCAGCTCGACGGGTAGGCCCATGAATATGTTCTGCTGCGGGTTCTGGGGGATCGTGCCCACGAACACGGAGCAGATGTTGTGGTGTCTGCGCAGGTGCATTATGTCATCAATGTCGAAGAGCAGATACCTCCCCGCGACCTTGCATATACGCACGGGAGGGCGATCGCCCGTGGAGAAGGCCATCTCTACGACGGAGCAGCAATACCTGTCTTATCGCGAGTTAGTCTTGGTGTTTTGCAAAGCTTGCGATGTACGATATAGATAATAAATTGGTGATCATTTTCAAATATACAAAGAGTCAACATTATAGTTTTCAGGGGATTGACAGATTATTGATTGGTGTAATCATTTCAACGAGGTGTTGTGAAGGAGATATAAATATTTACTTACCTGCTGTTGTTGTTGGAAGTTGGAGGAATTATCAAACTTTTTTTTTTGAGCTTGGAGAAGATCAAGAAAAGAAATTGTGGGTATTGATGTGGGGTTAATACACGGTGCTAATATCCCAGTTTCCTTCATACTCGTACTATCCTGGACATTGGGATGTAAATTCGATGGGAATTAAAAACAAGATAAATCATCAAAATTCCATGCTTTTATTAGATTCTGATTTCTTCTGCTCCTGTTCGTCTTCACCGACAGGAGGTAGGTAGAATGGCTTAATCACCAAGCCTCTTGATCGGCTTAGGCTAAATGATAGATCCCCGTGAGCAGCATAGCTCTCCGAGGAGCCGCCACCTTTCTCGTGGAAGATTGGCAAACTATGGACCTTTACAAGACCCTGTGTCTGCTCATCAGATTTAGAGCCTGATTTTGAGGACGGCGGAGGAACATGAACAGCAGTGGATTGGAGCGGGATGAGTTCGAAAACACCATCGCTTAGCAACTCCATCCAGCGTGTAAGTCCTGTAGTCCGGGGGTAAAGCGAAAGTGGTAAACTTATGATTGCCGTAAGCCTCGTCGGGTATTGCCTCAATAATCCTCTTAGTGCGTGTAGGAACTGCAAAACCTCCTCGGGGCAGATAGAAGAGCTGGAGTAGCTTGTTGGGGATAAGAGGCTTGGTACTATGACCCGATGGATCCATGACGCCGGTGAATTTGCCAACTTGTAAGCAATATCCTTAATGAACTGCTTGAATGGTGACAATGCGCTTTTTGGGCGAGATAGACCAGGGACGCTCATTGAGGGGTGAAAGCCAATCTGACCCTTGGCATCCGTAGGACCAAGCCTCTTGGTGAGGTCGAAGGAATGACAAAAAATAGTATTTGTCCCCGTCGTAGAACTGTTTTGTCGTTGAACTACGTTCCTATCTCTTGGGGCTCCCCCGGCAGATAGACTCTCATATCTCCATGCGATCTTCATCTTGTCATCAGAAGGGGACTCTGACTTGCTGGATGATCTCTTATCGTCGGTAGATAGGCCGGGGAGCTCGTGGCGCCAGGCCTCATGCATACCAAGAACATGAACTTGGTGCCCCTGGACCATCCCCTCAGCGGCATAATAACGGAGAAGCACTCCAGCAAAATCCGTAGTTCCATGTTCTCCAATGAGAAGCGAAGTACCTAGGGGTAGACCAGCATGACCGGCAAGTAGACTGTCTAAAGATGCGGTTCCGGTAGAAGTAGTCGACCGACCGTCAAGGGGAGATGGCCGCACACCGGGAATGGGCGCATTCTCCGTTCTCGACGATGTAGACTGAGACGGATTTGAGCTGCTGATCACAGCATTTCTTTTCCTAAAAGACATAATCCTAGAATGAGGATTATGAGGATTATGAGATTATCCTTTTCGTAAAAAAATCGAATATTGGATTGGAGTAAAGTTGGCAAATGATGTAAATTGTTGCTCGGGCTTCAATTATAGAAGAATGGGCGCCTCCAACTCTGATTGGATATTTTCTAAAGTTCTTACTGAGATGGAGATCTTTAAATCAAATCGAAGCTAGTGCCAAACTAAGTTAGCGTGTGATTCTTGTGTCCTCGTCACATCTGGGTAACACAAAACCTTTTTGCATCTGCCCTCTATTAGCGCTATCAGAGCCACAAGACCCCCGTAAATTCAAGGCTTCACCGAAACATCGATGCCAGATTGGATTGAACTTTCCGGTACAATCGCAAAGGAAAAAAACCGGCAGCCACCCAAAATTCAAATTCCACAAGCCAAACTCAACCCCAACACCACAACAACAATCCACATAAAAGCAGACGAGCAAACCCCCAAACCCATCAAGATGTCGAACCTAGCCGCGGGCGACGCCCAGCTCTTCGAGGACACGTTCACGATCACGACGTATGACCAGAGCAAGTACGACCGGGTGGCGCGTCTCGGGTGCACGTCGACGGACAACCAGACGACGATGTCGCTCGACATCAACACCGAGCTGCTCCCCATCCGCGCCGGCGTCAACATCGAGGTGCTGCTGGCTACCAGCCTCAGCCTCGACGGCACCAAGGACGAGGACGAGGAGAAGGGCTGGAGGCACGTCCGCGGCGAGAGCAACCTCGCCGACATGTACGACTACGTGTGCTACGGCAAGATCTACAAGTTCGAGGATGGTGTCGACGGCCAGACTATGTATGCGACCTGGCATTTACATTCCTACTTTCGTATTAATTTTCTTGATATTTGCTCTTTCGGACGATGCTAATGTGCTAGGGTTGTAGTCGCGCGTACATCTCGTTCGGCGGATTGCTGATGCAGCTCGAGGGTCCTTACAAGAAGCTGACCCCCTTGCGTGTCGAGAACGCCTATCTGCTAGTCAAGAAATGATCTGTCACATCCACGCATCTCACATCCCAACGATGAGTTCAAGATGGATCTATGAGTTGGTGGGAATTCGAATTCGGAAGGCGCAGGCGTAGGGGGCACTATCATTGCATGTTACAGCTACAGATAGTCAGCAATGGACGCTAATTCGTATTCGCGGCGTATTCATGAGCTGGGTAAAGCCAATGTACATTCAAGCTATTGCTAACAATAGTATTTTCGTGGAGACGGAAAAGTGATCTGGACTAAGGGGCTATGATGTTGTCGTCGAAGAGGCAACCTGATGGGGTCCCGGGAAAGGCAGTTTCCGATGCAGTCGCCGCACGATCTCGTCGTAGTCGGGCTCGTTCTCCGGCGTTATGATATTGTGGCGGATGAAGAAATCGACTAAAATAAGGGCGCAGTTCGGTTTAAACTGACCCTGGGCGAGCTTCTCCCGCACTTCGTCTATAGTCCATAGGTAGAAGCCCGCGACCTCACCGTCCTTTGGCGCGGGAATAAAGCCCGCCGGAAGCTCAATGTCGTACACCCATTGCGTCTCGGGATAAATCTGACCGGCCTCGCCGCCCGCCCGCTCGTCCGTGATGTAGATGTAAGTGACCATTCCCGTGAACTTGGCCCGCTCTCGCATAAGCTCCTCGGGGATGTCCGCCTCCTCGTCTGCCTCACGGATCATGCACTCAAAGGGGTCCTCGCCTGTCATGAGACCACCCGCTACCGAGTTATCCAGCATGTTGGGATACGTGGACTTGTTAGCGGCCCGCTGGGCTACCAAGATCTTCATCCCGTGACTCGCCGTCTCATCTTTCACATAACCCGTCATGTGCACGCCATACCGCATGATCCCCAGCAACCCTGTGCCGCTGCGCTCGGCGCTGTATAGAACCTGGTCGTCGCTGCCGTACACGGGCCATAGCTCGTCGCGCCAGCCCCGTAATATGTCGAATGTCTCGTGCTCCCGCCAGTACTTCATCAAGCCCGCTACGCGCGCGGTTCTCTCCGCCTCGGTGGGCAGCTCGAAGGCGCGCACCGTACGGTTGGCCTCGTCCACCACAACGGGACCGCGGACCTCCTCAGGCGTGGCTAGGAGTTGCTTGAGCACAGAATCGAGCATAAAGCCGAGAGGCTGATTACCCTGCCATACCAGCGTGTACAGCGTCTCGTTAAGGGCGGCAAGCGCTTCTGGTTCATTGTCCTGGTAAGGAAAGCTATACGCCCAAGAATGCTTTAGTTCTGACATATATCGCCTTCCGTGTTGGACTAGAGGGGCGTAGCTTACGCATCTGCCTCCTTCATGATATCAAGGTTATTCATGAGCCCCGACATCTTATCCGAATCTCGGAGCTCCCTGAGAATCTTGTGGATGCTTGATACGGATGCGGTCGAGCTGTAGGCTCTGTAAGGAATGCCTAGATTATTTGTAGATAAGAAAGATGAAGTTGTAAATGGCACACGATATCCAAGGGTTGTGGTCTTGTTGTTACAAGTCTGAAGTTGTAGAGAAGGGTGTCTTGTCCCGTTCTGCTCAGGAGAGTAGCGGCTTGTTCGTCCTCTTATAAGAAGTTCAAGCCGTGGTTGACGTCCAAGTTTCTTCCCGATGGTTTCTCTCGCTGCCTCACCTGACATGTCTTTCAAAATTACAATAGATTAGTAAGACCTAAAAGTCTTTTTTATAAGGAGCTAAATATCAAACAAAGTAAGAAGCATTCAACTACTGAATGTCGTTTCATAAATATCTGCCGATAGTCTGTTCCACTGGTGTAGCCGCGAAAGTGCCACAGTTAACAGACATGCTTTGAGGTTACACGTACTAGCTTGCTTCTACGCTACACTGTTACCAGATACAGCGGGGTACGTAGCTACGTGGGTAGCAGGTAACACGGAACCTTGTCGCAACCTGGTCGCACCTATCCGGCGCATGTTCCTGCCCCTCCACGCCAATGACGTCGAATTCCATCAGCATTAGCTTCAATATTCTTTTTCTTCTTTACGCCTCCTCTTCATTCTCTTTGCAATTCCTCACATTACCTATACCACGCACCTCCACGGGGTGACCTCCCGGTCCACCTTGAACTCTAGATAGCAGGCCCCGGAGAAATTCTACAATTCCAACCTATCTCTCTCCAATTGACATCGTAGGACCGCGAAACAACCGAGAAGCATAGCTTCGATCCAAACCCGAACCAGCTGCGGTAGCAGCGACCCCCGACTTCTCCCTCCCATCTACCTGCCCAGCCATGGCCACCCCCCAACCCCAACCCCTCTTCGGGCTGCTCCCCGCGGGCCAACCGCTAATCACGACACCGACCTCGCAGCCCGCGCCACAAAGCTACCTCTTCGCGATCCCGCACACGCACCCGTCGCCCACCAACCCGTCCCCGAAGCCCTTCGCCCACCTCGCCGTCTTCCTGCTACCAGGCGTGGAGCTGCCGGGCGGCACCGCGGCCAGCATCTACGTGGCGATGAACCCGGGGGCGCTGGCCGCGGGCTCTGGAGCGGATCCTAATTTCCGGTTCCTGGGAGGCGTCGGGCCCGGCAAGGAGAGCGCCGTGTTCCGGCTGGCGCCCGGCGACGCCGAGGGCGTCGTCATCGGGATCAGCGTTGAGGACGCGGCCGGCGTGGCGGAGCGGATACGGCAGTTGCACCCCGAGAACAGCACGGGGACAGGGGCGGGGGGAGGGGGTGCGGGAGGCCGGCCGTCGACGCAGGTGCTGGCGCAGCGCATAATACAGAACGCGTTCAACTTCCTGTCGGGGTTCAGCGGGAAGGTGGGGGCCGAGGGCGTCGAGGTCGTGCCGCTGAAGGCGTTCCAGGAGTGGTGGCGCAAGTTCGAGAATAAGGTCCGGAACGATCCCACGTTTCTCGAGAGGGAGCAGGATTAAGTCTTGTTGGTTGTTGGGTGAGGGCAGCAAGATTAATGGATGGGGCATATGAGATACCTATGGTGAGGACTAATTAGGGAGATGGTTTACGACAGCAATCCATCCATGATAGGGCTTCCGAAGCCTTGGACCTACCACCCTGTTGCTGGGAGCTTGTTAAGGAGACATTGGAAACGAATCGACACAATTCCTCGAGATAAAAGACGGTTATGTAATTGTTATGTTTGACTTATGATTGACTCGTTTAGAATAATGTAATCTACCTAAGTCCCTAGGACAATTCTTCACACATGATGGCAGTTGAGACATACATAGCAGCGCGCCGGCCAATTGGGTTGAAGGATTTCATATGTTCAGGCCGTGTATGGCCAAAGTGATGTGTTTGAAGAGCTCAAAAGCTGACTCCCGAGACAGCGTCTCCCATCAATAATTCAAGATGCTTTTGCTCCAAGCTGACTTCTGACTTCGTCAAGGTTCGTCTCATGAATAACAAAAAGCTACAATCCTATGCCGCCTGAACTCCATTTGCCATATGCCCCTATCCTGGTAACTCCGATCCCTTGACCCTACAAGTAGTGCGCCGCCTGAGCAATGTGATGTTGTTGCCCATTTGGTACAAGAATAAAATACAGCGTTTATTAATTTTCCGTGACGGGGCTCATTAGTGGACTCTTCAGTCTCGTAGGGCTGGCCGCTCGGCTCCTCCGGCCGGCGTTAAGCATTTGCGGGAAAAGCCTTTCACGACTTTCAGTTCGGACCACTAATCCACTTCGATCAATGGCGTTTCCGGGTTGACCATATTTCTTTAGGTCATCGAAAGACCCAAGATTTAGCTTTGGTGTAGCCAGGCCCGACGATCGCCCAACTCTCGACCCTCCCGCGCTGCTATCAGAATGGTCACCTTCATCCGACGATGCATCGCCTAGTTCGAATTGGTCGACATCGCCTTCTTCTAAGACTCTTTCATAGTTATACGATCCGCGGCCAAATAGTTTATGTGTGATAGCCGACAATCCAAACCCGACTTTGCGTGGACTGCTCGGGCGTCGGCGGCGGCGTAGTACCTTGTTGACTTTGCCATATAGCCGCATTCGTCGATCTCTCTTTCGCAGCAAGAAAGCAAGGAATAGGAAAACCATTACGAAGAAAAAGAAACTGGATGTCGACTTTGATTTCGCGTGATCTATAAGATCCTCGGCAGTATCGCTCCAATTATCATCGTCATCGATTGCCGATGTCGTGTTATAGCTGGATCCAGCATACTGGAAGTCTGAAGGAATCCCCTTCACGTTGCTCCCAAATCCCACGGGAAGAAGGTAGTTGTCTTTAGGGGGGATTTGGCCGGCCGCATAGAGTACCATCTTCCCAAGCGTCCAGCTGATTTCGATATTGTTCACCTCGTCAGCAGCTTGAAAAGCGTTGAGAAACCCCTTTTCTTTAGCGGCTTCTCCAATCCCTTTCGTGACGTTGATTCCTGGGGTTGGTGTGTGCTCTATGCCGTATCTCGGAATACCAATGCCTTCGTGTAGCACACTGATTAGCCAGGACGCCTTAAAGCATGCTTCCTGAGCTTCCTTCCCGTGATCTTTCTTTCGCGCCTCAATATTCGACTCTATTTCTTCCCAATGTTGACTGCAGAATTCCAATACCTTCTTTTGATAAGTGTTGAAGTCATACGCGGTGTCGTCGTTCTTATTCGCAAACACGCCGTGAGTTGTGTGCCAATATTCGGAAACTCCAACAAAGTGATTTACGTCGAAATCGATCGGAGGAACATGCTGGCCGTTGAACAAGCATGGCTTATCCTCGCATGCTACATCTTTTCCTAGCAGAGGCTTTGTCCGTCTTAAACATTCGTCGAATTCGCCTGTGCCAACCAATTCTAGTTCCTTCGAAGTCCCCTTAATGGTCTCACCCTTCTCGTTCGTTCGCAATCCCCTTGGCAGACAAGGGTCGGGTACCTCATGCTCACCATTGATTAGGAACTCGTCGACTAGGGCTTTGACATAACGTTGCCGAGCTTGGTTGACTCCAAACCCAAGCCATGTCGATGTGAAGACTTTGAATTCCTTAGGGGCGCCGTTCAAACTTCGCATTCGCAGTAACTTGAGATCATTCCCGTGTTCTTCAGCCACGGTAGCATTCGGCGCAAACGCAATTTGCGCCGAAGCGCCGCCCATATCTAAAAATCCATAGGTATGGTGATTCTTACCATGAGCATGTCCTTCAGGGTCGTCAAAGCCTCCTAGAAGATAATTGGCTGCTATCCATCCATACAAGCCTTCGGTCTCGCCCGGGATGACTTGGATATGCGTGTCGCAATCGGGAAGGGAGAATCTTGTATTGGCGCGGAAGTACGAGCATGTCTCTGTTATAACTGCTCGTTGTTGGGTAGGTGGTAATAATCGCATGCCGGCGGTAGCCATGACAAATACCGGAGTATCTGCATGTTTGTCGTCGGGGATGATATCGAGTGCGCGTTCTACCAACTCCTGCAGATGATCTGGTCCAACGTCTTCCGGATGTTCGCCGAATGTTGAAATACCCGGTCGTATCTTTTTCGTCCATTTATCTTTTGTCACGATATTCGGCAAACTATGCAATTCTTCGTACGATGCATCCTTAACTGCCTTCGCGGAATCTAGCCATCGGTAAATATGCAAACGTGTCCCCGAGGAACCGGCATCTAGAATGACACCCCATCGCCCTGATTGACGGCAAAATCGGTTAGAAAGACTGGTAAATAGATTGTCGATGGTTACTGGTGGTATGCTTACATTTCTTCCCCATGGCGATAGAGGTAAGGCAAGTTGCAAGGCCAGGTTTAGACGAAACGGGGGGAGATGCACAATTGATGCGATATTATGCTGTTTGCAAATTGTCGAACATTAATATCGCAGCATGACTTCGATATAGCTCAATAGGTAGATGACGACAGTGACGAAAAGAAGGTTAATCCAGTAATGCGAAGATGGTGTGAGGTGTGATGACGGGATGGTTTCAAGCTTTGTTTCGATTACGCGTTCTGAATTCCTGGGTAAGAAAAAGTATAAATAGATAATTAGGTAGTGGGTATGTAGGTAGTTAATAACGAAGGAAGAGAATAATAAGAAACAGTTTCGGATAACGAGCGAGAGTTATGTCAGACTGGTCAGATAGGACTTCAATAGGATGATATATTGAGAGTCTGTTGCTTCTTGTCTGTCAATTTAGAACGAAAGGCACCGTTGGTAGGATGGTAGGTAGGTAGATGGTGGTGGGTTTATTTGGATGACGGGAGATCTACTCAAGACAGATTGTGTGCAAGTGTCTCTTGAGAATTAATGAGAGGCCAAGGAGCCTAGAAAACTAGAAACGGAGGCGAAGACGTGGGTTGAAGCTGAATCCTGGTCTGATTTCTTTTTTTGGCATGGAACGAGATGGGAAATAGTGGGTCCTCTTGCAGCCACAACCAATAAAAGCTCTCAGCAATTGTTCGTAATCAACGCTACCAGGACATGGCGTAACTTAAAAGTATTTTTATGTATCCCTTACTCACATACAAGTCCACACAGCTGCATAGATACGGATTTATTAACCAACAGTCCAATCTGATCTAAGCAAATTCCTACACGTGCTAAAGGAAATGAAGAGGACCGGACTCAACCTTATCATTTTATTGGTAACGCGACACATACATACATTGATGTATTCTTCTAAGCTCACATGCATTGTTAGTATAGGTACCTAATACGCATTGGCATAGCAACGCTATTTACTAAATCTTCGTCGAGAACTCTTCGTATAACCGCTGCTGATTACCATGATATCATACCTCACCATACTCGTATAAACAAGAATCAAGCGATCGATGTTACATAGTAAAACCATGTCAACCTATCCTGTAAATACGAACCGGGCACGTTCTCGAAATATGTAGAATCCCGATGCTAAAAAGATGTTCGCAGCCAAGAACCGGTCCGAATAGTGGACCTCATGTACAGATTAGCAGGATACTCTTTCGGTACATGGCCAGTACATGCATCCAATGCTAGCTCGTGAAGGTGAAAAAGGGGGGCGGCCCGCCCTACGTAATCTGTGTTTAATGCGTTGAACTCACCAGCCAATCCCCGGTGACTTTCATACCCCATGCAGCTGGCATGTCTTTCAAGGTTCTTCTCAACCATAGGTCTGGATGACCTTCTCCCTGGTATTTATTTATTTCTTCAAAAGAGGAAATCAATTCCATAATAAGTCTGGGGATCAAGGGAGGCTTGAAACTCCACGAGACTGACAAGACAGAGAACAATTAACTTACGTAGCGATTCGTCATTTTTTCATCCCACCTCTTCTTTCGTTCGCCGTTCCTGACGCCGCTGATGATGCAAAACTGACCGAGTTCCGGATCGGCTCCTGCTAGTCGCGGTAATGATCTTCCAGACACATGCCTTTAATGCCGCTATCACACGTATCCGGGCAATCGCCAGTAGGCAGTCCATCCCATCGACTCCGTCAGTTCCGTCTCAGATAGAAACCCACGCTTGCGCACTTGGCACGCTATCGACTGCCACGAACTCCATGCATCGCGGCTGATTCGCTTTTGCTGCAACGTTCATATCGTCTCTAGCCGATCAATGGACCCTACTAACCCCTGTTAGGTCATCGTAGCAGAGATAAGGCTACAGAAAAGTCTATTGAAACTACAACTGTGAGCTGCCAAACCCAGTGAAGATCGATGCGCGTAAATGCGGTGAATAGCATCGAGTATCGGGAAACGATAGCACCACGCATCTAATTGAACCTTTCGGGGGGGCGCAGAGAGCGTTAGTTAAGACGCATGTAACCTAAAAGAAACTTAGCCGTAGCTCTCTTAAACACCACAACCACAAATCTCCATGTGGTATTGGAACTCTCGATGCATCTAGTCCCATATATAACAGATAAGGCTATTCAAATTACTTATTAAGAGGATTTAAGGTAGTATCATGCAAGTGTAATCGTGCTCTAGTTACACCGTATTTTGTAAGAGTTGTAGAAGTTCAAATGCCCAGAGTTCCAGGCCTCTTTATAAGCACTTGGATCTCATAAACTGCCTTTAGTCAAACAAGTCTAGATAGGTCTGCCTTCGGTAAGCATTCGATGCGCTTAGGATATCGTATAGTAATAGACGGCAGCGACGTATTGAGAAACCATATCTCCGTTTGCCAAAATACTCCTAATAATAGATATCATCGGGAAATGCCAAAGGACTAAAGACGAGAGAAATCGGACGAGGAGATAAATCGCCCGATTTTGGAGGTATTCCATAGTTTAGGAATGTGACATGTGAAAACATCAAAATATTCAGCAACTACCTAAGCACCTGTTATAAATGCGCAGCACGCACATTCCAAGCACTCTAAAACACCATTTTGGGGCTCGTTCTGGGTATTATTACTAGCTAACTACAATAACGTCTCATCTAATGCTCAGCCCTATTCGGGTAGAAGTGAACCGAACCAGACAAAACGAGCTTATCACCTGCACGAATCCTCAATGTCTCACATCTCCTCAACACCCACCCTACATACTTCAAACAGCTCACAGCCCTCTCTGCCTGGGTAGGCAATCTAGTAAGGAATACCGTTGGTCATGAGCTGGAACTGGTCGTACACCATAGTACTATAGCTGCCCGCGCTCTTCCTTACCAGATCCCTTACGAAGTCCGCAGCCTCGCGCTCGGTGCGTTCGAGCACGAATCTCTCCTTGAAGAATCTGACGCTCTCGGGCTTGAAGCACGGCAGCCCGCTCTCCATCATCAAGAGCACGATCTGGCTGAGCTTGTCCGCGTGGGGGCGGCACGCGAGGTACGACTTGACGCACAGCTCCTCGAACCACTTGAAGGCCTGGTGGTCCGTGCTGCCGCCCATGACGGCCAGCATCTCGCCCGTGAGCTTGAAGGGCGCGCGCTCGAACCGGACGCCGCCCGGCGCGATGTCGAAGCAGAACCCGAAGTCGATGTGCAGGATGTGGCCCGCGTCGTCGATCATGATGTTGCCGTTATGTCGGTCCTTGAACTGTAGCAGGAACGAGATGATGCTGTACGCCGCCATGCTCTTCACGAAGTTGTTGCGCGCATGCTGGAACCGGAGCGAGTCCTCGTTGCCGTATTTACTGATGAAGTAGTCGTACAGCCCGTTCACGGCCTCGCGGCCGAGCATGTCTCGGGAGATCGAGTTAGGTAGCACGTCGATGACACCGCAGCCGGGAGCGGTGGCCGTCACGCGGTACGGGAACACATAAACGTCGAGCCCGACGCTGTGGAAGATACCGCGAAACGCGGCAATCATCTGTAGCGCTAAAACGTCTTGGCGGCAGTCATCGCCAACCTTGAAGATGGCGCTTTGCCATACCTCGATCGTATTTTCAACCGGTGAGTCTCCCGTCTTGCTTATCTCTTGCGACACTTCTTCTGTTTCTTCTACGCCACCTTTCGACTTTTTGATACGGAATGTGGCCATGTACGGTGCCTTCGCGTGTGATTGAAGCGGCTTGCCGGATTTACGATCAATGCCGATGACGACACCATCGGGGTTACTGGGAAGGTAAACACCAACATCGACAGTGATCTTTCGAAGTTCCTCTTCGATCTTTTGCTTCTTCTCTGGCTTGTCACGCTTGATCAGTGGCTTAAGCTTGCCGGATATGCTAGTGACCTCGTCGAAGAATGCGAACTCTCTTTCATAGAAACTCTTGTCTTCGTCGGAAAAGCTGCCGACCATCTTTTCCATCACCTTATCGAGGGCCGGCTTGATAGCATCAGGCTAGCGACATGTTAGTAAAAAGAGCCACCAAATATTTAAAATGGCAATGCTTACAATAGTAGCATCATCATCCTTGTAAGAATTCGCCTTCATGTTCCATATGATCTGGTGGGCGAATAATTGAGAGAACTGCGCAGTCTCGTTGATGTACCGCTCTACATATCCGAGGGCATCAAATCGAAGACCTTGCACTATCTGCGGTACATAGAAGAATGTTACGTCAACCGAGTGAGACTCCAATGCCCTCATCGCATACTGGATGAGGAAAGGGTGATTTCGATAGGCCGGTAAGAAATATGTGACAGCAGTCACGGGGTTAACGGGAGCCCAGAATAGTAAGTACTACATTTGTTAGTAACAAGTCGGACATAAAGGGGGGATAATAGTACCTTAAGCTGGAACCGAACGTCAGGCGGCAGTTCACTTCCTAATAGTATCGGGAGAGCCTCGGGGTCGGATATGGCCTTAGCTGGGAAATTCAGCAGCAGCCAACGGACCTCATTATGCACAGCTGGGATCGAGAATCTATTGACTAGCTCTATTGCCAGGGAAGGATCTTCAGCCCAAGCCACTCTAACGAGTGGTTTCAAAGTAGTCTTCAAATTAGTACAAAATACATCAAACTAGGGGTACGTAAACTTACTTCGAGTGCTGTCCTGTTATGGACCAATATATGTTGTTGCCTGTGTCCATCATTAACTGGGTGGACCCAGACGTTCAGCCTAATCTGTTCGCTCTCCAGCAAGGTCTGAAGCAGCGTCTCTTTCTGAACTAGCGCTTTGAAGTTGCCAACGGCTTGGGATGCAATAAAAGATACTGCCTTGAGAGCATTCATAACATCACTAATAAGCCGGACTTCAGTCTTCAACTGAAGAAGATTGCTACCAAAAGACCACTTTGGTGAGAACTTGAACCAACTCAATCCTGCAGATAAGATCTTGTCTTTGAGCCGCCATTGAGACGACGGTCGGACCGTCGTACTCATCTTCAATACTCTTAAGCTAAAGAGAATAATTCTCAGGCGAAGTTCTCTGGCCATGGGATGGGAGATGGATTTTTTCATGGCATCGAGTGTTAAATCGAGCATGCGGAGGAATATTCTGTGCGTATCCGGGCTACCTAGCCGCGTGGCGTTGAAGTGACTGCTAAAAAACTGGATGAGGCGAGTGTGCGGAGCCAATAGGTTATGTACCTGCTGGCGACGTTTCGTAAGGCCTTCGTTATCACTAGGAGCAAATTCTTCTTTGAGGAAGAAAGGGTCAGGATGCCTAGCAAGATTAGCATCGAAATAAAACGTCTTAGGAGTTCATCTCACATCAAGGTAGGGTTGAAGAGCCCAAGTTTCTTGTGAATGGCGAGCTCCCATTGCTGAGAAATTTCAGCAAGAATTCGGGACTCCATCCTAGGATTCTCGTTCATGACACCCAACCAGAGAGACACTCCGAAGTTAATGGACTCTTTAGTAAATATCTTGAATGGAATGCTAACAAGATAATGAGTGATAGAACTCTCATCTCTCCCACTACGGCACAAGAGAGCTGCGGCTCGTCGGAGGATTTCTCTCACATCGTGGAGAGGAGTGGTCTTCTTGCCGGTAACCCGAGATTCCACATGAGCTAATGCCATGACAGCGTCGGCGCAGTCGGACGGCGCGGCTTTGATGAACGAGTCTCGTCGCATCATCGGCATGATATTTATCAGATCCTTGCCATGACTGGGTAACGTTTCGCCATATCTGTATTCTTGGCGTGTCGTGTATTGAGCAATGAAATGAGACGCCATGTTGATGGCGGTTTGACCAACAGGATCTAGAGAAGTTAATCTTTGGTCTGTAGCAGGTATCGACGACCCCATTTCAACAGCGAATGATCGACCAAGCGACATGTGCCCATATGCCCCCTCATCTTCAAATTCAGACAGATACGTCTGGAGCAAACCTTTGACATCAGAAGGCGCTAGATTGATTGTCAGCGAGACCCATGACTTAGCTCTCGTATACAAGTTGTTAAGCGTAGTCTTTCTGAACAGATAGTCATCCGAAAGCTCAACCGTTACGTTTCCTAGGCGAGAAGTGAAGACTGATCGCGGATCATACATGTCGGTCTCGCCCTCGAGACAGCTTGTCCACATGAGAGACAATAATTCTAGAAGCGCGAACAGCGACGACTTTTGGCAAAGAGATGACGGAGTCTCTCGGACGAACTTATCAGCACAATAGAATGCAGCTTGTTGAACACGTTGAATACGATGACAACACCCGCAGAAAATAGTTGCAAGTTGTGAAGCCGCATAGTGAGCAGAGAAAGTTGGCAGCTTTGCTTCCAGAGTCTTCGATAAATACTTGTCCATTACGGCAGTCGTGATCCCTTCCATGACGCCTCTTACGTCCTCCTTACGCATGCTGGGTTCTAGATAGTATGAAAGAGTCTTGGTGCAGTCGCCAGAATCGGCGCGGAGACTTTCAACTAAATATGCGGCGTGCAGGAACATGACTTTCCTGTAGCTTAGAACCCTGATGTCAGATGCTTTTGACGGGACGAGCTCTGTAAGCTGCTTCTTCTGCCTTGACTCTCGTTCTGTAGTATTGGCTCGGCGAAGAACAGTATTCAGTTCAATGTCACTTTCGACCTGTTCTCCTCGTTGTTCAGCTACTAGGGGTGGGGAGTGGATAGCCATAATCCGTAGCTCGTTGATGTACTTCCGGCCCCTCTCAGTCAGAGGTGTGAAGCCATGTACAACAATGTTGAACCAAGCGTCTCGAATCAGGGCATGTTTATCATCATCCTGACCAGGAAGTTCCGTAACAAAATCATGCGTCGACATCAAGATTGAAACGGGTTGGAGGAGCTCGGCGATCTCGCGAGCAGCAAACTCAACATCGGACTCTTTCATATGCTGAGATTGATGTACATCTCCTTTGGAGATCAACTCTTCTAATATATTATCCCAGTAGATCTGAAATAGCTGAGAATCACGCTTCACATTTGCCGATATGTGATTTCGAGCTTTCCTGACCTATGCAGATATGTTAGAAAGATTCATTGAACATAGATATAGAGGAAAGCCTTACAGCATCAAGAATCAACGTATTGTCGTCGGCAGTTGCGTTGTGACAGAGTCTCGAATACAATCTGAGAAGTGACCTAAATTCTAACTGCCCTCCATTCAGAGAGAGGACACCCGCTCCGGTAATAATATGGCTGTCGACTTGCAGGTTGACCTTTGTCAATTTCTGCAGCAGCATTGCCTGTGCAAGTGCCGTGATCTTCTCATCGTTGCACAAATCTGCAATGCTGCAGATTGCCTGGACGATGTTCCCATACACTACCGAAGTGTCTTCCTCCCCTCGTATCTGGAGTGATATGTCACTACCCGTAGATTGTCCTCCCTGGTAAACGGTTGATAGCCCAGCAGCGCCGGGTCCTAAATCAGCCACAGCCCCATTCTGGACATTCTGATCACCATCCGGGCTAAGTACATTTCCGAGCGTATATAATGTAGTAATGACTGCATCCTGGGAAAGTAGATGTAAAGCAAATGCCAAACATTTCGATGCAGTTGCCACAATATTGCTAGATAGTGAAGTCTGCACGAGAAATCGGGGAAGAAGCCGGATTACATTCGGAGCAAAGCTAGGCGATATTTTAGAAAGGATAGCCATTGAACGAAGGACTGTTGATGCCAAGGTCTCGTCCGCCATTTGTATTGAATTATCCAAACACTCCTGAAGCCAAGTCATGAGAAAATCGGGGTCCGCGGCATCTTCATTCAGCACCGTACAATTAAGGTAGCTGATAATCGTAGCAGCTTTGACGCCATAGGCTAACCTCTGCTGGGAAGACGAGCCGAGCTCAATGAAGTCTGCACTAGCTTCGAGGCGTTCCATCACCTCCTGAGCAATGCTTGCATACAGTTCAATTGACTGAAAGTCGGCATCGGGGCTAGTTGGAGAGCTCAGTTTTAATAGGCTACCCTCCGACATTAGCAAATCGAGGATGTGGGAAGACCTGAGAACCTTAACATCCGTGATCAGCAGAGAAGTTGCAGAGACTAAAAGCCACATGAAGCTCCTCTGCAGGAGCATAGGTCCCAGAGGGCGTCCCTGATGGGAATAATGTCGAAGATATCTCTTCCAGTCCTTGGCATTACGATCCGACGCATGGGCATTCCGAATCGTAGAAAATGCACCATCCACAGCAGTAAGGAACGATTCCGTGAGCATGTTGCTGATCCTCTGAATGAGAGCTAGTCTTCCGCCGGTTCTCCAAAAATTTGCCTGGGCAGATGCAGCATCTAGGAAACCTAAGAGAGAGATGGCTATGGTTGCAACGCGAATGGCATCGTCTAGGTTTGGTTGAGCATCCGCGTCGAACTTGGGAGAAACTACAGCCTTTATAGCTGAGCGCATCGAAGCCAGAAAAGCCCAGATGTTGTCAAACACAGTCTCGTATAAGTCATCATATTTATTTCCCATGGAGAGCAATGCACCGGTAACATTGGACGTCAATGCTTCGATAGGCGAAGGTTCGATCTTGTTGAAGGCAGGCGAAGGGAGGAAGGTTTGGGCATGTGCTTCGAGGACGTAAGGTATCAGTTGATTGACAAGCTTCTGGGCACTTGAACTGCTTTGGACCATCGGCGCAGCTTTACAGAGGGAGATGAGAACTTCAAATTCACGTATGGTCTTAGACTCTAGTTAGCTATTTGCTCTACCATCACTTTCTTCGCGTTCTCAAGTTATGACTTTACCATAGGGACACGAGCCAAAGACGGAGGGTTTCCCCTGGCCGAGCCATTGGTGGCTTCTTTTCCTTTCCCGCGAACATTTGTAGCTCTACATAGTCGATCGAGGTCGGATCTATCAAAAGAAGTCGTGGAACTCGTGGCTGAGAGTATGGCGATCTTTTGCAGCGCCTGCTGGCGGACGTTGCGTGCCATTTTCAGGCAGGTTATTGCTCTTATGGATTAATAGCACTAGTCATTCCAACCTTGATAGAGAAGACTTTCAAATGGACAAGTTGTTTATGTTAACGACAGCTCCCACTTTAAAAGGGGTGTGTTGTCGCAAGAGTAAGATGGAATTAAATTGGTGACGATGCAGATGGTGGATTCCTATCCAAAATTAAGTGGAGCCTCTACGGTAACACTAGACTTAGTCATCAAAAGCTACCCCTGTCAAGTGCAGGTGCAACCAACAAGGCTGCAAGCTCGACGCGCGTGGATTGGAACCTTGGAAACCTCATCATCACCATCAAAGCTTCCAACTTCAACCCACCTTCCATCATCCCAATTCATCGTATTCGACGACCTCTATCTAGCCCGATAAAAATACAACGATCGATAAATACACTACAGCTTCCGGATAATACGACTACAACCTCAAACAAGATGGCCATGTTCAGCCAAAACCCCGTCCTAAACGGACCCAACTACTCATTCGCCGAAGTACCTAAAAATGCTGCCGACGGCTTCCGGGAACACCGTTTCAACCCGTAAGCTATTCTACTATTCTAGCTACTCCGATTATCTCACCTACGGAACTTTTCATCTAACATCCCACCCCGCAGATACACCGACAACGGCGGCTCCACCCTCGCCATCGCCGGCGCCGACTTCGCCATCATGGCGGGCGACACCCGTCTGACGTCGGGCTACAGCATCAACACGCGGTTCGCGCCCAAGGTGTTCAAGATCGGCGGGTCGAACTCGTCGCAGGACGACGCCAACATCCTGCTGTCGGTGGTCGGGTTCGCGGCCGACGGCGAGGCCCTCAAGGAGCGCCTCGACGCCATCTGCAAGATGTACCGGTACCGCCACGGCAAGCCCATGTCCGTCAACGCCTGCGCCAAGCGCCTGTCCACCATCATGTACCAGAAGCGCTTCTTCCCCTACTACGTCTACGCCATCCTCGCCGGCCTCGACGAGGAGGGCAAGGGCGCCGTCTACAGCTACGACCCCGTCGGCAGCTACGAGCGCGAGCAGTGCCGCGCCGGCGGCGCCGCCAGCAGCCTCATCATGCCCTTCCTCGACAACCAGGTCAACTTCAAGAACCAGTACGTCCCCGGAAGCGGCGTCGGCCACGAGCTGCAGGAGCGCGAACGCCTGCCGCTGCCGAGGACCGAGGTGGAGATCCTAGTCAAGGATGCGTTCGACTCGGCCGTCGAGCGACATATCGAAGTCGGTGACGCTCTGCAGATGATGGTTATTACCGAGAATGGCATCGAGGAGAAGATTCTCCCGTTGAAGAAGGATTAAGAGGTTACCAGAGCCCTGGTTCTAGGCGGCTGTATACCATATCATAGGCAACGGAGTTCCTGGGGTCTAAATAAATCATGATTGATCATTCGTACTTTGAGTATGTTTTAGTTGTGCAAAATCGCGTCGAATCCGAAGCCTACCTAAGTTGAGCACCCGATGATAGTACACTCGTGTGTTATCACAGGTAGCTTAGTAGACTGATTTTTATAATCAGAGTGGCTGTTCCATACGACTATATTGATATCCTTTAGGACTAGTGTTAGGTCACGGAGTCAGTTCCGATATCAACGATACCTTCAGTTTCCTATCTTAAATTCGCCGCTCGGGATTCAGCGAGAATGGCCTAGCCCTTTCACCACTATCTATGTCTTATGATCGTGTACGTTTTCACATTTTAGATGCTCATGACCATTTATCTCTAACGTGAGGCTTGATTTTTGAACATAAACTCCCGTATCCGTTTAGAAGACAGGGGATTAAACTTGTTTTCAATCGTGTATAGTATGTACTATCCAGCCTATTAGAACCCCTAACCTAATGCTTCCAAGACTATTGGAACATAAGCGAGCGACGCTTGCGAGGCCCCGAGCTCTTCGCCTATTATTTCTTGATTTCTCGCTTATAAGAGACCCGTATTCTCGCCCAGCCAACTCGGTAGCCCATTCCGCCGCTCTTTAATCGGCAGACGTCTGCTGCTCCGGCGCAGGGGCCGCGGCGTGCCCACTTCATGTTAATATTCCGAGATCTGCATTCCGGTCGCCATCGCGCGCGCACGCCGTTCAAGATGGTTACGGGCAGCCTCCCACCATTAATCAATCCGCCAGCGCAAAGTCGTACCAAGTATATACCGATAGTCGAAAATTACATTAATTCACGATATAATAATACGTGTAATAATTTCAGCGTCGACAGATGCGAAGTTGTCTCAACAATTCGAAGCTCCGTCCTTAACAACCAAGTTAGTCCAGGGTGTCCAGCAGCGAAGCCGGCGACAGAAACTGCGGTCAACTTACACGATGATCCATCTCCCGGACTACAACTCCAATTAAAGTATGATTAAAACAGGCCATGAGCTGACTTCTACCCCATGCCCCGCATGATTCCAAGGGCCAGAACCGTCGTCGCGGGTTCAGTGTTACTTTTCGGTATTGGTACACGATAGGTAGCCGGCGACTCCCGCGAAAGTGATTGGCGGACGGAGCTCTAGTCTGTGTCAGCTGACCTGACCACCCCCGAGAATCCGGATAATCATGCCACTACCCGTCTGAAAACCACAACACGCGACTACATTTGTGGCCCGACCGGCTCCGAAGAGCCTTCCGTCTAACGTTCCCATATCTTGCCAATATCTACCGATTTACTGTTTGTCGCTATGGACCGCCCCGGCTCAACGTATGTAGCCGGGTTGGGAACGGAAACATAACTCCAAACTCAGGGGTATGTCGCGTGTTCGCAAGAGGGGGCCATCTTTGACCTGGAGGCATGGGGTAGACGGGTCAAGTGGCAAATAGGGAGGTATTCAGAAAATACCCATGGTTTGAGACGCGCAAACCTTTCGAATTTCTACGGATCAATGCTCCTAAACTCCTCTAGCTAGAGTCGCCCTTTCGGCCCTACCAACCTAGAAGATCTAATCATACCCTACACAGAGAATTTTCGGGGCAAGGTCCGAGATCGAATTGATTGGCATGATTGGATGATTCGATAAGATCCCACTAGAGCTATAGCAAACGGCTCATCTATGTGAAATCATTGGCCAGCCTTAACGGAGTATATATGTCGCTAATGATCGTTCTAGTACCTGTGTGGGTACCGCCTGCCAGTGAGCTTCGGTTCGATTTCTATTAGCACCATTGGTATCTCGATGGTAGCTCGCTCTCTAGCTCTCTCTAGCTATGACAAGCTAGGACTATCCATGTCTAAATAGCTAGGACGATTGTTGTGTTGCCACCGCAATGGGCCTGATGATGCGGCCGATCATGCAGGACTGGCCCTACTGGGCTATGGGGTCAAGTAAATGAGGACATGCAGGAGATGGATGAACTAGGGAAATATTGTGGCAGATTGTATCTCATGAATGGGGATGCCGATGAACGCAACCTCATAAAATGTCAGATCAACGTCAGTTCATACTTAAGGCGCTTGCTTAGCGCGCAGCACAAGTGTGATTTGGTTGAGCCTCCCCCACGACTTGCATACCAATCACGGCTGGCTTCCCACGTGGTTATTTGCTAATTTCTGCGGCTCGACCTGCCTTCCAGAGTAAGTTAGAACCGTACAGTTAACTCAGGACAGCTCTCGGGGCTTGTAGCTTGAGCTAGCAATGTGGGGAAGCAAGCTGGTGAAGAAAAGCAATACCAAAGCTACCATAGAGGTTTTTGGGAGGTAGGAGGAGAGATAGCTCCGGGGAAATTAATAATGGAATTGAAAACTTGTGGTTCTAAGTCGTTCAAAGTTGCCCCTTAGATAAAACCATAGTCTAAGGAGGTTTGGGCAGAAACGGCACAGGGAGTCGAAATTCGCATCAGGTTTCCTCCGATTATTGGAGCTTACCTAGGTAGGTACTTAATTGTAAGAGATTTGTGTTGGAGAAATAAGCGCTCTTCACGCTGTCAAAAACTGCTCGGTGTAAACTGAAGGGGGCAAAAAAGGACACCGGCCGTTAGGGCCTAATTTGTGTTACAGCTTGTCATAGGAACACAAGCAGACAAGTAGTCCTAAAGGCAAGGGATAGTAGCTGTGATTAGCACAATCCCGCGAAGTAGAAGAGATCGGCCATGGTCGTTATCGGAGCGCTAGTATGAGCTAGGTACTTTGTCTAGACTGCCAGGTACGGTAGAGAACGATCAAAAGCCTGAGGCCTCCGGCGCGGCTTTCATGCCTATCAAAGCAGACTTACGAATACAGTTGTGTTTGGGTAGAAGTGTTGAAAATCATTGAAGCTCCTAAAGTAGTCGTATGGGTGTATCTAGGTATCAGAAGACTATCCACTGTCGATCATTACCTAAATAATTGTTATCAAGCTCGTATTTGCTGCAATATCAAGTATCGGGAAGGACGAAGTACGCGGATTGTCAGACTAAAAGTCGGCTGGTCGTTAGAGAGTTGTCGGTGTCGGTAGAGCCTAGACTGCATAACGTGGTGGCAAGGTCGATCATTTGAAAGGGTCCAGAGTTGTCCATAATAACCTTGGGGGAAAGGGATTAGAGGGCAGATATACGAAATCGGAAAAGTGAGGCTGAGTTGTGTAACGCCAATGTTGGGCAGGGAATTATCGGCATATTATTTCTGGAAACCGCTACCGCAGATCCCGGACTGCACGGGGCGGATCACATGCAAGCTTTCTCCGGCAAGCTTAGTGCTTAGTGCTTAGTGGCAGGAACTAGGTACAGCAGCTACAGATACTAGCTCTGTATATTCAAGGTGTAACAAGATAATAACCTTGATCTATTCTAAGCCAACCATCCCAATTATAGCGCTCTGTACGTCCAAGGATCTTTATACGGCATCAACTTATCAGCTCAGTCCGGACTTTGATTCTTTCATGTAAAGTTCTGGAACCGGACGGTAATACAGATTTTGAATTATGCGGTTATGGTATGTGTGTACATTTTCCGCCCGGAGCAAAGTATCCGTTATAAAGCCTCTGCCGAAGCCACAATCACAGCTGTGACGGTAGGTCCAGCTTACTGCATTAGATACCTATTATAAGATGAGAGTGTTTCAATCATCATGATGTGGAAATTGAACTTGGAAGTTAGCCCTTGCAACTTGTACAAATACTAGTGACCAGCTGACTATTTGTAACATCCCGTAAATGAATATCTAAATGAAACCAAGTGTGAGCGACATCTACAACAATGATAGCCATACGGATGTGGCGCTGCTGGGTGATATTCACAAACACACCCAACCCAATCCAGTTTTTTACGTGGCAGGTGCCTCGACATATACCTAACTGGGTACCAGCTAATGCTTGTAATAATGCGCATGCTGCATGATGCATAAAGGGATTTACATGTTCGTTACTAAAGATACAAGATGCCTAAGTAGATGTAGATCAGTAGGTGAAAAAATGATACTTTTCCACCAAGCGAGGCGTACATATCAGATTAGCGGACCGAAATACCCAAAGGAAGATGTGGCGAACAAGCGGTCGGAGTTTATTCGAAAGGCCTTACATATGAATTTGTCGAACCGAAAGCCGAATTGTACATACATGTAGGTAGTAAGAATATTATTACAACTATTAATTAAGTAACTTCATATTGTTACATAAGGTAACTAACGAGTAAAACATAGCGACTATTGATAAGTTTAAATAGCAGTAAAATCTAAGATATTCGAGTACATATATTAATTATTTAAGTGGTAAGTTTCATAAAGAAAGTAAAAGTAATAAATAAAGGTTTTCAAAGGTCTTAAAAGGTTTAAAAGGTCTACCTATATCCTCATATCCAACACATCATGTTACACAAAAGCCACAAGTCAAGTACGGTACAGTACCTGCTTTTAGCATATTATGATACTACCAAGGTAAAAATCGGTTACTTATTCTAGTAGACAAAAACGGCGCTGATCATCGTTCGGCTTTGTGGCCTGACCCCTTCTCCGCATTAAAACACTCTAATGCGACTTTGGCCTAGACCGACCTAGGTACGTGGTGTACAGTTCCGGGTTGTACCCTTTAAAAGATTCGAGGTACTTACATCAATTGATCTTCGTATAATTATATCTGTACATCTATACGTCGCACATCCCTTACACTACAGGAAGTAGGTACGTACTTAGAGTAGGTACTTCAAACATTCAATGTTGAACTACTGCATGTGCAAAATACCGATCATGGAAATGGATAAGCAGTAAAAGTCGACCAGTGGACACCAATGGAAGTTCTTTTTTAGAGATCGCTGACCTCATTACCAGCATCGCTTGTTTAATGCGACGCCAGAGTTGCAGAATTGATCAGGGCCAAGCTGGAGATATTCCATCATCGACATCATCGCTCCTCAAAAATCCCAGAAATATCCCAGAAAGTCCAGAAATATCCCAGGGATCAAGGGATCAACACTCTCCACATTGACAAGGGAGAGGGGGAGAGATGGGGGGGACGGATGGGAAAACACCAATCTTCAATTTCCCCGATCCCATTTGCGACAATCCGACAAAAAGTCGATTGCGGCTCAGGCCGAGGCCTGGGCTCCTATTTCATCATTCAAGCAACCAAGCTTGCCGATCAAGATTCACAGATCTTCATTCCCTCCACCTTGGAAAAAACCAGCAAGGGCTAAATACATGTGCACCTGCTTGACCTGCATAACATGGACAGCAAATGGCAAATGGTCTACCGACGACAAACCAAACCAACCGATAGCAGACCCTTAAATCCTCGTAATTAATATGTAGCCCCCTTCTATTATGTATCATCCCATAAACCGTACCAATTTCTTTCTAGGAAACCCATGTTATACGCGTCATATTTCTTACCTTTTTAATATTTTATACCTCCAGGGGCTTGTTCAGCGTATCATTCATTTAATTGTAGAAATGTTTCGCTGTAAGTGCAGCGCAGCGGGATTCCCTTTGCTTGGCTGCTTACGAGGAACCCCTCCAGGTCCACGGGTACATCCTCCGTGGGGTATTGTACATATGCTGATATGGCAGTATGGTGCTTTTATGGTGCTTGGACGCGCAAGAGGAAACCATCTTACAAGCCAGATGGATCATCTACATTGGCGATTAAAAGACCGGCGCCAATTCCAGAAGGGACCAGCGTATACAAGGTGTATGTCTACAAGGTAGATTTAGTCATCTCGAGTAGCGTCCGAAATTCTTAGTGTACCGTTCCGCTTCCGCTGCCGCTTCAAGCCATGTTAGCAGTTGTTAATTAACACAACTTACCAGCTTACCTAGCAGCCTAGGTTCCTGGGATGGCATCGGTTCTGCGCAGGATTGGTTCGGTTCTAACGATTAGGTAGCCGCACCGGTTCAGATGAACCATCTATTATACCCGCAGGGACAGATTGTGTGCGTTTAGACCTTGATCGTAACCGGTACCGAAGGATTTTGTGACGAGATCGGCATCACGAATCTGACAATCCCCACGGAGGCTCTCACCTTAGAACTAAAAAAAAAATCTCCTTGGTGAAGGCCCGGCTAGAACTTTTGTGGCTGAGTACCTACCTGGTAGGAAAGTCGGGATTTGGGACATGTCCTGTCAAAGGGTGTAAGTAACAACTGGCTTCGAGACTCATGGGACCCCATGGACCCCCAAAACCGCAGGACCCAAGGGTCTGGTGGCGAAAAAAACGGCGCCAACGAAATACACACCATCAGTCTACTAGGTAATGCGAATTCCCATCTCATCTAGTCCCCAATTTTCGTTTCTTGCTATTGATACTCGTGTTAGCCCATTGGCTTAACCTTTTTCTACTCCCCTTCTACATCCCAACGCTTCGTTCGGCTCCCGTCGTTTATCTGGGTCACCCGCTGTGAACCCATCCACCCCCGGGGGCCCTGAAGCCGGGATAGTCCTGCATTGCTTCTATTCTCTGGTTCGCCGTCTGGATCTGCCCTGGCGAGGCCCTACCTAGAGGTACTCCTGTACTACCGTACTTAGACTTCGCGGTCGTGTCCAAGGCGAACTTGACAAGACTAGCTTTTTAGCCACCCGCATTGCCGCGAGTCGTCAACTTCCTTGTAATGTTTCTTGACGTTGTCTCATGATGTTTTCCCTCATACCATACTGCATACATGTCGAAGGAAAGGGGAAAGATTGTCGTTACATAATGACCGCTTCTGCTTGATGCCCTAATGACCGGGATTGTCAGAAGTCACGTCGGGCCACATGGGCTTCCTAATTAGCCACATCGTCTAATATTTTTGTCGATGCTCGCATTAACCTACCTGCCTACGTGACATAACTTAACTTCCTCCGTTGGGGCTGAGAGAAGAATAACTTCTCTGGGTCTCTCTTTGCTCTTTGTAACACGGATCATCGAGTTCCACTCGGCAATCCCATAACCCCCATAGTGTCGAAGCTATTTTGAGTCTTCGTTCTAGGCGTTAGACAGCTACCGGAAACCGAACACCCGTAATCGGATTTTTCCTACCCTGGGAGCCCAATTCCCTCTCCTCCCCAATAACCCCATAGTTACCCAGCTCATCGGCCTATGGTTGTTGATGCCATCCCTGCGTCGGATCTGTTTTCATCTTTCGGATTGGACGATTCGGGCGGTAGATCCATCCATAATCCCACAAGTATAATCACTTAATCGTTACTTTGTGGTGCCACTAGAAGGTACGCGAGACCTCTGTTCCTTACCGATCTGATACATCGTCGAGGCCTGTCGGGATCTTGACCAAGCCCTGGTCGACAGCGGCTCAGCCATCGTTGATTTGCGCCACACCACGCAAGACTACCTCTCTTCTTTTCCTAGCCCTATCGAGATTACGGGGTTCCAAACAATTTAGGGTTTATCAGACGCCTGGCCACACCTAGAAGTATTATAGGAACAGGCTTGCTCAGGTTGTTTACAGGTTTGAAGCAACGCTTCCCGAAGACTTGGCATCCGAGCTCTTCCTCTTCTGTCGTTAAAATTACATCTGGTGAGACCCGATGGAAGATGTCCCACCGCCTTCGGCGGCAAACAACGAGTTTGCGACTGGAGACGTTGTCGGCGGTTCCTATCAAGGGCGCGCGCAAAACGATGGTCAGCCGCCGTTGCCGCAGGGTGCTAATCCCGCGAGCAATCCCGCCTTTCAAGCCCAGTACCAGCAACTCTACGACCCATCGCCGAACGCGTTCTCCGGCCAGCTCGAGATGTCTCACGCCCAGGGACAGGGCCGCCAGGGGCATTACAATATGACCGCGATGGCCGCCGCGCTTCCACCGTCCGGATATCGACCTAATTATAACCAAGGACAGCCGCAGCAACGATACAACACCGCTCCGTCATCAAACATGATTCAACCTATGCAGCAAATTGCTCAATACGCAGGGCCGCCGAATATGGCCCAGCTTGGAGGCCAGCCCTATTATGTAACCCAACATCCGCAGATGTCGTCCTACTATAATGCTCAATTTTCACCGCAACAACAACAACATCAGGCGCCCCAGCAGCCGAGCATGTCTCCACGGCATAACTTAAATTACTACTCGAATCAAGTCATGATGAATCAGTCTCAGCATCCTCTTCCGGCCGGTTACTATTATCCTCCATCGAACCAATATCAATCTCCGCACTCGAATATTCAGAATCAGATGGCTCCAGGACAGTATGTCTTAGCGGACGGTTCATCGAATGGCCTACGAGATGTCTCACCGCCACATGGGAACGACCAAATAAACATGGTCGCGAATTCTGCTCCGGGTGATAGTACGGCTGTCCAGTCTCAAAAAAAGAAAAAAAAAGAACGCGTTAGAATAGCTAATAATATATCTTAGCTTCGCCGGACACACGATCTAACGTTGTTAGAGGACCTCCGCGGAAACCTCGACAAAGTGGTGAGCTTCTCGGCTTCCATTACTTAGGATTCTAGGAAAACTAAGACTAGCTAGGCCATGCCATCTGGATAGGGAATCTGCCTCCGCAAACCGACTTAATGAGCCTGGTACATCATGTGTGCAAAGAAGCGCCGGGTTTGGAATCGCTTTTCCTCATCTCGAAGAGTAACTGCGCTTTTGCGAATTTTAAGGATGAAAAAAGCTGCGTCGGGGCCCAACAAAAACTTCACGATTCAAAATTCCAATCGGTTCGATTAGTTAGTAGGCTACGAAAGAGTACGGTCGAAGGAGTCGGTGGACAAACGGCGCCGACCGGTCCAGCAGCGACTTCACCTGGTGGACATAATCCCCCAGCCGAATCTATGACAAGCCCCCGAGGAAAACTATCAGAATCGACGACATCGGTATCCGACACGCAAACCGAGCCCAGAAACGCAACTAGCGGTGACATGAGTCCGCAAAAAGACAAATTCTTTATACTAAAAAGCTTGACGGTGGAAGATTTAGATTTAAGCGTCCGAACTGGTGTGTGGGCAACTCAGTCGCATAATGAAGAAGTGTTGAACAGCGCCTTTAAAGTAAGTATATTTTTACTTTACCTCAATATTTTGAATTGTACCTAACAAAATATACAAAAAAGTTGGTCGATAATGTTTATTTGGTATTTTCCGCGAATAAATCGGGCGAATACTTTGGCTATGCCAGAATGACCTCGCCTATAAACGACGATCCCGCGGCGGCCATTGAATTTGCTCCCAAGGTGCAGACTACGAGTAACTTGGACCTACCTAAAGCTATCCCAACCGAAGCTACAGACACTTGCCCGCGGGGACGAATCATCGACGACTCGGCCCGGGGGACTATATTCTGGGAGGTGGAGCGGGACGACGGCGACTCGACCGCGGACGCGGAGGATTCCGACGACTCGGCGAGCGCTAGGAGCATGCAGGATGGCGAAGGAGGACCTAACAAAGCATGGGGCAAACCGTTCAAGCTCGAGTGGCTTTCGACTACGAGACTTCCATTCTACCGAACGCGCGGACTACGGAACCCCTGGAATTCCAACAGGGAGGTGAAGATAGCGAGAGATGGGACAGAACTGGAGCCGTCGGTTGGCAGAAGACTAATCGGGCTATTCAACCGCATCCAGAGTCCCGGTCCAATCATGGGAAGCAGGCCCGGCATGCCCATCGTTGCAGGATATCCTCCACCGCCCATGCCTCCGCCGTACCGATGACGAGGGGCGTGACCCCGTATAATGGGCGTAAGCCGCCGAAAGCCAGGGAGGTGGCGAAAAGAGAGAGAAGAATTTTTTTGTCGAGCTAGCCTCGGCTGGCCATGCTATGCTGAGCGTAGCAAGGACAAGCAAGCAAGAATCGGTACCTATGTAAGCAAGCAAGCAAGCAAAAACAAAGTATGCTGGGCCGAAAGGTACAAAGCTTGTCGTTGTATATACGTTTCGAGAGGAGAGGAGAGAAGAGAAAAAAAAGTGGCGCTTGGCGCTTCATGATAATTGTACTATAGATAGCGCCCCACAGCGATGCCATGGTTGCAACGATCTATAGTACGGATATAATGAAGAAGAAACACGACAGAAAGGCCATTTGCATAACTATCGTCATTATCGAACCATGCATACGTGTTTGGAAAGAATGCCAAGATGGATTGGATTATAGCTCGTGCTGCTCACGCTGCTCATATGCCACTCATGGAGATGGTGGTGATGGTACTTTGGTGTTATGCGTACAGATGTGTGTACAGATGTGTGTACAGATGCGAGTACAGATGCGAGTACAGATTGTGTCTGCGTGCGCGCGTGTATGTACAGCTGTTTGTTATGTGTACATACATACCAAGCTGTTGTGTGTACATCAATACCAGCATATCAAGCTGTATGTGTCGGTGTGTTATTGATGCATCTTGGTACCTAGTAATTTCTTCCCCGAACTATCACGAATATCATTACCCCGAAAGACAACTTAGACAGCCTCCAGGGTCCCTCGGATGGCCCGAGACAGACCCCCCCCTTGTTCGGCATATTAGATCCATGGGTCACGGATGACGGTGTCGGGAAGAGTAGCCAAAGAGTAGCCACCGGCGTCATCTCCGTAGTGGGAGAACCGTGGTATCGCAAGAAAACGGAAATGCAGACCAACGTCATCGCAAGTAAACAAGCATTCTATACATACAAATACAATACATTAGATACATGCTTGGACCCTGTTAAACGCCCCCCATATTCACGTGCTCACTCGAGTAATTGCCATTATCTGTCATGCATGCGGGGGCGACAGGGATGATTAGAACCGCGATCTACAACCTCTACAACATCTCCTACGTAAGCTGCTAGTGGAAGATGGGCAAGATGGGTAAATTTGAGCGACCGAGATGGAGAAAGACAAAATGGATAGTAATTTGAAACTATCCGTTATTGATTCGACCTACAAAATGACGTCATGGCGGGCCAAGATGGGTCCCCTGCCAAGACCTCTAGTTTTTGAGATGATCATTTGGTGCAAGGACCACCTTGCGAGCAGAGGGCGAGCTGCGTGAGCTAGGGCTGAATAATCCCAACCTTCAACCTCTTGGAACTTTGAGCTTCCAAGTTTCGCACCGCCACCACAGCAAGCACCGCCCCACGATGACAGAATGATCAACCGAAGAAATTCCGCGATCGACAAACCTAAGCTCCTAGCCACAGAACGCCACAGTTACCCGGCTACCTTGACCTTGGAACTTTAGGTAATCAAGTAATGTACCGCTTAGGTACCTATGTACTCAAAAATTGTGGCGATTTGTTCAAAAATTGTAAGCCGCTTAGGTAATCATTCTCCTTTCACACCCCCTATTGTCGCCCCCATCGAAAAACACCCCGTCACTAACATCTTCGATTCAATTCAACCTGTCATCTAAGCTGATGCATTGAAAATTTGTAAATTAATTCTCATGAATCATTGGCTCTAACTTCTGTAATCCTCAAAAATTGAAGTTTTACAGAAATCGTATGATGGAAGTTGTGTTAGCAGTCAGAATTAGGTATGCATGTTGTGGACAGTGGGACGTTGTAGAATGTTCTGGTCAATTCTCGCAACTTCACGTTCTATCGTGAGATCACTTGTCGCTACGACAACGAGAAAGAACGTTGTCGAAGCTCGTAACGCGTAATTCACTGCCTAAAAGAATCGTCCATGTCGTTCTAGATGAATTTAGATTGTTCCAATGATTATTCAATTTGTAACTCCATAGTTATTTCCTGAACATCGTAGAACATGCATCTATTGCTGCCTCGAAATTATTTAAGGCAACGTCAAACATCGTGAGACTTCCTTCCCTTGTTCTTCAGATCAAACACAAAACAAGACAACTCGATAAACGCACACTAAACAATCCAAACATTTTATGCAATCTACTCGCGCTATCACTTCAAGAGTAAAACCGCACAGAATCATCAACACTACCAAGTACTTCAAGCCTATCACCACTACAACTACTCTACTACCAAACAATAACATCCACACCACAGCCAAAATGTCGATGTTCGGTCCACGATTCTACACCCCAGCCGAGCCCAATTTCACGGGTCTCTTCCGTCTCATTGACGACTTCGACAAGTACCAGAACAATGGCAGCACCGTAGCCCAGGGCGGCCGCCACGCTCGTCACCTGCCCACCTTCACGCCCAAGTTCGACCTGAGGGAGACCGAGAACAACTTCGAGCTGCACGGCGAGCTGCCCGGCATCGAGAAGGAGAATGTGCACGTCGAGTTCACGGACGCGCAGACCATCGTCGTCCGCGGCCGCATCGAGCGCACCTACCAATCCGGCACGCCCCCGGCCGGCTTCCTAGAGAAGGCCCCAGAGGCGAGCGGCACCATCGCCGAGGCCCCCCAGGAGCTTGAGCACCACGACAAGGCGCACCAGCCCACGGTCGAGGACGACACCGAGTGCGCTCCTACCCCGTCCACTCCGGCTACCACCGTGGCCGAGACCGAGAAAGACAAGGTGGCTGAGCAGCCCAAGCAGCCGCAGCACAAGTTCTGGGTCTCGGAGCGCAGTGTCGGCGAGTTCTCGCGCACCTTCCAATTCCCTAGCCGCGTCGACACCGATAACGTCGCTGCTTCGCTTGACAACGGAATCCTCAGCGTCGTGGTGCCCAAGGCAAAGAAGCATGAGGGTCGCCGCATCTTGATCAACTAAGGAGATCGGACCGACAAGCACTGATGTACCACCACCACTAGCTTAGGGAGGTACTTGCGATCTTACCTACAGTCAATCATTCACTCCTTTGTCATCGGGAAACAAACTACACACTCCTTTCTCCTATTCAGCATCATACAACTTCACGACATCGAGTCATTATTACCTAGCACGGAGTTTTTGGGTGGACACGGCAGAATGGCACAGCACAACTTTGCATCGATATGGCGTCTGACAATCATTTACTAGGCGGAAAGAGAAAAAAAGGGGGGAAGGCACATGGAGGGGTTTTGATTTCTGCATTGTGGTTTTCTGATTCGAATGGCAGTTAATTCAGATTGTCGCGGAGGAAGGAGTCGCTTTGGCTTTTGCTACTTTAGTTACGGCTAATACTTTGCTAATAAATTGGCTTGAAATATATTGGAAGTCCAAGTGATATGTGACTTGACTTAGCTTGATGTTTTGGTAATTGAATTTGGGGTGGTATAATAGAGCCCTGGTGGTTTCTCATTAGCGCTTCTCCTTTTTCCTTTTCAAAACCGGTATCGAATAACAATTGCCCTTAATTTTCGCACTCATTTCTTGATTCATATTTTAGATGTCCTTTTCATTTCGTATTAAGAGAATAAACATAGCCATTGGACTTTAAGTAACGAAGTTCTTTATTTATACGTAGGATTGGAGGTCAAATTTTCGAAATATTCCATTAAATCTAAATAAAAATTCTAAGAAAAAGTTCATCGGGTTCTGCCTCTGAAGCTTGAGGCTCTCGTATTAATGAACTTATCGAATGATCACTTTACTTATAATCGTGTAGTTTATCGTCCCTTGTATTAATAAGTAGTCTCAGTTTATTAATCTTTTTTATGTATCATTTAATTATGTTGCAATATTATGTGTTCGGCGGTACATTTTACACGACCGAAATGAAAAGTGAAACCCATAATGGCCTGGGCATTTTATGAATTAATAAAAAGGAATAATATTTTCGTTAAAATGGCGACTAAATGAAATACGAAAATAAAAATAAAAATAACCGCTTTTATTTCATGAAAGTTTTCGAAGGCTTTATTATACCATATATACCCAAGTATGCGTTCATCACGATATCTGTAGTTGTATGGCTAGCAATGGGTCCCACGTTTTGCCGCAACAGTGTTTCTCTTATATTTAAAGCGTTTACATTTCAAGATGGTCCAGGCTATTATTAATAATATCAACAACATGTGATAACAACTTGGCTATATTTTTATACACTATTATCACTTTAGGACAATTATTTCGAGTTGCTTAAATTTACACGTGTAAAATTGTTGGTTCATTTCTTGGATTCTTGTTATAAAATAACCACCAACTGCATGATAACATCCGAGCTCAAGAATATTATTTTGATGGCTTCAAATATGATTTACATGAAAGCGAATTGCGTTTAAAGAATATTTTGTAAGCTCTGTTAAAGTCTTAGATGTAAGTAATATAAAAATATAGTTCCACAATTATGGCGCTCTTTTGATCATAATACCTGTCTGGTTTGTCCTCGATTTAGTAGCTTTTCTCGTTCGTTGCAATGGTGTTGACGCGGCACTAAGCTAAACCTCTCCCTTGCGTCCTCTTTTTAATCTAAAACGATACCCAAGGAAAGGTGGTCCCTATCATACACCCCAAAGAACTGTAAGGCTATGAGTAATTCGTGTACTTGGTGTAATATATGTACCTACCTACCAACATATCATGCTACTGCCCCTTACTGTTCTTTCTTATCGAGTTTTGTGAGTTGGCATTTTTATATCTAATAAAAAGACCATCCCAACCCGTACATACGATTCTTTTCTAGCTCAAAGAATATTCCTTAGCTACACGATCGACTAGTTCATATATCATCTTTTTTTTTTAAGAAGCTACACTAACATGACGCTACCTATTCGTGTATGGGTAACCCGTAAGTCTATCATTGATAATTCGCACCCTTTTTCTTATCCGTGGCTTCCGCTAAATAATTTCTAGCCCCTGGACCTAATCCCTGGAAGGTAAGCAAAGCTCTGGCCCTACGGAGCTCTCATATTAACCCTACTCTAGGTGATATTTGTTCTCGAAGAGCTACAGGTGCCGTATGAGATCAAGTCTATAAGATTCGACGATGTGAAGAAGAAGCCTCTGATCGATGTCAACCCTAACGGCCGTGTTCCGGCTATAGAGGACCCGAATACCGGCTTGACACTATGGGAGTCAGGAGCTATCATCACTTACATTATCAAACAATATGATACTAAGCACACTCTGACTTACACTACCTTCCCAGAGGAGCATCTTTTGAACCAATGGCTACACTTCCAAATGAGTGGACAGGGACCTTACTACGGTGTAGCTGCCTGGTAAGTACCATATCTGCTAATCTAAAAGTAAATATCTAACGCTTATTAACCTAGGTTCATCCATCTGCACCCCGAGAAAGTCCCATCGGCTATTGACCGGTACACTAAGCAAGTGCTCCGTGTTCTCGGCGTCTTGGAAGGCCACCTCGAGGGCAAGCAGTGGCTTGTAGGCGACAAGATGACCTACGCCGACATGGCTTGGGTCCCTTGGAATGACCGGGTAGACACCTCGCTCAGCGTGCCAGAGCCGAACAAGTTCGACGGGTTTCCCAACGTGAAAGCTTGGCACGAGCGCATGACCTCGCGGGATTCGTGGAAGAAGATCATGGAGACCAGAGCGGTACTGATGGATGAGCAGGGTCTGATGTGGAATGGCATGCCGAAGGGAACTAAGAACTTCCAGGAGTACGAGGCTAAGATCAAGGCGGAAAGTGCTGCCAACCCGCAGTGATTCAAGGTACTGCAATCATGTCCTATGTGATAGGCTAGATTAGATGTTGAAGAATTGTCAGGAATTTGGCTAAGGGACTCTATTTGAATGAAAATCTTGCAGCAACCTAGTTTACGTGCGCCATACGATAGGGGTGGTATTGACTACATCTTCCGTATAAGGAAGCCGTCTTTCTGAAGCTTCTGGAAGACCCCCTCGGGATCATACTTGGCTGCCGTCTCTTGCAATCTCCTAGCACTGTCTGCGCCGTAACTGCCTAGCACGTTTTGAGAAGTTGAAGCATCGTTCATGAATAGGAGGTCAAGCAGCTGCCCCTTATCCTGGGCAATCTTCTGCGCGCCTGAGCAGAGCTCGCTTACCCCCTGATACCCTGATGCATCATTTTCTTCGTCCTGCCACTCAGAGGCGAACGCCCACCCTACTAGATTATTAATGAAAACTCCCACGTAGCCCAATTACAAGATAGGGACCTACAGGTCTGTGGAACACACTCCATGCCAAGTGAGTTTCCGCCTCGGGCCTCTGCGAGCTGCGGAACGGCTGTTGATACGGGTTGTATGGCATAGAACATATTGCCAGCGCCTGGATATTTCTCTAACATTTTCAACCAATGTCTGTGTACGTCAAGATACATATCGTATGAAATCTTGGTGCTGGCTGTGCAAACCTGACGTCTGTCTTTTGATTAGATACATTTAACTTAGCGTCAGTGGACGACCCCATGTCCTTACCGGAGATGCGTCGCGGGCCCTAAAGCATTCACGAGTGACTTCATTGTGCCGTTTGTAGTTGGCACCACCGAGCTTACCAAGCTCTTGAGATTGAAGAATGATTGGAAGGCCCTCGGAGTCTCCTCGATCCAGTCGGCGTAGAAAAGACCCACGAAGCACATGGTAGGATTAAAGGTGACGAACATGCCGTATTTCGGATCCGTCTCCATTGCTTCCTGTACTTCGATAGTTGCACGCAAGATATTGGCGTAGTCTGCACGGTCATATATGTTTAAAGTGTATTGAGCTTTGATTTCGTAAGTCTGGATGTCGAACCGGGTCACGATACCTGGTTTTGAGATACCATCAATAAATTTAACCCAGTTTTCATGGCAGTTGGATAGTAGCATACCAAAGTTAGGGCCTCCCCCTTTAAGAGCGCGATAGAGGTCTGAATTTTCATTCTTGTTCGCGTTCACTATAGTTGAGTCTGCAAGGACTACCTTAAATAGGGGTAAGCATTGAAGATTGGAGATTAATATTATCAATATTCTGGCATAGGCAGCTTACCTCAAAATTGACGATGCTGTCTACTCCTAGCCCATAGAGATTGCAAAACGCAGACATACCCCCTGCCAATTCATGTTAGTATCTCGTCCTACTATAATAATTATGTGAAACCACGGAAACTAACCTCCTAGAAGAAACCCTCCTACTCCAACATCATTCTGCCGCCCTCCTATAGCAGTGAGACCGTACTCCTCTAGGAAAGCGTATGCTTGCTCCCAAGTGTTTCCAGAACCGATGCGAGCGACACCGCTTGTTTTATCAAGCGAAAGCGTGTTGAGGTTACGTAGATCGATCACAACTCCAGAGCCGTCCACACTGCTAACATTAGTGTTGCAGTTGTGTCCGCCACACCGGATGGCGAACTGAGATCCTGCCTCCTTAATACTTTTCAGCGCAACAGCAACCTCATCAGGGGTACGAGGCTGCACGTAACAGGCGGCAGGGAGCCAACAAGTTCGAGACCTGCAGGAAACCTATTAGCAATTTCCCTTGTTCCTTAAAGGCTTTATAGCCGTTTCATCTAGCTTGTTATTTTTTACCATCTTAGAGTGAGATAAACTGACCAGGGAAAATCTCTCCCAAGTTCGTATTGTTTATCGTTTGACGTCACCACATGGCCCTCAAGTCTTGAGGCTAGCATAGCTGTCGCGGCTATAGAAGAGTTTGACATTGTTTATTTTTTTTTTGAGAGACTTTAGGTAGGTACCTATTGATAAAAGTTTAGCTAGTGAAACTTGGTTGAGAGAGTAGGTAAGGAAAGAATAAACCTTTATGAAAGATATAATCTTCTATAAATGTCTTTTTAACAAAAATCTCGAACAGTTCTCGCCTACAGTTCTCGTACACACGTTGTATCATTATAGCGGGTTATTGTTGTTCGCTTATTTTACTGGTCAAGATATTCCCCAAGTCGTATAACCCTCCAATCAGGGCATCCAGCAAGATATGTAAAGCCTATATATCGTTAAATTTAACGAGTTAAATCTTCATCCAAGTTTGATATAATTGGGTCTTGATATTATGAAGGTATTTCCCCAATATATTATATTCTTATTTGGGTCGTATATTGGTGGTTAGACAAGGTAACTCCCCTTTAACCCTAGCAGTCCACCGCTGGATCTATTGACTACCTACTGCTTCTCAATTTTCTTCATATTTTCAAATTTAACGAGAGTTTGGCAGAGAGGTACGTAATCTCGAAAGAATCAACGATGATGTTTACGATGCATAAACTAAGAATAGGGGCAAACCCCCCTATTTTGGAACAATTGTTAGTCAATTCAAACTGGGAATACCAACACGGAAACGGTAAACTTAGGTAGCTTAACCTGACTTGTTGAATGGGCTACATCCAATAGGATACGGCCGCCTATGTGTAGTAGGTAGCCAGGGGCTCCGTACGGACGGATTGTGTTTAGCATGCTGCCAATCTATTTGGGGTCTAAAATAAACGTGGATCGTTACCAAAGTACCTAGGTAGTCATTGAAGTATCTATTGAATGTAAAAGTATTAAAATAGAATCTGTACGAAGGTCAAGGCCAAAAGTTTCGCACATCTTTCGCGGTCATTGCACAGTGCATGATTAGATCAGCAATTGGAATTGATACTGTATCGGCCTGAAGCTAAGCTTCAGACCTAATAGTGATCTTTTCGCTAAAATCTAGTGGTTAACCATTATAGCCTAGGGCACTCAGCCACTGAAACAACCCTTGGAAGTGGAGGTTCTCACAGTGCACAAAGGCATCGGTTTACACGGATTTAACCCCTGATCAGATGTGCGAAACTTTGACCTTAACCTTCGTATAGGTCGCATGCTGTAATGTTATCACTCGGATTTGAAAAGATAACAATTACTGCCTATTCGATATTCTCCGAGTCATCGTCGACTAGGGTGGTATCTTCATCTCTCGAATTATATTGAAGTAATCCTGCAATAGCAGCGCTTCCGTTAGCACTTTATCACGATAGGGAATTGTAAAACAGAGGCCTTAGCGAAGAGCCATTAGCTTAGACATCTCAAAGTCATGTACTTACCTTGACTCGCTGAATCTTGCAGCTTTTGATATTTTTCGTTTCCGTTGATCCCAAAAAGTTCTGCCATCTCTTCGAGTGAGCGTCCCTTTGTTTCGACTATAACTGGTTAGAAATTTTACAAGATATCTTACTTAGATCACTTACCCAGAGCATAGCGCACGAAGAAGAATGCTATGACACAGATAATTGCAAAAAGCACATAAAGGCCATAACCTGTAGCACTCTCGATGGGAGGAGACACCTGAGCTACTATAAAATTTGACATCCAGAGCGAAGCGGTGCATAGGGCATTGCCCTTTGCCTAGGTAGGTTATAAAAATTAGTAACACATCGTTCAATAGCCGGATAGTGACTTACACGTAGAGAGATTGGAAATATCTCGGCAGCATAAGTCCACGAGCCTGAACTCCAGCTCATGTTGAAGAATGTGTAAAACATATACGGAAAGATGACAATAGCATTATTGACCGGGCTATTTGGGTAGTCCGACGCATGTTGTTGTAGAACACAGATTCCTATTAGAGCAAAGAACATGCCTACAAGGCCAAATTGGAACCAGGTCTTGCGCCCAAAGCGATCAAAGTAGAAAATTGGTATCCAAGAACTGAGAAATAGTACTACACCAATACCTCCAGTCGCTAGATTAGCCATGGTAGGATCCGTAATTCCCCCTCTCTTAAAAAGCGAAGGGGCATAATAAAAGATTCCATTCGTCCCCGTTATTTGTTGGAACATCTGAATGACAACACCTAAGAAGGTGACTCTTAAGACTGGAGCCTTGAACATGTCCGACCAAGAGGCTTGCGTAGTGACTTGCTCTTCAGAGACAGTTTTCCGGATCTCGCTAATTTCGAGCTCGGCCGCCTCTGAACCATGGAGCCTCGAAAGGACTTCAAGTGCACACTCGTACCTTTCCTCAGCGACAAGCCAACGTGGACTAGGAGGCACCCATGTCCAGCATCCCACGGCAAGGATGAGAGCAGGGACAACTTGAATAGCAAGCGGAATACGCCACCAATCGTCAGAGTCCATGAAGTAAAAAGCGTAAACGATCCAGAATACGACCATTTCACCAAAACAAAGAATCATCAATTCAATTCCTACGATCCTACCACGGAGCTCAGCCGGAGAGATCTCCGAAATGTAGAGTGGGACACCGGCAGAATACGCGCCAACACCAAGTCCGAGGACCCAACGGCCGAAACTCTAGCGCGATTAAGATTAGCTTAGATTCCGCAACATGTTTCTCTAATAAAGCGAACGGGATTGAAACTTACAATCTGCGCAATAGTGTAAGACGCGGCTTGAATCAACGCGCCAATGATGAATACTGTGCTTGCTAGGGATATCGTCCTCTCGCGACCACAGGCATCTGCGAAAAAACCGGTCGTCATAGCGCCAATAACACAACCGATATTGTAGATGCTTATGACGAAGCCCACGCTCCAGTCGTTGGAGGGTTGCATCAACTTCAACCATCGTTCGTCTGCGATAATCATAGCCATGACCCCCTGGTCCCAGCCAAAGAGGAAAGCCCCGATCGATACGAAGGCAGTGAGGGTGTAGACGTATCGCAGGTTTGCCTGCCGCGCCCGGCCCGGCGCGATGGTATCAGGCGGCAGGATCGGCGCCGTTTGTTTAATGAGACGAGTCATCGTTTAATAGCATAGAGTGCGAGGCTCAGGATGAATATCACCTCACCCTGTAACCTATCACTCAGAATTTACAGATAATATAATATCAGCTGAAACTCGACATATTATGAACATCATTCTCAGGGGGATATTTGGTTGAAACAAAGAGGAAGAAATGTGGGGATCGTCCTAAATGGGTAAGGGTGGCAGGGTGGTAAGGTCGACAAGGATCAACGTTAGTTCCGCAGGTAACACAGGTCACATGAGACCCACTTATGTACTTGGTTCATTTCTCAACAACATTCAAGTCTACATCTGTACGCAGCGAAGCTCCGGTAAAAAGTCGGCTGATTAAAAGCCTGACAAGTATTTCTACTGCTACTTTGTTTCCATCTTATTGTAAAACAGCACTCCAGTGGTATTAACCCATTTGATCAAAACGTCCAGCTTCTATACTCCGATAACACCCTGCGTTTGGAATCGCCCGCGATATATATTTAATCGAGGTGGCTGCTGTGCTTTTCGAAAGTGGACGGGACAAGTAACCAACGGACGGGCTTTTTCGACGACGGGCTGAAAGACAACGGCGGGCCTCCGAAACCGAACAGAATATATGCGGGACCACTAGTAGCACTTGCTACTTTAGAGCGGGGGTGCTTGCACGATACAGGAACCCGCTAACACATACTGGGAGCTTTCCGCGATAGTACGTAGGGCGGCGCAGACGACGTCTGGCTGCGTAGGCATGAAGATATAGGTGCTACATGCGCCGCCCGTTGCCATTACCTAGAACAGAATACGGATATGTCTTGATAGTTGGTTCAGTCGCCAAGTCCAGAAACTGCCCAGCACCTCGGATGTCACGTAGGAGCTCAGGGTTCTGCGTCTCTAAGTTAATCCGGGAAAAAGTCTACACTTCTTTATCGTAGGTAATTCATAAAGTACCTACCTATGGCAGTAGACTGTACCCGACGATACTGGTTGTATGTATCCAATGCTATTAGAAATGTGTAGGGATAATAAACTGTACGGGATTTACATATCTCATATGGTATTACCCCCTCAATTAGTAATTATCTCTCGACTAGGAGCCCGTCGGTGAGAACCTGCCTTTTTGATTCTTATCACCTGTGTTTTATCACATGTTACACAACTAACACTTACCTAGGTAGGACATATTTCCCAATCTCACTGATTTTTCGTCATTAGTGATCCTCTTTGTGCTACGTGGAATAGCGATATATATGTCGCTGTACGATGAGATCCTAAAGTCTTATGGCTACCTAGATTAGTTATAGTTAGTTACCTATATCTACGAAGTATTGATGGGTTCAACATCGCCACCGAATTTATAAATCGAAAATGCCTAACTTGTTTGTACATCTTCTTGATGTTTCGATACCGCAAGTGGCTATATCCCTCATATGAGTAATGGTCAAGATGCCGAGCCCCTACCTCGATCCAAATTACAATCCATACCCGTCGTCAGTCTTGATAGGCACAGCCATACTATTCATGATAATCCCTATTGCCGCCGTAAGTCTCAGATTCTACGCACGCCTAATGAGCGCAGCGAAGCTGGGGGTCGATGACTGGTTCACTCTTCTATCGATGGTATGTATATGAGGGTATCTATATCTTGCGAAAGGATGACTTTACTGACTGATGTTGATTTAGTAAGTCATACACTCCTTTCTTTTCCTTTCGGAGTTCACGGAAGTGGGCTACGGTGAAACAATGATTGTTTGTGGAAGTGAGGATGACCACTTTATATCTTCATATTGACCTAGGCTGAATAGGATAATCTGTATTGGGCTTTCGGTAATCCAAATAATCGGTACGTAGCACTTTAACGTTTTGTCAAAACTGCAAGCTCATGAAAGTATTCGTAGCGACTACAAAGGGAGGGCTGGGTACTCACCAACAACTAGTTGATGGGCATGTCGCGCATACGAAGCAATTATACACCTATGAGAAAACCAAATACGCCTATGAAGTGTTTGGGACGTTTGGGCTCTGTGTTATCAAGCTCTCGGTGTTGTTCTTCTACCGCCGGATCTTTTCGGTAAATGCCTCTCGAATCGCCAATAATATCCTCATTAGCATAACCGTGCTTTGGGGCATCGCATACACGCTTGCTTGCGCTTTCCAATGTACCCCTGCGATGACCCTCTGGACCAATTTTGAGTGGGAGTACGGTGATTCCTGTGTCGAACTACAGCCATTCTATCTTTCTATCGCCGTTTCTGATTTGATCCTCGATGTAATTATCTTCGTTGCGCCAGTCCCACACTTGTACATGTTGCAACTGCCTTTGAGGCAGAAGATTGCAGTTGGCGGCATTTTCCTTCTAGGAACTATGTGAGTTCATTTCTCCGATATCCATAGCGGGTTGGGAATGGCCATAGGGACATTTTAGTCTTAAAATGTGATGCATAAGATAAGCCTAACCTCGAAAATAGTGTTATTGCAATCGGCATCACTAGAATCGTCATCTGCCAATGGGTTATCAGCTTCTCGGCAGCCGAACCGCTCATATATTTCTCCGATATAACATGGTACACAGCAGGGACATTATTCTGGCACTTGGTAGAGAATGTTGTCGGCCTGCTCGGTTGCTGTCTGCCGACATATGCGCCCCTTTTTCGGAGCTACCTAGATAGAAGAAAGATAGGCGGCGGGTCCTCCTATCTAATAAACTCGAACCTGAAGGACTCTAAGAAGCGCACCCAACTTCCCTTGTATCACCAGCGTCTCGAAGACGAGGAGACTTCGCTTCGTCCAGCAGCGGCTGGTTCCTCTTCCGCCAATTCCAAGCACGAAGTCCTCGGAGACTACGCACTAGAATCGAAACCAAAGGGAAGAATTATGGTCGATAAGGAATTTCGGGCTGAGACCTCCTTAATGTGAAGAGATGAGTCGGGTCCGGGTGCCGTATAATGCGCAGCTAAAATATAAGGGGTCGGATAGATTGGTTTGAGGTGGAAACATACCTAGGTACCTAGGTACCTAGATAGGTATTATAAAAGCCCACATGAATCTATACGCTTGTATTTTAATTTTGAAACATAAATGCACTTTTCTAATAGCTACGATGGGTTCCGAATTCCACTCAAATTTCCACGTCTGTATTATTGGGGCTGGTATCGTAGGTCTCGCTGGCGGTATCATCCTGCGTCGCTACGGTTTCAGGGTAACAATACTTGAGAAGGACGCCGTCCTTACGACTGCAAGTTGCCAATCACGAAGAAAAGTTGACGTCTCAGTCTTGCTAAACAACAGGTTTTAGTATGGAGCTGGTATTATGTTACACCCAAATGCCGTTTGCGTGTTGCAAGATCTTGGGCTCTACGACAAAATCATGTTTAAGTGTGTGCTTCTGGAGGCTACGGTACTTAAAGCATACACGACGGGCCAAACACTACACAGTTTGGATCTACGAGGGCTGGAGGGAAAATATGGTGCCCCGCTCATCTCGATCCATCGGGCGGATCTACGACAGATTCTCTACGATGAGGCTATCGCGCAAGGCGTCGTGGTGCGGTTCGGCACTGCAGTCTCAGTTGAGAACATTGATATAACAAATGGTCACCTGAAATTTGACTCTTCTATAGAGTGCTTTCACTCAGATCTGTTCATCGGCGCAGATGGCGCGAATTCTGCTGTTCGCGAGGCTTTGACCGGATGCAAGCTTGAATACACGCCCCTCGGAAAAGTCGTCAATCGAATTCTTGTGGACCAGAAAGTCATAAAGGAGCGGCCTAACCTGCGAGATCTTGTCGAACAGCCTCGATCGGTTTCTTGGCTCGGTCCCGGGTGTCATGCCGTCACTTATGGACTTGGTGGCATGCAGAATATCGCAATTACGTGGCCATGGTCGTGCGATCCTAAGGACAGTTTCATTGGCTCACAGATTGTCGACCTTGAGGAATTCAGAGCACAGTTCAAAGACTGGGATCCGAAGTTGCGTGAATTAATTAGTCTAGGGACGAGCTGCATGCGTTGGATGTTTTTCGCGCCAATGGCGGTCGATGAAGAGACGCAGTGGATCGGTGGCGGCGGCAAGTTCTGCATCGTTGGCGATGCCGCGCATCAGCTTCCGCCATTTCTGTAAGTTTCACTAGATCTTCCGCAACAGTGAGCTAACTAGCACTACTTGACTTAGAGCACAAGGTGCGGCCTTGGGTCTCGAGTCTGTCTCGATCCTTTCGCACTTACTGGGCAAGTCGCAGTCTCTGTGTGAAATAAACGACAGTCTCGAAATATTTCAACGACTGCGGAAAGAAAGGGTAGCCCACGTAATTCGTGCAAGTACGAAGAACGGCCGCTCGAGCCAGATGGCCGACGGTCCCCTTAAGGAAGAGCGCGATAGGGAACTGTTGACTGAAAACGACAATCCCACCGCCGGTTACCCTAACTTGCTGGCAGACCCGTTCTTCCAACCATGGCTATGGGGATTCAACGCCAAGAAGGCGGCTGATGAAGCCTGGGCTGAAAGACAATCGGACATAAAGTAATCCTCGTTTAGTTACCTAGTCGATAGGTTTCCTAGGAGGCATCACCTTAAGGTCAATAATAATGATTAATTACCTTCTATATTCTTATTTCATAATACGCGGCGTAGGTCTCATACAGGCTTCCCGTCTAGCTCACGAAACGCTATTAAAAGCAACGCAACCTCCAATGTTGGTCAAGCTCATTCGCTATCGACGCCAATCCAGACCCCACTCCCTTTCCCATCTAGCAGGTCAAGTCAAATTTTGGTGTAGCACTGTCAATAGGGGTGACGGCAAAGGAGATGTCCGTCTGCGCCGTATTGGCATCAACCAAAGTGTACCAGAAGGTAGTGCGCTGGCCGAAGAGCGCGCAGCCGATCTGTGAGTAGTAACCCTTCGCGTTTTCGAGGGAAGCGACAGCATCCCGTTGCTGGGGACCCACTATGTCGTGAACAAGTCAGCAAGGATATTTTTCAGAGACATAGAGAAAGGGGGGAAGGGTAAAAGGTATGGGCCTTGTTCAAATTCAGGGGAGACTCACTGTTTGGCCAGCCAGTCTCGGTAATGAAGACGGGTTTGCTGCCCGCGACGCTCTCGGTCTGCTTAAGGGCAGACCAGAAATTGTCAGCAGCCTGTTCGATGGCGTTGATCCTAGTTGTCTCGAAGTACGGGAATGCGTTATGGCCTAGGAAGTCGACGGATGAGACGACACCGGCATTCTCGGGCAGAACCCAGGCGGTCCTATTCGTGATTATCGCACGTCAGCCACAACAGGTACTTTGTAAATCACCAAGTCCCGAAGCCTTAGGGGGGAACTAACCAGGTATCAACATGACCGATGGGCTTGCCTTCTAGAGCTGTACCACGAACCCAATCTCGGATCCAACCAATATAGCCCTCTATTTCTGCACCTGTGGCACCAACGCCTGCATCGCTAGCCTGACCCTCATCGCTGCTTCGGTAAAGGTCTTCAGATCCGACGCTGATACCAACGACACGATCGGTGAAAGCAGTACCTAACTGTTTAGCGGCGGTAATGAGTGCGTTTAGCTCGTTCTCATAAGTGGCACGGCCGGCGCTAGCCCACAGGCCGACGAGGATGTCCGTGTTTGTGTCGATCGCGGCCTGGAACGCTGAGATCGGATCGGCTGCCGTGCCGCACTGGATGGACGTGTACAGACGGGCGGCCGTGAAGTGGCCCTCGGTGCCGGGTAGGTTCTTAGCGCGCTCAAAGAAGCCTCGGAAATCGGGATAACCTCGACATGATCCATCGTTGTTAGTTGAGCCGTAGTTGAAGCCCTGATAGACCTGGGCGGCGGCAGTAGCAGCGAAGCTGAGCGAGACGAAGTGACGGAGTTGCATATTTTATTGATATTTTCTACTGATCTAATTATGATGTATTATGCTTTAAGGTAGTCTTTGAGGACTTCGGAAAGCCTGAGAGATAGCATACAATAGAGATGTCGAACCCAAGAGGCAGAAGGGAAATATCATCATCGATATTTCAATTTAAGATATATATAAATATATATAAATACATACACAATGCATACTCGATATCCTTTATCATGTACAGTAATCCCCCGAGACTCATCAATCATGACAATGGGAGAGGAAATACTCTCATTTGCAAACGAGTTGGAGGTGACGATGGGTGAGGGTCGTATTTAAAGGGCCAAGAGCCGCCCAGGAAATCTCGGCAAGGATGATCAGATGGCTCCAATTGGGCGGGATCGAACATAACTCCCAATACGGTAATTGATCGACTAGCATCGGGTTGGGGGGCGGGTCATCACGAAGCTGGCAAGAAAAGCAACACCTCTCTCCCCTTTTTATCCTGCAGTACTGTCATGTCAACACCATTATTGTCACTCCTGACTGACTCCTGACAAGAGGAAGCCTGGATAACACCACAAATCACTTGATAACCGTTTCTTAATATATTAGGCAGGTAGGTAGTACTACCTATACATACACGATGACACAAAACGTTTCACGACGCATGCAGGATGGCCACCCCAGGCCCTTGGTCGAATATTCCGTACTAAGCTGTGTCACATGTACGTAGCCGTGAAAACACACGTTACCTACCGGAAATATCCTCCCGGCATCGTTCCACGACAGGAACAGGGTAGTACGAATCTTAAATAAATACTATAAATACAGAAATCATGTGGATGTTCATAAAAACGCCCCTGGGTATAAAAACCACTAGCAGCCGAAATGTATCATACCAAATAAAACTTTTCACTCCAACTCACAAAGCATAACCAAATCTCTAACAATACAATCCGCCATCCTAAGACGACACGCTCCCCCGCCGACTCTCAAGCGGACTAACCGCCCGCGGGCTCTCCTCGTCCCCATCGCCTCCCCCATGCGGGCTCACCGGCGAAACCAGCTCGTCCCCCTCGAAATGCGCGCTCGGCGCAGACACGTAGCTAAACCGCTGCGTGTCCTCCTCGAACTCTCCGTCGTCGCTCCCGATCGGCGACACCGGCTCCGCTTCCACCCCCATACCCCTATCCCTATCCGCAGCCATACCTTTCCCCGTAGCCACAGTCGTACCCGTAGCTCTCGTGCCAGCACCACCGCCCCCGTCCCCGGCTAGCCGCCCATCCAACCCCCTGCCCGCGCGCGCGGCCCCGAACGCCACGCCCTCGATCGGCGACACGGGCACGTACTCCAGGCGCGGGCTCCTGAGCCCCGCGCCGCGCGGCGACTTCGGCGGCGCATGCCTGCTGCCGGGCGGGGGCGGCGTGCGGCTCAAGCTCAGCGGGGGCACGCGCGGCGCCGCGCTCAGGTCCGCCATGCCGAAGCCGCTCAGCCGCTTCCTGAGGCGCGCGTCGACGGGGTGCGCGGCCAGCGGGTTGCTGGCCGGGCCGAGGGGCCAGTTGGGGCCGAAGCTGCCGCGCGACGGCGCCGTGGTCGAGGTCGTGGCCGAGGTGGACTTGTTGCGGCTGAGGCCGGCGGAGGCCGTGGGGATGATGGGGGGAGCGTGCTCGCGGATCATGGAGAGCGAGCGTGGGAGCTTGCGGTGCGCGGATCTGGTGGCTGTTGGGGCGGGCGCGGCGACTGCGGCGCGGGTTTGGGGTTGGGGTTGGGCTTTCTCGGCGCTGGGCGAGGTGTCTGTCGAGCTGTGCGGCGTCTTGGCGGGGCCGAGGGGGATGGTGGTGACGCCGGTTGCGGCTTGACGGCGGCGCCGGCGGTAGCGGAGGAGGAGGACGGCGGCGAGGATGATCAGGAGGATGAAGACGACGCCGCCGATTACGCCGCCGATTATAGCGCCTGCGGATTTGGAGTGGGAAGACGGTTGCTCAGGCTCGTCGGTGGATGAATCCGAGCTCGATGAGTCGGATGAGGAACTAGGTTCTGAGGTTGCCGTCATCAGTGACGGGGGGAAGGGGAACAACTCCCCGAATCCTCTGGATTCGTTACATTCGACGTACGTGAGAGTAGAACCGGGGTTGCTCTCAGTCGAATATACGTAGATGAAACATGATGGTTTTGAAGTTGGGCTATATCAAGAGATGATTGTTAGTTTTAGCTTGTCCTGTCTAGTTTTCTACACAGGTTCTTGTTCGGTTTACACTAACCAACATAGCGTGTGCTGTCCGCACCCGTCTGAATTAGGGGCCTCCTCGTAGTCGATACACTCGGTGTAGATCGTCGCAAGGCAGTCTGCGGCGCCAGCCACGCAACAACCACGGTAGTTTCCTACGTTGGTACAATCGTACCCGAAGTCACAAGTGACTTTCCACGAACCTTGTTAGCCAATGTACTATATTTGCTTCAAATTTGAACGAAGCAACTCACCTGTACTTCCCGTGGTGAATCCGCAAGTGTCTATTCCCACGGGGAAGCCCTTCGTGCCGAAATAGGTCGCCTCCGTGGTAGATGGTGGTTCTTGGTCGGGACGGGCCACATGAGTGTGGACGGTCTCGGTCGGGATGCTGATAAGTGGCATTTCAACTTGCCAGGGTTTATGATGGTCATCATTAGTCACATCACGCATATCTAGAAGTGAAGGATCAAGTAATCAGAAACAGGGGGTGTTCAGAAATGGGAGGGTTACGGCTAGGGATCAAGGCCGCGGCGAGTTTCTTTTCGATAACTCTCATTGTCTTCAAGTATGGCGGCGAATGGCGAATGGTACTATACAAGACCCCTGAAAGCTGTGTCCTACGACCAACTACTCTTTGTACGCCCTGAGAACCCCCCTGAGCGATCCTAAAGGAACTAAAAATAGGATAAAGGGCATCATGGATCGAGGACAATAATCGTGGTGGTCTGGTGAGAGCATCGACCGTTTCCGTTCTTTGACAAGCAAGAAAGAAGTCTTTTTTTAGAATTGATATACTCTCTTATCTACAGATATGTCAATCAGATGAGTTGTTCTTTCTAGATTGTCTTAAAGACAGCCAAACTAGATAATGCTTTTCCGGGCCACTAATGATTAGAGGTTAGTCAACTCTTTTAGAGAGAAGGGGGCAAAACGAATGAAGAGACCGAGATACTCGATCGTGAGGTTGGATATCACGTACAGAGAACATTGTGTTGGACTCGCATGACGAGCCAAGTCCTGCGTTATCCATCCAAGCAGGCTCCCAATAGAATATACCAACCCCATTCTTTACTCCAGCCACTATCTCCGCAGTCTTCTGCATAAAGGTGGTTTGGCCCGCTGCCGAGAATGGGATGCTCTTCACGTCACTCGGGAATGAGTAGGCAGGAGATGTGCATGAAGTAGGCCAGTTGATCTCTGCGACGACGATCTCCTTGCCCCAAGTGTTCGCCATGTTAGTGAGACTCGTCTTGAGATTTGCCAGTGTCGCGCCCGAGTTGCTATCAGTTAGTTAGTTACTATCTTAACCATCGCGATAGCATAGCTGCCATTTGGTCGTGTCGCAACGATGACGGAGTACCTACTAGAATGGATAATAAGAGACACCCATCATATCAAAATCCGACGTGGTTAGGGTCCCTGGCTTCAAAACTGATGTATACCAATTGTTTTGAGTGCTCCAGTCCCATCCATTATCCAGGTGAATCATGATACGAGGTTGGGGAGACAGTTTACTGTCCTTGATACCCGCCGAGGCCGAATGTAAGAGTTGGGCGATGTTGTTGAAGTTACTAGTTGAGCCCGTTGGTAGCAAGAGACCCGATCTGATTTCATTCCCAATCGAGATGATCGTAGGCGAAATGCCCGCTGCGGCGAACGCATTGGACGCGTCCATCGTGTAATTGTACAGTTTCCAGGCGAGGTCACCGATACTCGTTGGCCAACCAGAAGGAATTGCTTGATGAGCGGGATCAGCCCATCTAAGAGGCAGACATAGTCAGATTATAGGTCTTGCTAGTATATTAAAGATTGATATCTTCGCAGAGATGAGTCGTCGCTAAGGCTCACCCTGCGAAGCTAACATTTAATGCAATCGAGGAGAGGTGTTATGTGCTACTCACGTATCGCTATAATGGAAGTCTACATAGACGCTTAATCCGGCTGCCTTTGCCCGTTTGGCCAGCTTCAAGTTGTAGTCTAAGTTGTAATTGCCATCTTGAGGGTTGACCCAGACTCTTTGTCTGACGGTATTGACACCACTGTCTACCAGTATCTTTTCAAGAGATTCGGCGGTTCCACTCGTGGTAGTATAAGATATTCCGGCCTTTTCTTCGACTATAACGGATGACCAATCGACACCTTTGTACTTTAGCGCAGCCTGCACCGCCGTGAGTGATGAGAGAGCTAGAAAGAGAGGGGCCAACATTTTGCTCGTAGGTTGAAGAAGAACGTCCTAAACACAGCGACCACAAAACTTACGCTGGCACTTAGACAGTTCCTATATGATATATATCCGCTCGGTGTCCTCTATTAAACGGCTTTATTTAACCCAAATTCCACCAATTGGATTTGGTCTTCTTCAACGTTAGTGATACGAAGAACTTAACGAAGAAGTTCGTAAAGAAGCTACATCCGGTGGGATCTAAGAATCTAGAGCTGTTACTCTAGACGGGGTTCTGTTCTATATATGTGTCTAGCCCAACCAATCAAGCTTGTCGAGGCGCTGTATCATAGTAGCATCCGACGGAGTTATAGCTCGTTTGAAGACATCTTAATTGAAAGCTTCCGTCCTCGTGAAAGTGGCTACTTACTTACCTATCTAAGCAGGTAGGTAGGTAATTGTCCGCCTTGGTATTAAGCTAGCTATAACAAGTACGGAGGTAGTAAGTTATGCAGGCTGATCAGATTCAACCCCTCCTCAAGATCAATTCGATCCATTGGCCAACAGAATTACATTATTTCGAGATGCAGATTAAAATCTGGGGAAGAGTTCCAGAATAATTCTTGCCAAGACATGATCTGACCAGGGGTGGGCGCCATGCCAAGAGATTCGGCAGGCTTTGATATGTATACACAGGAGACAACTTAGTACGGTCTCAGCAGATCGAGATCATACTATGTATGAGATATAAGAGAGGACGCAGGTGAAAATGGGGGCCAGAAGTTTATATATACCAGGGAGAAGCGTCCGTCAACCTTTTGGAGTTTTCAATAATATATGGCTTTTTTGACCGTAAATTTGAAGGAGAATAGCGGGAAGATGGCGGTCAGGGCTGCAGGGTTGTAGAATACCGGCCCGAAAAGAGGAGGTTGGTATGGTTGAAGCCGTCGCGATGCAAACGTACGAATAAACTCCCAGCCACCTAGTATTATCGATAGGACAAAAGCAACGATGACGACTACCCAGCCGTTATTTCGGTATTTCCAGAGATTTTAGAAGGTTAGCGGGTATATCCGTCCATATGAGCCCCACGTGGAGCTTCTGAAGAAGGGATTTTATCTGCACTATCAAGTCGATCGTCGGTGATTGGCGCTGGGTTCTCCAGCTGCTCGCGTATCGAAGCTAAGACGCTAAACTGTATCTATACAGCACACTGATAAACTACCTACCTAATGTGTGTATGTACCTGCAAACATTCCTGCCCGGTACGGGTTCAATAATCCAAATGGTCAACCAGACAACCATGATATTGTTGAAATCCGAAGCTACTTAATTCTAAGAATTCCATTGATAAGGAGGATAGCAGCAAATTATCGCCAAGTACGCGTAGTCTCGAAATAACGAGAAGGCCGACCGGGATGTTTCATGTGTGTTCCAAGTGGTAACATTAAGACCTAAGCTATTGGCGCACGCATTGTTCTGAATGGCCTCGGACATCCTTTTCGTCCACAACATTCTAGATATGAAGGTAATTAAGTACCAGATACCTAGGCGTTTTCAAACACTAAACACCAAACACTATCCAGAGACGGAGGAACAGTGTCGAGTGTACCTACATACATATCTGTAAGGGAGATAAGAAGATCCATGGGTGCCTCTCAAATCAAATTGAGCTAGGTATTGACAACAACCAAAATTGGGTGCCGATTGCCGGTGGGCGGATAGGCCGGGGAGTGTTAACAAATACCTAATAATAACAATAACAATACCGTCACAGAAATCAAATTTCCATACCCTGACGGATAATATGATCTGGGTCTTTAAGCTTTGATGCCCATCGACCCTATTAAAATAATTAAAATGAATATCGTACCATTCATTCCTGTTCTTTGACATTGGATTAGGCTTAAAAAAAGTTGAAAGAATTAAAGTTATTATATGTAATTTGCCTTCCAATTATTTTTATGGTGTAAGCACTTTGGGTACCCGTGGGTACCTACATGTAGGTAACTAGATAGCTTTCGGAGTAAGTCCATTCCATCAAGCATAGTCGAAGGCAGGTGAAGATCCGTTTAACCTACAGTCCATACATGCATAAACCCCGCATGCGGTACCTCCAAATGTCCAGCGATACGAAGAACGGCCTGCATTGCTGTCGTGGACAGTTACCATTCTCGTAATGGATCGGACTGACTCAGCAATGTGATTTGGTTACGAGGCGGCGAGGTAGGATAGAACTAATATTAACGAGAGTGATATGGATCATACTGTATCTTACGTGTAATTTTGAATGAGTTGTGTGAGCTGAATGGAGTCCGGCTGGACAAATCTTTTTACAAATCCTACAGAATAATGAGGGAGAACCTTGACAAGGTACGTAACAGTAGTGACGAGTTTTGCCGAAACAGGGATGCTTAGAGACTGGAATACTTAATCTGATCTAGCCTAATAAAGAAAGAGAAGGAGGCCTGATGATCTGCTGATTGGTGAAGTCTTATTTGACTTTCCTTGCCTGGGGTAAGAATGGACTGCAAACTTGATCCTTGGCGTTTCCAAATTTCTGGCCTGATGGTGGTACTAGAGTGACTAGTAGATATGCATAGGTCGGTCGGCAAGCGGCAACTGCAGCAACGCCAGTGAGTTCCAAAAGAAAGAGAGACCCTTGTTAAAATTGGGGAACTATGATTGGAGAAAATCGGGTCCGTTATCGTGAGCTTCGTCGTCAAATGCTCTTTTGGCTCTTTTGGAACTCGCCTGCTCTCTCTTCTCCCGCGCCTTCTGAAATTTTCCCAAGCTGGATCCGAATTGCTAAACAGACTATCCGGACGTCAACTCCTACCCACCCCTGTCAAAATACATACATACAGTAGTTACAGGTACATACATATACACATAGATAATTAAGTCAGGTACAACCCACACTCTATTCTCTTGTCTAACAATATTACGTACCCCCATCTCCATTTTCTTCTTCGCTCTTCATCCGAAAGTTCTCAATTCTTCTCTCCGATCTCGTCTTTCCGTCTGTAGTCAATCATCTCTTTCCCACTTAAGCTTCAATAACAACGAGACATATTATCTACTTCTGCACGTTTTGGTTCGTCTAACCAATCCGTCGTCTAAGCCATCATATACGCCGATCGACTTCCTACCTGGGTAGTTTAATCGCAAACATGTTCACCACCAACGTAGCCGTCGTCGCGCTCTCCGCACTTACTCTCGTCTCCGCTCAAGCGAATTCTAACTCTACCTTTACCATTGACCCAAGCACAGTCGATATTTCTGATCGCGGTAAGCCTTTCACTGGATTCCGATACTAATGATAACTTGACACTGACTCTTTCGCCAAAGTTGCCTGGTGCCAAGGACAGACAGATAGTTGCGGCACGGTTTGCGGTACTGCGATCGACAATGGGTGCTCAACCGTAAGTTTCTACTAATTGCTCTTAGTATCGAGCTAAGCGCATAACTAACGGAGGTGTAGGATACGTTAGATTTCACGTGTGAGTGTCAGGGTGATACTTACCCCGACATGAATGTCTTCGAGAACGCGATGCCTTGGGTAAGAACATATTTCTTCTTTGCCACCTAGTTTTTCTATCGCCATCTAAAAACGTACGTAAACTGACTGGTTCTGGTTTCACCTTCGCTAGTTCGTTTGCGAGAGACTTCAAAGCAACTGCATCACGCAAGAGGAGAACAACGCTGCTGGCCAGAAGAACTGTACGTCGACATTTGGCGACAAGTGTGGTACGGAAAATGTAACGGCGCATGCGGGAGAAGGAGAGTCAACTAGCAGCTCCAGCTCTGCGACGCCTAGTGGAAGCGCTACTGCTGCTTCTAGTTCCGCCGCAGCGAGTTCAACTTCTAACGCCGCAGCTGTCCCCACGAACATTCAGTATCTCGGAAACGGTGCTGCGGCAGTTGCTGTCGGCTTATTCGCTTATATGCTCTAGAAGTAAATATGGGTGTAGGTTGAACAGTTGCTTAGAGGGCACAAAAAGCATGGTTGCTGATGGAATTGCTATAATGGCTGCCGTTCCTTTTCTTGTACATTTCGACATCCGCAGCAACTCACCCTAATCCACCAGATAGGACACCGTCATGTTGCACTTGACAACCCTAATTCACGAGGAGACGATTCGAGTATTGATGATTTAGCATATGTCGATGGAGATTTTAATGTTGAAGCAAGTGATTAAGAGCATGGTACGGTATTGAGATCGGAGTCGCATCGCGGTTGTGGTTGGTAGGAGACTAATAAAACCCGCAAGCTAGTAATTATAGCACACCACAAAGCAGGCACAGAACAATATAATTGATCAAACAAGGCCAGGTTCTTCTTTGGCTTGTGTGAATTCATAAAGCACCACGGGCGAGATGGCTTTGAGATGCATCTCACCTGTGTATAGCCGAGTCCCGCCGTTTGTCCCATAGGATCCAGAAAATGAATAAAGGCATTGTTCTAATGTTTCTGATAGTTCTCTTTCACGCATAACTAATATGTTCGATCTTATACAACGCGTCCCACGATGAATACCACGATGAATATCATCGGCCTGACACAGTCAAATTGTTCGCAAGCGTTATCTAATAAAGCAATTTCGGATTTTAATGGAAAGAGGAAGCAGGCATTCCTCGATTAATAGGTCAAATCGTCTCGAGCCCTGTCTTATTCAGCTCACCTTAATTCGAAATGGCTATTCCGAACCGATTTATAGTGCCAGTGGGCACTCATCATTCATTCAGTATCGAGCTAGAATGTCTGGTCGCTTGGCTTCCGACAGAGGATAACGATCCAGATGATTTCAGAGCTCAACATCTACCCCCTTTACTACGAATCGATTCCAACGGCGGGGATGAAGAAATGAAGATCCTGAACCAACTACTCGCTACTTTGAATAACTACGGAATTCCTGCCACAAGCGAATCAGCCGAGCCAAACCAGTCCTCGGCTTCCTCGACTGAGACTATTGACTCACCGCTACCCTCTCAGGAAACCGACGCTTCAAAGTGGGTGATTTGTATCAGCAATAATGTCAATGAGTATTTCTCTAACGGTTACTATTGGCAGGGCCTCACAATTCGCAGCCCGTTAATGTTGACGCGGGAAGAGTCGTTCGAACAGATCCAATTCGCTATAAACCTCCTGACATTTAGTTACCGTCTCCGTGTTAACCCGACCTGCAATTTGGGCGTCCACGTTGGTAACGGTAGGAAATTGTTCACAGCGGCTACTGTTAAGAGGATAGGCGCTTTTTTATGGGCTGCTGATCCGATGCTCTCGCGTCTTCACGCCCCGTGGCGAAGAATCCACGACGGCAGTCGGAGCATCCGTCTCGATAGCAATCTTGCCCATGGTATTACGGCTGAAGAGGTTTCAAAGAAGTGGGAGGGTGGATGGCTTCAGGAATACGACCCCTTACTGGTAACCGACTTCTCCGATACCTCCCGGGAGGAAATGGAACATGGCGGCAGGGAAGGTTGGGTAGAGTTCGCGCGTTGGCGTAATGAGGTAGGCCCGTTCATGACGCTAAGCGAAGATATTGATGACATCGACAGAAATGACGACGACAATAACAACAGCAACAGGAACGATAGCAATAACGATAACGATGATACCGGCGATAACGAGGGTAGTAGCGATGATAATGAATGGACCGATGAATCCTCAGATGAAAGTATGCACAACTCAGATCTTGTTAATGCAGCGCCCGACGACTTAAGTTTCGAGTTTGATGAAAATCGGTTGCCACCACTTCAATATGTGTTAGATGTAGGGCACAGTGCACTCGAAGAAGACCAAGAAATTCATGTACCACCCGATCCGAATACATACCATCGGAACGTAGGGTGGGTCTTTTGGGATGAGCTTTCGGACGATCTGCTTGTTGAATGGGTTTACGGGTACTGTCAGGATAATTATGGACACATGAAACCCTATAAGCTTTCCGAAAGCGAGCAGATCACTCTCATGTGTCGAACTCAGTGTGCTGTCCTGTTCGACCATACAGACCTAGACTCGCTAACAGTAGACCAAGAGTATGAAGTCCTTGTAGCCTCTGCGCCGTATATCGGAACTGTCCGTAGCGCATGGGAATGGAAATCGGAAACGAAAAGGTGGAATCTCGTATGGCGACGCGTCGGCAACATACTTGAGCAGCCGGAAGTCCAACGGGAGGTCAAGATCGACGCGCCGTACATCATCCAGAAGTTCGAGAACTTAGTCAAGCTGACAGACTTGGACAACGAAGCTAACGAGCAGGGTATCCAGTACCTTAACCCAGAGGACCACGAGGAGTCAATGTCGACGAATAGGGGTATCGAACAACTGCTTGAAGGTTTAAAAGACTATGCCGAACCCGTAGATCCTGACTTCATGGATAATCTACCGGATCCGAATCCGAATGCGTACGGCAGCAGGAGATCGACGGTTAGCCCTTCTTCAGTTTCGACGCAGCCTTGGGAGAGGGACGATGTCGAATTCCCCCCCAGAGGATGGCTGGCATTAATGGGGGAGATTAGAAGATTCGGCAGATATAGGGGTCAGGTCAGCGGGAATTCCACCCCCGCTTCTTCCGAACCCGAAACCCCGGCACCCAAGCTCCGGCCCCACAACGCGGACGACCTCCAGACCCCCTACAAGGCTGCGATTAATAGGTACGTTCGCATTGCCGACGAAGAATGGGACCGCATAGGGTACCTGCCGTTGTCGACAAATCCATTCTCAGGCGCAGCCGCCCCTGAATCGGGTGTCGATCCCAGCGCTACTACCTCTCATGGCATGTCCGAGCTCGCGTCCAGCGGGGCAGCCGCCATCGCCGCAGAGCTACTGCGGCGCACCGGCCTCCAGCTCAACTACGACTTCACGCCATACACGCTGAACTCCCTAAACGGGAACCAGAACCAGAACCGGAATCGCGGAATCGAGTTCCGCGAAGCGGGGGGCTCGCTAGACGCGGCCTGGATCGCAACCTGGGTTCGTATCTGCACGGGTATTGTCCGCTGGTCCCAGCGCGCGAGCGTGCCCCAGTATCTGGAGGTCCTGGATAGGCTTATGGCGCAGGAGCGGCGCGAGTTGAGAAGGATGGCGGCGGGCAGGACTGGCTACGACGCTGAGGAGCAGGATGAGGCCGATAGGTACGATGTCTGCGACCTGCTCGAGGATATCGGTTTGTTCGCTGAGGCGGCGTGGATTCGGATCCGAGAACGAGAGAGTGGGCCCCCTAGGTGAGGTAGGTAAGTTGATATTTCGCATTTTGGTTTGGTGAGCGTGGAGTTTAGGTAGGTTACCAGGTTTACTCCGTTGTGTAGGAAGTCCGTTAGTTATGTTTAATATATGAAAGTACATGTTATGAATTATATATAATTAATCGAAGTACTTTCATCCTAAATTCTAACCTCCAGTTCCAGGTAGTCAAGACTTTGTGAACAAATGAACTACCGTCGATCAGGCTGCTCTGTTTCAGCTAAGTCCGCATTATTTCCTAAAAATGTATAGATCTTCTCTTTATTTCTACACCAATAACACTCCGGTCTAGTATAATAATGTGCCTATGAGTCTAGTGTTGTAATTTACACGTGAAAGTCGGGGTTGACTTGCCAAATGCGACTACTTACTGGGGTAATCGGCCAATAAGAATGAACTTGCAAGGATGTTGAATACCCCTTTTCAAAGGTTATTACAACTACCATACTAGCAGTTAATCGACATGAATATAGTAAATATTTAAACGATTCTAAGCCCATTAAATGGTATATTGAGCAGTAACATAGAAGGGCTTCAATATTTATATAAAATTATTCTAAAAAATACCTATATTGAGAGGACAGATGACATTGAATTGTCAGGGGATATTAGTGGAGACGACCTAAAAGCCCCTATTCCCTGACAACAGTACCTACTATCAATGCCATCACAAAATCTCGTGTACAAGCAACGTAATACTACTCATATCACGCATATTCGATTTGGCCTGTGAAGTAAGAGTCTATATATTTATTCTATCCCGTCTACCGGTCCTGGGTACCTATGTCTTGAGGTGTACATAAGAGCCAATTTGACTTTAGCTTTGAGTCGTAAAATGGAAAGGAAATAGAAATAATTAGGTACACATTAGACTTGATGTAGTTAAGTCATGGGTAGGTATTTAACACCTTGCGAGCTTCCTGTACAAACCTGAGTATCACTATGAGTAATCTATTCACACGGGCATATATAGATTTTAATATATGCACAGGCTAGGTACTATATGGCCAGGTATATCTTCAAGAGGGGAGTGAGGATTATGTGATATAGCGATGTGTACCATTTACCTCGTTGCGAGGGGGGTTTAAACATGGCTAATGGCCAGTGTGCTCAGAAGGCCTGAGCTGTTAACCTAAATAGTGCGGGTAAAAGTACTCCCAAGCTGTAGACGCGTCTAACGACAGTCACAGGAGGGAACCACGACGCGTCTTTGGGTTCATTTCAGTGACTCACTCTCTGGGAGAATCTGCGGCAAAACCCCGCCATCACCTACCTCGTCACCGACCATTCTACAAGCCTTATAAGTCAAAAGAAGTTCCCAACTCTTACAACCGAGGGCAGTGAGTGGTCGAATGGTCTAGTTGTTCGGGAGGCGGACGTAAAAAAGCTAGGAGGCCACCGTTCGAACCACACACAAACCCCAGACACGACGCAATCCTCTGCGATGACGGAACCTACCACCATAGCAAAGATTGAGTGATCCACTACTAGTAGTGGAAAGTCGTCGCAAAGAAATGCCCCTACTATCGAAAGTAATGGGGGGCGCAGTAGCTCATTCCCGGTTCATCCTAGGCAGAGGAATGAGGCTGGGCCGGGAGGACGGATACCCGTCTGCCCACACTTTTTTGGTGTACTTTTTGGTGTATTTTTTTTCTTCTTCTTTCCCTTTCCTTTCCATTTCCTTTTAATCTAGGTACTTTTTATTCCTATGTCAGTTTTGAAATGGTAACCTACACCTCCTTTTTCTTTGTATCCTGTTTAATTTTTTATCACTGTCCCCCTTTCCTTGAGAAAGGTATAGAATTCCTCCCCTTTACGAGACATCGTAATTCGATATTTCCTCTTATTGTAGTTCTTAGGAATCTTGCAAATTAAAGGCCCATACCCATACATAAAATGGGTTACGATAATTAAAACGCCTTTCTAAGACGAGGCGATCTTTTCCTCATCATCGACGCAAACCTAACGACCAACTAGAACTAGATTCGTGTTTTTTATTGCCTCGTTGAATTTTTTATGTAAGCCATACCTATCCTTTGTGCCGCACCCAATTAATAGTTTGCCCTTCTGATCGCCGCCAATCTACTATAATGCATTAATGTCACCACATACCGAGGAATTTTGTCCTGTCCGGATTCTGCCGAACCGGGCGGGCTTTTTCGAGCACCGTTTATAGCGCGGTCGGAAAACTGTTCCATGAATACGGGACCGTGGACCGTCAGGAATTTACTTCATCTGCTCACACCCCTCTTACTCTGCCGCTTGGGTACCTCTTCAAATGACTGGCTGGCGCCCTAGCCTTGCCGCCAGCGGCTTGCACCAAGGCGTAAGCCAACGTTCATCTTTCTCCCTTCCTAGACAAGCATCACTTTTCAGCTAAATTATAGTATGCATTGTAGGCTTGGTAAAAAAGAGAAGGGCCAGGTAGATAGGTAGATAGGCACTAGGCTACATTCTCAGTGGCAAGCATAGCCAGCGCAATGTTTAATGTCGGCCAAAAGAATTTGGGAACGGCGATGGGCTTGATACAGGTAGCTATTTCTTTGATACTAGAGTAGACTATTTCCCCCCAGCCGATACTATCTATGTGATTTCTACTATTCACGATACAAGCACTTCATAGCCAACCCCCTATTCCAAACCCATATCATTTATAACAGTTCTAGGCCGGGCATCCTTCGCGTCAATTGTATTACTTAGTGACATCATATTAGAGGTTTCTAACTCGGTGATGTCCCAAGGGCCCCGGCGCCTCTGAAACGGTGGTTTACGCCAGGAAGGTAGGCCATCGCGGTAGTTGTTTGACGCGCCAGTGCGCGTAAATGGCCAGAGGAGGTGAACAAAAAACTCGGGAAGGGGGATACTTTGAAAAACCTTGCGAATAGACGGCGCCGCCATAATCAGAAAACCGGCTACATTTTCACTGATATCCCAAAAAGCAGCAGGTTTAATGATATGCGTAAGATCTGTGGCGGCTAGAAACTGATCAAAATAGATTAGGCGAACGGTTGCGGAGACGCATGCGCTTTTTGGTTTGGCATCGGGTTAGTAAGACTTCCACGAAAAGTAGACGCGCAAGACACGAAATTAGAACGTACAATATTCCGACTGCGAACAGAATGGAAATACTCAATTTTTTCGATCTTGACATATTCATGCCCCAGATAACCTTTTGTGGGAGGAGAAGAATGCACAGGTCCGAAATGAGGTTGAGAATACCAGTTGCACGGTAGGGGACATACATATCGATTGGACAACTGCCACCTTCGTAGAGAGGATTCCAGATCTTTTCTTGCGGGGTGCATTGAAATATATCCATGAAAATTTCAACGGTGTAGAATATGACGTTGGACCAAAGCATAGCGTGGCAAACCCAGAACATGTAATTGCGTTGTTTGAGAGGCACGAAGATGTGTAACCAATCTAGTAGAATAGCTGTTTTGAGGAATAAGATGCAAAGGATATACATGATAAAATAAACATGGGCATGCTTGACAACATTAGACTTTGTTCTTTTCAAAAATAAATTAAATAAAAATAAAAGTACATAATAGTCAGAGGACTCACGAATAGAATATGGATAAAAACCTTCATCTGAACGTTCCACTGATGAACGTCCATTCCGGGGAATATCGCAAAGTCGTAAACAATATAAAGCTGCCCAGCGAAAAACCCCTAATATAGAATCGTCAGAGTAGCGAGGGATAGTAGGATTCGTAATAGAGATAGCTTACAAAGGCTACCAAGAAAAACCCATCTTCAAGTCTAATTGATTTTACACGATATCGAGAATGCAGACGGAGCAGAACAGAAAGACATGAAAGTACGCCAGCCAATATAACGATTCCATACCCAAGTGCGTGCGTACCGCCTGGGTTTTCGAAGTTAGGTGTAACTCCAGGCGGTGGATTTAACGCAGGACCTTCAAGCAAGGACTCTTTAAACGCCGCTGTTTCTTCTACCGGCATCGTGGATTGCAGTCTAGAATCCAATACAAGATGTAAGGCTGCCCTTAGGTACTTAATATTGAAGGTTAGTACAGGGCAGAATAATTATTCGGACAAGTGATCAGTGAGAAAAAGATTATAACCTACTAACTAGGTCACGAAAGGAGTACAATTGCATGCACACGTCCGATGGTCTACTATATATTAACTTAATGCATTTTCTACATGTATTGGTACCTAGGTAGGTATGTATGTTTATGTGTAGCCACGACGTAGTCCTATTGGTGCTATCTAGGACGTAGGTAATGTTCGGCATTATAATATCTGTCAGGGTATAAGGGGCCAGAGGGCCAGGGTAGCTATCACGTAGGTCTAGCGAGGTCCAAGCGCATGTGGTGGTTTATATATAAGGGGGCGAAGCCCCCTTAGTTTTAAGGGAGGGGTAAGCGTTATTAATGTTACCATGCTACCCATTTGCAGCGAGCCACCCGCGTAGTACCAGTGCTATCTCCTAGTCGTTCACCCTGTGTAAGACCTAAAATCAAGGGCAGTTCCCCCCCTGACAATATCCAAGTCTTAATTTACCTAGGTAACTTAGGCTTCTGCAATTTTCCCATTAGTATTGCTAAGATAGACGCAGGTCATTAGTTTTACTATTTCATCTTAGATGGTTAGATCTTCAATAGTATTTCAAAATTCGTAGAGATGGAGTGTATGTATAGGTATGAGAGTAAAGTGCATTTTCGTAAATGGTACATTTGTATCGGGTACGCGTGGTAGCGGCCACAGAAGGGAACCACAGGTCGTGGAACCCTAAAAACCAACCACTAGACCAACCATCTAGTTCAGACCTGCAAAGCCGGCATGGCTTGAGATTAGGCCGATCGACAAGTAGTGATCGCTAATCAGGGAATGTTGAGCCCCCGAGGCAAGATTTGGCATCATAGTATCATCAGGACCATCAGTTTCATGTATATTAGAGCTTGCCACGTCCCATACCCCTAGGGAGGTTGCGAAGAGGAGCCCACGCTCGTTCGCTCAGACGTTAAACAATACAACAACAACAACAACTACGCGTGGTAGCGGGGCGTAGATATCCAGCCATTGGCTTACAGCCACTAAATTTTGAATAAAAATTTCCTAATAATAGCATAATGTCCTCAAGTTCTTCTTTGGTCGTTCTGTATAATTGTGTTGCTGAAGTCTTCTGGCCCATAGGTACTTTTGATAGACTGTACACAACCTTGCTTACATCGAACCAGTCTCCCACAGTTGCTGCCATGATCAATGACTTGGTTGGTTGGTTCATTGCAGCCTTCGAAGAGTGTAAGGTGATAGACAGCCTTTCTAGCCTTCGTTGACTGCAGATAATTAGGAGGTAAGTATTCAGATACTCTATCCCCTTAACTGGCAATAGAAAGTGACTGGAAGTGTAAAAGTTATTGTAACACATCCATAACCCTCGCATTTAATCACTAAATTGATCCTCGTAATGTAACTCAATTATGCACGTTGAAAAAGACATGATAAGACTATCTTCGGCAACTTTATTTTTAGACTACCAGGTACCTAGGTACTGTGATATATTAGACTCCGGAGCAGGAATCCCTTAGCATCATGCTGTGTAACATTGTTGGTAAAAGGTTCATTAGGTTCTTATCCCACCCCGGTCCAGGTGAAGAAAACCCGCCAACCCGCCAATTCTTCTTTTCGCATGATAACACGATCCACTTTTAACAGGGGTGCGCTGTAAGTTACAGGGCTTACAGGGCTAAAGCCCACTGTAAGTTACAGCGCTTGCCTCCTTGGAAGTAAAACAGTATCACGTGACCACCTTTTCTTAAAACGCGGTTCGAGGTAAATATTTCACAAAGATTCGATTAGCTTCGCAGCCTTAGCTGTTAATAATTGTTTTATAACATATTTAAAAGTATCATTTAATAGCCCTCATTCAGGAGAATTGAATGATATTGGTATTGGTTAAGAAAAACGTATATTTGGTACACTGTTTTAGCTTGAAGCTGTTGCGCAGGTATGTATCCTTGAGTGTCAACAACTTGATTCGTACAATATCTTAGCGCCTGTCCATCGATGATGTTTGCAACCTATATCAATCAATTCAGCTCATCGAGAGCTATCGATATATATCAAGTTTGTAATTTAATCAATTTTCTGTAAGGGACTACTTGAGTATAATCCATGGTGGTATACTTTTACAAGAGAATGAAAGCTTGAATGTTCGGCGTTTTGATTGGTTGAAGCGCTTCGCAATTTGATTGGCTCATTCTTTATAGAAGGCTGTTCGCTATGGCTGGCTGTAGCTTATTGTGGCTACAGTAGGCTTTAGTGCTGTAAGCGCTGTAATTTACAGTTGCTTACAGCGCACCCCTGCTCATAAGTGGGTCTGCGATCATACGAAAAGAGGAATTGGCGGGTTGGCGGGTTTTCTTCACCTGGACCGGGGTGCACCCCCTTAGTTGGCAGTTGTCTTCACACGGGGTTTACCAGGTAACTAGAATGCATCTACTTATTGGACCTGTTTGAAGACAACTGCCAATTAAGGGGATAATTATTCCTTTTCTCTCCTTGGTGATAATGGCTACCTACCTGGTAATTAATAAGGCATTGCCAGTGGAATACATGGAAAAATAGCCCTATGAGAATGCCAAGACACAATGCCACAAGAAGCCAGACCAAGAATATTTGCTTTTTATCTACCGTTTCTCTGCCTCCTCGTCATGTGTCTAATCGTAGCTCTAGATGCCACGGTCTTCGCTATAGCAATACCAGTATGACGTTCCGCTCCAACCCCCACCCCCCGAAAATTTACGCTAACGACGAGTTTACTCAGGATAGTACCTAGTTCATGAACTCCATGGAACGACTCTCGAAGCTTTTTGGGGCTAGTATATCATTCTTGCTTGCCGTGGTCATCACACAGCCAGTCTATACCAGTATTTCCAACGCCATGGGTCGCATAATGCTGCTTTACTCCTCTTTTTTCTTTTTCACTATCAGCTCCATCGTCTTCTCCGTAGCTCAAGATACGGGCATCTTGATTACTGGGCGAGTCATCCAGGGACTCGGTGGCGGAGGCTTGGATGTACTCAACGAAATAATCCTCGCCGATATGACGGCTCTAAAGGAACGTCCATCGTATCTCGGCTATCTATCGATTCCTATATCAGTAGGCACAATTCTTGGTCTGATCCTTGGTGGACTATTCAGCCAATACGCCACGTGGAGATGGATTGGATGGATAAATCTTCCCGTGTCAGCCATAGGACTCGTTCTGGTAGTTGGATTCATGAAGCTGAAAGCTATCAACTCGTCTTTCAGGGAGAAGATACGTCGGATCGACTGGGCTGGGATGGCTCTGTTTGCTGCCGGGTATACGCTATTTGCATCACCGATAGTCTGGGCCGACCGGCACTATGTTTCCATGGTCTTCATACCAAACACTACTTCTCTCTAGGGTCGCCAATGAGTAACGAATAAGACTTCTATGCATTCTATATTTGCCTAAGTATAGAGTGTTCTCATAGCACACGAATAAATCAGCCTGAGGTTTTACAACTGCGGTTAGAATAAACTCCAAGACAAATAGCTCAGCTTCGGCTAGTGGTGCGCTAAGTCCAGGATGTGCGAATTATTGACGAGAGCAAGGTACATGCCTATTGTCAGGGGTCTAGGTAGTCCTAACATGAGTCTACCAGTGGAGACCGCAATGACAAGCCCCTATCAAAACTCATAGTGTGGAATATAAAATGCCCTCAAGGACGCCGCGCCGCTTAGAATGCAGAAGGGCCGAGCGCTCCTAGCGAGCTGAACTTGATCCATCTGCGGGGGACTTCACTTCAATTCGGTTCTCATCTCTAGGTCTCACACGTGCATAGTGATTCCTCTTATTGTAGGCCCAAAATTCTTTTCATTTGAAGGCCAATCATCATCATATGCGGGAACTGAATATGTATTCAGAACCATGATTGCATGTATTGTGTTCGCAATAAAGCGTCGTCAAAATGCTATGTAGAGCAATTCGAAATGGTATCGCACTTAAAAATCACCAGGATCTCTTTTCCCAACCAAACGCACCCATGAAATGAAAATGACACGCACCAGCCTATGCAACGATTTTCCTAATCCAGACCGGGTTACTTCCTCTCTTCAAATCCCATGATTCCCTTTTTAAATTCATTAACTACTTTGCTGTTCCATATGGGTAGGCAAGTTGTAGCTGGCGTAATCGGCGTGAACGAAGGCCCGATCCACAATCGGAACCGATTCTAGCACGTAGCCCAAGCTCTCGCAAAGATCGTGTGAATCTCTCAACGTAGTAGATGCGTCTAAGATGATGTCGACTTCGACGTTCAGCTTATCTCCGGCGTGGTAGGCTTGTAGGCCCTGGATTTGCTTTATCGTGTTGGCGAAACGCATTGCGAGGTAGAGTACTGTTTATCAAGGTTAGAATGATTACATATCGAGAAAAGGAATAAGTGCTTTCCAAGACTTACAGATGTTTCGCTGGTCGGCTGTGGCAGAGAATCCGGTCAGATTCTTGATGTGCTGCAACGAAGTTTGAGACCAGTTAAAGATGACAACGAGCGAGAGAATGAGACCGCCGAGAGCATCCATCCACCAGATCTTCGCATAAAATCCGACGATTGGAAAGAATATTGATCCCATGTTAAAGATTACGTCGGTCATCGCGTCGTCGGCCAAAGCCTGGACGCTCGAATTCTTGACCAGACGACACCATAACCAACAGAGTCCTTTAATAAGGACTGTCCCGAGCATGATACTGAGCGCCGGTATTCCACTAAATACAAATTAGCATGATCAGACTGAAAAGAAAATACAGATGACTTACACTTCAACCAGCTCATGATCGGGCGAAGCCAATCGTTGACATGATTCCAGCGCGACTTGGACAAACGATGTTATCATAATAACCGAGAAAACTAGAACACCCAGAGGTTCTAACTTGCGCCTTCCAACCGGGTACTTGTACTGGTCTTGTCTGGAGATTAACCAAGTCGTCGTCCATACTATGACCGTCGACAGGAAATCCAGCACAGCGTCGACCAAACTAGCCAATACTGACATGGAGGATACGGAAATAACGACGGCGATCTTACCCGCTAGCAAGATCACGTTCGCCGTAAAGTTGACGTAGATGGCTGTTGCAACGACCTGATCGCCACTATCCAATTCTTCGTCCTCTTCTAGCCACGGAATCTCGGGTTTCGGCCCGTCCCATTGCTCGTCGTCCTCATCATTATCGAAGAACAAGGGGGTGGTCTCGGTAGCACGGTAAATGTCCTTTGGGGTACGCTTTACCTTAATCACGGGAAGAATAGGCGACTCCGCCGGTACATCACCGCCAACATCCTCGTTGCTGATAAACCCCGACTTCTGAGGACTTGAGAAGCTCGTGAGGGGGGTGACATGACCACCGGAATCATCAGTTCCCTGTCCACTTCCTTGGTTGCTCTTGCCGATACTAACGGCACTTGAAAGCTCTTCGGAGATAGTGGTCGGGATGTCGAGGTCCTTGAATGAGCTGTGGTGTAGCGTATTGTACTCATTGACTAGATCGTGAGGTAGACTGCTGTCGAGCAAGCGGTCGATGTAGATGTATTGCTGTACCAGATAGTTCGTGCGTTCGTAGTATTCACGTAACGGCTTCCGCATAGCATTTAACTGTTCTTCCGTCTTCCAGTAGCGCCCCCAATTGTACCGAGGGTTCGGATTACCGATCAGTCGCATTGAACGCATAGGGTTGCTATTGAGCAATTGGCTTAGCCGGCGCTCGTCGGTTGAGGACCGACGATGGTCCTCATCGTCAGACTCGGAGCGCGAATATGAGGGTGGCAATAGCGCGGATTCTTCGTCATCTGTACCGTTCGGCATTGCGCCGCGCCACGTGCTACCGTAGTTGTGTAAGGAGCCATAGGAACGGTTTCTGAGAAGATGGGTGAGGGCGCCATGGCCACGAGTTGATATAGGAGGGGCGTTATCGTCTTGCGAAAGTAAGAATGATCCCTTCATGAAGGAAGTCAATCCTCCTCGGCGCGGGTCGGAGGTAGATAGCCGGGCAGCGGAGTTATCTGTAGACATATCGCGGATCTTGTGGAAAGTAGTATATATGGATATAGGTAGAATAGAAGATAGGAGGGGTGGGGGGGAGGGAGAATAGAAGAGTAGAAAGTAGTATAGAAGTATGTTTGTGCTTGTGATAGTGGGATGGTATAGAAAGTAATGCGACGGCGCACGACGCACAACGGAAGCGGGCTTAGCTAAAGCTAGCTTAGCTACAGTTGGAAAATGGATATACTTTTTTCCCTCTTTCGTCTCGCGAAGAAGAAAAGTGAGAAACGGAAAAATAGCTCAGACGAAAGTAAACAAGAATAAAGAAAGTTCAAACTAGGAGCTAAAATAAACCTTAGACACTTGGCGAGGTATTAAAAAGCTCAAGCAAGACCGAACATATAATAATAACAATAATAAACGACGCTTACGCAAAAACGTTTCCTATTATTTGTTTTATTCTATCTTTCTAGGGCATGTTTTAGAGCTGCACGCCGAGTTCTCAAGGTAACATTGGGTGGACCCTGCAGGCACTCCGCGTCGTTACTCTTGAGACTTTTGAGGCTAAAATTTACATACTGTCACGTTCACTGTGCACAGCCGCCGCGGCTCCAGTGGGTCGGCAGACTATCTCCAGACCTTTTTAGAGGGTTTAGAGGTCTTCATTGGGTCTTCGTTGGATCTTCAGAGGGTCCCTCTGCCAATCACACCCTAATAGGTATAGCTTGCCAAGCCGCGGCGTCTTGACTTTGCATCACTCAGCTTCAGCACTGCAACTTGCAGTGCTGCAGCTTTGAAATGACTTGCCGTCGCAGTTCTAATCTGAACCGACCTTTGATCGTCGGTCTCCTTTTTGAACTCGCCATTTATCTCCGAGGACATCCGCATCCGCGTACGACGTCCCTACCTCAAGCCCCTCACTTAACACTCTATAATATACATATTTTGCATACTGTATGCAGTTCAACTCTATTTTGTTTACGTCTCCAGCGTCTCCAGCATCTCCAGCGTTTCATCAATGGATTCTAACATGCATATTACTATGTGCATAGTCTGCTTGTGCTTTAAGTACGAGGTCTGCCGCGTCCCGTTTGTCTCGTCATACCAACGCCAATGATTTGCGGTTTTATAGACTTCAAATGATACATCACCTACGATAAATCCTGTCCTACTTAGATAAGACAATGCAGCCGAATCCGATGTCGTTCCATTTCATGAGCAACTTACATACCTACCCCATCGACTCTTAATGGTGAGGATCATGCAATTGCTAAATTTCGGTCTCCGAAGCCATCGTCAACCCCGCTTTCGACTCATGTCTTTGCTGCCTTTACCGCAGATATCTTTTCTGCTAATACTGCAGTCGCTTTGACAATCAGACCATGCTCGTACCCATGGATCTTCTGTTCTAGATCTTCCAGGCTTTCCCCCTCTTCGATCTTAATTTTCTGGACTAGGATAGGTTCGCCACGGTCAACTTCAGCGATGACATAGTGAATCATAATTCCAGTTGTGTTATCCTCAAGCCTCCCGGCCTTGAAATCCTCGTAGGCCCTATCAATGGCACCAGCACCATCATAAGCACCTATGATATTCCTGGTTAGAAACAAAACTAGAAGGTCAACTCGGAGAGACATTTGAATGCACCTGGTAAAGCGGGGTGAAGATTTATGATCGGCACCCCGGCATTGCTGACCGGCCGCAGGAAGCTCGTCGTCAGAACATGCATCCAACCTGCCAAGACGACAAGGTCTGGTTTATCTCTCAATATCCTCTCGGCCAAATCAGCATCGTATTTCAGCCGGGCCTCTTTCAACACTGCCGGATCTTTCTCCCCAAGTTTATGATATCCATCTTTAACCAAGTTGAAGTAATCCGTAGGGATGCCAGCTTTTTCTGCCCTCGTGGTCGCATATGCCCCTTTCCTGTTCACTGTCACCTTAATAATCTTGCCCCGTATGCTCTCAGGTGCATTGGAGACGCATGAGTCGATGAGTGCCTGGAGATTTGTCCCGTTCCCGCTGCAAAGTACTGAGATTCGCGCTTCGGCCATGATCACGCAAGTTGTCGTGCTTAGCGTAATGCACCAACGGGAGATGAATTAGTTGTATAACTTCAAGTCAAAATTCGATGTTCTAAGAGAGAAAAAAATATTGTATCGCGGGGTACCAACTCAATAAAGAGATAATTTGCTCAATTGAGTTTACTTTGGATCCAATTATGTAACCAGAATTATATTCATATCGAGGTACGCAGCGGGGCTCCGTGGATCCCTGCTCATCCGTCTCGAAACGAGCGGACCGGAACTACTCGATTCAATGTTTCGAACTCCGGGAACCCCGTGACTTTACGGAACTACATCAAAAGGATAGAAAACCACTCACATATTATTTAGAATATCTACAAATATATTCTAGTGACTATACCTGCCATATGACTCCGCAGCCACAAATATTTAGTCCGTCCCCAACACTGCATCATCCACACCATCCCCTGGACCGGCAATTGTCTGCAGACAGGGTTTAATAGGTAGAATACTGCTCACCTAACCTATAGATACTCTCGGCAAATCAAAGCCATTCCCTGTGGGCGTCATTGGGCTGTTACCTGTGTTTATGTGTATTCTACCGTCTAAACCCTATCTCATAGGCCAAGGCAGCTTTGCGAATAGGTACCCAATCAAGGAATAGTTACAACATGTAAGCAGCTCAAGGTGTAGGTTTATATACATTCATAGGACGGTGTGTCCATAAAGCGGATATTGATAGTAAAGAGATACCGATTACACCAAATGCTGCAAGGCAAGTGGCTCTTGGGACATAATTCCGGGAAGTACGCAACCCCAAAGCTTCAGGAATTCCTTTCAAGAACACTAGCCTGCCCCTCACTTTACCCCTGAAATCACCAGGCATTTTAACACCTAATAGCAGCCCTTACTAATACCTAACTTTTCGCCCTCCACTGACCAACCTGTCCCTTGATGTATGGGACACTCAAGTTGTTTTAAGTCTTGCTTGCCCGGATACCCCTTAGTATTACCTTTAGGATATGTTAAGCAATCTAACCTAACTTAAAGTTTCGGGGATTAAGAAGATCCAGAAGTCCTTCGTACTTTCTACAATGACTTGGTTCTATCAATATCATAAATAACTACATCATTGAAAATGAAATATACTTCCTTTGATTTAACTGACCTAGATTCAATATAAGTCACGTTGGTATTAAAGTACTATTATCTAGTTCACTACCTTCATTACCCAAATACATAGGTACTAGGTAAAATGTACGGTATCTGGGATGAAATGGTGACTTAATCAATTAACGAAGCTTCATGAGTGAAGGAGGAGGCTTGACTTCCATTATGTACGCATTATTGCTAAGATGTCATTTATTATATATAAAAGTCCCCCACTATTCATTCCAACAGTATACAGACCTGATTATATTACGAATATCCTGTAGTTTTAACTAGACCCTAACCTACGACTGGCCTTACAAGTCTCAAATATATGTGCTATGAGACAGGAATACTAGGTGGCATTAGAGACAAGTTTGCACACTAACATGAACTCTGCAGAAGCTGTGGGTGGCATCATCAAGGTGATTTGTTTGATATTATCAGTATTCAATATAAAGGAAAGCCAGCAGGCCACCAATCGTACCTACCTATGTCTACTCCTTTTTTTGTTTTAGGCATATTCTAATACATACCTACCTAGGTACCTATCTACATAGGTATATAAGCCTGACAGATCACTCCTATATCTATAGATCTTGTGCTAGGTTCCTAGTAGTTTGACATAAACTTGCTCTTTGTACGAATCTCGTACATTCAAATCGGCGCCTTGACTCAACGTTCTTTCCCTCGACTTAGCACTCATTACTAGTTAGGATTCCTGCTCCTTCCCAAGTTCGGCCTGGGTGCTCCTTCCTAGATCCGGCGCACCTTCCGAAACTTAATGGTCCTTCCCTAGCTAATCGCCGTTCCTTCCTACACTCGACGCCCCTACTCCATACATATATCCGCACACTCTACATCGCTGCACTTAACATTCAAACCACCTACCCCAATACTCAAACTAAATCATACATCGTGTGCTGGGTTGAAATCGCCGGAGCCCAATCTTGTGAATAATTGCTCAAAACCTTGAAAGAATGGGTCACAGGTGGGTGTCTATTACTTATGCCCTGTTCCCACAAACACCCTACGCGATATAAATTCTGGAAATTCACAACAGGGCTTTCTTGTTCCTTTCTTCTAATTTCCATCTTCCACTACCTAGCTAGCTACAGCTCAATGCAGCATCTCTACGAGTTGCTATGTCAACCCTCTTCACATCCTTACCTACCTAGTAGTAGAAGAATATCCATCTATTATTCTTCTGTTGCGGGGCAACTGTTACAGCTGTCACCATATGAGGTTCAGCCTACTAGGTAGTTAATGGTTAGGTACCTTAGGTACCTCATCACGCTTCTTCTTTTCATCTTTCTTTCTCCCAAGGGCGTAACATCTTTTACATCAATCCAACTCCAACGCCGTTCTCCCAAGAAGGGCAGGTTCTCAGCGAGCACTCACATCAAGATATCTGATCTTGTGTATATCTTTACATTTATTGACTACCTACACCGAAGAAACATCCTGGTTTCCTCTTTTTATCTCGGATACCCACTAATCCTTAATGGATGTACTAGCACGAGGCATTCGTACCAAAAGGTAAGCTTGCACCTACCTTCTCCCATCCAATCCTACCCTCCCTTCTTTTCTTTCCCCACTACAACATCATAACTCAACACGACTTAATCCTAATTAAAGCCATCTAGTTCTACACTTAATTCAAAAACTGTTTTGTTTCAGCGACCACTCCCACATCTTCAAAACATACAATATGCTGGGCTACAGCATCGGGCGCGTTTCCCGATCAACATGCCACATTTGGCAGGATATCTACTTACAGTACTAACTAACCTTCAAGCGTGTCTTAAACTCATGATATAATATCTTGACATTGAGAACGTTTGAAATTAACCATAGTCGGTCCCTGCTCAAATAATTCTTCCTGGTAACATCGCCGAGGAGAATATGCTCGCAAAGGCATATTAAAGTACAAAGGGAAATGGGTGACCGGAAACTCACAAAACATCGCCGACAACCAAGTTAGTACTTCACATTGAATTAATATTCACGACAAGATCACCATAGCCTCTACAATGTCAAAGAGATACTTGAACGGAAAGCACAAGTCCACTTTTGCATCGCCGAAAGAACCTCCTTAATCCTGTATTAAGGATATGACTTGTCGACAGCCACGATTCCGGGACGGAAGGTGAGACAGCAATATGCAGGCCCCTTCCGAGTCGTGAGACGGGTCAACAAACTCGCATACGACACGCTAAACAAGTACCCACGAGATAAGCAATGTCAGGGAGCTAATAATTGTCTGCACACACCTTGTGAGTAGGTGTTTGGTAGGCTGTATTCAGGAGTTTGAACCCATGTTAAAGAGACGTGGCGCTAAGAATGCAGGTAAGAATGTCCTATCATCATATTCTCAATGAGTTCTGTTTATTCTTCAAACCCAAGTTGAAACGTTTTGACGGGAAATATGTTGAAACTAATTAGGACCTTCTAGGTGTTTGGGAACAATTACGTTACCTTCATATGGTTAGATGGTCTGGCACATATGCCTCAAGAGAAAAAAGGGGGTGGTTTCAAGACCTCAGTCATGAGGGTGAACACCTAGATCAACTAAAGACGAAGGGTGAAGATCCGACAGGTTATGGGGTATTGCTACTCACAAGCAGAATCGTGGATGGTCCCTTCTTGGGTAAGTCTTATTTCCCCCTCAAACTCACTCTATATAAGATCTTAATGCTAAGGATTATTCAAAATAGGTAGTAAAGCCTAGGATACTAGGCTCTAGGGACATGGTACATTTCACGTCCCCCGTTAACAAACTGGTTGGCGGATGGCTCAACTGAGTCAACACGTTGGTTCCCTTTCAGTGGTCAGAAGAGTCGGCGACCTGGCATATGAGTTCAACATTCCGGGTGATTTGAGGATTCATAAGGTAGTCTCGGTTTCGCAACTCTACAAGATACCACAGGGGGTATATCCCTATGGAGGAAGACCATACTAGGGCAGGTTGTCGTAGAGGGGGACAACGACGAATGGATATCGTACGAGGTCAAGAAGCTGTTGGCCTCGATGATAAATAGACAAGGCGGCAAACCGGTATTGAGTACTGGTAAGTTTTATCTAGTTTCCCATCTTAATGTTCTTGACTTAAAAGGGTATGAAGCTAATTGCAACTATCAAGCAACCACTGATGACGGCTTCTTTACCAGCTGGCCTCTAGTAGGTCTATGTAGGCTTACTTGCGCACTACGAGATGCGACTCATCCACTCATCTCACTATCAATGAGAACTCTTTGGAGTGATCATCCCTGCCACACACATTCATTAAACTACTCTTTGCCTCTTGGTTCTGGTGGCTTTCTCAGAACTTCGAAATGGTTGCGTTGCGGCGACCTGCCCATACATGTTGTCCTTGGTGCTGGGCATTTAAGGGCTGCTGCTATAACTTCCAAGGACGGCTCAGTGCCGCGCGTCCGACTTCCATGAAGTAGGACTGCTGCGATTATGGCGAAAGTATCGCGAGAGTATCGCGAGAACAAACCAAGATTTCGCCAAAATCGGGACATATAATAGCCTGGAACTAGTTCACGAGAACAACTTGAAGGAGCTCGCATTGGCAAATTGATTCCGCAATCAATTCCATCGACTACAATTTTCATTGTTCACTCGGGACCTGAATAACCAGAAGTCAACCTATCTATGTTGTTGACAATAACTTTGGCTGCCCAGCCAACAGTTTGAAGACTTAATTCATTGACTAATATTTTAGTCACTTGCATACGTCCGGATAAGAAACAGAGGCGGCTTCATCGGGTCCGTAGTACAATACGGCCTACAACACAAACATTCACGAGATTGGGGTGCTATACAGCAACTTTCACACTCCTATTTAGTGATATGGGAAACCTATAGTCACTAATTAGGTTACTAGTTGACTAGGTTACGGTCTCATTAATGGCTCGGGTCATTATCTTTTAACAGCAGGCGGTCGCGTTCAGCAACCCGATGCACTTGTTAGGGATCATGGGATTCCGACTTTCTTCTAATGCCTTTGGGCATATGAACGTAGATGATCAAGATGAATCAACAGCAGGCTTGTCAACCGGACGACGGATGGCGAAGCCCAAGAGCCAAAAGGACAAAGGTAAACGAAGGGCATTTTCCCTCCTGGCTGGAGGTGAGGGTTAGGGTGGCTGACATCAGGGAAGACGTGAACAGCCTTCTATTCTACCTAGAGAAATGTCTAGGAGATCGAAGCTAGCGCTCGCTAGGCGGGAGGGTGCCTCCCCAGACGCACTTGGGTGACAGGCACATATTAACCAAATGTGCTCTAAGGGGGACTCGCACATATCCAGACATAACCACACCATATTATTTTCGGGGCCCTAGAGCAACCTCTCGTTGAGGCGGGCGTCTATTATATTGATTTAGGATGGATGATGGTTCTCGGTAGCATCTCGCCTTGGCAAGACTTCTGATATGGAAATTGTGCACATACCTCGGTATCCTTAGAAGACTGAATATAGCTAGTTTAATCTGAGAAAAATCTAATAGCTCCCTTAACATGAACTCTTGTACATCTATGGATGTGGTTAAAGACCTTACCAAGGCTTAGCTCTGCAATATCCTCTAACAAGCTTGGGTACTGTACATCCTCAGGTGCGAGATAGCCAGAATGGCCTCAGATAGGGGCCCGACAACTTAAGTTCTGGCTGGCTCTAGCTATATGTGGTACTTGCATGAAGCTATCCGGCACTTGGGAGCGTAGTCAGCCGATTTAAGGCTGAAATGCTGGTATGTATTGGACGTCATTTTATTTGGACCTCGTAGATCCAATTAACAGCCTCGTTCGTGCCTATGGGTCAACAAAGATTGGGTCTCCTTACCAGATCGATATGGTGTTAATTGCCTATTCAAATATATAGGCTTTTTGAAAATCTAGACCCTAGATACACCATAGACCTCAACGGGATCCGTTACGTAAGCCACCGTCTTTTCTCTCTGCGTCGACGAGTGCAGAGACACCCGCATTCCATAGTAACGTGGTTGATGTCATTGGCATGCATATGAGTCTTTAAAGCTTTGTTGCTGGAGCAGTACGTCCGCAGAAGATTAAAGATGATTTCGCTTGGCGAAGATCTGCCCGAAGATCAATTACCATAGGTGAAGAAGGATCGAAAAGGCTTAATCAGCTGCGTTGGCGGCGGGGTGGGAAGTTAAAGAGACCCGGGGCTGGTCTAATTGATCGATCCTCTGGTCTGTGACCATTTTGCCTGGCACTCTCGCGCGCGTCTGAGTAGGTAGGTAGGTTTATTTACTTATTTTCGAAGTTCATCACTGGGCGCGCTTTTCATGTCCAATCTGGGTCGGTTATACCCGTCTCCTGTACCACTGGATACTAGACACTAGACATTGCCTTGTTATTGAACCTGGTATCTGGTTTCCTTAGGATCAAGCAAGAAAATGCTCCACTCAGTCTAACATCAAACTCACAACAACGTACCTAGGTATGTAGGTACGTAAGCAGCTTATGGACTCACGCAGTCGCGTAAACGTATAATATAAGGAGATGGTAGTATCCGGATTCCCACGTCAGATCAGATCAGTGATCTCCGGGCTGCCGGTCTTTTCGAGCCTTTGAGCTTTTGGAACCCCTGGATGCGTGGCCCACCGACGCTAAGAAATATTGGATAGCTACACTAGCCAAGTGAACCCCTGAGCGATCATAATGGAGTACCTGGCTACGTATGTAAAACGTCTAGAAGCATCAGAGTGAATGGATTTCCAAGGCAAAGTCCCATTCTTATGAATCGAAGATCGACGATGCATGTCGTGGAGTCCGTGAATATGGAGTGTTCCGCTCAGCCCTCATATATATATATATTTATCCGAGTCGTGAACGGGATAATCAACAATGCGGTCCGGGGCAAAAAAAGCGGCTTTCAGGTTTTAAAATGGACGAATACGAGAAGTAGATCCGGTCCTTTGGAGGGGGGTTATATATACATAGTACTTAAACATGGCTCCCCCTAGCTTTCGGGTCTAAATATGTACCTTAGATACCTTGCCTTCTTGCGCAGGGACCGCTCCACTAAACCACCAAAGATCAGAAATGTATATCGAATTGAGGGAATGTATTCGTAAGTACCATTCGCATGCGGATTTAACACGTGGGGTTTAAGCTGGTAACCGCCGCGTTGCTCGAGCGCTTGGTCAGCTTAAGTAAGTATCTGGGTAGTACAGCTGTAAACATCAAACGAGATGCAAAAGTTTTTGATCCGAGACAAAGGGGGTCAACTTAAGCCAAGCTCAATACTAATGCCGTAAATGTTTACCGCAAGTTCAGATTGAATTGAGGAGTGAAAGAATTGAGTTGATCTGATGCTTATTTTACCTTGGATGGTTGCGGCAGAGGTAGCATGACATCTTCGTGGCTGCGGGGCGCTGCCTTAAAAAGAGGTTCAAGAGAGCAATAGGTGTTGCAATACACCAGGAATGTCTTAATATCAATTTAAGCGCCATTTGACGGACCGAGACAATTGAAAGCTTAAGAAACTTCCATGCCTGCATAGGTAGGTAGGTACATACACACATACTTTTATCGTGTACACATCATGATCACTATATATGCATGCTTACGCTAGTTGCCTCTTTAGCTTAAGGTACCTACGTTGAACGGACATGCTACCTACTCGGACTCTCAGAGATAAACCGTCCGACGTTACTTATATTGCGTAGATAGTAGATACTTCCAAACGAACGGTTCGTACCTTGGCCGGCGCCAACGGCTCGATGGGCAATCCTGGGAAAGACTAGCATCTAGTAGAACGGTAGAACGGCAACCGAAAGGTAGTACAAGATCAATTAGGTAGGTACATCGCGAAATAAGCTTGGAGTTTATCATCAACATCACTTCGCTAAAGTTAAGGTTAATTATGACATTCAATATTTATATCTAACTTCTTCCTCCATGATTATGCGATCTGAAGTTATCTCCTAAACTCTACAGTTTTTGATATAAAACGTTCTAAACACCCCGCACGGGTCTTTTGTTCGGTTGATGCAAAGGCAGTGGGCAGCATAGCGTTCATATAAAGCTTTGAGGCGGTGCTGTGGGTAAGTCGATTTCATGCTACTTAATCATTAGAGGCTCTGTTCGAATTCAGCTCGAGTTGGGCTTGGCAGTTCTATGGGTCTTTGTTAATCATTTCCGTTATGCAAACCCTCGTGTTAGTGGAGCTAGCCTATGATTGGTTGAAATTTTGACAGCTCCTTTACATAAATCGTCACATTAACGAACTAAACAAGTTTGAAGTTGGAATACGACATCTGTTTTTGCGCTTTTTCGCCAACTTTTTTGCTTGAGGAAAAATATCTCAATAACAACCGAGTGAATTTTCAACATACGCCGCTACTGCCGACTATAGTCTATCCGGCGTGCTTAATTAGTGACTCTAGAAGAATATAGTTACTTGCCTAGTAAATATCTAGGTCACTACAGGTACCGGAGAATAATCATCAGGTACAATTCTACCAAGTGCGCGCGTATGACACATGCATTCCTAGTGGCGTCAGCGCGTGCATACATTGGCGATTTCTAAAGGAGGTTGGAGGTTGGCAGGTGAACTGCTACAAATGTAGACTGCTCAGACAGACTGCCGTTCCGTACAACACATTGCATGCCATCTCAGCGATAGCCAAGGTAAATCGTTCTCCGTTAGGGTCCTATGGTTCCCCAGTTAGCTTCGCTACCCCTAGCAGTACTTCGCCGATTCTAGCGCCTTTCTTCCTGGCTTTATCAGCCCAGTGCCCACAGATATGCAGTTGGTCCATGATTTGTACAATACGTACAGTACATATATCTATGGGGCAGATGGAGCACTAACGGGTTGCTTATTCGACTTGGTCCGATTCATCAAGGTGAAGCACTCAAGATGTAACCGTTTCCCCGGGTTCAAAACCGTTATTACACAACTGTCATCCTGAATTCTAGACTCAACTGGATGAACGTTGGAGCGAGATTGATGGGTGGCGACCAATATCTTTTCGTTTTCTACCAACATAAACTTATTAACCCCCTTTACTCTTCCAGCGCTCCTTCCAAGCAGGTCATCTATTGCCGCGAGCCCAGAACGTCGGCCAATTGAGGGAAACTGCAGGCCCCGTGGCTCTGTACCTTATGTACCTGGACACTTGATCGTGCAATGCATGATCAAATGCAGCTAGCGTATCCTTCTAGATCCACTCTTCATCCACCGACCGCCCGATTTTGTCCAAAAGAAGTAGTACCCTTTGTATTCGATGTACCATTTCGCATCTAGATGTACCTAAGGTATGTGGGAGCTAGCAGATTTAGGTCACAATAGAACTGGAACTCTCCAGCCAAGTTCCATACAATCTCATAAAAATAGAGTCTAGTATGGATAGACATGATGGATTACACAATTCCATACCATACAATCCATTCAATACCCAATGTACCTGTGCATGTACAGTATCCTACTATGTACGCATGCAGATAGGTGAGCCAAGAGCCTTCCAGGTCCAGGTTTTTTTTGCCCGTGATTGGAAAGAATCACGTATGTACCTAAGCATTGGCGAGAACGTAGGAAAAATAACGTCTCGCTCTTGCCTCTGCCTCGCCTGACTGACACCATACACCATACCTACATACTTCCTCGTCACTCGTCATTGAACGCTCACACACCTATCTTTTAATTTTTTTTTCTCCCTCTCTTCTTCCTCAACTCCGTTCTCCGTTCTTTCACCTATCCATCATTCGTTTGCTTGTCCCAGCCACTCTCAAGCATCCTTAAACCTTTCCTAAATCGTAGCGCTGTCTAGCCTGCGGATTAGGACCATAATATTGCTTGACCGCTGGATTCTCTCGTTGATTCTTGAAAACGCGGAGTACCTTCGATCGTTCCCTTCGCTCGGCCGCTTCACGTCAGTACCAAGTCGTGTTTCGGAAGACTAACCACGTTTTGACCGTGATCAACAACGTGCTTTTTCTACCTTGTTTGCCCGTACCGTCGTTCAGTCCGCTTCTGTTCCTATTAGTTTGAACAGTTCCTCGATTCGCAGTTCTCCATCGCATCGCAGATCCTGCAACTTTACGTACTATATTAATAAATAAAGTTCATCTCTGTTCTTTCTACCTCGGCAAGCGATCGTCATTTTGCTAGCAAGCTGTACTCGACCACCGAGTCCTAATTATCTTATTTGTGTAAGTGATAACTACCTATTTGCTTGATTTAGCAGACCGAGAAGGGGGGATCACAAAGGTTTCTCCAAAAGTGGACGAATTTCTACAAGTGGTTCGACGTTTCAATCTCACCACAAGAATATTATCTACCTTTTAGGATTGGTCGGAGTAGTAAACCTTCGAGTTTTCCGATGAACTTCGACCCGTCATCCCATTATCCTACTCGAACAAAAGGAAAAAGAAGTAAAAAGGGTCTCATTGCCTACGCATTTGGGGCTTAGAGACGAGTGTTTCTCGGCTATCCCACCACAGCAGGACCCAGGAGGATGGACGGTTACATTTCCACAAAACACTGCTGACTTGTATTTCTCCTCATTATGCAGTTTCCCGCCTGTTCGCGTCATATTCAGATATTTAACAGAATTTAAGCTCCGGCGTAGTCTTCGAGACGGGCAATTCGATCTAACATTGTAATTCCTTTCGTTGTCTTACATACCACCAAAGATCTTACACGAGCGAGTCGATACCTGCAACCTTCGGATCTTGGCTCGTTTTATGGGTTTGTAGTAACCCCGAAGAACGTCAGGCGAGTCAATCTATATGCCTAGGTTTCCAGTCACCTTCCGGCGGAAATCGACCGCAGAAGATCCAAATGGACCGATAGCGGAGCATTCATTTCGGGTCCTCGAGAGATCGGAAGTGAGCAATGGGAAATCTTTCGATGGCGGCGCCAGGTTAGCCAGGATGACGGCGGCTGCGCCTAGACACACCATTCATTCTGATCTTGTAGCGGAGGACAATCTTTTCGCGGGAATGAAAAATAATCGGTACGTGCAAGTTAGGTAATCTTTATGCCTTTTCTTTTCTTTTCTTTTCTTTTCTATTTTTACATCCAAGTAGCCGGTCGGCTACTTCGCCTAGCTGGAGCCCGGACCTGGGCGTAGGGGTCAATTTTACGCCCCCGGTTACTCAGATTTTAGCACAGCATTTGTCTCAGACATCCGCAAGCATATATATTAGGCTAGCCCCTAGCGTTGTGCAATTTTACTGATCCTCCCTAGCGGTAGTGGAAGTTCCAACACTACAAAGACAGCCTCCGATAACTCTTCTCGTCACAGCAACGCATCAACGGCCCCTTCCTCAACCGACTTCCCACAACAGGAAGACTGGCGCCACACTGGAAGAAAGCATACATCAATGGCCGAGGCTCCCGTTCCGCCACCACACAAGAATGCTGGCGGTTTCTTAAAGCAGGCAGGGAGGACATTCTCTTTTGGTAACAAAAAGGCATCCTTGCCAACGATACCAGCCGAGGAATCTGTCCCCGCTGTGCCGTCAATGCCTGATGAGTATTACCCTGGCACGCCACGTGGTCGCTCGCGAGCCGAGACCTCCTCGACTACTAGTACTGCTACACCTCCGAAGGTTGAAGATAGAGATTTCATGCTAGATCTAGGGGGTGATCTAAGCAGCATGCTTAAATTCGATAAACGTGCCAGTGTTGCCACGCTAAAAGGCTTGATGTCAAACCGAGTTAGTCAGCCTTCCCCGCTTAATCTCGACAATACCGCTCCTATCGAGCCTCCGCAGCATTCGTGGAATAGTCAGCATTCGAATGATGGACTGCTAAGTTCTGGCCGAACCTTAACCTCGCCTCCCGCCGCTAGTGATCTGCGGCCGCCTCCCGTGCCGAGACATAACACGAGTCCTCTAGAGCGGCGACGTTCGGACGAAGATGACGAAGATACGACACTGCTGAGAGATTCGATTGCGGCTACTCAGTACCTGTCTAACGAAGTATCAGGTTCTAGCAGCAAATCTACCCGATATAGGAGGGATGAAGATGATATATCGGAATTGAGATCCAGCCATACCGAGCCGTACTCTAAATCGTCCCGGTTTGGTGCTAAGGTTGACGATGACAATATGTTTGATAGACCACTCAGCCGCCCTAGATACGCTCCTAAACAGAATGGTCGCACGAACAACCAGTCACAGAACAAGGTTATGACTCCTGCGGAATTTGAGAAGTATCGCCAGGACAAAGCTCGAGAGGAAATAATGGGACTAGCCGATGATCCGGAGTCAGGCAAGGAGGAAGAGGATAACTATGACGACGACGAAGATGATCGGGAAAAAACAAGGCAGCTCGTCAAACAGAGGAAGAAGCAAGAAGCTCACATGACGGTTTACCGACAACAGATGATGAAGGTGACGGGCGAGTCCGCGAATGCGAATGCGAACGCTAATACAAACACAAACGCAAACACGAGCAGCCATGTCTCTCACCCTAGCATCTCGATATCGATGAGCACACCAAATCTAGTACTAAACGATGGACCTACCCAAGGCGTATCCCCGTCTCCTCCTTCCGATGGCTCCGAGTCGGATGAGGAAGTGCCCTTAGCAATTCTTGCCGCACACGGATTTCCTAACAAGAATCGGCCGCCGACGCGACTCACTACCATGTCGTCTAACCCCAACTTGCGAGCTTCTGTCGCACAGCCTTCTTATGTTGGAGGGGCAGGATCTGTCATGGGCGAAGGCAGTGTGGCTAATGGAGGTCGTCTTCCCCCATTTGCTCGAAAATTGCCCCAGGATCCATACCTCGGTGCAGGCTTGATTAACCAACCTCCAAGGGAATCATTTGCTCTAGGAGGGGGTGTTGCGGCTATCCCCAACCCGCCAGTACCTACCGGAGGCCTGGTAGGTGTGATTGCCAACGAGGAACGTTCGAGAGCAATGCGGCGTGGTAGCCCAGCCCTCGATAACACGAGGAACATTCCAGCGAACGGGATGCGGATGAATGGAGGCTTTGATCCTATAAACGGAATTCCTCCTCAGATGATGTACCCCATGGGTATGCCCCAAATGCCCAACCAAATGCTAACTCCCGGTGATCAAATGCAAATGCAGATGTCGCAACAGATGCAGCAGTTCATGCAGATGCAAATGCAGTTTATGCAAATGATGGCAGAGAAGGGACAAGGACAGGAGCAGATGCAAGGATCTTTCCGACCTCAAGGGCATATGCCAACGCATTCAATGGGCTCTCTAGCAGATATGCCACGGAATTCATTTATGGGTGATATGATGGGAAATAATATGGGCAATGGGATGAACTTAGATTTGCCGAGAGGTGACAACCAAGTACGGACGATGAGCCTGGTTCAGCCAAGTTCAGCGTCGTGGCTCCAAGCTCCGCAGGCTGGTTACGCGCCATCGATTCGCGCTCAGGGTCAAGGTTATGCGCCTTCAATTGCACCTTCGGAGCGCAGCAACATCGGATTACCCGGACGTTATCGACCGGTTTCTAGCGTCACAATGCTCGATCATGGGAGAACGTCTACCATGTCTGGCGCTTTGCCGACTCTACACTCGAAGCTTCAAGCTGAGGTAAAAGTGTCGCCGATGAACAAGGAGGATGACGACGACGATGAACAAGGATGGGAAGCGATGAAAGCGAAGAGGGAGAAGAAGAAGAGTATTTGGCGATCCAAGAAGACTTTCGGGGACGATATTGGAGCACTTATCAACTAAAGGGCGCATGTGCATTCTACCAGGCTATATCTAGCATTATTATATTTGGCTACACAAAATGGAGCATGTGCAAGGGACAACAAAAAACAACTCGTTGTCATTTTGGATTCCGGGAAACGTTTCTTTCCCTCGATAACTTTTCCGCCTAATATTGAGAGGTCCCTTAAAGCAGGAGACGGTATGGATTGTATATTTTCAGAATCACCATTTCGTATGTGTGGTTTGAGATGGGAAAGGGGCGCACCTGGATTCGCAAGAAAGATAAGACTCAGCTTTTGGATAAGAGAAAGACCTGCCACTTAGAGAAAGATCTGTGGGATGGATTTGGAGGGGGGCACGTCTGAAATTCGTGGCGGGACGACTCATGATAGACCAGCCTATATACCAGTAATCTAATACTTTATCCACCCACCTAGTTGTCTTATGTACTCTTTGCCTGTGAGATTAGTCTCAAGTGAACCATAGTCTAGAGATAGAGTACCTAGGACAGGAGTAATAGTTTCATATGCCAAGATAAATTCAGCGTAAAAGCTTTCGTTCATGTTATTTGGGTGCCTAGCCTATCAGTCTGGCTATTTCATCGTCCATACAAGCTTATCGTCCGTCCTTGTGTGTCCAGCTCCTTAAAGTTACGGCAAGCAAGCCTCCAGGGCTCATATACCCCTCCGACTAGGTAGCCAAGCAACCCGCCCACTACCTAAGTTTTTACTCGTTCTCTTTTTTCTTTACTACCTTTTTCTTCATCTATGTTTCTTTCCTTTTTTTTCTTTTCGTTCTCTTCCATACTCTACGTCCGAGTACCTAGGTAGGTAGGGTAGGGTACCCCCAGACTACTCAATCCTGCCCTGGGCCCAGGCCCCGCGCTTGACGCCCAGCTCGACGGCGGCGGAGCCCCAGTCCTCGCCGTGGTTGTGGCCGCCGGGGGTGAGGCCGGCGCGGGCCTTGGCCTGGGGCTCGTCGAGCACGGTCAGCACGCCGAAGACCACCGGGACGCCGAGGTCCAGGCCGACGCGCATGAGCCCCTGGGACACGGCGTCCGAGATGTACTCGAAGTGCATGGTCTCGCCCTTGATCAGCACGCCGACGGCGACGATGGCGTCGAAGGGCTGCGAGGACGACGGGTTCGGGAGCGAGGACAGGTCCGTGGTCGAGCCGCCCAGCAGGTCCCCCGCTGACGAGCTGCCGCTGCTGGATTGTTGGATCTGCGAGGCCGCGTACATGCTGCGAGGGGGGTGTTAGTTGAGCTAGGTAGGTACGGGTTGAGAGAGGGGCAGAGGGGGAAGAGGGTGAGTATGAGTATGAGTATGAGGAGGGGGGAATACCGCTGGACGGCGATGGGCAGCTCCCACGACCCGGGAACCGACTGCACGACGATGTTGGACTCCTTGACGCCGAGGCTCAGCAGCTTGTCCTTGGTGCCCTTGACCAGCGGCTCGATGATGGTGGCGTTCCAGCGCGCGTGCACGATGCCGATGCGCAGGCCGCTGCCGTCGTGCTCCTGCGGCGTCGGGCCCTTGAGCGAGTGTGCCATTTTTCTTCTTCTTCTTTCTTTTCTACTCTAAGTTTCTAGGTACCTGGGTAGGTAGGGATTCTTAATTCGCGCCGAAGAGCGGTTTGAGTTGCCGGCTACTGGTTACTGGTTACTGGGCGATGTCGGGTAGTGAGCGGACCGTCGGCTGGTTCGCCAATTGAAGGACAATTGAGCGGTTAGGAATGCTGGGTACCTGAATATTTGAGGGGGAATAGGCCGCTTTCGATGGGTGAGACGGGAAGCTTGTCTCGTTCGTGGGATGTGCGTACGGATTCCAAGGTGGTACTACTGCGGCATGCGAGAGGTGGGCTGAGCGAGCGAATGCAGCACCGAGGAGGGGCATGACGCAAGTCCCGGACAGGGATAGCCTTACCTGTCTTAGTTCCTTTTACGGCGCCTAAGGTGTACGTGTTCGTCACCTGACGTTGCCTACCTAGGTACCTACGAGCAAGTTGGTTTAAACTTTTTGTTCAACTTTATTATTAGAACTGTATGAGGTAGGTACATTGTTGTCGAAGGCAAGAAGGGAGGAGTAAAATGAAGTCTAAGTTGAAAATCCTCTGGGTTATTCGAGGCAGGTGTCTTCCAACGGAAGGCATGATGAAAGACAGAACCCTTCGCTGTCCACCCGTCTTCTGGGCTCTTCATCAAGGCTAAAATTGTCCTTCACTTACTCTTGTTAGAAGATGTTCATAACAGCTTCACAAAGCCTCATTAGATCCTAATGAGTATTGCGTCAAAAGTTGTTCTGGTCTGTAATGCTTTCAGCTTACTTCGACCGTCGCTATGTCTTCCATTTCTCGTTTACCAGAGTCCACATCGCGACTCTTAGGCTCTTCTATAGTCATCACGACGCCAGTCACTTTAGTCAAAGAACTACTTGACAATTCAATAGATGCAAAAGCATCCTCGATTGGAGTCATAATATCTGCCGACACCGTCAAGAAGATCGAGGTCCGAGACAATGGTGTTGGTATTCATCCAGAAGACTACGATTCTCTAGGGAGACGTGGTCACACAAGCAAGCTGAGAAGCTTCGAAGAACTGAGGACCCAATCTACCAAGACGCTTGGGTTTCGTGGGGAGGCATTAGCAAGTGCAAATTCCCTAGCTCAAGTCACGGTTACCACCAAGATCGCTTCAGAGCCTGTTGCGGCTATCCTTCATATCCTACCAGGCAAGGGAGGTGTATACAAGCAACGACCCACGTCAGCGCCGATTGGAACGACAGTAAGTATCACAAATCTGTTCGGCAAGCTGCCAGTTCGTGAGCAAGTGATCATCAAGGAGTCTAGGAAAGCAATAGACAACATTCGTCAAGTTCTACGCTCTTATGCTATGGCGAGACCTCAACTCAGACTCTCATTGAAAGTCTTGCAGTCACCTAAACAAAATTGGTCTTACTCATCAAAACTAGACGCGAGTGTGAAGGAGGCAGCTGTCCAGCTATTCGGAGCAGAGATCGCGGCTCATTGTTTTAAGAAGACATTTGAGATAAGCGATGTTTCGAGCAAGTATCAGAACCCCCTATCGAACGGAAACTATATTTTCGAAAGTTTTATTCTGAAGCCAAATTGTGATCCTTCGAAAACGCCAAAGCTACGGTATTTGTCAGTTGACGGCCGTCCCATCATAGGTAAGAGAGGCACCATGAAGAAAATACTGAGCATCTACACCGAACATGTAGGTGCAGTCTTTCGACGAAGTTCCTCAGCGACCGCTCTGAAGGACTGCTTCATTCGGCTAAATATCAAATGCCCACCCGGAACCTACGATGCAAATATCGAACCATCTAAAGACGACGTCTTATTTTCCGATGAAGATGTGGTACTTGACGGGTTCAAGGACTTGTGCAAAGAAGTATATGGTATACCTACGCTGAGCAATCCAGATCCCCCGTTGACAGCTGAACATAATTCTATATCAGACAACAGCGTCAAACCAGGAACTCAGGAATCGTCATTCATAGAGCAACAGGTGCAGTCTAGTTCCCAAGGAGTTAATAGTGATGGTTCCTCATCACAGACACGAAGCCACGCCATATCACAACCGACATTTGCAGCACAGTCTCAACAGAAAGAACCAACCATAAATCATCAGCCTCTACCCGCCCATTCACAAGAAGAACAACAAGAGACATATAGCCCTGTAACTATTGGATTCACACCAATCAATGCGCGAATGTCAACCTCCCAGAACGACCGCATATCTACAGGAGCTATAAGTTTCAAGGATATATCACCAAATACAGGATATGCTCGATGTAAAGTTGACATGTCCACAGATTTGAATGTATACAGCTATGACTATTCTCGCAAGACACGTCTACAACCCTCCCAAGCGCCCAAAGAGAGAACGGATGCAGCCGAGTACTCTACTCCGCAAGATGTAAACCCGTGGGTTATTGCTAAGATGAACGCGCCAAACGTAAATAAAGGACGGGCTATGAGGGAATCCGACTATGAGAATAACTCATCATTACCAGTATTCGAACCACCCATGACCCCGGATCCCCCTATCCTTCGCCATACAGGGGCAGCACCTCGAGATCTTGATGTCCCACCAAGTCAGCAATACTTGTATTCACAAGATAGTCCTCGTCAACTACGACCTAGAGTACCAGGCGGCCCATATCGTAGCCCAATGTCAAGCCCACCTGAGATAGCTTCACAGAAAGCAACGCATAGTGCCAAAATGCCCTCTTCTCTTAGACCCCAACGTCGTCGTGACTATGCACCCTGGTCACCGCCTTCGTCTATGGATAGAACCGTACCAAGTAACGATCGCTTAGTCAACAACGATCACGAGTTGATTTCAGACGGCATGAAGCAAACAAAAATATCCTTCAAGGGCGCAAGAGGAAATTCTAAGAAGAATCGACTCGAAGAGGATAATAGCGAAATAGCTCATCAGGATCTTCAAGATGAGGAATCTAGTGGCGAGAATGGCATTCAGAGAATGTTAGCAGCAGCAAGACGGAGCCTCAATCATCAACTTTCCCAAGAGAAAGACAACAACAACTCTGATCACGAGACGCACCAGGCACATGTCCGTCCAAAAGCTGATGTTCAGCGTCAACCATTTACCCAGCTGAGTACCGATCATTCCCAAGGAGGAAGTAGTTCGAAGGTAAAAGAGCCTATCAAAACGACTCTGTCTAATGATGATCCCCGAGCGTATCTCTTACGTCGACAGAAGTCGATGGCTGCGCAAGAGAAAAGCGCAATTCCGAAGAAACTCAGACGGATGAAAAGTTCTCTCTTGCCGCTCGAGAATGTTCCATCTGATGATCAGATCCATTTCATAATGTTGGTTGAGGTGTTGAATGCTAAAACTTTGCGTGCCTCTGTGAGGGGAGGCGCGACTTACGACAAATACGTGGAAAGGGGGGCCATTAAGAATGGTCTTGAGATGGACCTTGACACGGGGCGCAAGGTCGAAGATCACCTCAAATTGCTGCTTCGGGAGCGCCGTGGTTCGGCTGATGGTGAGGAAACTGAGCTTGAAATTGGCCTCTGTTCTTTACTCAAAGGTAAAGGCACTACAAATGTTGCTTGAGCGTAATGAAAAGGGTTGACTGTCGGCGTCCGGGATGTCGTGCAAAGACTATTTTGCTTAGTTGCTTTTACTCGGAATGAGTGCATATCTCGTGGAATTTGCTGAGAACTGGAGAACTGAGCTGCTTCTAAATTTTAGCTATATGTAATGAGCTACAGCACTGCTTGCTTTCATAGTTGATATATAAATGAGGGAAGAAAATGTGGATTTATTTTTGTGTTGCCATAGAGCCAGCTAAATGCTCCCGAGAAGACCATCAAGTACACGATGATAAATTGGAAAGAGTATCAAAGTGTGACAAATGTGAAACCTCGGTGACAATAACGTCAGTCATCCACCCCTTCGCCACTCATACCATTTTACCGTTACTCCTAGATAGAATCCCCAAACGCCCTGTAATGTCTAAATAATTACAATGGACACAGTCCTAATACTCTGTAATGAGTAATGGTAAAAATTCCTCGTAGCGTAGGTAATTCTAGATAATTTCATAGTCTTCATAGTCTATAAGAAGACTCTCCTCGTAGGCCTTTCTTGTCTGAGCGCAGAAACTCGAATCCCAAGGCACTTTTGAAAGTACAAACTTCTGAGAGGTCGGCGTAGAGGTTGTGGTTTCCGGTTCCGTGTCCTCTTTCGGCCTTCTATTCTCCGATCCGTCTGCGGGAGTTGAGCTGTGGAAGGGCCAATGGATATGCGAGACGATTGCGGCGGCTAAGGCGAAGATGATATTACTCATCATGAAGATGGCGATGGCGCCGACGAACCCCAGTCTTTCATAGTATATGTCGACGGGGTCGTCGTCCGGGGAGGAAAAGGTGTCTGGTATATAGCTGTAGTTAGACATCGTGTTTGTTGATAGTCTGTCAATCACTTATATTTTTTTAGAGACGGGGATGAATATGGATGTTGGAGAGAACTACGGATGGATGAACAATAAAAAGGCTTGGTATATAACAGGCATGGGCTTTCGCATCTAAGTTTGATTTGGCTTTTATGCGATGGCGCTTCATATTAGTCGCAAAGAGGCGCCAGTGCGGTTTATGATTCATGCCCTTTGGAGAAAAACGTAGGGGCCACAAGACAAATATATAGATACGAAAGTCATATTAGTAGCTAATGGTTTCGGGGGATATATATTAGCGTGTTTGCTACCATTAAGAAACAATGTTGAAGACCTCTCAACTTGAGTTAGATTCGTAGTGACGGGCTGTATAATTTGAGGTGGCATATGATTGAGTTTGATAGGGGATATCGGAAACTACCCCTTTAATGAGTCCATCCAAGTCAGATAGAAACTTCGTTTTCATTTAGCATATCCCCCTACCCAAGTCTTATCGAGTATCAATATCAATAACTCATAAAACCCAACCTACTCACTAAAAGGCAAAATAAAATCAAGTCGGCATTTTCCCGAGGCTTTTCTTGTGAAGTTAATATGACGTAAACTCTAAATTTGGCTGTCAAAATTTGGCTGTCAAACTTGACAAGCGAGGGCTCTGAGCCCGGCGAGACGGAATAAAAAGCAACTCGAGATAAGTTACCCTAACTTTGTTGCCACGTGGTATACTAATGAATTCCTAGTGTCAGCCAGGGCGTTATTGGCACACCTACGTAGGTACGCGTGGCTATGGCGCAAATGCTAGACTTGTGAGACTCTTTGCTAAAGGGATGTGTTAGAAGCGTAGGAATGAGTCTTCGAGCTCAAATTCACACTGAGCGGTGAACCAGACCTCAGATTTTCCCCTTTCCAAGAGACAGCCCTATGATACATATACCTAGCAGATGGTGTTTTGACGGACCTGCTAGCCGAACAAACCCACCTGCTAGGTAGTTCAGACGAGGTGAAGTCGGCATACAGTAAAAAAAGAACCTGCTTTTTCTCGGTAGCGCTAATGCTGTGCCACGTCTAGACCCCAGGTGTAGATCTCGATTTGCTCAAGCCTCAGGCAAACGTCCGGCTCCAGGGCCTCGTATCGCATAAAGAATTGCATGCAATGACGCGTTTCGGATTATATGGGCTGCGGGCGGTACTTAAGATCGGCGGCTCCGCAGCTGCGGGATATGGTTAAAACAGCCGGGGCGGTAGAAAAGGGGGAGGGGAGCGCCGTTCGTGCGAAAGAATGATCGAAGAACAAAGAACAAAACCTGCATAGTATCTTGACGTATTTTGGGCGCGCGCGAGGTCCCAGATGCTAAGAGCGATGCCAATTCTCGCGTCTTAGTCCCATCTAGGCCTATCTCACCACACAGCATAAAAGCCAAGACCGAGATGGACCGCGGACTAGTTGTCAGTGGGATGCGCTGCTCAGCTACTGGCTCGTGAAGCTGTGTGGCTCCCCCCCGTCAGACCCGTATTGATTTTGGTCCAACGAGGAGCTCTACCGTGCTTCGCTCGGAATATTTCCTTCAACGGCTGATGGCAGGGCGTCCGAACCAGATTCCTTGCTCGACGCTGCGACGGAGGTAGTTGACACGAGCGCGCCACATCTAACTAGCCATTGGTACCGCATAGTGCAACCCGCCGGTGATATCCATTAACCCTTTCTGCCGTAGCCCGGGACTCCTGGACCCGCGCTATACGGACACGATACTAGAAATAGAATACAAATAGGACTATCCCTCTCACAAAAAAATGAAAGGAACAAGATCGACTATCCGCGTTATGGGAAATTGAACTTCGTGATCTTCCGTCACGTACGTGCATACATACATACAATAATACTATGTAATGTAGGACGAGTATACAACAAACTGATTAGAATCGGGAGAGTTGTTCGAGATGTCGTCGCACAGTCATCTTATCATTGGAGGAGCTCGTTACCCAATTGATGCTGTCGCGTAGCACCCGATGCAATAGTTAATATTTAAAAGAGTTGCCGAGTTGGACAAGACTTCAATTTTTGGATCAAGAAAAGAGAAAGGCTTCGGTATTGTACTACGGGCTACTTAATGAGTACCGTGGTCTCCGCATCTTGTGTCACGGCTCTACATGAGCAGACCCGGCTAGTCTGTTTCTCACATGATGCATGGGATAGCTCCTCCGACTTATGCTCCTTACATATGTACCACCTACATATCTACTATGAAGTAAGAAGTATGTAGGTACCCCTAGCTAGAGAACTCTAAAGTAGGGACAAAAGGAAAAAGAAGGTTCAGCTAGGAGAGCGTTTTCCATAGTCTTGGGACTTCAGGGACTCAATCGTCAATTGTACCTGCCTCTTGTCTTCTCTTATTCTAGTAGGTGGTAGCGGTTGAACCGTCATGACTTCATCGCTATCGGCATCGCCTTTGATTGGTTGAGAACATCCAGATCACAAAGTATCGCATACATATATATCGTTCGATATAACAGCTATAAACCTTCGCTAATATATCGACGGTGACTTCTTTAATATTCTATCATGCTATTTTCATTTGTCACCACAATGATTTAGGATTGCAGAAGCCTAGAAGGCGAGATAGGGCGGTCCGTCAGCTTTCACTATTACAGATTATAGGCTACAGCAGATTGAAATCCCTTACGAGGTACAATTCGGAGGTACGTATCTTAGTCTTAGGCGCTAATGTAGCAAGATGCGTTGGCGTTTAAGACGGCTTCAAGGGTCCCTGGAGTTTCTCTCCGCTCTTGACGAACTTTTTTTTTTCCCTTTGACTGATTTTCATCCCAATTTCAGATCATAAAGTACAGTACATACATAATAATAAAACCTGTTGTTGATAACACAGCTCTCTATCATTGTCACTGTCACTATTTCTTATTTCTCATTTCTCATTTACAACTCTCGCTTTTGGTATTTGAGTATTTCTATTAATGAACATTACCGTAACCAGCAAAGCCTCAAATCACAAGCCACGGATCGAGCAATAAGCAAGCCAACAATCCACCAAAACAGGGATCCTTCCAGTTGGTTGCTAGACGAACGATACATCTTGGGATGTATTTCATACGCTAGATTTGGTAACATCATAGTCGCTACAAACCGAACGACGCACTGCCACAATCAACAGCCCCAGCTGCCCGATATCCGATCTACAGCTCCTTTCCCAAATCTTCTCGCATCATCTTAATTATTTTCTACTCGTATCTACATACCTAGTGTATCCCATCTTCACCTACCTAGATCCATAGAATTCCGGTTTCTAGGAAAACACAGCCCTCCCCGATCACATCTAGCAACCTCCTCCATCGCGCGCGCGCCCGTTCAATTGCAGAAGTCAGTCGATAAGCCTGACGAGACTGCTCTTCGTCTTAGCATAATGCGGCCCTAGTGGTATTAGATCCTTCCGCATTAAGCCCTGGACGAAACACTCTTGGTAAACACTCGCCGATAACGAACGATGCGAAGTCATACCTCTAGAGTCCCCAGTACTCCTACGCCTTACTCGAGCTACGCCGACGTCGAGCCCGACGAGACTCAAGATGTGTATTCGACAGACCGTGCTTCGCCCGACAAGATGACAGGCGCTTATAAATCTAAGCACGAGAGGCACTGGCCGACGCCCTCTGCCTTCGTCCCAGCCACACGACATGTAAACTATTCGTCCCCTGCCAGTTTCGTATTGGGTTCTTTGGTAGCATGCACCTGGATCCGTACCGCTTCGGCTGTGATGGTGCCGTTCGACAACTGTCTAGACAGCAACTACATCTACACTAGTCAGCCGCAGGGAGAAGCCCAGCTCCAGTGGGTTCCCTTACACATCGATGCCGTGTTCGACACCGTGAACCCGACTCATAATTTGATGGTCACGGTTTGGGGGAATGTGACGGGCCGCGCTGGCAGTGATGCATTGCCGGCATGGAATTCCTCGGATTGGGATGATCCGCTTAAGGCACTCAATGGGAAAATACAGAATGAGCCTGATCAGAGTGTGCCGGCCAGCCAGCGCAAAGTGACTACTTTACACACCAAAGTCGATGTCTTGACATACGAGCCTTTCGTTTCGAATGTGAATTTCTGCGATAACCTCATTAATGGGACATGTCCACTCGGCCCCGTGTTTAGTAACATATCTACGTAGGTTTCTCCCTTAAAATTTCTGGAGGATGAGAAGACAAGAAGAGTTTGCCATTTACTTGCTATAGCATACTGACCTTTACCATCTGTATAGTGACACAACTGACGGGCTTCCCTCGTTTAACCTTACGAATGATTTCGCTTCGACGTACGCCTTTACGTCGTTCGCTCCAACCTTCATTATCTGGTACGGTGATACAGCGAAGACCTCGATTGGATGCATATCTGCAATCGTCACACCAGACCTTGGTGGAATCGCGTGGCCTCTCAAATTTACCCCCTTACTTGTTCTAATCTTGGTTGGATTTGCGACAGCCTTCGCCGGAGTTTTCAGTCCATGGGGCACTAGCGACGTCTTCCATTGGACGTCCAACTATGGAAGAGACCCAGACCTTTTGCGTCTAGTGACCCCGGGATTTGGGGACTGTCTCCAGTACATCCAATTTATCGTTTTGACTGGGAGCCTTACCCTAGAATACCCTGGATTCTATCAGCCAGTCGCAAGCCAAGTCTCGTGGTCCTCATTGATGTTTAACCAAAGTTTTGTCACTAAAGCAAAACCGTGGCAAAATGTCATTGACGGCATCTATTTTATAAATGGTACATACGGCCTCGAAAATATTGCGCAGCTAGATGGCATGGGTGAAGTCGAAGATATCTGGGCGGGGATGATGGTGTGGCTGCTTGTCATCATTGGCATCGTGCTACTCTTAATACAGGTCGGCTTCTTCTTTCGATGGCTTCTACGATATATAAGCCGTGTTCCTGAGGAAGACCTTCGAGCTAAGAACATGCCTTTCTCAGCCGGGAATGTCATCCGCCTCGTCTTCAGCTACTTTTTACTGCCCATTGTTGCGCTTTCCACCTTCCAGCTGGTGGTCTCTCCCCGCTCTGCGGGCTACCTCATAGCATTGGCTGCTATCACTCTGGCTGTGATTTTTGGATTTGCGATATGGCTTATGCGCCTCATCGTGAATTCTAAACCAAGATCGCACCTATTTGATGATTTATCGACCGTGCTTCTTTATGGACCCCTCTACAATACATATTCCGACGAGGCCGCTGCCTTCGCGCTAATCCCGATCATATTAACAATTATGCGAGGCATCGCCATTGGCGCCGTGCAGCCGTCTGGCACCGCACAGATAGTAATATTGGCCGTGTGTGAAGTGATCCAAGTATTGACACTTCATGCGTTTCGGCCTTTTCATTCACCTACCTCGATGAACGCTTACCATACCGGGTTTTCGGTAGTCCGTTTCGTGTCTGTTATACTAATGGTTGCATTTACGCCAAGTTTAGGGATTTCGGAAGGTCAGAAGGGATGGATTGGTTACGCGATTCTGCTGATACATGCCTGTGTTCTTGTTTTCGGATTCTTCCTAAATGCACTGCAGACAATCATCGAGGTCATTGCGCGCCAATTGGGTGCTGGAGGAGACGACATCGACGGTCAGACCAGAGGTGGATTGTCCAAGATCTTCGGCGCTCGTCAGCTCTCGAGACGCGTGGACCGACGTGGTGGCCCATCCCGACAAAGTCAACTTAGTAGCACCGCTATGTTAGGCTCCGAGAACGCGACTAAGAGAGGTTACGGTCGTGTGAGAAGTGAATCTGCTGGGAGCATGGGGATTATTATTGGGCCAAACCAGAGAAGTTCTAGCGCTCTAGACGCCCGAAGTCTAGACACATACTCGATCCCGCTAGGTAGCGGTGGTGCTTTCACCCCGACGACGACAACACCTGGAGATGCTAGTACCTTCTCCTTCCTGCCATCTCCGGGGCAAGCTACTCGCCCGCAACCTACGGCGGATCCCTACTACCGGCCCCCACGTGCCCGCCGAGCAACCCTTGACGACGGTTCGTCTTCGCCGAATCGGACACGCGGCTCGTTAGGCAGTGTCGATTTATCAAATCATCGGTTGAGTCAACCTGAGCGGCCGCTTGCCGATGGAGATGACATTGCACCTCCTCCTGCGAGAATAAATCCTCCCCCGGCACCTGCCCCGTACATACCTGTCTTTGCACCAAGAACAGATTACTCGACTCGTGAGGTTGATTTCTATTACGGGGTGCGTGGTCCAGCATTAAACTCCGGACCAGGTCGCAGACTAGGCACAGGACCGGCAGATCCTACCAGCCCAGTGGCAAATGCTACAGGATGGCTTAAACGCCTCTTCGGCGGGAAGACTAAAGAAAAGGGCAAGGGCTTCGAGGTAGTCAGAAGTGCTAGAATGCCACCTGCGATGAAGGCCAGAGGTGGTGAGTTTAGCGACGATGTACCAGAAGGCATCCCTGTAGCTATGGGCGTGATGCGCAATGGACCCATAGAAAGCGATGATGAGGATGATACCCCAAAGTCGAAGAGGAGCAAGCGCGTTGTCGAAGACAGCGCCCAAGGCGAATTGCTAGATGAGGACGGCGAGGCTCGATCAGAGGACTCCATGGACCTAGAATTCAGGAGAGTATCTAAAGACCCACCACTCCTACCCGATCTCGATGCTGGTGAGAGCTTCCGGGTTCCCAGCAGGTTGCCCTCCAAAGCGAGCAGGCAGGCATCACAGAGGACGGTAAAAGCACCGACGGAGGCCGGAGATGTGCCAGAAGTGCCCGAGGTACCTAGGAAGAGCTCAAAACGGAATTCTAGCGTAGATCCATTAGGCGGTCGGCGACTCGAAACCGTGCCATCCATAGAGCTTCCACCGTCACAATCGCAATCCGAAACTACGGTGCGTCCTGGGGGCACGTCAGCAAGATTACCTTTTGACCGAAGCAATTCACAGAAGCGCCTTTCGGTATCTTCGACGGCGGGGACGGAAGATTCTACCCAGATGCCCTCATCTACTGGCACTGAAGATAGACCTACAAACTACGGTTACGTCCACCACCACAACATTAGCAGAGTCGATCCCGATCAAAGGGTGGATCTACTCGGGAGTACTGCAGAGGTAGTGGGCGGCTCGAGGAAACCAAGTCCCGGCTCGTCAAAATCCAGGCGGACTTAATTCCGGAGCATGTCTACCTACTTTTGTCAATCATATATAATTACGTGTAACGAATTTTCTTGAGTTGCTGTATAGGATTTGATGTATAGAGAAAGTCGACCTCCTTTTGTTCGACTTGGACTATAATTGGGAACAACAAGCGAGGCGGTTTGAAATTTTGCGGATGGGACTAGCAAGGCGCTTAAGGATCTGATCACTCACCATCTCACGGCAAATGATGTTTCGATATCTTTAATCCGGTCCTTGTTTATAACTCGTTGTCTACAACGAACTTTGTGTTGAGCGACGGCGTACAAAAAATAGTGGCGTGGTACAGAATAGGGATGGAATCAAATCATCATGGTACATGTCAGAGGAAGGGCGTACGCATATAATGGCATGTGGTGTGTAGGTTGGTAGGTGGGGGAAGAGGAGGGGATTCGCAGAGAATGAAAGACTTAATAATACCTACAATTCACACAATACTTACATGTGCTAGAGCCTCCTATTCGACCATTCCACTCCGTACCGCCGAGAATATAAACGGCACGGGCTCCCGATAACGGAGTGGGAATTGGCGCTCCGGGCTCCATCGATCTCCATCATTCTCCATGTGCCCCCAATGAAGTGCGCCCCTATCCGCCCCAATAATGGCGTAACAATGAAAGCCATCAGAGTCAGCGAAGCTACTAGGTCCCGTCCGAGAGCTACTAATAAGTCAGTTTTTTAGATAGAAGCTACTCTACCCCGCCGCCATACCAAAACCAAGTGGTGCACAGTTAGGTAGTATTAGTGGAGATCTATGTCTTGACCTTCTTCGTTGAGTCATAATTACATAGGTAGTTATCATAACTACCTACCTATCTTTGCCATCTAGATAGATACTATATCTCTGGCTTCTTCAGTTCCTCTCATATATATCTTGTCCATCTGGTTACATCATACCTACCTAGAATTTAGACCAGAGAATAGACCAGAGTGTGCTCATACAGCGACCTGTCTAAATTTCTTTGTCGAGGTGGAATAGAATAGACGAACGAATACCCAAGGTTAGGAGATTTATAAAAAAATTAAAAAAAACACGAGATCATGGCAGACGGAGAGAGCAACGGAGTACCCGTGCCAGAGACCGCTAAGCCGGAGCTCGACGGCATGTCCCACGAGAAACCCTTCATTGCTACCGGTGATATGACAATCGATGGCCATCCGGCGACGGCGATGGAGTTGGCATCTAGACTCCATCAGCTCTCGCTGTCGGCGCAGACTATCCACGCCGACGACTTCCTCAACTCCCACCAGTCCGTCGCCCCGCCCATGCACGTCTCGACCACGTTCCGGTATAGCAACAACCCGGACGAGCTCAAGCGGTGGGTTAATATCAACGTGAGCCTTCTCTTATTTTCACCCAATCAACTTACCCTGTCTGGTCCCTTATCACTCGCCTCCTTTGCCACATCTCCCGGCCAGAAATAGCAAAGAGGTATAGAGGGATATGGAGGAAGAAATGGTAAAAAATAGTCTACATACGGCACCCAACTAACACCTCTCCAGCCTGCCAACCCCTACGACTCACACATGTACTCGCGCGACTCAGCGCCCAACTCCACACGGTTCGAAGCAGTGCTCACATCGATCCTGCGCGGGCCCAGCCTAAGCTACAGCTCGGGGCTGTCGGCCTTCCACGCGCTGCTCGTGTTCCTCAACCCCAAGCGCATCGCCATCGGCGACGGGTACCACGGGTGCCATGGGGTCATCGCGCTGCTCTCCAAGCTGACGGGCCTGACCACCGTCCCGCTGTCCGCCGACTTCGAGACCGAGCTGCGCCCCGGCGACGTCGTCCACGTCGAGACGCCGCTGAACCCGACGGGAGAGGCGAGCGACCTCAAGGCGTTCGCCGAGCGCGCCCACAAGGCGGGCTGCTGGCTCAGCGTCGACGCGACGTTCGCGCCGCCGCCGCTGCAGGACCCGCTCGCGCTCGGCGCCGACGTCGTCATGCACAGCGGCACCAAGTACTTCGGCGGCCACAGCGACATGCTGGCCGGCGTGCTGGCGGTGCACCCGCGCCACGCCGACTGGATCGGGAAGCTGCGCATGGAGCGCCTCGTGCTCGGGTCCGTGATGGGCAGCTTCGAGGGCTGGCTCGGCGTGCGCAGCCTGCGCACGCTCGAGGTGCGCGTGCGCAAGCAGAGCGCCGACGCCGAGCTGCTGGTCGCGTGGCTCGCGTCCCAGGTCGCGGATGGCAAGGTTCAGGATTTGGTAAAGGAGGTCCGGCACGCGAGCCTGCAGGCGGAGGACCTGCGGGAGGGCGGGTGGCTGCGGACGCAGATGCCGAACGGGTTCGGGCCCGTGTTCGCGGTGTACATGCGCGACGAGGAGGCGGCGCGCCGGCTGCCGAGCAAGCTCGAGCTGTTCCACCACGCGACCAGCCTCGGCGGCGTCGAGAGCCTCGTCGAGTGGCGCGCCATGACCGACGCTACGGTCGACCGACGGCTGCTCCGCTTCAGCATCGGGCTCGAGGGCTTCGAGGACCTGCGGAACGACCTCGCGAAGGGGTTCGAGGCCCTGCGGAGGGAGACGGCGAGTAAGGGGGCGGCGGGCGCGAATATACTGGGTGGGGTATGACGGGTGCGCGGGGAGATGGTATATACCTAGAAAGGGGGGGTTGAGAAAGGGTGCGAGGTTGGGATAGACGATATATGATGAGTGAAATGACGGAGCTGTGTGTGCAGCTTAGCTAGAGGATAGAACGCTGCTTTGAGGTATAGATAGTATAGGGTGCTAGGCGAGAAATCTGATTGCTTAGAAGAATATCTATAAAAAAAAATATCTAAATATGTGTTCACGTGTGAAAGTTGGGCATCTCCTATCTTTTACTCGGCTGGAGGAAAGGGTCGATACCTGTAGAGGCATTGGGAAGTTTGAGGATTATATGGTCGATTTACTTCCTATTTAACGTACACATGCTACTACTAGAACATGGGCTTCATTAAAAGACTTGCAATTAAGTATTAACAATTAGATTTGGTTGTATCAGACTCTTGTGTCTCCCATAATATCATATCCTAAATGACTAGGTATCCAGGTCCCTTAAACCAACACAGCTGACTTCTTAGGTAGTGGTAAGCATTCCGTGGTTTCGTTCATCATTTGCAATTCAACTTTTTATATATACAGACTTCCGATGCCCGTGACAGACCTAGGTACAAACTCCCCTATTACGCCGTCTAGTGTCCCGATACCCTTGAATATGCGTGGGAGACGGTTTGGTGCTCTACCATAACCCGCTCCTTATTAGTGTGTGTGTGATGCCGTAACAACAGCGCGCCCTAAACTACCGCCGCGGGACGACGCTCAACGCCGCCGCGTCTCCTCTAACATCTCCGTCAGGCTGACGACGCGGTACCCGTCGGCCTTCAGCTTCTTCAGCACCTTCCGCAGCATCGGCGCGGTCCAGCCCCTGCGGTCGTGGCAGATGATGACGGCGCCGGGGCGCACCATGCTCAGCACGTGCCGGGCGTTGAGCCAGGCCCAGCTGATCTGCGGGTCGTGCGGGTAGACGCTGCCGAGGACGAGGCGGTACCCGAGGCGGTCGACGAGCGCGCGCATGCGGTCGCTGAAGAAGCCGGAGCCGGGGCGGAAGTACTGCGGGGGCATGCGCGGGTTCGGCTCCATGTTGGCGGTGGCGTAGGCGTCGCGGATGCGGTCGCGGACGGCCTCGATCTGGGTGGTGAGCTCGTCGTCGGACAGCGCGCGCGAGGGCTCGTCGTGCATGGCGTGGTTGCCGAGCTCGCTGCCGCTGCGGACGATATCCGCGAGCATCTCCTCGCGGCCGGGGACCTGGCCGCCGATGACGAAGAAGGTGGCGGTGGCCTCGTGGCCGTTGAGCACGCCGAGGATCTCCTGGGTGTGCTCGGACGGCGCGTCGTCGATGGTCAGCGCCACGATCTTCTTGTCCGTCCGCACCTCCCACAGCACGTCCGGCCACCGCCGCGCGAAGTACCCGATCAGCGACCGCGGCGGCTTGTACACCACGTAGAAGGGCACGAGCAGCAGCGACAGCATGACCGTCAGCAGCAGCAGCGTCGTCATCCTCCGGCGTCGCGCCCGCCGCCGCAGCTTCGAGGGCAGCCGGAAGAGCGCGGGCAAGCGCGGCATTTGCTTTCGGAGGGAGGACGGGGGAGGGTTCAAGACGGCCACATCCGTCTCTTCTTTTGTGTGTGTATCTGTGTCTCTCTCCCTTTCTTTACCGCAAATGCCTAGATAGGAGCTAGGGAATTTACGGAGGCGGTTCCGAGATGGGGTGATGGTAAGATCGGCACATACGCTCCGCGGTGTCGTTCGTGCTTGTACAACGGGTTCGTGTATCGTTGGTCATCTCTCGTCGGGGGGACGAAATGTTGGACAAAGGGTTGCAAAAAGAGCCAAGAAAAAAAAAGTTGGAATGCAGATGGAAAATACGTCAACGGTCGTAATGTACCCAAGTAACTTTAGGGGGTTTTCAAGTTTTCAGGGGTTGAGCTGGTTGGCTGGTTTAGTGATTAATTGACTTTAATTGATCGAGCTTCCCGGTCGGTCCAATTCTTTTTAGTGGACTTTAGTGGGTTGTATTCTTTTTATAGAGCTCGTTGTTAGGTACCTCTATCCCTTTACTTGTCCCTTTAATTTTGGTCACATGATTCCCACTTCTTCACCTTTTTGTAAACATATTGCTATTTTATGCCTACCTTGTACCTACCTGGATACCTAGTGGGGTCTTGATCAAAGAGCCTTGATCAGAACCATATAGGTAAAATATTCCTGCGGAAGGCAATACTGTGACAGTAGCAGCTGGCAGCACATCCAGGGGAATCCGAATGATGGTTCTTGATATACACTCATATCTAAAGACAGATTTCCAATGACAGACTTAGGAAAAACTAACTTGGAGCTTAGGCATGGTTTATATACATACCTTTATGTGCCCAGACCTCACTCTTCCGAATTAAGTTGAAAGTTAGTTCAGTTTCGTTGGTAAGGGCTGAATACATATATAGTCCAAAGGATTCATGGGATCGAGGATCAGAAACCGCCTAGATCCTACAGACCTCCTCCGTGCCTCCATCGCCACCGCCGAGTTGTTAGATGCGATGAGGTAGCAACACAATTATTACGTAGCTACAGCCTAGACTACTGGGATCTATCGTCCAACGCACATATTAACCATACACACGTTATGCATGTCTCACTTTACCCGTGACGATGCTTACCAGCGGCACATCCACGGCCGCGGTCGTGGCAGCGGACTTAGCTCACACCTGGACAAGCTTGAAACATCTCACCTGAGGAAAGGAATGAGGTTGGCTGCTGACCGGTTCTCGCCGAATCGTCGTGCCGCACGTCACCTTTATTGATTACCTACTCGATTTCTGAACCTGCGCTGTGTAATCCTCACCAACATACGATATATAGGCCAGTATATTGCTTACACACAGTTTCACATTCTCGCATGACCTCATGGCCTCATGTCAGCCGATATTCTACCTGACCTAACACACACATATCCTCAACTACGAGCCGCACCGAGCCCGTCATGTCTAGACCAGCTCTTCAGATCGGCCGCCGAAGCCCATGACGCGCCGTGCGCTCCTCCGTCTAGCAATAGAGCCGCCAAGGATGCTCCAGCTTACTATCCAGACGTCAGTGCTGAGTGGATCACCTTCCTTCCTCTCAGCTTGGCCTGCTTTGCTTACCTCCGGCATCCGATCTGTGCGAGATAAAGTTCTGATGCCCGACGCTACCTAGATAGTCGCGCAAACACATACCTACATACCTACAGCTGCTACAGTAGATAGGTAGTAAATACATGCCCGGGTAGGCAAGCTCTTACGTTATATTCGCAAGCCCGCCAGTAAGCTCGGTATTTAGGTTAGTCGAAACCAAGTTTGCCTCCCTCGCACTCGCATGCTCGGTAGCCCCGGACTCTCTGTGCCCGTCTGGCAAACTCGGCACCGCTCGTGGCATGTTCCGCGCGCATGTCCGAGTTACAGCTGCCTGTCTGTCATCTTAACACAAATCCCCAGGCCATAGATAGGACCTGGAGAAGTGTCTGCGCTGGCATAGTTTACTCCATTTCCCGATGGGAGATCTGTGTTTCAGGCCGAGGCCTGTTAGTAAGATATACCTAGGCAATCCTTTAGCGGTGCCGGTCCGAAAAACTGCTTTCTCCAAGTAAGGTCTGACACATCCCACCGGTACTAATCCAGAATAAGGAGGAGGCTCTTATCGTCAGACCCCTCCGCACCGAGCACCAGACAACCAAAAAGGAGGGGTCGCCTGCTATCTATAGCAAGTCGGTCGATTGTGTGGGGAGTGTGATACACCGCATGAGGTAGCTCTACCTCATATCTATCTTTATGTAACATGCCGTGCAGAAATAGTTGCACTCACTTGTGGCTGCTCTGGTTAGTCAAGCATGACGCTATTTACCTACCTAATTCTTCTTCGAAATACTAGACGTACACGTACCACACTCGGCAAATGTAAAACAGGCTGATTGTCAATAAACTGCTTTAGAGCATGCTTTGCTATTGAAATTTAAGTATAGAGATTTGCGTGCTAGTAGACTGACTCATCGCGCATACCCAAGTAGTCCACACAACTCACCACGTAGGCAAGCAGTGCTCGAAACCCCATGTAATAAACTCATGTCTCAGTGCGCATCTTAATATTCAGCTCGTCATCTGAAAACTACCTAATCCTGATTCATAAAGAGAACAAGCGTTATCAACGTGAGCTGATGAGTGCCTGTGCCCTGTCTGCTAGTCCAGAGTTGCCTCGTAGACCACAGACTGTGCCCTACATAAATACACCAAAGCTCGACGAACAAACAGAAGAAATGACCGCAAGAGGTCGAGTGCCAAGTGTCTCGGGGTATTAATCCACAAATCGCAAATCTGCCTTCGAACGCCTTGGTCCCTCTTTTCGACCTAGCCTCGAATACAATATCAACCGTAACTCCTCTTCAACTGAATCCGCAAATCTGATCGCCAAGTCCCGTGTAGGTACCAGCTCGTTTTTCGTTCCGTGGTTTGTGCGCAGACTTGTATGTAAACTGTCCAATATGTACATCGAAATGCCGCAGATGATGTGATCCTATATCCCGGCGGCGAGATATGGGATGAAAGTGACCTAGGTGCCGTTTAGATCCACACTGGGGCCAACGCGGTAGGCTCGGGCTTGAAGAACGTGGAGAAGAGCCCTTGAACTTCGGCCAGGTAATCCTCGGGTCGGAATCGGCATAGGCCCTTAGAAATAAGCTCTTGCTCCTCCTCGTCGATAATCTGCATCTTGTCTTTCACGCCTAATTCCTCCGCCAGCTCTGATACCTGTGCCAACTCTTGACCGAAAGGATGCTGCGAGTCGGAATAGTCCCGGCGGAAATTGGGACGAGCCGGAGGTGGTGACATGACCATGGGAGGCACGGCGGGTACGGAAGGCGAAGATATCGACGGCTTTCGCGAAAAGGAGCCTGCCGAGACGCTCGTGGCCGTTGTCGAGGTTGATGACGATCGGGAAAGAGAAAAGCTCGCCTTGGTGGAGACAGATTTGCCGGATTGGTTAGAGAAGCGCGAGAACTTGTTTGCTAGGTTGTCCATGGATGCCTTCTTGGTGTGCGATGGTGAGCGCTTAGGGATAACTGGTGCCTCGTTTGCAGCCGGAGCCTGCTTGTTACTCGGAGCGACGAAGTAACATGAGAGATGGTTAGGCACAGGCGAGCCAGATAAATCTGCAGATGGCATGTCGGGACTCGTCGGCGGCGATGATGCGCTGGTTCGGGGACTGTCAGTGGAGGAATCATCAGATTTGCTGGATTCGGTTGGCGACGACTCTGATCGAGGGTATAGATCTGGCGCATTGTACGCAAGCATGTTGGTCGTGTGGGTTAGCGCCGTAGGGCCGGAGATCTTATTGCGAATGGAGTTCTTGGCTGTGGTATTGCTCCGTTGCGGCAATATGCCTAGGTCTCCCGACGACTGCTTTCGCCTTGTCGTGAAGGCGCGCGCAAGAGACATCTTGGGTTTTCGAAATTTGTTGATAGTACAGAACCGGAGGAAAATGTGTTCTATCCCGGAAAACTTCCAGAATATGAAGCAGCACACTTAAAGGCGCCTAGTCCGGCGTTCTCGGATTTATGTTGTGTCACCTGCGCCGGGAATCTGCTGCGCAGATCTCCAATATAAGCTGATAATTGGATCAGTCAGAAATCGCGCTCTTACAACTTTCTCCGAGCTGCACGAATCCACCTTCGAGCGCCAAACCCTCTTCACAAAGGATGTGCGAGGGGAGCAGGTTAGAAACCTAAAGCTCGTGGCTAGAGTTGACTGACGGTTGACAAAGTCGGGTAATGTGACAGTGTGATAATGTAAAGTTGAGCGAAAAGCCGGAGTGATAATAGCACACCAAGACTTGTCTTGCTGGTTGCGCTAGATGCCGCTTTTGGACGCGCGCTCAACAGAAGCTTGTGCAGAGAACGATGTTACCCTGATTAGGCAGGTGGACAATGTGGTTGGTTCTACCGAAACAACCTGATGTGATCCTGTGAGATCGCGGGGTCTCGGTCTCCCCTCTGAAAACAGGTGTATCGTTACGTCGGATGACCAAGCAGAAGCGCCTAACAATAGCTGAGTCTATTAGTCCAGCTGCGAAATGTAAGGTTGCCGTTACTATCACTTGCTGTATGAGAACAAGTTGATGGTTGATTTTCCGGAGTTCCTGATAACCCTTGGTGATAAAACGTTCGGAATTCCTAAATGGAGTTGAAGTGAATAAAAAAGGTGACCTAAAACTGTGTTGGAGTCACCGTGATGAAGTGAAATGTGTGTGTGTCTGTTTGTGTGTATGATAATCGTAGTCGACCCTTTCCAAGGTTTGTCGAAGTATGATGTATGATATCAAACTCTCCCAGGATTCCTTAAAGTGATAACCTGTGGAGTTTCTTTCTTTTTTTGCTTTCCGTGTATATTTACACACAACTGCCGTCAGTAATGAAAATTGTCGGTTGACTAGTACTCGAAAAGAGAGATAGTGGTTCTTTAAATGATCTCCACGTTGTTTTGGAGTTTTGCTAAAAATGGGAATTTTTAATGTACTAGAACGAAACAGTGAAACAACCAGGTTCCTGATTTGATCAAGGATCGATATTGGCGAGAGAAGTCGTCGTCGTATGTCTTCTTAGTGAAAGTAAGGATAGAATTCTGATCTCAAGAGACTTGTTAATTCGTAGCCGGCGACAAGTCTTGGATGAGGATCAAGAGAACAATAGTGAATGAACGGGAAGAATAGTCCCAGTGGGATGGGGAAGTGGGTTGAATGAGTGGGATAAGAGGTAAAAGACAAGGTAAAAGGAGAGTGCAGGCACTTTAGAGATGAAAAGGAACGCGATGAGAAACGATAATAAAGCGCACACAAGGGGACGACATGGGTGAACATTGGAAAGAACATTGAAGCCCTAGGAAACCTTGTCCACTCAATCCACTTACAGGGAAATGGGTAGGAACTTAGGGCGGAAGCATTTGCTAGGTTACTGGTACTGGCCGGTCCGGTACAATTTAGTGCAACATCTAGGTAAATTTGGGGCCTCCACGGTGTATAAGTTACAAAATACTTTAATTTTTGCATGTCTTTCCTACCGGGGTTTGAAGTATCCATAACGATTAGTGGATTTAATGGAGGTGGACTTTACTAGCAACTTACTTGCAGCCAACTGCACTGACCCGGCCAAACTGCAAGATTCTTTGTTCCTTCTCACCTACACTCCCCTACACTCTACATAGTGCACTTTAACAAACATCTAAGACGCATATTCCCTTTCTTTGATCATCTTAGCCACTTTAACCACTATGACCACTTTACTATATATCATCCCTCACTATCTTACCTAGTCAACTTGGTCAATTCGTTTGAATCTTCAGCTAGGGCTTGAGAAGCAGAAAAGGAAAGACAACGTGATCGATCGGCAGTGGTACCTGAAGACTAAGAAAGACAGCGACTCAAAAACCCCTGCAAAATTCTCTAATGATTTTTTAGGCGCTTCCCATTTGGAGCAAGCGCAGGACGGGAACCCAGGCGAATCTAATGGCATGGGTCCGTGGATTGGCCGCCAGTGCCATTTACCCCTGGACCCTAAAGCTGGGCAGGTTATGGGATACCGAATCAAATCACGAGCCTCCAAGAGGGAGCTATCATTCTTGATTTCTATTAGCTAGGCTTCCCGGCGAAGTCTCCCGACTTACCACCGTCGGCGCCGTCCAACAGACAATCCACGCCACGTTGAGCAACCACCATATGCAGGTACCAACTCGATTCTAGCCAATAAAGTTGATGCAAACACCAAAGGCTTTGCGTCTTTTACCCTCCATCAGAAAGGTAGGTATGTATGTCATTGTTGTACATTAGCGATGAACTACACAACTCATCCCGATTACTGCATCATAAAATTGCGCTGTTACGTGGCCACGCTTTTGACGACTTCCATGTACTCGGATCACATTCTACCACCTCAAAGAGCTTAGTTGGGTTGGGCTGCTTGGTCTACTTGGTCTATTTGGTCATGAGGTGATCTGGTTGTGCTCGAAATAGAGAACATGAATCGTTCTACAATCCTACATGACAAAGGCCTGTTTAGTCCAGATCAATTTTCAATGCGCTTGAATAAAGGTCTGACCTCGCAATTTACCACGCCCATGTCCCAAGCCAATTCCCCCCTCGCACCGTCGACATGGATCTGATAAAGCCTGCAAGCCCACTGAAAGAATCGTGGGAAAGGTGGGCTGTGAGTGGGCGAATCCCCTGAACACCTCGCAGGAGCCGGGATCCCCCTTGCCCTCTAACACGTCAAGTTGATTGCTCAGTCTTCGACAAGACTTTCCCACTTCGGGAAGAAGCAGAGAGAAAAAAAAGAAAGAGGGAAAAAAAGAGGAAACTGACTAGGGTTCCCGCAGTTGAAACCGACGAAGCCATGCTTACCACGCAAGGCGTCAATTGCGGAGAATATCTCATTGACTGTTTGTTCCCATTCGCCATTGGCTGTGGCTGCCCGGGTGTTTCATCTTCAAGCCTTCTCTTCCAGCCAACTTCTGATCTCTCGCTGGTTTTTGTCGCCGAGAGAGCGGCTCCACGCGGCGTCGTAATCAAGATGCCGGTAGCGTCGGCTACGGCGTCCGATACCCTACTTACATACGCGCACAAAGTGAACGTGCTCTGCATCGGACCGGCCAGACGTGCAGAGGCATTCGTCACGATAGCATCTTGTCTCGTATCCGGTGTGGGCTTCTGCTCTCCTTACATGGTCACGGCTGAGGGATATCAAAGACCTTTTTGCCCCTCTCCTCGATGTTTCTGACTTGATGACAAACATCGTCATACGTATGTACGTACCTACTCTGGCCATGCACACGTTGATTTCTTGTTTCGCATGGTTATCCATGTCTCCCTTTCGTTAAGGTAATTGGCAAGGAGGAGTTGTATGTGCCACATACTCAGCCTTCGCTTGAACTTGTATGGCGTCTAAAGGTATAAAATCTCCAGAATTGTTCGTATTTTTCATAAATATATCGCAATTAAGTGCCCAGGTAGGTTAACTAGATGAATCCATTGGCGAGGTACTTGCTCGAATTGGTCCTAGTTGGAAGAAGATCACGAAACAGCAACGTAAGTGTAGTTAATTAATTTGCATTCGATTCAGTTATCCTGTGCAGCATGTGTAACCGAATCCCGTCGCAATTCAGAGGCTCTGTAGATCCTACGATCTCGCGATCTTGCAAAACATACAACCCCATGCCTTGATTAGGGCATACGATGGTAGCATTCATCTGAATTAGGCGACCCTTTAGGTGTGGTCCGAAGCAGGTGTCACGCATCCCTTCAGGTTTCAACCGGCCGTGCCTGGTTCGCCGTTCCAGCTTTTGCCTTGACACATTTATAAATAAACCCGTCTTGAACTGGTTCATCCGAAAAAGCATGAAACCAGAAACATGTTTTCTGGTCCGTAGAACCACGGGACCAACCTAAGCACCACACTGTCAAACCAGAATGCATCTAGCCGCGACATCTAAACGCGAGACATCACAGCCCCGGGCTCAATGAGGCCATCTCTACCTTCCTAGTCCTCATCCATAGATTCGGGCTCGCCGTTTTCATCCTCGCCCTCGCCTCCCTCATCGTCGTCTGAGGAGCTCTCGTCCTCCTCGACGCCGATTAACCTCTCCGCGACGTCGCCGTCCACCTTGTCTGAGATCTTGTGCGCGAACGCCTGCCGCACCGCGGCATTTGTGCTGGTGTCCCACACATGCATCGTTCCTTTGCTGCCGGCCACGGCAAGACGGAAGGCGACCTCGGCGTCGGGAGCGAAGTTTGTCGCGAACACCTTGCCGACGTCCAGGTTACGGGAAACTACCATGGCGGGACCCGTGGGTTGGATGTTCCAGAGCTTGACGGTCTTGTCGGTCGAGCCGGTGGCCATGTATCCCGGTATGTGCGCGTTAATGTCAAACGACGACAAGGACTCGTCGTGGGCCTGCAATGTCCACACCGGCTTGCTCGCAGAAGGATTGGGTGGCGCATTGCGGATATCGTGGTAATGTATGATTCCATTCTCCGTAGACACGTAGAAGAAGTTGGGGTCGTGCGGGTCCCATCGCACGTTCTCGACATCGCTTTCTACTCCCCATCGCGCGGGTTTGGCCTCAGGGGCTCGCATGTCTGCCGCGACGATTGTTCGGTCGTAGCTGCCGCTCAGAAGCACAGTGGACTCAACGGAATGCCATGCTAACGAGCAGACCTTGTCTGTGTGGTACGAGTAAGACTTGGCGCACTTCGTCGTGTGCAGATCCCACAGCTTCACTGTCTTATCTGCCGAGGCGGAAGCAAGGAGGTTTCGGTGTTTCCTGTTGGCGGCAAGGGATAGGACTGCGTCAACGTGGTATTCTTCGTTGGCCTTCTTCGACTTCTTCTTTTTCTTTTTCTTCTTCTCTTGCTCTTGCGGGGTTGCGCCCTGGCCTAGGATCGCATTCGGGTACATGCAATCTATGGTGTCCAAGTCCCAGATCTCGATATCGGGGTCCATTGTCCCTATCGCGACGAAGTTGGCTGTCGAGTCCTTATCCACGTTGGATTTCGATACGGGGATGTCTAACCATTCGACGCAGAGGGGTATCGCGGGAAGCATGATGTCGTGGTGGACGTAGAGGTTATCCGCTTCGTCCTCATATACGTAGACCTCGAGATGCGCAAGCTCGTCTTCGACCTTGGCGGCTAGTAGGAGGTTATCTGTGGCTAGGATTTGCAGCTCCTCTCTGTCATCGCTCTCTTCGGCTTCGCCATCGGGTATTGTGATGTACGGGTCGTCTTTATTCGATTCGTAGTAGGCCAGGGATTTTATGTTTCCGAACATATCCATGCTCTGGCCCTCGGTTTCTTCTTCATCATCGTCGTAGTGTTCCAAATCGTACTTCTTGAGGTCATCATCATCAATATCGATGCTTTTTAGGGAATTAGTAGCTAGTCAGGTTTAATAGAAATGAGTATGAACTTACTCTTCAGCATCACCATTCTGCAATGAAGGCTTGTCACCCGAGTCGCTCACGATTTTCTCGTTAATTGCCTCTTTTGTCTCGTCCTCTTCATCTCCATCTTCTTGCGCATCTTGTAAATCCTCGTTCGCATCGTCTAGCTTCAACTTTGCTAGGTTGGCTATTCGCTCAAATTCGTCCTCATCAAAATCATATTTTGAAGGGAATGGGGCCGCAAAGCCTCGCGGCACCCACGTGGATGTGGTGATCATATTAGACATGGCTGGTTGTTCGTAATCTGATTTGAACCAGATTGTACTGGGCGCAAGAAATTCAAGATCTGAAGCCCCGCCAACTTTTGTATTCACAAAAATTCGACAATAAAATTTTAGCGGGGCATCCACTATCGATAATATTGATAAGCTTCGATAGGCGTTGATAAGAAAATCGGTCTAAGATTAACGCTAAAGTGGACAGGTGCTGGGCTCACATTTACTTTTGTTTTCTTTCCGTCGTCTAGTAAACTAATATCCCTGGAGACGAGCGTAGCCTTTCTAGCTCGACCCTCCAACAACATAAAATATCACACTGAAAATGGATAGGGAAGATGGCAGTTTCAGTCCTAAGAGACGAAAGCTGGATTTTAATCCCCTCCGTTCTGACGATCGGTATTCGTCTCTTCCAAACCGGAGTCATCCTTCGTCTCGGCCACCACACGGTCGTTTCCAACATGGCTCCAACTCCCGCGCATCTACTCCTCGCGGCCAATCAAACTATGCATCAACTCCCAAACAACACGAATTCGATGGCCCCGAACCGCAGGTGAGCTTAGACGAGCAGAATGCTCTCGATCGAGATTGGTACGCCGGCGATGAGACCGGTCACACCTTTGGCGATGACTCTCATAATCCATTCGGATCATACGATACGTCGTGGGTCGAACAGCAACAGCGAGAGGCAGAAATGATCGAGAAAAAGGCCGGAAAACATATGAATGCGCGTCAACTACAAAGGCAAAAGGATAACGATGCCTGGGAGACGAATCGTATGCTTACGTCCGGTGTCGCCCAACGACGAGGTTTAGGCGATGATTTTGACGAGGATAATGAGGGGACCCGTATTCACTTACTTATTCACGATCTGAAACCGCCCTTTCTAGACGGACGCACCGTATTTACCAAGCAGTTGGAACCCGTACCTGCTGTCAAGGATTACCAAAGTGACATGGCCGTATTTAGTCGCAAAGGTAGTCGCGTGGTGAAGGAGAGAAGACAGCAGAGAGAACGGCAGCGACAAGCCCAACAGGCCACTAATATGGCTGGTACCGCGCTTGGTAATCTTATGGGTGTCAAGGAGGACGAGGGCGACAGCGCTTTGCCCATAGCTACCGAGGAAGACGCCCCGAAATCCGGTGCCAACAAATTCAGTGAGCATATGAAAAAGAATGATGGTGCAAGCGCGTTCAGTCAGAGCAAGACATTACGAGAGCAGAGGGAGTTTCTACCGGCATTCGCGGTGCGGGAGGATCTTTTAAGGGTCATCAGAGATAACCAGGTCGTTATCGTAGTTGGTGAGACTGGTTCGGGAAAGACGACACAACTTACACAGTTCCTATACGAAGAAGGTTACGGAGAAAGGGGTCTCATAGGTTGTACGCAACCTCGACGAGTGGCAGCTATGAGTGTGGCCAAACGAGTGGCTGAGGAGATGGAGGTTAAGCTGGGCAGTACGGTTGGTTATGCGATCCGATTCGAAGACTGCACTAGCAAAGATACTGTCATTAAATACATGACAGATGGTGTTCTGCTTCGAGAATCCCTTAACGAACGAGACTTGGATCGCTACTCATGCGTAATTATGGACGAAGCTCACGAGCGGGCTCTGAATACGGACGTGCTAATGGGTCTTTTCAACAAGATACTGCAGCGCCGGAGAGACCTTAAGCTAATAGTCACATCAGCTACCATGAATTCGAAGCGGTTCTCAGATTTCTTTGGTGGCGCGCCCGAGTTCACAATTCCAGGTCGAACATTCCCCGTGGATATCATGTTCCATCGGTCACCGGTCGAAGATTACGTTGATATGGCTGCTCAGAAGGTGCTTCAAATCCATATATCGGATGACCCTGGAGATATTCTGGTGTTTATGACAGGTCAGGAAGATATCGAGTGCACTTGTGAACTAGTAAGAGAGCGACTAGATGCTCTAAACGATCCACCAAAGCTCAGCATCCTCCCGATTTACAGTCAGATGCCTGCAGATCTCCAAGCCAAGATCTTTGATAGGGCAGCGCCTGGGGTTCGGAAATGTATCGTGGCTACGAATATTGCAGAAACCAGTTTGACAGTCGACGGTATCATGTATGTGGTGGACGCGGGATATTCTAAATTGAAGGTGTACAACCCTCGGATGGGTATGGATACGCTACAGATTACGCCAATCTCACAAGCGAACGGTGGTCAGCGAGCCGGTCGTGCAGGTCGAACGGGTCCCGGCAAAGCATACCGCTTGTATACCGAGAAGGCTTATAAAGATGAGCTTTATATCCAAACGATTCCCGAAATCCAACGAACAAACCTTAGCAATACGGTATTGCTACTCAAATCTCTGGGTGTCCGAGACTTGCTTGATTTCGATTTTATGGACCCGCCACCGCAAGATACCATCACCACTTCTCTTTTCGACCTTTGGGCTTTAGGCGCGTTGGACAATCTTGGAGAGCTTACAGATCTAGGATCTAAGATGAACGCTTTTCCTATGGACCCATCTTTGGCAAAGCTTCTTATCATGTCAGAAGAGTACGGTTGCAGCGAGGAGATGGTGACCATCGTTTCCATGTTGTCCGTCCCTAATGTGTTTTACCGGCCGAAGGAGCGGCAAGAAGAGTCGGATGCCGCACGTGAAAAGTTCTTCGTACCTGAGTCCGACCATTTGACCTACCTTCATGTGTATTCTCAATGGAAAACAAACGGCTTTTCGGATGGATGGTGCACGCGCCATTTTCTACACCCGAAGTCCCTGCGCAGGGCAAAAGAAATCAGAGACCAGCTTCTGGACATCATGAAGATGCAAAAGATGCAAATGATTAGTTGCGGTACGGACTGGGATATCATTCGCAAGTGTATCTGCTCGGGCTACTATCATCAAGCAGCCAAGGTCAAGGGTATCGGGGAGTATATCAACTTGCGCACATCGGTCACTGTGCAACTCCACCCCACAAGCGCCCTATACGGTCTCGGCTTCTTACCCGACTACGTTATTTATCACGAACTCATCCTTACCTCGAAAGAGTACATGTCTACAGTAACATCTGTCGATCCCCACTGGCTCGCCGAGCTAGGTGGCGTGTTTTATTCTGTAAAGGAAAAGGGGTATTCGGCTCGGGAAAAGCGCATTACTGAAACAGAGTTTAATCGCAAGATGGAGATCGAGGCCAAGATGGCAGACGACAAGAAGAAGTATGACGAGCAAAAGCAACATGAAGAAGAACGGGCGGCTAAGAAGCCTGTAACTAAGACTGTAGGAAAGAAGATCATAACATCTGGCGCGGTGAAGAAGCCTGTGGCTAAGAGGAAAGGAAGAGGTTTCTAAGAGTTTGCTTGCTTACAAAGGATATTTGGAATACCTTGACATCAAATGTTGATGACGGTATAGAATTAGGTTGATGTTAGGGTCTATGTAAATACAGCTTGTCTTACTTAACCTAGCCGATTTATCAAAACCCGGGTTCTCTATGCTTGATCGTCATCCCTATCTTCGTACCTCGAAGCGGGCCTCCCCTTCTTGCACGTCTCGGGATTCTTTGTCTAGTCTAACGACATGAGCATGAGTTGGGCCTCTGTCAAGTTCCTTCATAAACGACTTGATGGAGTCTTCTTCTCCTTGAGCCTCGCCTTCGACCTAGATTTAGATTGTGTGAGTGCGTCTCGGACGTATTACAACAGAACAGAACAATCTCACTTTTCCGTTCTCGGTATTTCGACACCATCCCGTGACGTTGTGCTCAGCTGCTTTCTTATGCGCGAAGTATCGGTAGCTCACGCCTATCATTTTGTGACGTCAGTCTTCTAGCCTACTAGATATATCTAATCCGCTAGTCACCACAGTCATCATACCTTGAACTCGGCCGTGAGCAAGGAAGTAAACCTGAATTTATATAGTTAATTATTATGATGCCGAGATTATCTGACGTAGAATCTCACATACTCTTTGTGACATCTTGAGGTTTTAATTATGGTGTAGTAGATCACATATAGGAATGCGCATGCAGGGTAGGTACTTGGGGAGCTTTAGACATGTACAATGACGCGCTGGAAACAGCTCTATCAAGGCAGGATTGGTCTAGCCGCGATAAGCGGTATATTATCGGGTAAATTAAACACTTCCGAGATCCGCAGTCTCGACTCGGTCTTACACTTCGACTTTCATTTCAATGTTGTACAATACGTACCTAACCTGCTGTCTAACATCAATCGCATTCACCTATCACATAAACGTAGACAATACAAACAATCCGACCCTCGACGAAACCGAAACATCCAATCTCGATCCGATCGTCTTCTAACAGCGACAGCTAGCTTCCACCATGGACAGCGCGGCTTTGGAGGCGACACCGGAACCTCAAGTCGTCTTTCGAGGGAAGAAGAGGAAGACATACAGGCAACGAGCAGAGCCGGCCAGCGATAACAACAACATCAACGACGAAGAATCAAAGCCCGCAGAAGCGCCGCGACCAGACCGCACCCAGACCGCATCACCAAGCCAAGCCGACGACGCGACAGAGGAAGAGAATGGACTGTCAGTAGCCGAGGTACTGCGCCTCCGCAACGCGCGAAAGGCCCGGCTCGGCGGCGTCAAGTTCGGCGGCAGCAATCACGTCTCTGCCGAAGCCAATGCGCCCGCCGCCGAATTCCTCGACGACTTGAGCCTCATGATCCGCGAGGAGGAGAGCAAGGCGAACGACGTCGCCGCCGGCGTGCAGAAGCGGTTCGCGCCGCAGACTGGGCTGTCGACGGAGATCGTCAATAAGCACATGTGAGTGTCGCCTCTTTCCCTTCCCCCCTCTTACCTCCTTCGTCCCCAGATCCCTCTTATCGACTACGTGTGACACGCCACCGCTTGTGCAGCTGCTGATGGAGCAAGGGAGGAATATATAGAATCCGAATTGGCCAGGCGACATCACGCTGTCGCTTCCTCGTCTTCCACCGCTGCCGCCCCGCGGGGGTTAGGGTCGTCTAACCAGGAGCCACGAAACGGCAAGATTAGCGATACCTGCGAATTAAGCGAGACGGCAGCGACGACGGCGGCGCCCAAGCCCGAGCACCCCCACCGCGCGCTGCAGGGCCAGCTCATGGAGATCGACCTAGGCGACGAGGCGCGCAGCCGCAACGAAGCGCTGACGGAGCGCGCCACGCGCCGCATGCACGGCGAGGCCGTCGCCGAGGACGAGGACTCCCAGAGCAGCAACGGCGGCGGCCGCCCGCGGAAGGTCCGACTCGGGCGCGACGGCAAGCCCTGGCGCTCGAGGAACCGGCGCACTAGCGACGACATCCGGAGGGACCAGCTGGTCGAGCAGATATTACGAGAGAACAAACGTGAGTGCTTTCCCTCTCTTTCACCCTTATTTACGTACATACGAGCGCTAACACCCCCCAAAGTAGACGTCTACGAAACGCCCACACCCCCCGCGGCGCCGGCGCCCGGCACCGACAGCGCGGCCGACGACCGCATCGCGGAGGAGTTCCGCCGCGAGTTCATGGACGCGCAGGCCGAGCGCCAGCAGAAGCGCAAGAAGCCGGCCAACGCGCCGCCCGGGGCCCAGGGCGCCGGCGCCGGCGGCAAGGGCCAGAAGGACGAGGACGTGCTGAAGGGCCCCAAGCTCGGCGGCAGTCGCAACGTGCGCGCCGCCATGCGCAACCTGCTGCTCGAGAAGGCGAAGGAGGCGAAGAAGCCGGGGCGGTGAAGGGAAGGGGAGGGGAAGGGAAGGGGGGAAGGGGGTTACGGGTCGCGAATCGCTTGGGAGGAGTTGCGGCAACAAAATTTGAAGGGGGCTGGGCGGTTCGTGGCGTGTTGTGTTGGGTTAGAGGGCGGCGAATACACACGTACACATATATACCATTGTCTCGGTTTCCATACACATGAAGTCCGAGAATAAAATAGAACTCGGTGGTTTATTTTCGCTTTTCTTCACTTAGACAAACCCATTATTAGGTTGCTATGCTAGGAATAGTTGATGGTGACATCAATGGGCACACCGGATATCATATATATATCAGAACCTATTCGAGTACGGAGGCCGCGAAGTAGAACTATTTATCATTATTCCCTTTCATTCGTCTCGTAAGACACCACGTCTTGTTGTATATGTAACCCACTGCATGTAAGAAGGTTGAGTTATTGTTAGTATAGTATGTAGTATAACGACCAACCCATCTACCCACCCACCTAACTACCTAGATAGGTACCCTTCAAGATCGACAGATCGCCAGGTTTCAAATCGACGTAGCTTACGCAGCCCACTCCTGCAGAACAATGTCCTTAGTAGATTGCCACGCGTTCATGTTTCTAGGACTGAGACTGATTTGCGATACTCTACGTTAGAAGTCTAGATAGATATTGCCCGACGCCTCTCCTCTGTACGACCGTCGCACAATTCCCAAGAGCTTACTGATGCCAGAATAGGTGCTTAATAAAGCGCGTCTTTACTAACCATATCATAAGCAGCACAAACAACTCTGTATAGTACTAGGTAGGACACGAAAAAAGTCTAGTTGCAAAATGTAATCCGTAGTTTCTAAAAACACCTAACTAACGACGAGCACCTAAACAAGCAAAGAGAGCTCTCTAGATTCCTTAGCTATGTCTTCGAGCGAGTTCATATACAGCCAATGCATTTGCGAGCAAGCAGAGAGATATAACTAAACTGTAACGTAGTAGTGTTCGTGGTCACATTGCTACCCTATATATCAAGGTTTCGTCCCGAACCGCGAACGCCCCCCCTCCGTCCATATCCCTTATATCAACCCCCGTAAAATCGTAGTAGGTAAAAAACGCGGATGACTTCTCCCGCCCCTTAAAACAGGTAACATTGCGTAGTTGTTGCCGACCAGCTTGCGTTTTTCTGCGCGAGTCTTGCAGCTGTATAAAAACAAAAAAGGGGGACCTAGGTAGGTAACGAGCAAACGAGCACACCCGTCCTATATAAAACAAACAATAATAACGTATCATGCGGTTGGGAACCCTGCCTCGGCGTGAAAGGGTTCGGGGAAACGGTTATAAACGTTCGTGATCCCAAAAATTTCCCTGGTTTGGAAACGCCGGTGGAAAATCAACCCTTGCCTCCTGGTGTAATGATCATAGAGAAAGTCTGGTATATAAGAAAGCGACCAGCGGCGTGCGATTGCCCCCTCAGGGAGAGTCTCGAAGTGAATGAGTTTGTTCGTGGAATGATCGATGCTAAATACAAACGCTCTCTATGCCGTTCCTAAGTAACGCCTGTCCTATACGTCGTGCGAAAACAAAAAATATTCGTAATGGTTTAGGAGTGCGATTTCCCTACATTCCTGAAGTAGGGTGGTGCCCGGGTTTGGTGTAAACCCGTATATATCATCGGTTTTGGCAAAAAGCCAAGAGATATGTGCCTTGGATTATCCAATTGTTGATCTAGCCATTTGTCAAAGTCGCGGCCGGGCACTTGGGACGGGGCCGTAGATATAGAATGGCTCGAAGGCTCTGCGGCGTGCCATTTATATAGGTACCTATCGACATGGACGATAGTCATCTGTAGCCGTCCACGTGGATATTCTGAGTAGTAGGTAAGTGCATTTTTGAACTAGATCCATGGAACTGGGCGTAATAGTGTTGGCGTCGTTCATCGGATATCCAACTGGAAGGGTTTGAATCTGCCGCCGATGGTAGCACAGCGTGGACATTTCCTCCGGGCCCCTTGCTCCTCCATTAGGATGTTGACGCAATCACGACATAGACCACAAATGCATTCGGTACATGCATAGGACTCTCGTAGCTTTGACGTCCTTTGGCACGCGGCACAATAGATGTGGACATCTTGCGACGTGTAGCCTGGCGACGAATCTAAAAGTCCAGAGGCTCCTATGTGGAAGTTTTCTCCGCTCTCGCCACTCTCGACGGACGGGAAAGGTTCTGGAATCTCTTGGGCAAAGGATGGTGGAGTAAGAGCTTGTTGTAAAGGAGAAGCTTGATAGCCTTGGAAATGCTGATGGGGAAATGGGGGTAGGGAAGCTCGGTGTATTGATATAGGGGATTGGGGGACCTGGGAAGTTAGAGAAGGAAAATAACTGTGCCGGGCACGACTTACAGGAGTCCTATCCTCATCGATATCTTCTGTCGCCGAGGCTGCGGCGTCGATGAGGTCTTCCCACCTTTTGCCATAGTCGGCCGAGGGCTCGACAGAATGAGCCTTGCGATCAATTCCTCGATCAAGTCCACCCGGCTTAAGGCGGTCATCATTCTGGATTCTTCTAAGCCAGTCTGTAGCGTTGCCCTTGGATTTCTGTTTCTTGTGGCCACGCTTGGTAATAGACTGTTTTCTAGGTCGACTGGGACCGAATGACCGATGAAGGGGAGGGAGAGTTGAGGAACGACCCGGAGGGGAATTTGAGAGGATTGAAGGGAGTAAATCTCTACGTGGTGCAGAATTTATAGGAGGAAATGGTTCACTAGTTGGTTCATTCCCGACATGTATTGGTGGTAATTCAATCGTACTCCTAGGTATCCTCCGGCCGTCATTATCAGACTGCCAACCCTATTGAGTCAGATTAGCATTGTCGTCGTCGTCAATGTATGCGACTGCATTGAGCGAATCCTTACTGCTTCGGTATCCCAATCTGTTTCGAACTTGTGTTGGCCGCCCAACTGGGCTAGAGCGGCCGCAGCGCTTGCTGCTGGTAGCAGTGAGCCACCAGAAAACTCATCATTATTTCTAGGAGTAGCGGGAGCACTCGACCCGTCTCGAGGATATACGTGACGCTCGTGCGGATAGCCTTTGAGCGCAGGGTCGAGGTTTGGTTGTGGTGGACCGACAGAATTTTGAGCCTGAGATCGATCGGATGGGGGGGTATTAATCATAAGCAAGAAGCTCTCCTCGGTCGCAGGGAGCTTCGAAATATAGTGCTCGGGATGCGCTCGTCGGATATGCTCTTGCATTGAGCGATATCTCTTTTCCTATTCATCCAAATATGAGAATTAGACTCAATCTTTCTCTTTTAAGTTATAGGGTATAGTCATAGGTATAGGTATAGTTATATGCATAGCTCTTGAGCCATCATCATCTTGAATCACGAGACTCGACAGAGCTTCGTCATTTTCCTAATCCTTTCGAGGCAAGTCGATGAATAGACAAAGACATGACTTACGCCAATGCAGCGCTTGCGACAACTGGATCCATCCTGATTTCGCAGAGGACAGACGACTTCATTGTTGGAGTCGGTAATAGAGAACGAGGACGTTAAGGAAGATCGAGGCGGCATCTTGACCTAATCAACCCCGCCATTTACTGGTCGGGAATCGAAGGCGGGGGGGTTCGCGAGAATCGATACGGCGTTGGCGATAAGAAGTTTAGCTGATAGCTATCAATTGACGATGATCTAGGTATGTGAAGCTTGAGCATTCGACGATCGAATTCGGTATTGGATTTTTGGTAGCTCTTCCGAGGTAGCTCTAAGCTCCTATCTAGGTGTTACATGAGGTGTTTCGAAGAACTCTCGTAGGTGTTGGTGGAGGAAGAGGAAGGATTGGGACCTGGGACTTGGAGGGTGACCTTATTGGGGAGGGGAGGGGAAAGGGTAGCTGAAAGCAGAGCAGTACGGAATTTCCAAGCTTAGATAGGTTCGGTAGGCAAAAGCAGGCGAGGTAATTGTACCTAAGGTAGGGTGGCCACAAGTCAGGGTACAGTTACTCCACACCAAAGCTGGCTATGTACGTATGTAGTAGTCTCGTAGTCTCGAGATACAAGTATGGATGGGAACAAGGTAGCAAGGTATGTAGTGGGTAGGTAGTAGGCAGTGTATGTACAGTAGTAGGCTAGCAGCAGAGCAATCATAGGACGGCAATGTTAAGTACCTGAGCTCCTAACAAAGAGCAAAGTCCCCCGGACAGGGCAGACAGGGTAAATTAGAGCTTGTCATCCAAAGATAGATAAATCCAACCAGACTTGGTGAAAGACGGTATCCCCCCGTAGCTTACATACCAGCATACCTGGGTAGATACCTGATACCTGATACCTGATGCCCTTTACCTTTAACAACAATTACAAGCTTGTGCGACAAGTCGAATCGAGGGAGACAAAGGAAAAGGGGATGATCTCATTGGCTCGGTCCCGTCCACACTTCTCTTACCTCTTGATTTAACGACAGGTCCAGCTTCCTTTCTGACTCGATCAATCATTAAGGATCGGCTGGGACGGGCTGGTTATTTGAAAAATTGAGAGTGGGGTGACCTCTGTGATGGGCGGACATAAAGAGAAAACAATAACAGAAATAATAAAGGAGAAAAGCCGACGACACGAGCACCTCCGGTAGTAATAATAACTATAAAGGGTTGTTCCTTTTTAAGTTATGAGCGTCGTCAGAGCTCCCAGATCTGGCTGTGCTTGGAATCTGACGATGCAAGCTTCCTAGCTTCGATAAAGCCAAGCTCGTGTGAGGACGAGGATTTTCTGTCGTTCATACCTCTACATAAGCACACAATATTTGCGGCAGTAGTAGCAGGCACTCGATCCTAGCACTCAGTGATAAAAGATGGGTTTTAATGTAACCCTCTCGCACCTCGTAGTGTAGAACAAGCAGCAAAGCACTGAACCACATGCAGCTGCCTTCCCACGAGACATAGATGTATGGATACATCCATACCTAGGTACTAGCCCAGCTTGCAGTAGCAGCAAGCAGCAGGGAAGCTTGAGGGGGCGAAGGGTTTCTGCAGGTGGGTAAGGTGGATGTACTGATGCACTGACTGAATCCACCCCCCTCTCACTTCCAAGCTTGTCAACCAGCAGTTGAAAGCTCTCGCATTGGCTCATTTGACCGGGCAGAGCTTGCGAAGGTGATACGATAGGCCGAAGTTTGAGCGGGGACTTGAGAAATGGCGGGGCATGAAAGACTTTGTCGGGTAAGTCAGCGGCTGGCTTCCTTGGGCTTGGTTTCATTATCAAAGCTCCCTCTCTCTCTTCACATGCATGCTGTATGTTCCACACACAGCGCCCTCACTAGCAGACCAGTTAAGAATAAGGGTACCTGTCGGCGCAAGGGCGAAAAAGGATCCGTTGCCGTTGGTCGAGCCCATCAGCGTGATGACATCAGACATGATGAGAGAGCTGGTAAGATAGGTATCAGCTCCCACCGCAGCCTAGGTGCCATCATTTTTTCTGATTCCGGATGTGTTTTTGACACATTTCATTCCAGACGAAGCCGGATTTCCCCTGCTTGCTCTATCCTGGTTGGGTACGATCCGCCCATATGTACGAAGGTACAGTAGAACATGGGTGTGATAGCTACCCAATCTCTACTTTGTCAATGCGACAGACAGTAAAAGCTCCCATCCTAGTCATCCGCATAGTCGGTCGGATTTTCTGTATGCGCTGCCATCACCTAAGCTCTCCCAGTCGGACGACTGGGCCGACGATGCCAACCCATCCGTTTGGACGAGCCTTTTTCTTTTGTTGTCAGCAATGCTAGTTAATATTCAAATCGCACAAATGGATACCTACCATACAACACTGAAGGTAGGTATTTTTGTTTTCCAAATTAAAGAACAGTTTTCTAGAATCCGTACCACTGCGCCGGTGCGGCACTGCCGAATAAGGCAAACCTTATGTATCCATGTATGTACTTTCCATCACTTAACCCAAGCTTGATGTGGGGAGGGCGCTACTGCAAGCTTTTAAAAAGAAAAAAAAAACTCTACTAGAAGTAAGTACCTTTCATATTTCTAGACAGCTGGGAAAGTGCGTGTCTTCCTATCTTCCCAGCTTCCTATCGCAGTGTCACCTTTGTGAGGAAGTTGCAGTTTATTGTAGCTACCTATTTTAGTTGTGCGACCGCTGATCTAGCGTGTTGCGAAAGCTTCCCGCCTTAGGTCCAAGGGAATTGACGAATCCTTTTCCACTTCAATTTTCGGTACATCTTTACATCATGTATAGCGACCTCTGCCCCTCACCAAGCATCTCGAACTGGAAAGAATGACGACGCCATACAGCTATGTAGCTCTCTTATCGATATTTGATAGGTATGTACATATTTGATATCTGATATCACATGATCGTTTATATCATTCAGCGATCAGATTACCTTTCCTAGCTTCATCATATTTCCTGTCCTGTTCTACCCTTGTAACACAATATGATACTACGGCGACAATATATTAGACGCACATGTATGGAGGCCGCTATAATAATTATAACGGCTCCGAGCCCTCATTGCTAGACAAAACACACATTCAAATCGTGTTCACTTTCAAGATTTAGTCGTTATTATTGACCTCAATAATAATATTCAAGCTGATACACGTCTCGGGCGGACTATAACAAATTTCTTGGAGGACAATAACCCCGTATCCCGTATTTTTCCAAGTCCGCCTTGCTTCCTTCTAGCTCTCACCATGTCTAGGCTATATTCCGTTTACTAATTATCCCTTTCCACGGAATTTCAATGCGATATCCTGACTTTTCCTGATTTCTCAAGTACAAGTTCGTGAGTTTGCCTCCACTATTATTTTCCCGCAAGGAAACTCACAACCTGAGCCAGAATTGCAAGACTCCAATAACCATTATAAGGATCATAACCCATCTCATCAGGCCTTGCACCACCTGTCCCTTAGAGAAGGTCTCAATCGCGACTCGCTCATTAACCCGAGGAAACTCAATGCCCTTAGGCACATTGAGACCTAGCGCCTCGCATAGAGGCCCCCACCCATCCCGGACATCAAAGAACACGAGCTTGTTAGGTGGTACGACCTCTTTTAGATGCTGGATATGCCGCTCCCAGACCTGCCTACCAACATGCATCGTTGGCTTGCCAGACGTATTATATATCTCGGCCCATCTCCCAGCAGCAAGAGTGTCCAGGTAACGAGGGAAATATCTCATGGGCCATAAGGGAAAGAGTATAATTCGCAGATACCACTGCAAACTAGCTGTGGCAATGGCATCGATCGACTGTTCCCACGCTTCGGGGTCTCGAACGGTACAGATAACCTTTGCTTCTGGGTATAATCGCATGAGCTCAGGTACGAAACAGTGTCCCGGAGCACTTGTTATGGCTATGTATCCATCCGTGAGTGTGGAAATACGATTTAGGACGAATTCTTCGTCTTCGTGTGAGCGGATCGGCGTGTGTTCCAAGACAGATATCCAGCTCTTCAAGTTAGAGCTGGATCCCTTGCAATTCTGTGTTCCTCCGTGATATACCGGCCCCTGAAGGAGAATTTCGAGCGCCTTGGTGAACGACGTGGTGCCGGTTCGTGGAAGGCCTGCTCCTATAACCCGTAGTTTTGTTCCGGGTAGCGGTTTCGATGCTTCTTGGCCCATCGTCGACTTAGGCTCGAACTTGAGCTTGTCCAAAATAGAGATATATTTCCAGCGTTTAGTTCATCAACGTCGAGAGCGAGACACTCCTTGTTAAATACATAGCTAAGGATGGCCCATCGATATGTCTCCTAGGATAGCTTGCGGTAGGCCTATAAGGCCTGCAGGCCATTTAGCCACCATTCGAAGTTACTGGAACCGGTTCTATTATCCTAGAACTTGGGCTTTCTTCCCGCACGCTGTGCCACTGAATGTTACTGAGTGTCACTACATCGCGAAAAAATTAACTTCCTGCGCCTAATTTCCTACGTCTTCGAGTTACGAATCTCGTAACGTTACGGGCGCATCCGACGGGTTGATTAGGTCGAGATACATATTTAGGAAGGTGAGAATGACTTTGCGTAGTAATTTTGGTGACAGCTGCTTAGTAACTTAGTTGCAATAGACGGACAAGTTGAGAGTAGTCGTATACTTACTTATTATAATCGGATGTTTTCTACCACACAATATCTTGATAGAAGAAGAAAGTCTCGAAGCACGCGATACTATTATGTTCTCCGTACCAGAGTTCAAAGATATTAGGTAGGTATACTAGGTAGACACCGAGATTCACGAGATAGGCATCTACTTATACCCTATCGGCTGGATATCGGCGCAATGAAGACGTTACGTTACGCGATGCGGGGGGTTATAGAAGACATTCGAAATCATAGGTAGAATAGTGACCAGGAGGTATTTTTATAGTCGCGAATCGGCTTTAAAGCTAAGGGTAGAACGCCCTTCGACAAAAAGGGGCCTCGCGAATTCTTAGCTTGAAGGGGCTGCTCCGCTACCCAGGATCGACGTTTGATAGGCAAATGTCAACATCTATACAGCCTAGAAACCCGTGGCTTTAAGATCAAGGAAAATATGAACCAGGTCACGCATTTCTCAACAATCGGCCGTAAAACACAATGCCAATTAATATACCTACTTACCTAGGTAGATAGGTAGGAAAGCATGGCTCTCAAAGCATGTTCGGAGTAGAGAAAGTGAGAATTGATGAATCTTCTTAAGGGGATGATGATAAAGTTAGAAGAACGGGATGTGATCGAAACCTCTATAATGTGACATAAGACGTCCGAGTCTGTCACTATAGCCGGGGCCATCCTTGAGACCAATAGGTTTCTTAGGGAATACTTGCACTCCAAAGATGTTATCTGCATAATGCGACCTCAGGGGAGGCAACCTAAAGATAAGACTTTGTGAAAGATCTAGAAAATGTTAAGAACCTACACTACTATACCAGTCTATCATCTCAGATATACTAAAACATAGATGAATCAGCAGGGAAGTATATTTCATACTCTTGGATGTGTCACATGATCGTTGTATTTTATCATGTTTAAGTCTCCTGAGACTTGAATGACATTGTTCAAGGTATGGAGGTAAGGGAGGCTACAGATTTCTCTAACAATCGCCTAGTTGTGTTAGACATACCGTTTCTATTTGTTTATGATATTTTCCGCATGAATGTCTCGATTAGTTATGCATAAATTAAACGATTTAGTCTGGAATGTGTTGTATAATTGCGTGTCTCCCGATGAAGTGACTCATTTGACGTATAAATTCTGTGGTAGACAAAGAGTAGATCCTGTAACATGAAACAAATTAGGGCCATCATGAACGAATTTAATCCCTTACTAATCTATATATGCAGGTTTGATGTCATGGGAAATAGAGTATGCGAGAAGATACTGCGTTATGAGTAGATATTTGCAAGATTTTAATTGACCAGCAAATCAGCGACATAGATGACACAAGTATAATTACCTAAGCACACATCAAATACTAGTTAGATTACATAGCATTTTGAAAACTACCTATGCTGCGAATTTAAGAATGCTCCAGGATTTCTAACTGCCGCTGAATCCTTCGGACGTGAATAATGACGTATGGGACGATGTCGTCCGATGGTGTTTGAGGACGCGCAGAGAGAATGGAAACTCGTCATTCTAGTAGGACAAGGTGGTATCTCATTTCCCGAGACTTGCTGACTTGAAGAATGACTTTCACTTGTCATACCAAGAATTATAACGTTGATTACCAACACCTTTGAAATTGTTGAAATTCTTTCGGGAGTTAAAAGATGAAGATTAAGAAAACGTTAAAGGTTTCGATATAATAATGATGGTCAATTATTATTTTAAGTTTATGAAGGCACTTCTAAGCGAGCCAAGCTCCTCACTAAGCAGCTAAGGTTCTAGGTGGACCAATGATGGAAGTCCGCCTCTTCTCCGATTTTGGGTAGGTACCGGGCACGGGTTAACCGGCATTAATACTAACCGGCGTCGTACGCAACTTGGCAGCAAAACGCCGAAACATTTCTGTCTCCATAGTCAATCCATCTTGCAGATCCTCCAGTTCGACGAACTTCGCATCCACTTTCCCCCAGCTTACCATGTGAAACATGGCTTACCATATATTGTCTAAAACAAGTCCTCGCCCACCACAAGGGTAAGGTTGTTGCGTTGCGTGATAAAGTCGCCAAGGTACTGTATTTTTTTCAATTTTGATCAATGATCAAACTTTCAATATCACAAGGGGGTAGTGTGAGGGAGAGATCTGAGAAAGATATTGGATATTAGGCCAAGTTAAACCAATGTTTGACAATGCCTTCGATCCTTTCCTAATTCTAGCAACGGCCGTCGCTGTCATCGCTGTCCTCGCTGTCATCTCTGTCCCCTCTGTCCTCTCAAGTCATCTCCTGACAAAATAATCCCTCTTTCCACGCGATCCTTCGTACGCCCACCTGGACATTCCTCGCTTCATCAGCCATTCGCGTGCTAGCAAGACACTTTTACACTTCTATTGGGTCTAAGATCAAGCCATCGTCTTTGCCTTCGTAATTATTGTTCCTTTTCCCCGTTGCTTTTCTAGACTGTTTAATATCAGCTTGCCCCTTTCATTCAGCCTTGGTCCATCGACCTGTCCTTGGACTCTCCGGACTACAGATGATTGCAAGATTGCAAGTCTTCCTCATCCCAAGAGGGAGTCAGAACGACTATACTTCATAGTTCATCCACGATCATAATGGCCTTGACCGTGAAGCATCTTAACTCCGACGCCTCGTTCCTCTTATCCTTTGAACCCATCATCCCTGAGTTTGCACAGGATGCCGTGACGCGGCCATTCACAGTCCTCCTTGACCCTTGGATAACAGGTCCCTCCAAGATCTTTCATTCCAAAATCTCGATTTCGACTCACATACACCCAGCATGTATATCGTCGCTATCAGAACTGCCGGCTCCACCCGATCTTGTCATCATCAGTCAGCACAAGAGTGATCATTGCAATGAGGCTACGCTACGGCAGTTACCAGCGAGGGGAACCAACACTCTGATTCTTGCCGAGCCACAAGCAGCACGGTTGATCAAGAGTTGGAAGTATTTCGATGAGAAGAAAGTTCGGACGATAGAGAGGTGGGAAGATCCGAGGTTGACGGGCAAGCAGTCGGTTGTCCGAGTTCCTGTCCCGCCTGCAACACCCGGCGGCCAGGGAGGTGAGGTGACCGTCGCCTTCATACCGCAGAAACGCGACCTAGCAGGCCTTCATGCCGCAATCGGTATTACGTACCGACCTCCACCAACGCATAATCTGAGGTACTATCTTCCTATCATATCGAAACCACCCACGCCGCCTGCCACCCCGAGTACGCCTACCACACAGGCTTCTATTGCAACATCTACGAACACTTTATCTGTACCTGATACACTCCTTCTACCACCTACACCGCCAATATCGCCTCATTCGCTACGTTCTGTCCAGTCCGCCTCAACCTTACTTCCTTCCCCGACACGTCCAACCTCAAATGTTTACTTCCCACGTTCTACTTCCTATAACCATATGCGTCCTGCTACTTCAAACGGAACTACTCGCCCCATTTCCGTCCTATTCTCACCGCATGGAATCTCATACGCCCATCTAGCGCCTTACGCTACCTCGCATCTCGTAGCAGAGGCAGCACTTCCACTAACGGCACTGTTACACTGTATGGACAGTATATCGAATCCATGGTGGCTCGGCGGCAATATTTGCGCGGGAGTACCTACCGGTGCCGAGATAGCAACAAGACTAGGCGCGCGAGTCTGGATCAGCGCGCACGATGGGGAAAAGGATGTCCGGGGATTGGCTACGGGGATGCTAAAGACGAGGCGTTGGAAACGCGAAGAGGTCGAAAGTGCCTTAGGTCCTCATATTGACGGAAAATCTGGCGAGAAACTGACACACGCACGGAAAGGCAGTGGCGGTAGTATCGGTGGTGTGAGTACGGAAATCATGCGCCTCGGCAGCGGTGACGAAATCGTCGTTTCCGGGAGCGGTATGCTGTGGTCCTCGGAGAACAAGAAAGACCAATGGGCCATCAACGATACAAAGTCTCACGCAACCGTAAAGGTTCAGGACCTAGGCAGCCTAAAACCGCTTGATCCGCACGGCGAGAAGGTATCATCAGCCGGCTTAAAACCGAGAAAATCGTTCCGAGGTGGTCTTTCGCTGAGATTCAGATCTACAACCGCTATTGCTACCACTTAAAAATCTTTTGACTTGCGGCGTGCTCGTTCCTTCCCAAGGTTATAGCAGAATGATCAACACGAGTTACTGGGAAGGGCGTTTTTTGTTTGTTTTAACAGATCCCCAAGCAGGATTGGGATCTTAAGTTTACGGTCTGGCACGTTGTCAGAAAATTAGGATTTCTAAAAGATACCAGGGACGGGCGGGATTTTTATTTATTTATTTTTCATTTGGCTGTCTATATCTTTATTACGTGGGCTTATGACGGCGGGCTTGGTGGTTTATCCCTCATTTTGGGTTGAATATCTTATGGAAAGGTACTAACGGAACGGAACGGGTTATACTTTTTGGCTGGGATGAATCTTGACATCGGATGGGATGGGATGGGATTGAGGCGTTATTACTTCGGATCAAGTACCTAGGTATTCAACAGGTTTTGGATTTCGGATTCTGGGAAACAAAGGCGAGAGGTTATTACCACGGCATATCAGACTTTCAGATTGTCGAACTGTGGTGTGGGTATGGATGGAATTTGTGATAGATTGCCCCCTCGCTAGCTAGGCAAACTCATTCATTCTCCCTTCCTGTATAAACCTTGACAGGCTTGACCATGGTGGTATCAACCGTAAACACGACGAGGAAAATAATATAATAAAAGATCCTTGGACCTGCCTCACCCACATCGCCTTGCATGCTCACCGTTCCATTCCAGATTTGAAATGCTTCCATTTAGCTCAACCCCCATGATTAGGTACGAGCTTGCTCGTGTGACTAAATGCTTGAACACATGCCTTGCCCTTGAACCGAGGAAACTGAGGTCCGCCCATGCCTCTATACCTCCGTGATGACGGTAGGCCCCTCCATAGATGAGTCCGTTTATACACATCCACCAACGGCTGTCTATCTTAGCCTAACCCAGGGTTATTATCCACCCTTTCCCATCAACCTACCCACCAACCTCGGACGAGATCCCCTAGCTCTCCTCGCTTACTTTAGCTGCTTCAAGATCTCCACCAAGAAATCCTCGAAACTCAGGGTGATGTAGCCATCGCGATCCTCGTCGTACTTCTTGAAGACATCCGTCATCCGCTTCAAGCTAATGCAAGCCTGGACGAACAGATCGAAGCTCATGACACCCTCGCCGCGCTTATCGTAGGTCCTGAACAGCAGGTCCACGAAACCGGGGGTGAGGCGGTACCGGAAGGCGATGAGGGCGTTGCTGAACTCGTCGGGGGAAATGTTGCCGCTGCGGTCGGCGTCGAACCGATCGAAGAGCGCGCGCCAGGATGCTAGGAATGACCACAGCCCGCAGAACTCCTCGAAGCCGATGGTACCGGAGCGGTCACTGTCGAACATGCGGATCATCATGCGCACCGTCTGCGAGTCGAAGGCTGTCCAGTCGCCGTTCACGAGGGCGGCCGAGAGCTCCTTTTCGGAGAGTTGGCCCGTGCCTATTTTGAAGATTGTCAGCTTTATCTTTTCGTTAGGTGTTCATGATGACTGCCTGTAGCAGCCCACTAAAGCAAAGGCTACCGTAATCCAACATCGCTAGGGGCAAAGATATGACCGAAACTTACCATCTTTATCTACGGCTCTGAATAGAGGCAGTAATGTTGGATCGGCTGCACCCTCCGTCGGGCCAGGGGAAGGCGGAGGTCGACTCACGGGGGGTGGGCGATTATGTGTCGTGGGTCGAGGACCCGACGCGGAAGGCGGCGGCGACATGGTGGAGTGCGGTTGAGGTTGAGGTTTCTGCCTGTAGTTGTTATAATCGTAGCTACTGCTTTGGCCACCGCCGTTGCTACTGTAGCTGCCTGGGTGCGGCGAGCTACCTAGGCCGTAGCCGGTAGGAGTAAGACGTCCTGGATCGGCGCGACGAGGTGGGATACTGTCGTGTCGAGGACCAGGGACGGGAGGCTGTGGTTTGCTCTCGTATCGAGCGGACTGGCTTGGTGCGCCGCCCTTCTGCAATGGGAGGACTAGTTAGTATGAGGTTGAAAATGGGTGTGGATGGAAGAGGGGGTTTGCGCAGGGATTAATGTAGGGCAGATAAGAATATTTCGCAGAGGTGCGTGCGCGTACCTGCTCAGGTTCTGCGAATCTGTGGTTTCAAAAGTTGGTCAGCTCTTTCTCTAATGCATGATGAGAATGAATCGACTCCTTGTCGATCGCACAGGAGCTGGTGATGCTCTCGTACGAACGACTTGCCCCTTCACTCGTATCATCGCGGGTCTCGTTTAGAGTGCGATGACGATGGCGGGGTATAGTCGCATTAAGCGGGAACTCACCTTGGCAGTTCGTCGGGGTTATAAGGTCTATTGTACGCCATTGTGTCGATTGTCTTTACAAGTTGGCTTATGTAGACTCGATATGTGTACAGATAGTAAAAGGATGAGAGCCGGTAAAGACTGCAGAGACAGCGACTCTTGTATATTATATGAAACAAGGAGAGGACGCGCAGTGGAAGCGCAGGTCTGTTTGTTTTTGTATAGGATGCGGGATGGATGGTAGCTTAGGTACACAGGCAGTTAAATTGGGCAAATTTAGTTCTTAGTTGCTTCGATGGGCGATGGGTGATGGGTAAGCGGCACTGCACAACCGAACCGTAGTGTAACGGGAACGGGACGGACAAAGAAATTCGATTCAGCCGCAAATATCAGTGTCAATAGGTAAGTAAGCAGATAGGAGTTCGGGGTCAATGCAAAAGAGAGGAGATTTAATGCAAGCTGCGAAATTTGCGAAGGATTTGGTTGGGTGAATAGGTCCAATTGCGTCTCCTTCGTCGACGACTAATCCGGATAGATGCAGCCCTAAACTAGTAGCTTCAATTTGGAGGTTTGTCTAGAAAATAATAAAGTGAATGGGTTAAAAGGATTTATGTTTGTTGGATGTCTCGAAATCTGAGAAATTTTCCTAGGTAATCAACTGTGCGACATCTGTTCTCTTGATATTGAGAGTAAAGATTGTCGTGTGGAAATCCGGCAACCAAGAGCCAAGGCACCAATCAAGGCCATATACGGACGTTATGGATGACTGACAGATCCGCACTGCTCCAGACGGGCGATCAAAATCATACACCGGCGTTCGAGCAGGTGGGGGCTGTGTGCTGTGTCTTTCGTCTATCAAACGTTTCCAGGACCCTAGATTCAGCATTCGACGGCTGCTCGGATCAAGCTTTTTTTGCTCACTAACGTTGACCGAAGGTGGCAGAGCTACCCTTGGAAATGGGGTAGGGCGATTCGGAAGGCTGAATTATTCCTAGGAAGGTATAACATATAGTAGCAAACAAGAAAATTTCGGGATGACTCGAACTAAGTTCAACTGCATCAGTGAGGCTCTGAATGACAAGGCAGCTTCATCATTGAGTCTCACACCGTCATCTTAAAGATTGACGCCGATTGACGAAAAGAGGGTAAGCTTAACCCCGGACCCCGGCATCTCGTTGTCGCACCGAAAGTCTTCATCAAGCATCAAGCTTACATACATACCTAGGGTCCACGGTGCATGACTTATTACGTACCCGATAACGAATATGGCGGAGCACCTAGAACATCAACCCCATATTGTTACAGCTTTATTGCTGCAGCCTGAAATGGCCTGTAATGTTGAGGGAGGCGCATGCTCCCGCGCCCTCCCGCGCCTTCGAGTTATTGCGGGGTGCATACCAGTGCTGATATGTGTGTATGCAAGAAATGTTGAAGATGGAAGGTTAGAAGAGTTGAATTGCTTATCTGGATATGTTGGTTCCAACTCTGGAATGCTTTATTATCTATTGGTGTCTATCGCAATTACTCCATGACATAAACTTTCAGACCCGTGGTTCTTGCCATCAGTACCAAATGACGAAATCCAAAGCTGCCAGTGGTGAGGCTCGGAAGCAGCCCTAAGAAAATCCCAGCGGCACGGCAGCTGCCTTTTAAGCGGGAATAATAATACGCGGAACTACACCCATGTATTAGTAATTGGATGTGTAACGTGTAGGTCCGTTAGCTAGAGCCGCAACCCACGAGAACGGTAGTCCGGACCCTTTAAGATAGCCGTTCCAAGGCGAAAAGCTTGGCATTTATGATACAATCCCGATTGCCGTTAGAAGATATGGTATTACTCATAGCAGTTTAGGACGTTATCTTCAAGCCGCAAATAGAGATATTCATATTATTTATTATTAAATAGGTACCTATCTATCTCTCAAGTATTTGTTTAACTTTTAGAAAGGAGAAGAAAAGAAGAGATAAGAGTCTTGACCCGAGCATCGAGAATGTCGGTCAACGGGACGCCCGAAACGGGCGAGTTTTGGATATTCGGCTACGGGTGCGTTATACTTATAAGATTCACCTTCAATCTTTAGCTTAGCCGTACTCATAGAGGCATAGGAGCTTAATATGGAAACCCCCTCCACATTACGGTAAGCTCTCATGCCGAGCTAGTTCCCGGTTACGAAGCGTTGGTGTATGTGTATAAACCGGGCCTCACTGAGTCTTTCCGGTAGATCGAAGGGTACCCGGCTGGGTCATGGGCTATGTCCGGCGATTTTGGCAGGTATTGTTCATTCCGGCCATTTTGTCTTGTCTAGGATAAATAACTTATACCTCTCCAGGCAAGGTAAATCTCTTCAGTTCTCACGGTCCGCAAAATAAAAGAAATGAGGGGGAAACCGGCGCGTACATGACATCCATGGATGCTCTTATATCCCACCTCGACCCGTTCAATTCTAACACTAAACTCATAATCCATAGTCAAGACCATCGCGGCACGCCTACGGCACCCGGTCGCGTCGTAACATTAATTGAGCGATCGTTCTGGGCCTCTCTAGTCGACGCGCACGACTCGGCGCCGGAAAAGGTCTGGGGCACCGCGTACCGCATCAAGGCGGATAAGGTCGCCGAAGTGAAGGAGTACCTCGACATCCGGGAGATCAACGGATACACGATCCACTACACGCCCTTCCACCCGGCGGACGGGTCGGCGTCCATCCGCACGCTAGTCTACATTGGCACACCCGATAACGACCAGTTCACTGGCCCGCAAGACCCCCAGGCCCTTGCCGAGCACATCTACGTCAGTGAGGGTCCGAGCGGTATGAACCGGGACTACCTACTGAGTCTAGAAAAGGCGCTTGACGAGCTGAGCCCCGAGAGCGGCGATGCCCACGTGACGGACCTGTCAGACCGCCTGCGTGAGATCGAGCGCAAGCGTCGGGAGGGCGAGTTGCAGGTTGAAGGCTTTGAGCATCCAATCTCACACGAGTTTAAGAGGGTGAGTAGTGTAGATGAGCAGGAGGAGACGGAGAAAGCGTGAATAGTGTGTTGAGGAAAAGGCGATGCCCTAGATATTGGACAAATGCTTGCTTTGGGTATTTACAAGAAATCTGAGCCACATGTAGTACATATGAAACGTCATATCAATTCATCGGTGCGCTACTGTCATGGTTTGCTTCCCCGCCTCGTCGTCCCTGATGCTATTTCCCCAGCCAAGTATTTTTCTTTTCATTCCCCTCTCCTAGATCGACCCTCGTAGTTTTGTCCTTCCAAATATCCAAGGACGAACCTCTAGGCCCCCTAAGTAGCCCATTTCTCCCATTTTACCCCTTCATAAAGTCGTAAATGATAGTGTTGATATTCACGTTGCCCATGATAAGTCATACGTGGCGTTGGGTAGAAGAAGATACGCAAAACGAATGTATGTACATATGTGAATCCCCCTCGCTCCGGTTCAAAATCTCGAAGGTCGGTTCTCGAAGATATAGGATACGATGGTTCAGGTGTATGATGGTAAAACGAGTAACCGCTTTTATGACGTTGAGAGTAATGAATGTTGAAGTGGTGTGGGGAAGCTAGGTCTCCATACATCGATTGTACCGGTTAGGAGGGTGCTTTTCAAGCTACTGCTCTGTTAGAATGAGATCAAACTTCACTGTAGAGCTCTCGTTGATTGGTATCTCGTCTGTCGGGCTCTTACTGTCCGTATGGCGGCCCCTGAGGTGGCTGTTGTTGTTGGTGTTGGGTTTGTTGGCCTTGCTGTTGATCTGGATAGCCGTACGGTGCATACCCTAGATACAAGGCTTTGCATTAGTTCATATTCGCTTATCTCGCAGCTGAGGTGCCCTTATGACAATCTTCAAATTGGAATCGTGCTTCTTTTACCTTGTGGCGGGGGGGTTCCGTAGGCCTGCTGTGGTGGATAGCCTCCACGTCCATAAGCAGGCGGGTACATCACCTGGTTCGGCATTCCGTACGCAACTGGCTGGCCCGCGGCATATGGCATCTGAGGTTGCTGTCCATATCCACCCCTTGGAGCGTACGAGCCACCTCGTCCACCGCCGCCGCGAGGACCAGTGTCAGATGCCCTGTCGACGCGAATAGCTCGTCCATCAAACCTATTTCCCCTCGTTAGCGATAACTTCAAATATCCTAGGATGGCGCCCTACTCGACGTTGTTCATGCCGGCAATAGCTTTCTGGGCGTCAGCGTCGTTTACGTATCGAACAAATCCAAAACCTCTGCTGCGGCCAGTGTCACGATCTTTGACAACGACCTAGATCATGTTTCATTAGTCCTAGACCCAAATTATGGCTTTGAACATTCTAGCCTATAGTCCCCCATATAGTAGTGTAGATGGTGTAAATGGTGCAGACGAATGTCGGTTGAGTCACATACCGCTTCCTCTACAGGACCAAATTCTTCAAACTTCTGTTTGAGTGTGGCATCTTCGGTGTGCCACGCAAGGCCGCTGAGCGTGATAAGACATTCAGATTAGACGAGTAACTAATAGTTCGACCAACAACGTTATATCTTACCCGATGAATAGTTTAGACATTGTTGCTTAAGTGTTGAGTGATAACGGGAAAATCTATTATAGCGGGACTTAGTAATCGATCCACAATGGGAAAGGCGTTGAAGCGAGGACAACTAGTCTACTCCCGCATCTAAGTAAACGGTAAAGTATGGCACGTTGGATGGCATGAGGAGAGGGGAGAATTACTGGATCCGCTTAATGTATAATAGGGTCCAGGTGAACAACTCCCCTTCCTTAATGCCGTGTAAATGTAAAAGGGGCGCACTAACTTTTTTTCTTTTTTTTGTAAGGCTAGGCTGCAGCGATGCAAGATATTGGGCTATTCGTCTGGCTGTTTAATGGTTGGAACTGACTAGGTAGTGACTAATGCCGCAGGGTCTCTCGATAGGATAGTTCGTAGATGCTAGGACACAGCCGACATATGTCTATAGCCGGCACAAGGGTATAGGAATGGAAAACGGTTGGATCTAGGACAGCGGGGTTGTTGATGTATGATATCCAAGTAGCCAATGAAACGGAGTTATAAAGGTTAATAAGTATCCCGTGGGCGCTCCCGTGGCAAATAGATCACTGTTTGCTGACTAGAATGAAGAATGAAGGGCGATCCATGCATTCGATCCCGTCTGATTTTATATAGCCTCTTCTACTAGCAGTTGTCTGATAGAAATATCAGGCCCACGGATCGAAATAGGTGAATAATCCACCTCGATCGTATAGGCGATAGACGAAGAGGGAGCCCAGCAGGGTTGGCTCAAAACAAGCATCAAACAGAGGAGGTGCAAGTGACCTCAAAATGCTCCTAGGGAGGCAGCATGAGACTCCACGCGGGACAAACTACATGTGCCAGAAGAGTAGCTAAGTCGGCTCCATCCCAAAATGGAATGCTAGCGATTGGCGACAAGCTCGACTCTTAGCCCGAGTTGCACTTCAACATAATGCAGTAGACGGGTGTGAGGTGACTTCCAGAACGATCTGCGAATAAGCTATTTTGACTAAATCATACTCCATGTCCGCCTTTTCTTCCCAGGTGTGGCCGATCGTGGTTGTCAGGGTCTCACATTCGGTGCGAGAGGTGGTGAATGTTGAATACTCAGGTTTCGCGATCCCTGCCGTAAGCTAAAAAAAGGACTTTATAGTCTGTTCGCTATCCACCCTCCTCAGTCTGGTAGTCTGGTTTTCTGGTTTCCTTCGAGCCCTACACAATATCTCGTTAAGACCTACCCAGCCTTGAATAGCTGTAACAAACTCAAAGAATATGAGGGAAAGCGCAAGGTCTAGTTCACGCAAGGGTGACTTTTTGGACCCTCGGCATATAGGATCTACCAATCGCTTGCAGGACGTCAACTCAAAACGGGAAGGCTGATTTGCTTGACTAGGCAATGCGAGTGAGGCACGCTACCCCTCCATGCTCCCCACGGGCTTACCCACAATGCCAAACCCTGTATCGCCGGTGTTGAAAAATACTAGGTATAGGTACTACCTGGTTGGGAGTTATAGAGATGCTCTAGTCACGTCCACTGTAGTGCCACAAAATATTTTGATGCGGTAGAGCTCTGAACGGTCTAGCGACGTTAGGTATCCTGGTACGATGCGAGACGGACAAGGATGCTAACGTGCTGCATTTAGTTGTGGATGAAAGTGAAACGTCGAGATACCGTATCCCGGGATGTATTAGTTAAGAAGCATTACTTTCGTTCGATTTATCTACCTAATAGAAATTTAGCAGTCGACCCAGATAGTAATACTCGGTCCAGATTTTTGAATGATGCCATTTCTATACTGAAATCCTCATGGCTATTCGTATTGAATTCTTCGTAAATGATATCCAATTCGACCCCGCAATGCCGCATTCTAGAGCTGTCATGTGATGATATTGCTGAATAACGCTTCCTAATAGTACGCTGTGTATAGGTAGTTAGGTATGTAATACTCATGCTCTAGTCGGCTATAGAGGGGTAAGCCAAAGCCTTAACAATGGACGCCACGACAATATATCATATAGTGAACCTAGATATCTAGGTAGACGCGGGTAAAGACCCGACAACGTAGTTCGGCTGAGATTCGATACAAGGTGTGTTCCGTGGACCCAAAGGCTTATTCGCATGAGATACGACGTCGTATGCAGCCATGGAGGTCGCAGTCGATCATTGAGTGATTGCACCATACGCCAAGTTCCCTCTTGGGGAAAACATTTTGACTACAGGATGTGCAAGGCTACACGCATCGAACGCGACCTGTTGATAGACCGGGTCTCGCGCCGAGTATCCATCCCTTGGACCTCGGTTCTAGAATTTCCAAGCAGACGACATACTGTAACTATACCTACCTGACCTAGGTAGACACTTACCTAGATAGGTAGTTAAGAGAACTGTGAAACGTCCGAGTCCAAGTTGAAAAGGGTTTGAGGGATTAATAGTCAGCGGTGGTAAAGTCGATCAAAACCCGGCGTTTAATGACAAATAGAGACTCGTTATGTGGCTCTATGTATGATGGATATTTACGGAGATGTAAAAGATGTAATAGAAAGTTTTCTCCAAGAAATGAAGAGGCGTTGTACCTAATCTGCTAATCTTGGGGACCGTTACATGGATAGTGCCTGCCTTAACGGAACGTATTCGCACGGACCAATTGGGTCCTTCTAAAGTTCCAGTTCCAGAGTTCGGGGCAGCTTCCAACTTTCCCATACAGGGGCATCAGGGGTCTTCTTGGCATGGTTTCTCAGACGTCTTGAGATTGAAGCTTGGTTTGTACAATGCGCAATACGCCGCTAACATTCAAGCGCGTGCGGCTCTTCCAACCCAATTGTGTGTATCGTTTATTTTCAGCATCTTAGATGTTGAGATCCAAGCAGATTAATGGCTTCTGACATATCGGCAATGAAAACATTTGCCAAGGAGAAGCAAGCGCCGATCTTGTAAAAGCTCTAATTATAGACATGTATCTAAGAACGTCATATGTACATATGGATACCCAGGTACATGCACATGTGCACCTGAGATACCCGAGCATGTACCTCGTAGAGTTCAAGCAGGTTCAAGATCGGTAACTTGAAGTTGGTCTCGGCGGCATATTAGGGAAGCCACGTACCTACATCTACGCCTCTTAACGTGCTTCCTTCGTTGTTCTAACCCGCATTGCGTAAAGCACCTTCCTCACTTATATATATTCAAGGATATGTAAAGTAGGTACCTACTAGTATACTCGCTTATTAATACTGGATGTCACTCTTGCTAGATCTAAACTAAGCCTTACCGCGGTGCGGTTCCTTACCAGGATTTTTTAACCGTGTGCCGATAACTTAACCCTGCAATTCCCACGTTGCATTTCATCTCCTCGTCTCGTTTGGAGTTGCTTTCTCCCACTGCTTGGGTCAAAGATTTCCTACACTACATTTTGAAGCTTTCAAGGTTGTAATATGTAGACCTGTCCTTTGGACGTTATATCCTTTGCTTTGTCTCAGGAGCTATTTGCCGTTTCAATTCCATCTCGAGATGACCTATTGGGAGGACTCTCAATCTCCTCCACGTCATTCTACGCATCACCACCGTCGCCATCATCAGCCGCGTGATGGAGATAAATCCTACCAAGTGTCCAATGATAGGCCATGCCTGAAACATCCACGCAAACAACACAAGAGCGACTTAGCTATAGCAAATTCAAATAGAACGTCACAACCGCAGACCCGCTATGACATTGTCGAGAATTGGTTAGCACAAACGGCGAGACAGAGCCCCCACCCCTATCCCAGGGCATCGGATGGGCATCGGAAAGAAGACGCGGACAACCACCACCCATCTAGACCGCTTAATGCGATAGCTCCATACAATAAGCACCCCAGGCCTGTAGATCAAAAATGGAGCCCTCGTCACGGCTTTCCCATCGATAGCCTACCCCAATCGGTTTCCCCCTTTCGGGACCTGGGTATGAGAGATCCAAGGAAGTCTACGCGAAGGCGGACCACTCCCAGCGATAGTTCGTTCATCAGCGGTTTTGGAAATACCACGAAGCCTCCTGACCATGGGCCTGGACCCATTCCACAGGCCCGTGAAAAGATTCCGCCGGCTAGATCTCCGAGAGAAGCAGGTCTAGCGCCTCCAGATGCCTCATCAATCACGTCTCATGTGGACGAACAGATGAACTTCGAGAAGAGACCAAGACGTAAAACTAGGGATGATAAATATGAAACCAAGAAAAAGAAGCAGGATCATGAGAAGGGGGGTAGTGGGGGCTATGAAGACCATCGAAGAAAGAAGCGCAAGAAAGCCGAGAAGAGAAAATCCATGATATCCAGTAAGAATGTCGTGAACAATTTCGCCTCTAACGCTGTATTGAATGATCGTATCACGGTAAGAACCCCCGGAGCACGACCGATATTAGTCTGACCTTAGTTTAGGTGCAACCACACCTCAAGCCTGGCCTATTCGACAACGGACGAACATCTAAGAAACAGCCCAGTAAGTAAATTGCCAAGGAGCTATTCTGGTCATCGAAACCTAAGAGCGAACAGTTTCCGACCTAGCCTTTTCTGAAATGCAGTTCTTGAAGCATCAGAAGCGAAACCCCCAACCAAAGCCGTTATCCAAATCTCGCGTGAGGGAAAAACGACGAGAGGACAGAGAAATGGAAGAGGTATCTTCTTTTTTCTTACCCCACGGGGCTGATAGAAATATTCGTACGCCAAAACCTCATGATCCAAGTTCTCGTAATGATTACCAGGATATAAAATACAAGGCTAGGCAGTTCCCATCCACTCGTTTCCAAAGAATTTCCAAGCTATCGCCTTCAGGTCACCGTCTACATTCGGGTCCCGTTCACATATCTCAGCCTCGTGACGAGACCGTCGAGTCGCTCAGTTTGAACTCCCACGGGTTCGTTGATGACGGAAAAGACTCAGGCAAAAATACGGCATACTTCACATGGTCTACCAGTCGTCATTCACCTCAGACTAGTAAACGAGCAAACAGTTCGAGTCCAGATATGCCAGTTTCTGTGTGGTCGACAACGCCCGAGCCAGTCAGGAGGGATCTAATAGCAACCGGCATATATCGTGATACCGGCATCCCTTCATATGATGACCATCTAACCGAGCACCGTATGAAAAGAAGGAAGATTGACTCAGGAAAATACAACTCCCAACTTAAGTCAGAAAATAACATTCGTAGTCCACCCCATGGATTTAATGGAACCCAGAAGGTGAAGTATCGAGACCAAGCTATAATGACTGAATATCCTATGACGTGCTCGGAGTCACCACTTGAGACTCAAAAAATGGGAGGGTGTCGGACACCCAGGTCTCAGGAACAGTTAAACCCACAAATATCACACGTTGCTCAAGAAGTTGACCGTCAGACAATTGCCAGAGATGTGCGTCTCAGCTCCCCCAAAAAGGGTGACCCAAACCCAAATGTTCGAACTCCAGATCCGCAAGGCACTAAATCAACCGCCATTCACCAAAGTCCTGGGTTGGCAGGAACAAACGTGGGCCGAAATGTAGAAGGACAGTCACAAGAGAAGAGTGACCAGGTATCAGTAACTTCGCGAGATGTGATGCCGCCGCCTCCAATTCCACCGAGCGGAAATAATTCGGACGTATCGCCAGATGCTAACATAGGGGAGATCAACCCTCCTAGACAGAATGTACCTTCAACTAATACAGAAACCGAAAACCTACAAGCTCGCCACATAGTAAGTCACAACAATGTTACCCAAGATACTCAGGGGCTACCTGAAAGCTGTAACCAGATTGCCCCATCGTCAGAATCGACCGTAAATAATGAGCATATGCTATCATCATTCGATACAGCTTCCTGGATACCCCAGAGGACGCCATCAGCTCGAACAGCGGAAACACATAGCATTATTTCCAGAACAAGCATTAAATCGCCATTCTATGTAGATCAATACGAAAAGACATTAAGTCGAAACTCATATCGAAAAGACCCAGCTCAGTCTCGGGGGCCCGAAAACATAGCTGAGTTCATTGCGAGGATAGAGAGGGAATCGCAACAGCAATCGCTTTTGTGCGATGATGACACCCTAGGCTCTGAATCAGGCCTAGAAAAAGTGGCACAAGATCCTTCTATTTTCGATGGAGAGCTTTTTGATGAGCAGCCTTCTATCTACGATGAGAGAGTTAATGTGTATTCTCATCTAGATCCTAATTCACACCTCTCATACACCGATGTAGAAAGCTCGAGGATAGACCAACTGGGTGGAGGGGAGTACTATATCGAGGCACAATACCCCCAGTACGATATTGGCGTTCCTAAGACTTTACCTGACGTTACACAATCACAAGGAGACTTTGAAGAGGAGCATTTTGAAATGTCAAGTTTTTGGCGTCCAAACCAATTCTTCCAGTTCTGAGATACGTAGTATACACCGAAATAGGAGTATTTTGTTAGAATTTACAGCAGATGTGTGAGCCATATGTACGTTTCAAAGATGGTCATGTTTATACTTCGTTCACTCGGGCTCCTGGTCTTTCCACGTTTCTAGTAAGCCTTCTACGTCCATGCCACATTGTTGCGCTTTGTAGACTATCGCTTTCGCCTTGCTAGCAACAGGCGCGTCAATCATAGTCCCGTTCAAAGTCCAGGCCCCTCTGCCCGTAGCGGCGGCTTTCTCATCCGCAATTGCGATCCTAACGGCCCACTCGACCTCCTTCTCCGACGGCGCGAACAGCCGCTGCACCGTGCTGACCTGCGACGGGTGGATGCACTGCTTGCCATTGAACCCCATCGCCTTGCCGCCCTGGCACTCTTCCTCCAGCTGCGCGAGCCCATCCTCCCCCTTATACGAAGTGCACACCAGATCAATCGCGCTCGGCAACCCCGCCGCCCGCGCGGCCGTCACAATGGCAGACCGCGCGTACAGAAACTCCTTCAGGTCCGGGGTCCGCGTGATGGAAAGGTCCAGCGCGAAGTCCTCGGCGGCGAATATCAGCCCGCTCAGGCGCCCCGGCGCGGCGTCGCAGATCTCCCGCAGGTCCATGACGGCGCGCGCCGACTCGATCAGGGCGATGATCTTGACGGAGCTCCTGCCGGTTTGGTTCCGCAGCGCGTGCGCGACGATCCGCAGGTCCGACGCGCTGTTCACCTTGGGCACGACGACGGCGTCGACGTTAGAGAGCCCCGCGAGGGCCTTCAGGTCGGCCTCGGCGTGCGCCGAGGGCGCGGCGTTGATGCGGACGGCGAGCTCGGAGACGGAGGAGGGCCGCACGGGGTTCGCGAGGAGGTGCGCGCGCAGCGCGGCACGGGCTTCCGGTTTCGCGGCCGGAGTCACGGAGTCTTCGAGGTCGTAGGTTATGTTGTCGCTGGTCAGGCCGAGGGACTTGGTGAGCATGCGGGGGGAGGATGCCGGGACTAAGGCGCTGGTTAGAGGTTGGGTGGGGTGATTGGGGTGTGCATGTGGGCTCCTTACCATAGAGAAGAGCGCGGCGGATGATGGAGCTCGATTGGGCTGCCATTGTGAGGGCGTGAGCAGACTCATTGACCTACCTCGCTTTTTGAATGTACCTACCTCTAGTGTAGGTTTTTCGTAAAAAAAATAGTTTAGCTCGCATCAATTAGCGACGTCATCGACATTTAGATTGCTTCTAATTTATGGGGCTCAGGGGGGTGTATGTGCACGGACCTTATTTAGCGTTTGCCATTACTACCAAGACATTGGTTCCTCTGAGGTGTAACTTTCTCAACCCTAAAGCTACATACTAATCTTGGAAAGCAACCGCACGTTAGAAAGCTCAAGTTTCCAGACAACAAACTTACCTACATCCTAGGGACCTCAAGTGCTACTAGTGTGGTTAGGGCTGTTATATGGCTGAATTATATCTGAAGTCAAGTTGTCCTTTTCTTTGCTATTGAAACTTTTGTAATCACTACGTGGTAACTCGGTCATCCGCAAAGGTAAGCGAGCTAGTGAGGTATCTAGTGATACCAAATATAAACTCTTTTATAAAACTCAACTACGTTGTGCGAGTTTGCTTCTCGGGTTTAACTTTTAAGTCTACCTAGGTAGGTATTTAACTATTTTACCAAGCGGTCCACTTACACCCTTCCCTTTCCCATCTTATTATAGGTCTCAGCTCCAGTACATTGTTCATTTTCACCAGGACAAGTCATGATTTACTATTCTCTATTTATTACACTGAGATAACCTGGATTCTCAAAACTCAACTTCGTCTAGAGAACTGAAAGGAGACAATAAGCAAAAATTGGCAAAATGTCAAGAAACATGGAGTCGACTATTTCAATCAACCTTCCAACAGAGCTTGTATTGCAGATTTGCGAACTCCTTTACGATACCCATCTATCGAGTTTAGTCAACTTCGCAAGCTCTAATAAGGCATGTTATGCCGTCGCCGCCGTATTCCTCTCTCGAACTATCCGTATCTTCGCGGACAAACCAGAACACCTGATCACAAGTGTTCAGGAGCAGTTTCAAAGATTACACCGCCTTGGTGTTCTTCGGGATGTCCATCGCTTGGTAATATACGGACCAGACCTACACCATCCTGGTCGTCCTAAATCTACATATCGATCGATACCTATACCTGTGTTTGGTTTAGAGGGTCGACGCTTTAACGACCCTCAGTTAATTCGCCAAAGGTACAAGTCAGAAATCGAAAGAGTATACGAGGTTAATGACAGCTGGCTGCCGTTAGTCGACCTAATCCAGCAGCTACCTACATTGACGGATCTTATATATAAATGTTATGATCAATTCCCCCCTTGTCTACTACAGGCTTTACATCAATATCGACCTAATTGTAGGCTTCACATAGACAATTTTTGTCTACGCAGTCTCGTCACAAACCTCATCACAAGATCAATCACAAACCTCGCCACAAACACCCTTATCGAGGACCCCCACGAGTTTATGATTGCTACATCACCGTGCCTATATAGCGTACGGATACTAGAGCCCTACTTCTCGCTACAAGAAACTCACATTGCGGCAGCGTTACCTCTAGTTGCAGGGCTAGCCCCTAACCTGAAGGAGGTGTACATATACCGCTCCTGGCTTAAACTGCCGACGAGTATAGATCTAGGAAGATTATATCTACTTCCATCTTATAAAGATCTACTTTCTTTCAAAGAATTTCCTCCAGTCTTGAGTTCGCTGTCATGCTTGCAGTTATCGGGCCGAAACAGATCGCTGCCCATAAGTGAACAACTTCTAACAGAGTGGAGCACACTTACTGATTTTACAGTTTTACAAACTCTCGTGATCAATACATTGCTTACTCGGGGTGCTCTCGCCTATCTAGCGAATGCTACTCATAAATTTCCATCTCTAGAAACATTGATTTTCACCCTAGATGACTCTCCGAGAGACCCGGGTCGATATTATCAGTTGGTAAATCAGTTGATTTGCAACTTACAGGGGCTACGCACTCTTAAGATTACTGGATGGTCTCGTCTCATCGATTTAGGTTCAATACTAGGCTCTAAGCTACGAGGTCTTACATTGATTCCATGCGAAGGTCAACACCTTGAGGCACAGCATATCACTGGGATTCGAGAGCGATGTCCCTTCCTTGAAAACCTGGCAATGGCAATCCGTCGCACGAAGGGAGATGTAAACGAGACAGCTATATATAGAGAGCTCGGCACGTTCCCTAAGCTGGAGAATCTCAATTTACATATGTACATGGTAATTTCACATCCTACACGTGACGGACATACACCACCACTCGATCCTTCTTTTGATGATTTCGACCGAGAACCATCTACCCAGGGCTATTGGAAAGGGGATATCCGAGATCTTTTCATCAACCGTGCTATAGATGACACTCTAGCCCTAGCTATTTTTGAAATCGCATCCGGGGTAAAGCAACGTCATAGCTTGGTCTCGCTGGAGAAACTAGATATGCAGTTTGTTGACGAAATGAAGTTGGTTAACGGCAAACTTTACGGATTAAATTTGGGAAAATACGGCGTCTCGCTCTCTAGGGTATGGCAAGTTACTCGCAGTCCACGAGACGATTCACGTCAATCAGTCTTTGCCAGAGAACTCGGCAAAAAGAATAGGGAATCAAATGAGGCGCATTATGAAGTCCCAACTAAGATCAATACAGCTGAGCTAGAATCGATCTTCAGGCGAATATGGCCGGAGCGATGGGAAGGTAGTGACTGGGCTGAAGATTGGCATAGCTGGCCGCTTTCAACGTCTACCACATAATGGGCACTTATGCTGACACTTCCTATCCCTGTGTCAAGAGTCAGACGGTGGTATTCAAGGCACTGGACAACTTAAATGCGATTCTATACGGTTGGCAACAACTATCAACTACTATCCGGCTATAGCGAGACTGAAGGCATCGAATCAGAGACAACTAGGAATTTTTATATGAGGGATCTGGTGGCAGAGATGTATACTACGTTTATAAAATGTGGTCATAAGATCCTGTCATCTAAAAATCAGGCGTTATATTTCTGGAGGGTGAGATACAGAGAGACTCCGTGCATATAGAAAAGGTACCTAAGCAAGACACCTAGTCGGATGAATGCATTCCTAGCTTCAGGGGCTCGATAACATGATTGACGCGATGACTCGAAGTTTAGAAAGGTGTTTGCGCATGGCTTTATAAGCAACCTGTTACGGCATCTGGCTCTCTTCGCGAGGCCTCGAATCGGCGTTTCCCCCGGGGATTCGAGGAGATGTCTCCGGTAAGATACCATCCAAGGCTCTATAGATTCCTAAGATGACTCCGAAAGGGGGGATCTTAATCCAACCAAGCTCCGTTCCCTAGCCGGATAGCATGTGATACGGCCCAGGCTTGCACAATCTCTTCATCCATTCTTTTGTCGGGAGATATATGGGCATACTTGTGTCTCTATACAGTTTATGACGAGTTGCACTCTAGACTCACGAACACTACGAGAAGCACCAGTCAATGCTGTGTATGATACATAACAACGCTCTAGGCTCAGAGGATATCATTCGATGTGAGGTTGTCTACCTCCCCAATGGCGGCCTCCGTGCCCCTGGGGCAGTGAATGAAGGATCTAATCCCACCATGTTGTATTCATCCGACGGTCGTCAGGTGTGGTCCCCCGCATGCCATCAATACCACAACTTAGAAGTTGCATCATTTGGCATAAGCGCTTCTTTTGAATGGGGATGACATTTTCACCAGTTCACTAACTTGTAGAAAAGCCCATCAAAAGGTTAGATTTCTATCATCGAAAAAGCTTGGCCACTGAAAACTGACGATGTCACGCTAGGTCTATTTCTGGAATATTGTATTTTCCCGGATCAGAACATTCGGGATGAGCTATGAGCTCTTAACCCAAATACGGCGACGAGTCCTTGATACTAATAATCGCTCTAATGGCGTGACCTCGGTCATAGGGCCCAGCTTTCCCTAGAAATTTCTCTATCAGGCCAGTCTCCCGATCCTGTTCTGGACACCGGGTGCGGTTGATTTTCAATCATCGAGTCAAAGACCTGTCCAGATTCCCGGGCATGTCAATCATGCCGGGCCCCTGCATGAAGCTGGAGGTGTGATGACATTTTGGTGATGCTTCATCACAAAGCGACGACTAACTCGAAACCCACCTAATATACTACTGCATATCACAATAGCTTGGGTCGAGACTATATAATACGATTGACGATTCCGACTAAGCGAGATAGTCAAGACTCTGAAATAAGACGTGTTCTAGAAGCTTAGAATTCCAAAAATAGAGAATCTCGAGCCGCCGGTGACACTCGTCGGTGACCGTCATCGTTATTGAGACCGTTTCGCTTCCAAAATCTACAGAGCCCCGTCAAGCGTCCGATTAGAGCTTACAACATACGTTGCGATCTTCCCAGTAGCGACTATCTACACAGAAGCCGAAAAAAGATGTGGCCTCATCTCTCTTCCCATTTTTCACAATTTACTGACTCTAATTAGATAAGCGGATGACCGGCAGAGACAGATCGAAAGAAGAAGAAAGCCTACAAATGTCTTGTCACGCGTGGTTCGCAGGTGGTCCGTTACGTGGGAAGAACTCGACCCGGTTAAAATCCCCTTAACCCCCGGGTATATTGTGTTATCTAAGGCCCAGCCGCGTCGTAGGGCCAATATACCGATATTAATAATAAATGAACTCGACCATGATTCTGAAGCACAACTAGACTCTTCTTATCTCTTGCGGAGGGGGGTCGTGGTGACGGAATGGCTTAAGAGTGTTTATATAAATGTGGGTGAGGGTGGGCGACGATCAAGGCTATTTGGAGAACAGACCGACAACATTAAGAACAAATTTTCTCAATCATCTAGAATACGTATTATAACCCAAGAACCTGGGATCCAATCCTTACCTTCGCCAAGTCAAATACATCTGCCATGCACCGAGCTGGCATCATCGCCCTAGCCCTCGCGGCTCTGGTCTCCGCGGCCCCTATTTCCGAGCCGACGAAGACGGTGGAGAGGAGGCAGTTTCAATGGACCGACCCGGGCACCTGGTTCCCCGGATCAGGTAGCCAACCACCGCCGCCGACCTTCACCCTCCTGCCGCCCATCACGGGGGGTCTAGAGCCCTCAACCAAGAAGCGCCAGGACGTAATCCTGCCCCCCATCACCGGCGGTCTCGAACCATCGGACAAGAAGCGCCAGGATGTTATAATTCTACCGCCCATCACAGGCGGGCTCAACCCGTCGGACAAGAAGAAGCGTCAGGACACGATCGGGATCGGGGACGGCAGCACCGACCCCGTGAAGGCGCATATCACGGCTCTGGAGCTCGAGTACGAGACCCTGATCCACTCCTGGGCGCAGCCGCCCAAGCCCATCGCCAAGCGCATTGCCGCCATCAAGGACGAGCTCCTGACCAAGTACGGCATCACCATCGTGCAGTCCCCCGACGGCACCACGACTACTTTTGTACCGGGAAAGCGCGACGTGCCTTTCGGCTCAGGCGTCATCCCCGGCGGGCCCTTCATCCCGGCCCCGGCCTTCCCCAGCGGCCCGATGACCCCCGACCCTGTGGTCCCGGGCGGCCCCATCGAGGTCAGCGACTAGATGCGTACGAGGCTGACGGTACTCGCCGACAATCTCGATTATGGGGGCGACTGGGATTTTGTCTGAGAAGGGATTTCCTTGTACGAAAAAAAAGAGAAGAGCAAGAAAGGGGAGCTATGGGCGCTAGTGATATCCGGGCTTCTATCTTCTTCGGTCGCTCTCAGGTCAGATCTACTTACATAGGTCGTCGCAGTAGTTAGATACTAGTTTTTATTATTATGGATCTATTTTCGTTTCAACACCACCTCCTTACCTACCTACCTACCTACCTATCCAGGTATGTAGCTCGTGAAGCTATGTTCAGCTTAGGTATGCTAAGCTATAGTAATAGGTGACTGCTGAGCTCAGATCACTACCTCCTGACTTTATCTTACGAGTCGTAATTCTATTTGATCAGTTATAGGGTTACTAATAGCTTCGTATTCATGATTCGAATTTTAGGCCATTGACCATCTAACCTGACCAAGATGGGTCAAGCGAGACTTCTCCAGCTAGCCACAGACTCGATAATTCCTCAATTAGGCAGCTGAGACTACTTTATCGGATATAACGGCGGTGAAAGTCAGGCGAGAACCTTTGACGGATAGAAACTCGGCGACTCTCTTCTCACTGTCTCCACGATGGCGTGAGTCAGTTGCCGAGTATGGGGCAGCGTATGGCTTAGATAGAAGAACGAAATAATTGAGACTAGAAATATTCTAGAAGCTCAGCCCTAAACTCAAATTGAGCACACCAGCGATTACTAAACCACACCGGACTATGATAATATCAACTAGAGTAAGGGCATCAAGGTAGCTATTAAAGATCTATATGCTCGAAGGGACTCGCGCTAGAGCTTCTAGCTGGTAGCTCTAGCATTATACTAAAAGGAGCCGTCAGACTATAGCTCTAATGGGATAAAATAACGTAATAGTTACGATGAACTCAGCTGAGATACTCTCGAAAGAATGCTGAAGCCTAGGTAAAGTTTCCAATCATCCCGACCACATAAGTCGTCACTCACTTAGTCACGACACCGAATCAAACCCGGACCTAGCCCTCGGGTAAAACCTTGAGCCTTCAGCTACCAACTCTAATAGCCATTCTCGTCATGTTGGTGCCCCTATCTCCATATATCGATGACCGGACGTATAGTGTATCACATGACGACTCGGTGGATAGTTCTGCGATGCTAGTCAGTGGATACGGGAGGTGAGGATGAGCTAGAAACGAAATCTCCGAATGGTGCTGTTGGGAGTCGCAACTTTTCATTAATAGCTCGCCCGGTGGAGGACAACGGAACAGAACGATCACCGAAGGTCCCACTTGAGGCTTGCAGGACAGATCTCAGGGACGAATCTAGATGCGATCTAAACTCCCAATAGAAAGTGCCGGTTGCCGATCTCTGCAATATCTGATGAGTTGTTATTTAAATATGCGGTTATACCGGCGCCCCTAACGGCGCTAGATAATGGGTTACTCCAGCCTTGCTCCCTGAGAAGCCGCTTGGGCGGAAAACAAGAATAGTCTCTGTGATTCTTGCTCCTTGGAGAAACACAGCATCGTCGATCACCTGTCTAGTGTTGGTGGCATATTCGGTAGATAGGAGTAGTGAGACACCCACGCTGACATATCGACATGTCTCGCACGTGGTAGGCAGGATTTCTCCTGTGTCTGCCTAGCTCAGAGACATCAGACGAAAACAAATGCTTGTTAGCCTTGCCTGACTCTGATGAAGTGGTATTCGGGCGTCGCTATCTTTTCCGATGCCATGGTATGGAATGAACCGTGAGGGGGCCACGTTGAGCGCGAATTTTCTAGTCGAAGGGACGGAAAAAGCAAGTGCAGAACCCAAGCGTCACGTTGTTTGTTGCTGCCATTGCGCCCATCTCTCGTCATCACAGACATATTGGTCTCACATATGGGGGTAAACGTGAAAAGAAGCCCTAGACGACGAAGGGAAGATGCAGGGCTATGTACGCCGGACGCCACGATGATAGGGACGGATGTTGCGAATTGGCAACTGCTGACCCTTAAGGGACTTTCGATATTACTTACGTGGCTCGACACCAGCCTCGGGCGATTGATTACTGGGACCAACCCAATTTGAGGCAGGATATCGTTCCCTGTTGGCTGCCACCACCCAAGCTTACCCGATAACCCATTATCTACTGTAAGACATTCAGCCTCAGCGCATACTACACACCATAGCAGTATGGTAGGTTCCGAGAAGTCTGACACGCGTAAACCAGCAGGCTGAGATTATAGCTATATCAAAGTGTACATAAACTGTTTCACCCACTAGCGTCGATTGGTTTACATAACTCGGATGGTTGGTGAATCGTGAAGCTCGGACCGGCGTACAGTCGCGCCCCTCGGTCTCACTTACTACAGTCTACCACAACAATGGACATTTCTGTCATCAGCGCATGACCAACGTAGCCCTAGACTAGGTAGCAGGTGCCCTGAGGAGAGAGGGAAAGCTCAGACCTGTCCGAACGTTGCCTGACACGAAACAGCTGCTGGGTCAGGACCAGCGTCAGCTCGTAATGCGAGGGATGGGACTGGCTAAAATAAGCCGAAACAAAACAGTCCACGCGGAGCCGCAAATACCCTCGTGTTCTCTCACAACAAACCCTACCATTGGCGTGAGGAGTAGATCCGGCATGGTTATAATGCCAGAGCTATGCGACGCGCCGCTAATGATATCGAGACACGATACCTAGAATCTTGTCCGCGTCCCTCGGCTCCGCCCAAAGCGCCTCCACCGCCTCCGCATCGGCAAGGGGGGCGGAAACACACGCGACCTAATGTCCGCTGCGCTGTAAAAGATGGTGGGGGCTGCGGTAATTATCCCGCCCGCCTGTCGTTCGTCTGTTCACTTGCCGTAGGTTGACCGCATGAATGTGCTGAGACAATATTACGACGGCAAGGTACTGTGTAGACGCTGTGGAACGTCCCTGAAGGGCTCTGCTTACTATCCCGCAGATCTGCTCTGCGACTATTGGAAACCCAATGAGACTGGATAAAATTACCTCTCTTTAATGATTTTTGCCTGGGCATGCGTGCACGGCATAGGCAGGATTGGATTCTGTTCAGGTAGAGGTGTCATGGAGATAGACACCGTATGTAGGTAGACACGCAATCAATATTTGTTAGGGTCCATATGCTATGCTGGGTCGCTTGTCAGGGACGTCCTCTTTGCCCGCCTATACGATCTGAACAAGACCGTCAGTGGAGAAGGGAAGCCTTACTTCCTAAGCGAAGCCTTCTACGAAATCAGAAGAGGGCTTCCGTCAGGCACCTGACCCAGACGAGGGTTGATAACGACGATAGCTCCATTGGGACGCCAAGAGATAATTCGTGACCCTAAAGGATTCGCTGCTCAGAAGATTTGGCCCCAGAAACGGATAGCAACCCGCGGCCATCTCCACGTACAAGTCCCCTTTTAGCGTGCCTGGCTTTCCCAGCGTGGAAATAAATCGAGATGACACGCAGTTGAGGAGGATCAGGTGCCACGACTCGACTACGTAGACTATGGGAGTTTATGGAACAGGCCAGGACGGCAAATGTGGGGGGGATGGGCGCGACCCAATGAGTAGCGCGGCGAGATGATCATAGATCGAAAGCGATTTGCACCGCCCCAATCTTATAATTTCGGGGCTAGGAAACGAGAGAGAAAGAGAGAAAGAAAGAAGAATATTCCCCCTTTGTCGAACGGGACCACGTCACTTCAATACGCACGCCCTCTTCCCCCACACATGTGGGCGCAATAACTTTCGCTTCTAGCTACTAGCTTCTATCTTCTATCTGCTACTAGCTGCTGGAATCTACTGTTCGATAGGTACCTAGCTGTACGATTCAGAGTGACAACGGGCATTGTGGAGGCTGCGAGCCACCTTTTTGGGTTGGCGATGCCCTCATCGAACCGCGGGTCTGGCGACCTGGGTAGAGATTAAGCTGGGCGTACCGCTCCGATTTGCTTGCAATCGTATCGTATTTCGGATCCCTTCTCTTCGTCTCTGCCCCTGTCGCCCTCGAAAAATAGCGGACTTAGTCAGGCACAGATGCTATGTTTGCGGAGCGCGACTCACACGTAGCCGATCGAACCAACGGGTCCTGATATGGATCTGCGACGGCGAGCCGACGAATGGGCGCGCCGTGAACCCTTGGGAAATTGAAAGATGACAGCTACGATGCAGAGCAAGCAAGCCAGCCCTTTGGTGCCTGCGCTATGCGAACCGAAAGAAATCTACGCGCATGTAACTCCATAATATTGACTCTTCAATAGCATCCTCTGTAAGAAATGAATATGCCTCTCCACTCGGAAGCAAGCGGCATTGTAACGGTGATCGTAAGCAGCCCTCTTTCAAGCCATCTGATCCAATCTCCGTCCGTGTCTCATCAAAGCATGTCTTTTTTTATCTATATACATATTTATTTCTTAATATCATCGGACGAACGAACTACGCAGCCTACGGGGGAGTGGGTCGTCACGTACGGGAAAGCCTCAGGATCTTAAGGGATCGAATTCTAGCCCCAGGAGGAGATTGCTGAGCCGGAAGACGGGATCCAGCGCGAAGGCGTGGAAGAAGAAGAAGAGCAGTCGCATATTCGCATAGAAGAAGACCTTTCACCGCCATGTGCTAGCGAACCCAGCCATCGCTCCAATCACCACGCGAAAAAGCAAGGGGGGGTGAAGGTCCCCCATCGCAATACCTAAACCATCGACCTGCATGCGCAGGACGGACTAGGGGGCACGCGCCCGCGTCGAAGCTGATTCGCCGGGTAGGGAGTTAGCAAAGGGAGGTGTGCGAGAGAAGAAGTATAATAATCAAGGAAAAAAAACATAGAGAATTAAAAAATAAACCGCTATGCAGTATAGACCACTCTTCCCTTTCCACCCACACCAACGCGCCGGGAGCGCACTAGGCAGAGTCGAGTATAGGAAGCAGATAATATGCACTGCGACATAAGGGAAATAAAATATTTATGTACGACCTTCGAACGCTGCCACTACTACGACGGGAAGGGTCTCGAAGTATTATTCCACTATACTATAATACTCATAGTACCCTTATAGAAGCAGAAAAGCCTCGAGCTACTGCAAGTCCTGACATCGCGGGCGCATAAAACATGCGATCCAGCAAGGCTGGTGTTCTTTTTTCTCATCTACCTACATACTAGACATGTACGTACATACATATATACGGTATTACCGTGCAGTAGGGTCGAGATGAGACTGTGAATACCTACATGATGTAGCGTGATGACTGCTCGACCTGCCCCGTATCGTGAACAAATTTCGTGGGCACCAAGGATCTGCGCCTGGCTTGCTTTCCCTTTTGCGACCCAAACGGGGAACCGTCCCATAGTCCACGAGTCCCCAAACCCATAACCTCTCTCCATGCCAGAAAAGTACCGTACCGTATCGTTCTACGTAGTAGCGGCGATAGATGGAGAAAAGGTACCTATCCAATCATGCCTCGAGCGCGGGTTTAGGCAGCCCATCGGTTCGCCAAGACCTCGCGCCTCGTTCTCTTTGGCGTATTGAATGTATGTATGTATGTATGTACCTAGGTACGTATGTAGTAGTTAGTCTGAGTGAGGGCTTTTATTAATATTTCTTTTCGCCAAATTGCGATTTCGCAAGCGCATGTTCGTTCATCAGCGAACGTTCCGGCCAGAGGAGGAAGAAGCCGAAGCCAAGTGACGCGAAGAAAGATTAGAAGAGCGAAGAACGAGAAATACCTATGGCAGCTATGGCAGGAAAATAAAAAAGGGGACTACTTTACTTGGTCTAGTCTGGAGACCACCTTTTTCTTGGCTCGGCCTTGGGACGGCCGTGGAAGCTAATGCAGGCTTGCGTTGCATCGACGGCAGAAATGTGATTATGAGAACAGAGCGATATGCAAGCCGATGCACACTTGCAAGCCCTGCCCTGGTAAAGTAAGGCGAGTGGCGTCGCCCGCTTTCGTCCAATCAGGGGCGAGGATATTGGAGCCGTCAGCCTTGACATAGAAGGTTGGTATGTTCGATGATCGTCGACTCCGTCAGGTGTTTTCGATAGATTCTAAGACTGGTGAGAGGAAAATATGTTAGTATTAGTGTTAGTGTTAGTGGGATGACCTGGACATGGCAGGTTCGTGGCAGTGGTGAGATGAACAGACTACTCCTAAGCTATTGGGTTAGACGATGTTGAGACTTCTCAAGATGCTTCAAAGCAACGATCACGAGGCACCACCACTTTGTGCGCGGTTGTAGAGTTGAACTATTTTTTATTTTTGTGGTTATTGCGACTGTCCGCAAAAACATTGTATTGGGTTTTGGCGAGCCTATCGACGTTTGTCGTCTTTCTGATAGCTCCCAAGAGGATCACCGTAGCTTGGTATCGGTGTCCATAGGTAGAACGTATAATGTTGCGCCAACGGATGTCGTTGAAGCGCGGCAGGGTTATTGGCCCTTTTTTGTCTGGTCTATTCAAATCCCATCTCCCAACCGTAAAACCGGTCTCGATGAACTTTTTCCCAGTGGTTCTCCGAAATAGAGACCCGAATATCCCGTGTATCCAAGAAAAAACGTTGGTATCATCCAAGCGAAAGTATCAGACATCCATCCCCCCCTTGTAAAATGCATCCCGTGCAAAACGACAGATTAGAAAAGTAACAAAATGTGTTGCAAATAAGCCTCCCTGCTTTGAACATCTTCCAGTTGTATGTCCTGCGCCGTTTAACAATGCTTTCCTATTCAGTCCCGGATTGTAACGAGATATGGCTCCTTGGGTCCGTGGTCTTTAGGGGGTTGATCCTCATCTCTCAAATCATCCACCAACTCCACGCTGATTAAAACAAAGAAAACACATGATGTTGAAGTAAGTACAGGTTTGAAGGTTTGAAGGGCATCTGGGCTCCAGATTTTTGTGTCGCATACGTACGCGACCTTTTTAGGCTCCATTTTTGGGTATAGATTTCCGGTTATATTCCTGAAGGATCCAATGGAATTTGTGCATTATAACGTAATATCAAGTTGAAATATTTTTGTCGAAGTAAATCCTTAGTAGTTTTTTGGTCCTGGCCCATGGACCGGGCTGTCCGTGGCATAATACTCGTGACCTTAATTTATTCCAGAAACACGGCAATAGAAGCAACGCGACCTTGGGTAAAGGCGCTCCCAGGATAGGGAGGACAGTTACGCATGAATCATTGTAGCTAATAGCAGCCCTGGAAGTTGGAGAAAAGAGGAACCTGTGGATGAAAGGGAATGGTATGGTGTATGGGTGGGGGTTGAGTGTACCTATTCACTACTTCCCAGAAATATGGGAAGGCGAACTTGGTTGGTGCACAATTGGCCTGCACAGGAACCTGGACTGCGCAGGGTTGGCAAGGCTGGCAAGGCTCAACAGTAGGCCCGGAGTACTGTGGCACAAATTCCTGTGGAAACATAACTTTGGCTTCCTCTGAATCATACATCACTGGCTCCTGGGCTGGAGGGATCTCGTCGTCCGTGATGACGAAGTCGTCATCGTCAAGGTCGTCGATGGTCGAAACACTCGAAGTCAAGGATCCATCGTCGGATGAACATGTCGACTCCATGTCGGAGTCTGTGGTAGAGGAGGCGGGTGATTGTGGCGCGTCATATGACAAGTCCTCGATAATTGCGTCTTCGCAATCAACAACGTATTCAATGGGCCCAGGCGAAGTGGGCGGGGTCGGCAGGACCTGAGGTGCAGTCGCCGTAGGGGATATCGTAAAGTTGGAACAAGCCAGGATGCTGTTCCGAAGTTCTGGTAACGTAATTCTGTGATCAGGGTTGCGGGTAAAGATCCGCCCTAAGATATTGTTGAGTTCATCCGACAATGGTAAGATGGTCCGTAAGAAATCCTGACTCCGGGTGAAGGCACGGTATGTGGAATCTTCAAAAGAGGCCTGCTTCCACGGATTACGGCCACAGGTCAAGTTCACCAGGATAACACCAAGGCTCCATACATCATTTGGGGCGCAGTAATAAAATGGCCTTCGGGATGACGGGTCCAGGCATTCTGTAAAAGTGAAAAGACACTAGTTAGTATATCCCCAAGAGTTTGTTAAGGATCCCGAAGAAATCCTACCTGGTGACATGTAGAAGGTCGATCCGCAACCGTAGTCTTCGGACCGATCTGATGAGGTTGCTAAGCCGAAATCTGCCAGCTTCACCGTGTCTCCCCGGTTCGAAACTAGAATGTTCTCCGGCTTGAGGTCGCGGTGGTAGATGCCAAGGTTATGGCAATGCTCAACGGCGTCCAGGATTTGAAGGAATACGCTCTTGGCCAATTGATCCTTACCAACATATTGTCCTCGCTCTGTGATATTGAGGAACAGGTCACCTTCCGGGCAATACTCCAGGACAACATATATGCAATCCGGGTCGTCAACAATCTTGTGCATGGAGACAACGTTGGGATGTGCCGAAGCTAGATAATGTAAACGTAGTTCTCGGTGCTGGAAGGCGATTTGTCGTCGGTCCAAAGGAGAGCCGTCCGCGTTAAACTTGCTGAGCGTCTTCACTGCATATCGAATTCCTGTCTTGACGTCGACCGCGAGGTAGACCACGCCATAGGCACCGGTTCCAATTATTCCTATTAATTGCAGGCTATCTCCAAGGAACTTTCCTAGTCTTGCCTCTGGGGCAACCGGGGTGTATAGAGGTTGGCAAACTGGCTGGACTGGGAGAGGTGGTTGTTGAAAGGTGCACTTCGTGCTGTCGTAGGACGGTGATGCCGGAGGCGTGGGATATCCGTACGCTGCTGCCACATTATGCATGATATGCGACAGGTTACGGGGTCCTCTCCTGGTAAAAAGGCGGGACTGGATCTAAGATTGACAGAAAAGGAAAGGAATGAGAAAACGGCCTTCTCTACGGGGACAGCGTCCTTGATCCAAATTGCAACGTCCTGGGAGAAAATCCACGGTAAAGTCCTGAGGCTGTGTAATATATTATCTTCCTGGGTCGTCTATGTAGGTATGGCGTCGAGTCAACGGGCCATGGGAATTAGGATAGTTAGTCGCCGTGTAAGAATGCCAGATATCGACGGCCAAAGTGGTGTAGCTTGAGGGAATGTTGATAGCGACGGCAATGGCGACGATGTCGAAGTTCGGAAGAGTTAGTGTTAAGGTAGAAGGGCGGGATAGCTTCTTGCAATGAACGGAGGTAATGAATGATGTGAGGTTAAAGCAAGGTGCAAGCTGGGAGGTTGATGTAGATATTGGAGATAACAGCCCGTTCGAACTGCCAAGGGTCTTTCTTGTCTTCTGCGTGTTTGGAGTGGCTCAAGAAGAAAGCCCCGACCACCCTAGGCTTGACTCTTCTGCTATGTACACACAGTCCACAGTGATCAATAGCCAGCTCATATCCATGTCTGACCTACCTATGTACTGGTGCCACTTCCCTACTTCTTTCCCACACATGCGCTATTCTTGAAATTCGGCGCGCTAGCGTAGCTGTGAAGGCCTGGCGAGAGTGGAGCAGTACAAAGAGAAGGGAGCAAGGGGAGGTGTCAAGGAATGGGACCAGTATCTTCTAGGGCGCTCCACTGGAGGGATGGATAACCCAGGCTGGACAAGGACCCAAGATCTTCGTGGCTCGTCGTAATATACGAGGACAAGGATTGTCTGACACACGAAAATAAATGGTCCACTCAACGGTCGAGGGTGGGCCACTGTCACCTTAACAAAAGCCATGTCCAATATTTAATACCACGCCTAGAATCCTAGTCGAGCTAGTCAGAGACCGAGCCGAAGAGAAGGGGGGCGTGCGTGTGATCTCTGTCCATAGGGAGTTGAAAGACTGGTTCAGGCTGCTGACGCTCCACCTCTTTTCATCTCGTTAGCACGCCCACCCTTTCTCTTACTGGTCGGGCAAATCGTCATAAATCATCGACCCGTGACTCGCATGACTTTTTCTCTTTGCTCTCTTTGCCATTGGAACGCCGGGCGGTTGGCAAGATCCTTGATTTGGCCAACAAGAGGCGGTTCTCTTCTGATCAAACTTTGTAGAAAACTGTTTCTACAGTAATAGATAATGATCCAGATTGTATCCTTTTTTAGATTATGACTACTTCATCTATACCCACCAGTAGATGATTCATTGCTCGTGAAGACTCAAGAGGCAAGACAGGACGCGCTTGCGGCAAACTTTTCTCGTACGTACCTAGTTTGTGGGTGTTCTTTTATTTTTTCTTCTTCTCTAAAGCCAAGGCAAGCGTTGTGACTTTTGGAAACATTCTGGGGATAGGTAACGGACGATCCGTGCTCCATCTATTATGCCCTGGATGCCCTAGATGCCCTACCAGCCTACTCAAGCAGTCAAGCATCAAGCAACACTAAGTTACGCCGCTTGTTGTTGTTCCGAAGATTCTCGCGAAGGGAATGCATAAAGATGATTCAGCGGTAAGGCAAAAGCCTCTGAGACTAGTATGTATTATGAAGAGGAATTCGCCCAGTAAGCTTTCTGTTGCAAGAGTTGCCTCGTGCTCTGTTCGATCAATGCTACATTGGCCAATGCTTGCCATGTCGCAAGATCGGTGTCTCTGTTATGTCGCACTCTTTTACTATGCTAAGTCCGTGAGAATCAAGCTGAGAATCTGCCCATATCGACTGATACAGGGTAAAATCGAGCACTTCGCTATGGTGCGTATTGTGTGGTAGTGTCAAGGTGTCTCGTACTGTATGTACACCTCTGCCGGGATGGTAAAACCGTAAAACGGGGCGATTTACTCCACTACAGTGGGCATCTTGTATTGCACCTCATAAAATGTATGTAA